>CM064505.1:13756872-14409981 GCA_032716605.1 Paralithodes platypus
AAGCAAACTATTCGATGAATGGCACTCAGCTCAAGAATGTAAACAGAGAAACCAATCTGGGAGTAACAATATCGAGTAACCTAAAACCGAGTCAACAAAGTTCAGAATTTGTTAAGAAGGCAAACAAAATAATTGGCTTTATAGGCAGGTCATTTGAGCATAAATCCAAAGACGTTCTCATAATCCTTTACTATTCCTTAGGCCCCCTCTTCTGGAATACTGCATTCAATCCTGGTGCCTTTATTACCAACAAGATATAGACAAACTAGAAACGAGTTCAACGTAGAGTTACCAAAATTAACCTAGCCTAAAAAACAAACCATACGAGGAGCGTCTTAGAGAATAAAAACTATTTCCGTTAACCCAGCGCAGATTAACTCCTTCAGACATATATGACGCTACTGCGTCATATGGCCGAGTGCGCCAAAAACTCATATGACGCTAGTGCGTCAATATGGACTTATCTTCATGGCTCGCTAATAAGTTATATGATGCTCTAACGTCAGAGGAGCTCAGTAAGTCCGATAAGTTAGCTTACGAAAAAACCATTGGTGGCAACCTCAGCCACCTCCGATAATTCTAACGGCCGCAGTGTTGTTGTGAGTGTAGTGCGAGGCGGTGGCAAGGATACCGGGCTCCCGCCTCCGTAGACTTACGGGAACATAATATGTCTAAAGGAGTTAAGAGGCGACTTAATTCAAGTGTTCAAAATCATCAGAGGCATCGACAATATGAACTGCAGTACGTACTTCACTATCGACCAATCTAATTACACGCTGGTAAACGGTTGCAAGATTATTGGTAAATCTTTTAACTCACACGAAGGTAAGAATTTCTTCTTCAATCGAGTTGTCAACTTGTGGAATGGGCTTCCCCGAGACGTTATAGACTGCAGCACCGTTGATTAATTTAAACTTCGCCTAGACAAATATCTCGCATCAAATCCGCGACTGACTGCATTAGTAAATGAATAACTTTATTTTATCCCCCCCTCAATTACTAACCCATCTGTCCCCTACTAACTTCTTAATCCTGCCACGGACAATAGTTCCAGGGCAGTAGTTCCCTTTCCAATGTTCCCTTACCCACTCTAAGCCACTGTTTGGACACTTGATCCTCAGTGTTTTGGAGGACAAGCAGCCTAGAACTGTTGTTGCTTGATTTCCTTTGTACTCTCTCTCTATCTATCTATCTCTAATACTGCCACCATAACCATGAGAGTGAAGCTGTTGTTATATAATTTGTTATTGTATTGATCCAGCCTGCACCCTATTATTACACATACCCAGAACCCCTTCTCTAACTCTTTTCCCCCCATTATCTCTCTCTCTCTCTCTCCCTCTCTCTCTCTCTCTCTCTCTCTCTCTCTCTCTCTCTCTCTATCTATCTATCTATCTATCTCTTACACACATACACACACACACACACACTCTTACTGCCACCATAACCATGAGAGTGGAACTGTTGTTGTTTAATCTACTATTGTTCCAGCCTGCTTCACCAAGCCTTAGAACAGTTACATAAATACAAAGAGTGTACGGACCCTGCGGCCCCTATAAGGCAGTCCAGACTTAATTCTAACCAAGTTGAAATTAAGGTTAACAAAGCAGGAGGCTCTCTCCGCACCCACCAATCCATCCTACCAAGGATAGGCATGGAATACAACTAGGGAAAAATGGCTGCTAGTAGAATGAAACAAAATCTACCAAGAAATGTATAATAAAGATCGAATTTGAACAATAATGTTTACTACTGATTCTTAACCTACAGTATGTGTGTTTTTTTATATATGCTTTCTTATTTCTTACCTCAACCTCCTTTTGAATGTGTGAATTGAAAAAACTGCACCACTTTCCCCAACAATTTGTTCCACTTGTTGACTACACTGTTGGTGAAAACATGCTTTATGACATCGAGATTACCTTTCCTGGTATATTATGTCATTCCGTTTCCTCAAGTTGATGAAGTATTATTTATTGTGAACAGAGACTCATAATCAAATTTGTCAAAGCCCTATAATATCTTGGAACACTCAATTAATGACATCTCGGTATTCTTTTTGTAAGTGAGAACATATAATATGTTCTTAGTCTTGCCTAATTATTAGCGATTGTATTAAATTCGTGGCTCTTTGCTGTACTGACGCGAGTCTTCTCTCAATGTCTTTGTTTAACCCTTTACTGTGGGTGATTTCCCGGTATAATAGGGCTCATTCAGGAACTCCTGATTGCCTAAACAAGTGCATGAATGAAATTAAATGTTTTCTTCAAAACACTAGAAGAAATTAACTTTCAAATGACACCAGAACAAGCTCTGTAGCTCATCGGCAATATTCGCTAAAAATCATCAATGTTCTGCTACATTTGCCTTTGGCAACACTATATCGGTTTAGCTTGATGTAGCGGGCAGCTCCAGTGCTGCCGGGAACCACCCCTATGCTGTCCAACTCTCGAACCCAACACTTTTCCGTTTTTCTCAGCTTTTCTGTTACTCATCATTTAACCTTTGGAGCTCTCTCCTTCAATCTCTCTTTCCCTCATCCTATGACTTGAGCTGCATCACGCTTTGCGTGTTCAGACATTTTGACTCCAAATTATCTTGAATTTGGCTCTCTGTCACTCTTTCAACTTTAGGGGAGACACTTGTTACAGGCATCTTTGCTTCTGGTCTCCTTCATTCACATAGAAAACATAATATAGAATGTTGCTGTTAACCCCTTCCCGACGGGTCCCATCGTCAAACGAGCACCAACATCTGCTTAAGCGGCAGTCACACTATGAAGAATTAAGGGAATTACCGCGGAGACTTAGAGGTCTTAAGGAGGTCTTCATCTAAGTCACTGCGCGTCGTGGGTGGTCCCCGCGCATCCCCACGGTACAGTACGGTACGATGGGTGGCCAGGATGGTCGTGGCTGGTTTCGATTTGCTATGAACATGCAAGAAGCATGGAAAATTGGTCGCCGAGCTAGCCGCGGTCGTGAGGCAAGCGCCGTCACGCGCCCACCGGTATGCGTGTGAGGGGGACCGGTATGCGCGTGAGGGGGACCGATAGCCGACCGGTCAGCGCCGTGTGGCGCCATGCGTCGCCTGGGTACAAGGGACATGGTGTTTGAAATGACGGCAGGTGATGGTGGAATGCCGCTTTTTTTTTCTTCAATAGGGTAGGGGGTGAAAGAAGAGATCCCAGATTGGGAAGGAAGAGAAAGTAGGAAAGATGAAAGACAGTAGAATAGAAAAGTAAGTGGGCCGGCCACCTTGCTGTTTTTATTTATTAAAGTTAGTTTTTTATGGCAAGTTATATAGGTGCTGAGGGCTAGGAATTGATTAAAATAAGATTTCTAAGTGATTGATAGTAGTTGCTTAAATATTATTCGTTATTTGTAGATCTATCTACTATGTTATATTGAGGAGGAGGGAGGTTGTTTATTTCGCAGTATTTCTTAAAGTCATATTTATCTTTCAACTCTCTCCAACGCCAGTTATCATGTTCTTGCTTTTCTCTGGCTATCTCATAGAGGCCTATGCAGAAAAATCCGGTTTTGGCTGTTTCATGTTCTCTGATCATTTTGGCTACAGGTCTGCTGTAGTCTAATTGAATGCTGAGGGTGATGGGTCTCTACCGGTTTATATACCTGGTGGCTCGGGTCGGCCAGCGTCGTTTGGGAGTAGGGACCTGCGTAACACGAAGGCCGTCAAGTTGCCTTCCTTTTGCCGTCCTGTTGCCTCGTTGCGCCGCATGACGCCGGCGGTCTGCTATGCTAGGTCTCCGTGTAGCCCCATCCAGTAGCCGTCATACGGCTACTGGACGCCGATGCCGTCCAGCCTGCCTTAGGCAGACCTTTACTCTTGGTCAAGTTACGGATGATCGGCAAAGACAATCGGCACTCCTTGAGTCGCCGCGGTAATTACCTTAAGTCTTCATAGTGTGACCGCACCTTTAATATGTATCCTGGGAGTGAGTCAAGTGGTTACAGGCAGCGCAGGACCCCTTAGTCCGTCGCTCACCAAGTCTGGGCTGGCACTTACATCTGTCTGCTACCTCACTACAGCGTTACACATAGCAAAAACAGCTCAAAACCGCTCATTTCCAGTGATTTTGGCCGAAATTTGTAAGATCGTTGAAAGAAAACCAAACGTTGTATAGAGATGACTCAGGTGTCATTGGAAAACTCAATTACTGTATCTTCACGGATATATTAATGTATTACGTTCTGGCTCTTGATTATGAATGAAAATGTGCAGGGAATGAAGCTCAATTAGGACTAAAACCCCCGTAGTGAAGTATTTACTTGTATAAGCATAGTGATTTGTATCTGGCTTGACCGTTCTCTCGCATTCCTTTTAGATCTTTGGAGTTTCAATAATACACATACAGTAATACAACACCTGATAATATATATTAGTACCGAATATATCCATCGTATTGCAGATTGTGTTCTTCACCATGGTTGTGGCAAGTCGTTCGACTCCTGACGAACCTTTGAACCGCTGACGAAACCTTTGGTTGAATCAACCTGCATTTAAGAGTGTAAACACCTCAGATCCTCCTTTTCACAATAAATGTAGATCATCAATTCAAAATACAGTATTATTTAATGCATTTTGTAAGTCACAAAGATATTTATAAATAACACTATTTGTTACCGGAATTATGTCAGAAAGTAGAAGGCATTGTAAGTCATTATACAATTTAAACAAATTGCATATACACATTTTTAAGTGAAATTGTGACTATATATTGTTTTACCCATCGCCACAAGGTTATACCACCCAATAAATCCTTTCTTTTTGACAAGTCTTAGGCCCCAGATGTCTGGCTTAAGTGAATACATTGACAATTACGTTTATCCAACAAAGGGACTATACAAAACAATAGTACGAAATGTGTAGGAAGATACTTGAATATTCGTTACTTACCCTGAGCATGGCTTTGTAAGACACGGAGAAAAAACCAAAACAAGGTCAATTAATTTAATAGGGCAGAGGAGGGGAGATACATAAAGAATAACAGAATAACTCGCAGATAGCGAAAGAACTTTGAAAGAGGGGAGACAAAGATGAAAAGAGAACTAGTGTGAATATGCGAGGGAAAACGCATTCAGTGATGAACAAGTGATAATCCTCAGCTTTGTAGAACGTTGAAGGAACATGGAATCTTTTATGTTTGTAGTCATGTTTAGTTGTGTTATCAGTTACAAATTATCTGCTAAAATAATGTTTTGGAGATTACGTAATCGTCACTGTCTGTTTGTTTATCTTGGTACACTGTGGTCCCGTGTAATTATAAATCCAATGCCAAGAATCACTGTTAGGAAAACGTTACTATGGTCTGGTATTGGTGCAGTGGTTGTCTGATTGGCTGGGGATTAGTTAGACGGAGAGGGAAAGGGAGAGGGGTGGAGTGAGGAAGGCAAAGAGCCAGATAGCTTGAGAATAGCATAAACAAAAACACCACTGTCTAACTGAAAGAGAGCGACAATCAGGCAAGCAAAGAAAGTAAGACGAATACAATAATAAATAGGCAGTTAGACAATGAAACGAAGACACGGTAAATCTACAGTTAAACTACCCCTCCCCCACTACCCCCACCACCTCCCCCCTTCAAACACGCCTTTTAGCGTGTTTTGGGATGGTTCAGCAGGTGCGGAAACTGGAAAAAAAACGTATTTTGATAACAATTTATCACCAACCAGATAAGAGTTTTTCAGGTAATTTGTTGTTGTTTTTTATTTTTTATTTGATATACAGTGTTGTTTAATACCGAGGACTGTCGCATTTTAGTATTTTTAACATTAGCCTAACCTAACATAACTTAAGCTAACCTAACCTAACCGAAAACTAATCTGTCTCGCCGACGGTCTAAACCCAGCTCACGTTCCCTGTTTATGGGTGCGCAACGGTCTAAACCCAGCTCACGTTCCCTGTTTATGGGTTTGCGATGGTTTGTAATACTTCAATGTATCTATTTCAAATCAAATATAAATTTCCGCGCATCATCAAACCATACTAAGTCTACTAATAATAATATTAACCCATTAGTACCAACAGAATAGCGACAAAATAGGGGTAGTATAACTGTAGATTTATCATAATATTAACCCCTGATGTACCGGAGGATACAGTAATAAAAGTCCTCCACAGTCCAAAGCAATTTGGCCAAAATGGCAAGATAGAAAAACCTTCCACCTCAACAGATGAAGGAATACTGGCTCTCCCAGCCTTCTATGGGTTGGAAATAAGCTGAGAAGTGTTGCCATATCGAGAGCAGTGCTCAAACGGTCGTGGTACCAGGCACAGCCTGACACAGGCAGTTACAAGGAAAGTACATTACTGACGGCTCCCAGCCGTTGCTTGGACTTGGGTGTGACTTATCTACTGACGGCTCCCAGCCGTCACTGGTATTGGACGGGTTAAGAAGAAGAATCGAAAGAAGACTAAAAAGAAAACAAACTATTATCTTACAGTAATATTAGTAACTGACAACGGCCAAAATCACAACAGTTGTAATATTATTACATTTAATTATATTAATAATAGTGTTATGATTGTCGATGTCAGCACCAGGTTCTTAAGTTGAACAATGTTAGCTTTTAAGATTATGAATGATCTAGTTTATATATAGAGTGAAGTACTGACTCCGACACGTAAATAAAATACACAAATAGTTAGAAAGTTGGTAAGATAAACAAGAGACAATTTTATAAATAAATAAACAAAATTAACGCAACGTATTAATAAAACAAACTATTACATTTATATATACTGGGATGCGAGATTGATATAAAATCGAGGTTCACCGTGGCTGTATTATTGATGATTATGAATATAGATAGATCACAGAAAAACAAGTGTCACTACTGTGTACACGAAGAGCGAGTAAGATGCACAGGTGTTGTCCAGAGTCGGGCCTGGAGTGAACTGCCGAGCAAAGCAAGAATAGCTGGAGCTTGAATTTGGCATAACAGAATGAAGCAGTGAGATTTGAAATCAATACATATGAACAACCAAAAGAGATATTGTCGAGTTAAGGGGACCGATTTGCTTTTTCTGGTTTAATGTTATTTTAATACCACAAATTTTGTTGATATATTTGAAGATAAATTTGTAATCTATATGCTCTAAAGATCATAAGAAAATTTGTTTTAACCCTCGGCAAAACCTAATAAAAAAATTATGGTACTAAAATTTATTTTTCGTAACAAGGTTATCAATACGGTACTTTCAGTCATCGATAGCTCTAAAGATCATATGAAAATGTGTTAAACCCTAGGAAAACCTAATATAAAAGTATGGTACTAAAATTTAATTTTCGTAACAAGGTTGTCAATACGGTACTTTCCCGTTATCAATGTACAATCAAGCTGAAGATTGCAGAGTAAACACCATAGACTTCATCGACTTTTCTTTCACCTTCGTATAATCGACAGCCCATTTTTTTTTTTTTTTTTTAAGGGATTAGTACTCAACCAGCGGGGGTGTGGGGGCTGCAGCCCCCACTCATAATACTAGGTTAGGTAAGGTAAGGTTGTTAGGTTAGGCTAATGTCTTTTCAAATCACTATCGGGGAGCGAGCGTGTCTCAACATCGATCGATAGGCCTAATGGGGAAAATAGGTTTTCCCGAGATTTCTAATTAATTACAAACACTATATATTGATGCAAATGACCAATTTTGTTTATAAAAAACACTCGGAAAATTTGTGGTATTAAAATAACATTTTTCCCTATTTTTTCCTGGCGAGCGATAGCGAGCCATCATTGTATGGAGAAATCCGGCTTCACCGGAGAATTTTTTCTACGGAAAAATGTATAAATTAAATCAGCTGTCTAAAACATAGTCCAAAATATGCTGGATGACGGTAAGTGTCTTAAAACAGTAGGCTGAATGGGGTCGAATGGATACTACCCAGAAAGAAAAATAAGGAGAGAAACAAAGCAGGTCACCCCACTTAAGAATATCAAACTCTCCACCTGCAAAATAAACCCATCGGAAAACACGCATCCCAGAGAAACCCGAGTTACACTTGGACGCCTCTGGTCCGGTCACTACCCGTCATTACAAGATTACAAACACAGAATAGATCCAACTCAAGATCTTTCTTGTATTTGTTGTCTTCGCTGTCAACGTCCCTCTAACAACACAAAACACTCAATACTCCACTGCCCAGCACTTGCCCAACACAGACATAACTTCAACATTAATTCACTCTGAGATCGCTGGACCCACCCGGGGGAAGTGACGGACTACCTGAACGCCGCGGGATTCCCATAAAAGGGAATCTTAGGGCTACTACAACAATACCAAGTCAGAAAAAAAACTAAATGAACTGACAAACATAGAAATGAACCTTGAAACAGTGTAGAATGAAATGAAGCTTTAGAAAATTATCTGAACGGGTGAACCCCAAAATTAACCAAAACTAAATGTAAACATTTGATCCTATTTTTAAGAGACCCTACTATCCAATAACAGAGATGCGTGACACTAGT
This sequence comes from Paralithodes platypus, assembly GCA_032716605.1. NCBI lineage: Eukaryota > Metazoa > Arthropoda > Malacostraca > Decapoda > Lithodidae > Paralithodes > Paralithodes platypus. The sequence continues at coordinate 13,765,362 of CM064505.1, forward strand.
AATAATAATAGTAATAACAATAATAACATACATCGGAATTAAAATATAGTGTCCCCGATACTGTGCCCCCACTGACGCCTCTGTCCCTCACAACATCACTGTCTCCCCAGGGGTCCTTTAATGTTCCCATCGTATCCATGTAATTGGTATATTCTCTATGTAGCTTCCCTACTTCGCCCACCTCAGACACTTGAATTCTCTCTCTCTCTCTCTCTCTCTCTCTCTCTCTCTCTATATATATATATATATATATATATATATATATATATAATATGTGAGTGTGCGAATGTTTTTACAGATAGCTTAATTTCAGCCTGTTTGTTCCATTTTAACCATATACCTGTATGTTGTCTGCATTTAGTTAATATCTGCTGATGTTTTTTAATTATAGTGTCATATTGGCAAAATGGACCTGGCAACAACAGTTATGTTCCATCACTGGACAAAATTGCGGACAAAATTACACGACTATGCTATATAGTTAGTAATATTAATATTTAATTAATATTGTTGTACACATAGTCATGTTGCAGCCTAACGAAATGAATCCTTTAAAGACCAAAGAGATAAGTGAAATATTTAACCTATATTGTGTATATGACTTACTCAGCAGAAGAAAAATATTGAGAAGTTGAGTTTCATGTCAGTTGAACCAGTGCCACTTCAACCAGTGCCACTTTAACCAGTGCTAACTCAACCAGTGGCCACTTTAACCAGTGACCATTTCAACCAGTGACCATTTTAACCAGTAACCTAACCTAACCTAACCTAACCTAACTAACCTAACCTAACCTAACCTAACCTAACCTAACCTAACCTAATCAACTGGTTAAAATGGTCACTGGTTGAAATGGTCACTGGTTGAAGTGGCCACTGGTTGAGTTAGCACTGGTTAAAGTGGCACTGGTTGAAGTGGCACTGGTTCAACTGACCTGTCACCGGATTATTGTTATCTCCCATTGGGTTCATTAGCTTTAGTCATGTGTGTGGGTTGTGATTGTGTTGTGTTGCCTTGTGTGCGGTTGCATTGTACTATGCTGGTCTGATTTTGTGTCCATGTGGATGAGAGCAAAACTGCCTGTGACGAGTGCCTCCCCCAGAGTTGAAAGAGTGACAGGGCCAAAATCAAGGAATGTTTGAGCCAAAATGTCTGGACACACGGAGTTTGAAACCATTAAAGTCATAAGATGAGGGAAAGATGGATTCAGGGAGCGATTTCCAAAACTCAGCTGTTGAATAGAAGACAGATTAGGAGTATCGTTTCACTCTTGAGTTGGAAAGGTGTACAGTATAGGGGTGGGATTGTGTTGCAAGACGGGTACTACGTAACCTACGTAGAGGAGGTGGTATACACTGAGAGAGCTCTGAGGAACACTGATTATTGTAGTAGCGCTAGAATAGCGAGAGAGATGCAACATTGCGCTGAAGAGAGAAAGATTTCAGAGAGTCGGTGATTGGACGGGAGTTAATGATACAAAAGGTTTATAGGATTATATAGGCTATCAACCCTTATGGATTATCAAACCAGCTTAAGTCAGAAATACCGTTAAGACTGGAGCCTCTTTTTGATAATCCCAGTCCCTTGTGGTACTGTTTTGTATTTCATTGATGCTTAATTGTGATGTACTGAGTAGTTGTTATATCTTACTTTATAGTATAATATATATATATATATATATATATATATATATATATATATATATATATAAAACGTACATGATAACCCAACACAAAAAACAAAGTTTTATAAAACTTATATATCAAAGGTGTCTTATATCTGGGAAACCTTTGTGATGCGCTCCCTGTGTGTGTCTTGCTTTGTGTATGGCTTTTGTATATGGTCACTTGTTATTCCATAGTAATTTTTATATTTCTGCTTTGTTGTTCTCATCACCTCAATGGATTAAACCTCTCACGCTCAGCTACGTTTCTGTTAAACTTATTGCCACTACTGTTCATAAATACTCTGGCCACTATTGTTTTTCAGGTCATTAACCCAACTTTCCTAACTGGAAGATCCGTATCAATCCTCAATAATCTGGAGCACGTCATACGCCGGAATAATAATAAGAATATTTCTGAACGATATCTGATTAAGTCACTTGTTCGGTAAATCTTCGATAATTCCTGTGCTATTACTCCCTCCCCACCCCCCTTGCTATTAAATATTCCTAATACATTAATCTCCTCTATGGACGTACTTCCCACTCTCTCTGGGCTTAATATTTAAAAGGTGGATGGACCAGATGGTGCTCCTCCTGTTGGACTAAGATTAGAAAATTCTTCTTTGCTGACTCTCTGCCAAACGTTTGTCTTCCCATAATCCACTTTCAGACTGCCAGTATGGTTTCCTTAAAGGCTGTCCTACTGGCAATCTCCTTTCTTATATTGCTAACTCTTGCTCATCCTCCTTTCAGGACTTTGGCAAGACAAATCTCAAGCATTCGATAGAGTTTGGCACATATCATTTGTTTCTAAGCTTCCATCCTTAGGTTTGTATACTTCTTTCTTCTTTCTGGTGGTGGTGTTCAGCTTGGAGGCTAAGTACCGTACCACTAGCAGCGCCAGGTAATGGCTCACACGCTAGTTGATGTTGACCAGAGGGATGCGCGTCGAGCCTTAAATTCCTTTCGTCTTTTCCACTTGCTGGTGTCGTACTCAGCGGCTCTGTCTTAAGACCAGAAAGGCTAGTATCGAACATAGCGACTTGACCAAAACACCTATCAAGATTACTGGTATCGAAAACAGCCGGCTGACCAAAACACTTCTCACTTTCCTATCATTGGACTGAGGCAAGCCTGCCTTGTCTTTGGACTAAGGCCCAAGTATCGAACTTGTAAACAATTCTGTCTTTAGACCAAGATTGGCTAGTGTCGTAGCTAGCTGGGTTATCTTGGTCCATTCAGCTGGAATAATCTCTCCTTCTTCTGGGTAGTCCAAGTCCTTTACGTGGGGGCTAGAGGCGGAAAGCGGATGGTGGTTTGCGTTTCTGGGCTCTCTGTTGACACTCCAAGAAATGATAAGGTCACGTGGGAGCATCTGTGCGGATGGAGGGTGCGCTGGTCCTTTGGTCCAGGTGTTGTGGTGTCTTTCTGACCTGATGTTGTTGATGGTGCTGATGGCAGCTATTTTTATTGTGGGTATAACAGTTGTGCATTTGCTTTTCTGATTCACAGTGTCCATGTCTCGTAACTATAATTCGAGACAGAATACAATTTTTTTAACAATCCGGAATTGCATGGATATCTACATATACTGTATATCAACATCGTTATTTTTATAATGTTATTGTTGAGAACATCCATTACTCCAAATGCACGGCCGAAGGGATGAACAACATGCCCTTACCCACTACTGTTATGGATATCACTACCAAGATACCAGAAGTATGAATATATTTGTATAGTTTTCCTGTACTGTACACTCTACCAGCAGTATAGAGATATTTCTCAACATGGCGTTAACATTATACACATGCGCTACATGACTGTATTATAACACATTCACCAAAATGCTTAATATTTGTCCTGCTTGTAGTTACTACTTTACCAGCATTATAACAACGATGCTCCAAATAGCATACACACTTTTCACATATATCACTCGGTGGACTCTCAGTGGGCATATGATGGAGTATTGCAACTTAATACAGAGCTGTTTGACGGTAATAGCGCACATCCCCTAGGTGTACAGTACTGGGAATTTAATTCTGATAATTGATATTCAAATTTCCTTCAGCCACACAAAGCCGTATTCCTTTCAAGGAATATATACCATTATGTGACTGCATGACGACAATAATGCTATATTGACATTTGCACTATTATTCTGCACCATCTCCAACTTACCTTTAACCCTTTAACACCAAAGCTAATTCATGAAGCATTATTATTTTCTTAGCAATTGCTGCATGATAATAGCAGCACATTAAAGCAAAGATTTACATATCCTTAAAATCCAAGCAAATTGTGAACTTTTTTCATAAGTACAAATAAATCATCAAACGACAGACACAATTATTCTTAAACAGACCAATTGTTTCTGAACATTAAAATAGCACAGTTCTGGCTATATTATCATATCAATTCCTGACCCATTTTTTTATTCACTTTCACTAATTTCCTGTACAAAATCTGAAATTTCTTAAGCTTCCTGTGGCACGCACCCTCTGTTCTATTAAACCGTTTCTCGATTATTAAAACTTTGTAGACAAAATCCACTAATAATCTGTCCTCTGATACATCCAACTTGATCATTACATACTTTTTTTTTCGTGGCCGGACGGATTGCCGACGGACATTTGGCCGAACGGACATTTGGCGGAACGGTTAGGTTAAGTTAGGTTAGGTTAAGTTAGGTTAGGTTAGGTTAGGTTAAATTAGGTTAGGTTAGGTTAGGTGAGGCTAGGTTAGGTTAGGGTCTGTCGGCCAAATGTCCGTTCGGCCAAATGTCCGTCGGCAATCCGTCCGGGAGCCTTTTTTTTAGTGATAATATTTTACTTTTAATATATCACTATTGTTGCACTGGGAGTGATGGACACACATAGTGTTTTAGCTATTTACTGTATGCTAGCTTCAGTATTTAAAAAACTAAACTGTATTAATTTTGTTTTGCTAAAGATTTAAGTGTGTAATCTGAATAATTGAAATCAGATGTGCATCACAACGTTCGTCAGCATTGTTCATCCACACGACCACAGTTTGTTCACAGAGCCGTAACTTCATCCATACGACCAAAGATCTTCCGCACGGCCCAAAGTTGGCCTACACCAGTGTTTACGACCAGCTTCCGTGGCGGTGGAGGAGGCAGCGGATTTCTATAAAACCACATAGGAGAAAAAGAGTTATCACCGACATACACGGTATTCCTAGCACATTGCCATCATCAGTGACAACAGCCATTTGCCTGTATCAGATAGGAAACAATTGCGTTATTCGGAAGGAAAGTAAGGCCCTAATGTGCCCGATCAACGCTAACAACAACAACTATGAACAAGTATACATTGCACGGCATGAGTACCCCCAGTCAAATGGAATTAACTCCTAACGCCGACAAGAACTATAGACTATCTATCAATCCTCCCTTACGGGAAATGCAATTACTAATACTCCTTCCGATAATACGATTTTAATGTCAAATAAACATAGATAATACGAATAAATATATAAGTATAAAATTCAATTTTCGGATTAGGGACCATTTACTTTAGTTATTGTACATTCACATTCATATTAAAAGCTATTCATACACTTCTCGATAGGACATACACTGTGTCGTCAACCTATTAGGGACCATTCACATTCATATTAAATGCTATTCATACACTTCTCGATAGGGCATACACTGTGTCGTCAACCTATTAGGGACCATTCACATTCATATTAAATGCTATTCATACACTTCTCGATAGGGCATACACTGTGTCGTCAACCTATTAGGGACCATTCACATTCATATTAAATGCTATTCATACACTTCTCGATAGGACATACACTGTGTCGTCAACCTATTAGGGACCATTCACATTCATATTAAATGCTATTCATACACTTCTCGACAGGGCATACACTGTGTCGTCAACCTATTAGGGACCATTCACATTCATATTAAATGCTATTCATACACTTCTCGATAGGGCATACACTGTGTCGTCAACCTATTAGGGACCATTCACATTCATATTAAATGCTATTCATACACTTCTCGATAGGGCATACACTGTGTCGTCAACCTATTAGGGACCATTCACATTCATATTAAATGCTATTCATACACTTCTCGATAGGGCATACACTGTGTCGTCAACCTATTAGGGACCATTCACATTCATATTAAATGCTATTCATACACTTCTCGATAGGGCATACGCTGTGTCGTCAACCTATTCGTTTGACCACCATGAAATTGTATTATTATGTTGTTTGTTTTTATTTTTATTATTTTTTTGTCATGACCAATGGAGATACTGGTTATACGTTTGATATATTAATAAATATGTTCCAACATAATAAATACCAGCCTAAACAGCTTGTTCCTACAGTCTAAAAGGAGATAATGTATCTAACTTTGCTATATCTATGAGAATTATCTAGGCATATTCAGAGGTCTACAGATATGTTTGGAACAGTTTTAACCACAAACACATGTTAAATTCATGCACATGAATTAATCTACAATCGGCCCATGCTCTCAATGTAAAGATCGAATACCCACTGGTCTGCGTTCATCTATTGTCTATAAATTCACCTGCCCGAGTTGCCAAGCTGGGTATTTGACGAGCACTTTCTGCTCCTTCAAAGTGAGTGAATATACTTGTATCTTTTTACATACCGTTAATTTTGTTTGTACTTTTATTTTAGTTAAGTTAGTTAGTTAACATAGGACTTCAGAGGCCATCAACCCTTCTGGACTATTAAGTCAGCACACTGTAAGTCAAGAATAACGTCGGGACTGGAGCCCCTTTTCGGAATCTCCAATCCCTGGCTTTAGGTAAGTTATGTTCAATTCTTATTTGTATAATTTCCACTAAGATGTAATGAGCCTTCTCGTAATCATCACTGAGTAATATTATATCCACCCATTGCCCAACACAAGATAAATAACATATTTTAGCCAAATACAATCCTTCCTTCCTTTCCCTTAATTGTCCAGGAACCCTTCTTCGCCCTACACAATACACATCCATATGGATTATCTTCGCCCTACACAATACACATCCATATGGATTATCTTCCTCCCATTCTTCTGATCTTGCTTCACTTTCTATACGAGGCACTAGATTTCACAAGTGTTTACAAATGAACTCTTAACCATGACCGAGACAGGATTTTCCCACAAAGCTCTCCATCAGTGTATTGATAGCATCGATGGTTGTGTGCTATATGATCTTCCATATGGTGCTTATTAATAATATCTAGTGTTGTGTGTCCCAGACAGTCATCCAACACTTCTGATAACTCAGAAGTGTTGGATGATGCCCACATCACAACCTAGCCAAGGTATCTGAGGGGGTTGATTTCAGGGCGCCGGGCAGGTAGCTGAGTGTTGTCTTTGAGTGACTGGATGGATCAGTGGGTGATTTAAGTATGGCTATTTTTCTGGAGGTTGGTTTGGGGTAGTCGAGGGGGGAGTGATGAACATATATGTGTATGATAATGAGTCCTATAATCTATTCGCTGTAAGTAGGCGAGAATCATGACCTCCATCCTCTGTAACTCAGAAAAGGGCTAGAGCAAATTGGCTGTAAATGTTCACATCTATTCCTTGACTGACTCTTCACAAATGGTAGAAATATTAGCTTGATTACTGTAGTCGTGTTTTAGTTACAGAGGTTTAGAGGTAATAATTTCTCGCCTACCTACAACGAATAGAATATAGGTGGTGTCATGATAAGTGTTCTGCACTGTAGTAGTAGGTGGTGCTGTAGTCTATTCACTGTACGTAGGCGATAAATTATGACCTCTAACCTCTGTAACTCAAGGAATGGAGTGGAAATTTACAGCCAATTTGCTTTAGCCCTTTTTGAGTTACAGATTATAGAGGTCATAATTTATCACCTACTTACAGTGCATATACTATAGTTTGTGGAGGCTGCGGCAAGAATATGTGAGCCTCTTATGTCAAGGTGATCCATGATCGTGAGGAATTTGGTTTTCTGGTGTAGATGGTCTGTGTGTGTATTAGCTGTGCAGTCTGTTATTATATTTAGTTGTGTGTTCTGTATAGTATGTAGGGTGTTGTGATGTAAGAGGCCCAAGCGGGGCTAGGATATGCCATCACAAAACATATGTATTGTGTGAATACTGTGGTGGTAGTATATTTGTTGTGTCCGAATGTTGTATGATCAAGTGACATGAGGGCGTTTTGTCTTCGTGTCAATTTGTTTATAAGTGACGTTGAAGTGTTTTCAATTAAGATACACTGTTATGCTGAAGAAAAAATAACCTGAGCAAGACTATCGTAAAAATTAAATGTGGAAGAAATAGAGAATTCACACACTCAGGAACAAACTTTGAGGGAAATGCATGAGCGAGCAAACAAAGACAAAGTTACAAAGTGGAAGTGAAACAAATTTGTCGAAAATACAAAACTGTCAGAAAGCCAGGGATTTGTAAAGGGAATACTTTTTGGTCACTTATCCAACTAGTCTTTTCTCCCACAAGTCCTTTCGTAGTTTCGTAAATGGTTATTTATTTTCACCCTCAAGATTATTCGTTTACACATTGCTTCAAGCATAAGTAGATTATTACACTGGTCTGAAAAGTGGAAAATAGACGTCGACATTGAAACAACCCTATTGTTACTTATTGGAAGCAAAAATATTTGCATAGTAACATGGCATGATCACAATTTGGCTGTGCCCAATTACTTATAGATTTCGAAATCAATTTAAATTGAAATACTGGACTCGTTAGTCAGACACCTTTTCAAAGGCTGTGCGCATTTTTGGTCCCTATACAAAGGATATCAATTGTTACGAACTGGCACTCGGGTACACAAGGGCTCTCAATCAGGACTCGAATACGGCTCGCTGCCACAACGGAAACACACGATCCCAACCCCTGAGTACTGCCAGCTGAACAAAAAACACCAATACCCTCCAGAGTTCAATCTGCTATAACGGGGTATACAAGAACTCGGTACTAGTGTTCAACAACAGACTAATAAAGAGACAGGAATTATCTAGTCTGGTCAACAATCAAACAATGAAGTAAAAAACAACAACACAAAAGAATAGTGTTGGCCGAAGCCGAAGTAATCCACCCTTGACTATGAACTTAAAAAGTCCACCACCCTCTACTTCGGATCGGCACTATTACGTTACGTTAATTAATAGTCCTTAAGCATCGAGCAAGGAATCTTCTGAAAAAAGTTAGATGCTTCTCGGATGCTCGTAAGAAGTACCTATCGGATTTTGAACAGTAATCCAATAAGCAAAAACACTGGCAATTAAATACTATTAAAGGCTTAAATTGGCATAAGAATAACTAAAAGAATATGCAATAGTAAATGGCAAACATTAAAAGGAAGTACTCCGCAAATGCAACGGCAATAGCCTACTCGGATTGTACTCGTGGGCCACTAATCACTAAAGTAGCCAAGCTTGCAACACATAAAATCAATAGTGCATAAACAATATCATACATAAGGAAAGCTTCAATACTATTCTGTATCTACTAATCGAGTAAAGTCTAGCTTGGGTACTGTGGGCAAAAAGGTAGCAGTGACTGAGCAAAAATGGCTCGTAGCCTAGCGAAGTCCTCATGACTGTTTAAAGTATTACGTTAAAACTAACAAGTGCACTTTGAGAAATCCAGATCCCTTGTATCTGGTTTTCACCCGGCTCCTTGACAAAGTAAAACAAACTGTTAATAAAATACATGGTGGTTAGGCTCTTGCCCTCACGCACTGTAAATTATAAACTCAACATAGTCAGCCGCGAAGACAACCTAGGCTTCACTGAACCGAAACGAGTATGCAGGTTTATCGCTTAACCACTGCATCAAACAACAACTCGTAACACAGAAAAGCCTTACCCCAGTCTAGCATTACCTAGACCAGCAGTAAACAGGAATAATAATAATAACACACAGGGAAATGCATATACAAGTGCAACAAACATAAATCAATCCTATTCTAAGTCAACCTTTCCAAAATAGGCTATCTAATAGGGAAGTATCTCGTGAGAACTCAAGCGATAATACGTTGGCTGACTAGCTCTGCACCAACGGGACCATGGAAGTTAAACAGGGCAGGGAAAAGAGGAAATAAGAATGTAAGGTAGTAGAGAAAGTTCCCATCAGTCAGAAGAATATAAATAGTTAGCAAGGGAAATGAGAAGTCGCTCTGCCTAATGAGTTCTGATGAAAAAATGGCTAGACTTCCCTTTTATACCCGGCCCTCTAGTAAGCCCAACGTGAACTACTAAGGACCGCCCACTGACAACCATTACGTAATTTCTCTCTCTCATCTGGGATACACAAAGGCTCCCCCTAGCACTGAGGGAAGGAGGAATGCGACTGAGTTAGGCCTACCTCCTGCCTGGCGTACCCACTGACACCTAACTGTGGCTGTTTCTCTTCCCATCATTACAAATAAGTTTTACACATAATACTTATAACTAATGATATAAAATAGAACTCGTTGACTCAGATGAAAACAAAATACATATTCATAATACTTATAGTACAACGGCTCACATGAACTAAGTTAGGAAACTCTACATAGACTACAGCCAAAGTTCCTGCCCTGACGATCCTAGCGAGAGTGGGGCATGACTAGGCGTTCTGTACAGCATGCTCACACGTGGACATGCGTCACACCTCCCCCAAGATTTTACTCGCTCAACCCTGAGCTAAAATCTGACAAACACAGAACCCCATCAAGCCCCTCACACCCAGCGACCGCATAGCACTAAAACAAAGCTGAGTTTATCACCAATTCACATTTTATAACTCCTCCCAACAATAGCAAAAAGACAATATCATGCTCCCAGAGCGAGCTTACAGCAGCTCAGCCGTTTGATAGTTCGTGGACTACTCAAACTCTATAGGCTATGACAAACTTATACGATTACCTATATCAAAACAAAGAGTTTTTATATGATTTTTATATTTTAATATGTTTTTCCCGGCTGCACTATAAGGGCAGCCTATTTTCCTCCACTCAAACCCACACACCTGTGATAGCCTACGACTGATCATCCACCCTTGATAAACACTCCGCGATCACATTGTCACATCCAGCAATATGAGGGATGTCCAGGTTATACTCCTGCAACATCAAAGACCACCTGGTCAGTCTCATATTGCGATTGTGAAATTGATTCAGGAATCTCAAAGGGTGATGATCAGTGTAGATAACCACGACTGGGCCATAGGCTGGAACATACACCTCAAAGTGCCTGAGCGACAGCACAATCGCCAGTAATTGCTTTTCTATTGTAGAATAGTTCTTTTGTGCAGCATTGAACTTCTTAGAAAAGAAACTTACTGGGTGTTCCACACCTTCATTGTCTGTCTGTAGCAAGACGGCACCAGCCCCTACACCACTAGCATCTGTTGCCAGCTGAAAAGGCCTGTTAAAGTCTGGGCCCTGAGTATCGGGTGAGTACATAGCAAATGTTTCACCAAAGTGAAAGCCTTTTCACACTCAGGTGCCCACAAAAACTTTTTGTCTTTAGATAACAAATCTGTGAGAGGTGCCAACACCGTTGAGTAACCTTTTATGAAGCGTCTGTAGTAGCCTATCATACCCAAGAATCTCATAATCTGCTTCTTGGTTGTTGGGTGCGGAAATTTATTGATAGCCTGTACCTTGTTCTGAGGAGGGCACACCTGTCCCCTTCCCACTACAAACCCAAGGTACTGCACAGTGGCTTTTACGAAGTCACACTTTGCCAAATTTACTACCAGACCTGCTTCACTAAGTTTCCGGAACAAGGTCTCAAGGTGCTCACAATGGCTCTCAAAGTCGTCATCATAAATGATTACATCGTCCAAATATACGGTGCAATTTGGAATGTCCTTTACAATTTCATTCATCAGCTTCTGAAACGTTGCTGGTGGATTCTTAAGTCCGTAAGGCATAACATTGCACCGGTAGGTACTCCCGTCCACAACAAAACCACATACCTCTTTAGCACGCTCGGACAAAGGTACTTGCCAGTAACCTTTTACTAATCTACTTTAGACAAAAAACGAGCATTACCAATTTTGTTAACACTATCATCAACCCGAGGAAGAGGATATGGGTTAGTTGGAGTCAAACCGTTTAACCTACGGAAATCAATACAAAAGCGTACCTTGCCATTTGGCTTAGGCTGCAGTGTTACGGGGGAAGTCCACTTAACTGTGCCTTTCTCTATCAACCCTCTACCGAGCATATACTCCAACTCATCCCTCAGAGCTGGTAGTTTTATGGGGGGCACACGGTACGGGATTGACTTAAAGGGTATATGGTCCCCCACGTCAACATCATGCATAGCCTGAGTAGTGAGGCCTGGGTGTTCAGCAAATACAGTGGGGTATGAACCGAACAACTGACGGATAGCATCAAACTGCGGCTCAGGCAAATGAGCTATAGCCTCGTCAGCCCTTAGGCTCGAGTTCCCCGCCCACTGATCCGCTGAAACATGTTGATCCCAGCTATCCTCCTCCGAAGCTTGACTGTCCCCCTCTCCTTCTCCACCACGGCCGCAACAAGCCAACACAGGGACAGTGAGAGGCTCAGAGGGGCGCCTCACATACTCTTTAATAAGGTTCACGTGACATAACTGGTTCTTTTTCCTCTTGTCTGGAGTGGCAACAAGGTAATCTAAGTCTGAAATTTTTTCTACAATTTTATAAGGTCCAGTGTACTTCGGAGAGAGGGGTTTACCAACCAAAGGCAACAAAATTAATACCTCTTGTCCTACAGTGAACTTCCGGAGCCTCACTTTGCGATCATACCTGTCCTTCATCAAAGCTTGTGATTCTGTCAAATTTCTACCTGCCATCTCCTGACTCTTAAGCATGCGCTCACGGCTTTCAAGCACATACTTTAATAATGGACAAGGCTGCACAGTCCCCTCCCAAATTTCTTTCAGCATGTTAAGGGGGCCCCTGACACGGTGTCCTAAAATCAGCTCTTTTGGACTAAATCCCAGGCTCTCACCAGGTACCTCCCGAGCAGCAAACAGCACATAAGGCAATCCAAGATCCCAATCCATACCGTTGTCAGCACAATAACACCTGAGCATGCTTTTAAGTGTAGCATGCCACCGCTCAAGCACCCCTTGACTCTCAGGGTGATACGCTGACGATACTACTGCTCGTATCCCATGCTGTTGCATTGTTTGCTTGAACATGTTGGAGGTGAAATTAGATCCCTGATCAGACTGAATCTCCTCCGGGTGCCCGTACCTTGAGAAGTACCACAACAAGTTACTGACTACCGTCTAAGCCATTCCATTTTTCATAGGGTATGCTTCGGGGTATCTAGTGGCAACATCCATTATGGTTAACAAAAATTTATTTCCAGCCTTAGTGGGAGGGAGTGGACCAACCATGTCAACAATAATTTTACTAAAGGGTGGCCCAATCACAGGACTAGGGTGTAACGGAGCCTTAGGAATAACTTGGTTCGGTTTCCCGACACGTTGACAAATATCACATGAGTTTATCCATGACTGCACATGAGACTTCATCCCCAGCCCCCAAAACAATTTCCCCAAAGCCGCCACCGTTTTCTTGGCACCCAAATGTCCTGATAATGGAGAATCATGAGCCAACCTAAGCAAACTTTCCCTGCAGCCCTCTGGCACGACCAGCTGGTCAACTGTACCTGATCCGCCCTCCCAGTTCCTTTTAGGATCTTGATATCGGTGGTATAAAATTCCATTAAAGAAAAAAAAATCCCCTGCCTTTGCATCCCTATCTTCTTCGAACTCCACAGCCCCATTGGTACACTGCAAAACCTCTGGATCCTCTAATTGCAACTTTCGAATGTCTGTGGGAGCCAACATGTCTAACTGCTTGGTCAACAACTCATGCCCTCCCCCAACATCCAACTTAGACATCCGGTTTTCTCGCTGCAGGTAACGGTGCTGTCTCTGAGTCTCTGCCTCCTCCACTACTTTATCAACTGTGCTAGGCACTGGAGTTACAACAGACTCGGTCAAAGGTCCTGCTATTGGGTCTTTTGGGAGAGCCACTGGTTCTAAACTCTTCAAACTTTTCCCAGCCTTCCGCTTCTCCTTAATTCCCTTCCTCCACTGTTCTGTGGCCTGGGAAATAAGCTGTGATACCTTAAATGCTTGGGAACGAGTTACCACACATGCCATCTGTTGGTGTTGACAACTCACTACCCACTCTTGTTCCTCCCTACTCACGTCGGCCGGCCTCTCGGCAACGACTAAGGGTGGAACGTCTAAAGTAGGCACCGCAACGTCGTTGCCGAGAAGAAGGTCGACGCCCTCCACTGGCAATTTCTCAGCGATCCCAACAACTAAGTCCTTAATCACACCATCAACTTCCAGCTCCACACGAACCAACGGGTATGACCTGGTCGCATTAATACCCTGAACAACAACCACCCGTGCCGCATTAATTGGTCGCCCCGTGAAATTCTTCAAAAGTGTCTGTGAAGCTCCAGTATCACGCAAAACTTCCACCTTATGCTGGCAACCCGCCCAACTTACCCTACCGGTCTCTCTATGGGCGCAAAAGACATCACGGACAGGGGACGAGCCTTCCTGAGTCTTATACATAGCCTTTGGCCCTGCCGCTGGCAAACTACCCTGGGTAAATCCAGACGACATTTCAGCCTCACCTATGCTGCGCACAAAAAGACACGGCTGCAGCTGGCGGCTTACTAGGACAAGATTTTGCATAATGCCCCTTCTTTCTACAATGAAAACATTCCACTTCCCCTATCGGTCTCTTCCGATAAGGGGCGGAGTTCTGACCCTTCTGTAATGGGACGGCTGTAGTCTTTGGTTCAGTCCTGGTATCTTGGCTTTTAAACTGAGGTTTATATCTATAGTGATTGTCCTGAGCTCGAGGGTTTGGAGTATCGCGCCCCTTGGGAACTGCATCAACACGCTTTACAGATTCACATCCCCTGATTAGCGACAACCTGGGGTCAGCCATCTCAGCTGCCTCTTGAAGAGTTCTTGGGTTCTTTTCTTTAACCCTTAATTAGCGGCGAGCAACATAAGTCGAGTTAAAAAAAGCTGGACTATGTGGCGGCGCTCGACATAGGTCGAGTGGCAATTTCAGCACGTAATGTGGCTGAGAGAGAGAGACAAGTGGTGGCAGGAGACTAGCGAGCGTATGACTGCTCCAGACCACCGCGGCGAACCTACTGACACAAATCTCAGCTCCCTCCTCCCTCTCTCACTCGCTACATACTCAATTATGTACCGAAACTACCGAATTACCTGCTTTTTGCACTCGCGTTGCACGGTTATTGCAAGAAAACTATCCATCATACAAGGATCGTTATGGTGTCATTCGAAAGCTCTGTTTATGCCCTTTCAGGGATAGGTACTTGTTTTACGTTCTGGGTCTTATTTAGGCATGAAAATGATCACGTAAACAGCCCTATTTTGGCTAAAAACACCCCGCTGTGCGGTACATATAATAAACCGCATAGGCCGCTCGTAAGGTGTTAATAGTTAAAGTCATTTCTGCACCAGTACACTTATAAAACTGCTCGAGCAGAAACAGCTCAGTCAACTGTTCTGCCGTCTCAGCTTTCTCAGAACGTGTCCAGTTTTTAAGTGCATCTTTTAAGTCCCGGGCATGTTCAAGAAAGGTCGCCTCCCTAGTCTTTGTAACACCCCGAAACTTTAATCGATATGTTTCCGGTTGCAACTCGTATGCCCGTAGGACAGCTCTCTTCAATTCTGGGTAGTCAATGCAAGACTCTAAAGGCAGTGCATCATAAGCCTTCAGACCCTTACCCGTAAGTCTTGAGGAGACTAGAGCTGCCCACTTCTCTTCAGGCCAATTATGCTCCCTACACTTCTTCTCAAAACGATTAAAACATTCTGTGACTTCAGTTTCACTAAATTCCGGCACCAATTTGACTAATTGGGCCAAGGACTGTTCTCTTACTTGGCCCTCACGGCCCATCTGAGTCCCTGTCGACTCTGCACGAGTCTTATCTAAATCTAATTTAGCACAATATTTCTCCGAGTCGTACCTAAGCTCAGCCTCATGCCTCCTAACCTCAATCTCATACCTCCTCGTCTCATCCTCCTGCCTCCTGGTCTCATCCTCCTGCCTCCTGGTCTCATCCTCCTGCTTCCTAGCCTCAATCTCCTGCTTCCTAGCCTCAATCTTAGCAAGCTCAAGTCTAAATACCATATCTGGAGACAGGCAGGAAGAGGGAGCTGCTACTACTGAAGGAGGGGGGGCAAAAACTGGGGAACCACCACGTGCACCACCCGAGGGCACTCCAATCTGCCAATTCTCATCCCTCTGTGGGAGAGTGCTAACCTCCGGTAACTGAGTGGACGGCACTGTGGGAGTCGAGTGAGAGGGGATCTGGGGAGGAACCCCCCAAACGCCCTCTCCTCCGAAACCCCATGTCGCCCACGCAACACCCAGGAAATCAGCTCCCCCTTGGACATCCCTGCTACATTGGAAATGCCCAAAACCTTGGCTATCAGGTGCAAGCCACAAACATCCACCCCAGTCAGCCTCTCCTCCGTCACGTGGTACCGCTTACTCACAAAAACTCTAGCATCCTCCTCACTGGTTACTAACGGCACACCTTCAAATGACATCTCTCGCTCATCGTCAGTGCTAATGCACGACATACTGAAGTCCAAAACAAAATTCTCGAGACAAAAGTGTTAAACTTCCTATGCAAGCACTAATTACTAAATTAACTGGAGTCTCTTAAATGCTTTACTAATTGCCATACAAAAAAAATATTCTTCAATATGCATGCTAAAATACAAACAAACAAATGTTGTACAACTCTGCAAAAATGTATACTGTTCACAAAATCCTAAGCAAGGTCGCCATTTGTTACGAACTGGCACTCGGGTACAAAAGGGCTCTCAATCAGGACTCGAATACGGCTCGCTGCCACAATGGAAACACACGATCCCAACCCCTGAGTACTGCCAGCTGAACAAAAAACACCAATACCCTCCAGAGTTCAATCTGCTATAACGGGGTATACAAGAACTCGGTACTAGTGTTCAACAACAGACTAATAAAGAGACAGGAATTATCTAGTCTGGTCAACAATCAAACAATGAAGCAAAAAACAACAACACAAAAGAATAGTGTTGGCCGAAGCCGAAGTAATCCACCCTTGACTATGAACTTAAGAAGTCCACCACCCTCTACTTCGGATCGGCACTATTACGTTACGTTAATTAATAGTCCTTAACACCTTACGAGCGGCCTATGCGGTTTATTTATATGTACCGCCCAGCGGGGTGTTTTTAGCCAAAATAGGGCTGTTTACGTGATCATTTTCATGCCTAAATAAGACCCAGAACGTAAAACAAGTACCTATCCCTGAAAGGGCATAAACAGAGCTTTCGAATGACACCATAACGATCCTTTTATGATGGCTAGTTTTCTTGCAATAACCGTGCAACGCGAGTGCAAAAACCATGTAATTAGCCACTTTCCCGATACAATTCCTTATATAGCGAGTGAGAGAGGGAGGAGGGAGCTGGGATTCCTGTCAGTATGTTCGCCGCGGTGGTCTGGAGCAGTCAAACGCTCGCTACTCTCCTGCCACCACTTGTCTCTCTCTCTCAGCAACATTACGTGCTGAAATTGCCACTCGAGTTATGTCGAGCGCCGCCACATAGTCCAGCTTTATTTAACTCGACTTATGTGGTGAGCCGCTAATTAAGGGTTAAGCATCGAGCAAGGAATATTCTGAAAAAAGTTAGATGCTTCTCGGATGCTCGTAAGAAGTACGTATCGGATTTTGAACAGTAATTCAATAAGCAAAAACACTGGCAATTAAATACTATTAAAGGCTTAAATTGGCATAAGAATAATTAAAAGAATATGCAATAGTAAATGGCAAACATTAAAAGGAAGTACTCCGCAAATGCAACGGCAATAGCCTACTCGGATTGTGCTCGTGGGCCACTAATCACTAAAGTAGCCAAGCTTGCAACACATGAAATCAATAGTGCATAAACAATATCATACATAAGGAAAGCTTCAATACTATTCTGTATCTACTAATCGAGTAAAGTCTAGCTGGGGTACTGTGGGCAAAAAGGTAGCAGTGACTGAGCAAAAACGGCTCGTAGCCTAGCGAAGTCCTCACGACTGTTTAAAGTATTACGTTAAAACTAACAAGTGCACTTTGAGAAATCCAGATCCCTTGTATCTGGTTTTCTCCCGGCTCCTTGACAAAGTAAAACAAACTGTTAATAAAATACAGGGGGGTTAGGCTCTTGCCCTCACGCACTGTAAATTATAAACTCAACACAGTCAGCCGCGAAGACAACCTAGGCTTCACTGAACCGAAACGAGTATGCAGGTTTATCGCTTAACCACTGCATCAAACAACAACTCGTAACACAGAAAAGCCTTACCCCAGTCTAGCATTACCTAGACCAGCAGAAAACATGAATAATAATAATAACACACAGGGAAATGCATATACAAGTGCAACAAACATAAATCAATCCTATTCTAAGTCAACCCTTCCAAAATAGGCTATCTAATAGGCAAGTATCTCGTGAGAACTCAAGCGATAATACGTTGGCTGACTAGCTCTGCACCAACGGGACCATGGAAGTTAAACAGGGCAGGGAAAAGAGGAAATAAGAATGTAAGGTAGTAGAGAAAGTTCCCATCAGTCAGAAGAATATTAATAGTTAGCAAGGGAAATGAGAAGTCGCTCTGCCTAATGAGTTCTGATGAAAAAATGGCTAGACTTCCCTTTTATACCCGGCCCTCTAGTGAGCCCAACGTGAACTACTAAGGACCGCCCACTGACAACCATTACGTAATTTCTCTCTCTCATCTGGGATACACAAAGGCTCCCCCTAGCACTGAGGGAAGGAGGAATGCGAGTGAGTTAGGCCTACCTCCTGCCTGGCGTACCCACTGACACCTAACTGTGGCTGTTTCTCTTCCCATCATTACAAATAAGTTTTACACATAATACTTATAACTAATGATATAAAATAGAACTCGTTGACTCAGATGAAAACAAAATACATATTCATAATACTTATAGTACAACGGCTCACATGAACTAAGTTAGGAAACTCTACATACAGTACAGCCAAAGTTCCTGCCCTGACGATCCTAGCGAGAGTGGGGCATGACTAGGCGTTCTGTACAGCATGCTCACACGTGGACATGCGTCACACAATAAATTGGAGAGAGTTTAGAGAGGGGGTATACAAATTATACCAATACTGAAAAGTATTTAAAATATGACACATATATATACCACACAAAAACAACCCCCAAATTAGTGAATCTCTCCAGTCCGGCCTGTGTTTCTGTTTTTAACTCCTTTTGTACCGACACATTATTTTTAACTATATAATGGCTACTATTGGACGATTGTATTCAGTTTAAAAATGGTCTTCAGTAATTAGCAGGTTTCGAACTATCTCACTTATCCCTTTTTACTACCTCATATCTAGATTTAACCCCACACAATCGTCTAAAATATAGCTAGAATAAAAATAAAAGGATACAGCCGGTACAGAAGGGGTTAAAGCGAAGGGGTTGCCAATGCCAAGAAAGGGAGAGAGAAATAAATATGTGTTATTATACCTTTTGCATTGTGTACTAGATTAGGCCTATGTAGTTTAATATAATGTTGAAGTCTTTGAAGTTTATACATAACAATAACTCAAATCTTAAAATGTTCTTAGTATGCTAAGAAGTGGTAAGTATTTGATAGAATAAGTTAAAATTAAATTTTTATATTTTTAGTACACTTATTTAAAGTTTGCACTTAGGACCATGCAACTCACATAATATTATGTACTACAGTACGCATTTATTGCATATCTGAACACGTACATTACACAAATGTATTTCAGCTTATAACTATGATAAAGATAAATTATACACCCAAAACATGTATAATGGTGGTGTAATATATAACACCTTAATGACTTGTAGTTGGTGTGATTGGCTGGGTGAGAGATAGAGAAAGTGCTTACTGATTTATATATATATATATATATATATAATCAGATATACTGTATATATATCCCAGACATGCACACCAACTCCAGGTCATAACTTGTTATGGTTTATATTTTTTAGTGATCGTCGCTATTGAATTTGCCGTCACACAGAATCAGAAACGTAGACAATATGTTGTGGGTGTGTTGACTGGTAGATGATGAAGTCTGGAAGGTTATCAACATATGGTTCTGGGAGGCTGCCTGACACTACTTTAACTCTCTATGCTTTATATCTCATAATGTGTTACGCTCAGTGCCACACTGTTTGTATTTAAAATACATACCACCAGCCCACTGATTTAAGGTGGGTGACCTGCTCTTTTCCTCTCTTTCTCTGGCTTGTATCCATTCGGCCCCATTTATCCTACTGCTTTTAAGATGTTTATCCCCATCCAGATGTCGATTTCTTGTCGAGCATTGTATGGAGAAATCTGGCTTCGCCGGAGACATTTTCTATCGACAAATTTAAAAATTTAGCCTGTTGTCAAAAACATTTAAAAAATATGCTGGCTCGCTACCACTCGCCAAGAATTAGTCGATAATTGGATAGGGATAAACGTCTTACAACATTAGGCTGAATGGGGCCGAATGGATACAACCCAGTGAGAGAGAGAGAGAGAGAGAGAAAAGTCAATGATGTAGGCCCCATTAACCTTAACTGTAATTAGTCTTCCATATGCTTGATATATGAAAGGTATTGTATGTTATGTGGAGGGGCTAATGATACAGTTATATATTTAGGTACAGTCGGCCTAATAAGTTATTTATCGGCACCAATTATGTTTTGATCCATAATTGGTATCAGCAATATTTACACATGATATATTCATTTTCAGTGAAATTTACCAACATGTTCCTACACTAACCCACCTGATTCAACATCTGTCAGACATAGCACAGACCGAGCCAAAAGTAATGACAGCTGATACATGACTTCCGTACATTACACAGTTGACTCCCAAACATGTCTCCCTCAGATATGACGAGAAATAAACCCAAGTGAGCAGGATCCTTCGTCTAGTGCCATGATATTACGGCAACGCTTCCCATTAAGGGGGTAGTACTCGCTTTGTTTGGAACCTCTTCTTCCTCGTGTTAAGCATATTAGTTTTGTGGTTCTAAAACATTCGTTCCGTTAGTTTGTCGATTTTGAAACCTTTCGCGTCATGTTTTTGTTGTCAATATTAACACCTTTCGTGCTCATTAGGTGTCGATTTTTTCCTGGCGAGCGATAACGAGCCTCTAATCTTAGGAGGGATCGGCCGGCGGCCGGGACATTTTTCTACCGATAAATGTACACATTTATCCTGAAAGGGGGTCTAGGCTGCGTTTTTCGAAGCTTGATGAAGGTCAAGCGAGGAAACTAAAAAATATATTAATAGATACTGTATACTGTACATATCTACCAAATATATTAATAGATACTGTATACTGTACATATCTACCAAAAATATATTAATAGATACTGTATACTGTACATATCTACCAAAAATATATTAATAGATACTGTATACTGTACACTGTACATATCTACCAAAAACCTAGCACTACCAGAATACATCCGCGTTCACATGGTCCCGAGTGAAAGAATAAACTTTCTTCCTCACCTCATACAGGTATACAGTATATACACCATTATTTTTCCGATTTCCCGAAATATAATCTTTCCTTCTTATATTGTTAATAAGCTATCCACAAACCACCTACATGCGTTTGATGAAATGTGCTTATGTTTAAATACAATACATTGCCAAAAGCCTTAACCAAACCGCGGACAAGCCTAAGTAAATAAACTTGTTTTGTATTGTATTTAGTAACTTCCAGCTACCGATGTATTATTTGTCAACAATGGTTCTGTCAAAGTAACATATTTTTCTGTTGGGTTCACTACCAAATAATCCACACACTGTTGTAGCTGACTGAGCTGTGGCCACTGGAGCGTGAGATGGATGGTTGTTTGGTGGTGGAGATGGAACAGTTGCTGGCTCATGTGTTTGGGATATTGCCAAATACGGTGTTGGTTTTGATGACGATGTTTGATCGACAAAATCCACGTTCATATTATGTGACAAAATTATTGATTACGGGAGACCGATATATAGTTGATTAATATCGTCTAGTGATTTACAGATGCGTTGATGGAAGTATTCAAACTAGTAACATTAACTATTAGGTCACTGTACCGACAGGGTTAACTTTGGGGGAATAATGAACTGGCTGTTTGTTATATGGAAGAACAGAGGGTATCTATCGCCCCTTGGCAAATACTTAGTATGTGGTATAGTAAGTTTAGATGAATTATATATGAGAAGCATAAATTTGCGTGTTCGCAAAGCTGGAGATATCCAAATTATCTTTCATCACAATATTTTCCTCTGTGTCTGTTACATATTCATAGGTCTACTGAAAAATAAACAAATTCATCTTGAAGGGGGGCTTTTGAGACTTCTTTTAAGATTGATTGATGATAGCAATGAAACTAAGAATACATGAATAAATAAATATATAAGCCAACAAAATAACAACTACCCCCCTTAAAGTATATATACAACCGCAAATCAATACATCAACCAAACCAGGTAATTGGACAATTGACGGAAGTAAAAATAGATGGCGCATTTCGGAACATTAACCAGAGCGTCCAATTAGTGTTCGAAATTAATAAACTTTGAAGCGAGTTCGAGAGGCAGTCGTCCACCGCTCTCTTGTCTCACATTGGTCAAGGTCACAGAGATGTTGTTAGGCTTATTAATGTGTTCGGTTAAATTTCAAAAGTACCTCTAATTTCACCAAAATGTTTTACAACTCGGTCCCAGCTCCCTATTATCCAAGCGGCTCTGTCTTGTGTCGGAAGGCAACCTTCCCTCAAACTTTTGTTTTATATATGTAAATAAAGTAGACAAAAGGCAAAGCTGGACACACGGAGCTTAAAACAGTTTAAGACATAGAATGAGGGAACAACAGATTGAGGGAGAGAGTTCCAAAGTGTGCGTGTTGAGTAGAAGAAAGCATGGACAAAAACATCCAATCATGGATTTGAGAGTTGAACAGAATAGGGATGGGAGTGTGTTAGAAGGCGGGTGCCACCACTCTACATATGGTAGAGGGTATTAATATTCTCGTATATATAACTCCTAACTCTATCCATCCACTTTATCCTCAATATACACCTCCCCATCCTTCCTTACACTCCACGTATAGGTATTTATCCTCAATATACACCTCCCCATCCTTCCTTACACTCCACGTATAGGTATTTATCCTCAATATACACCTCCCCATCCTTCCTTACACTCCACGTATAGGTATTTATCCTCAATATACACTTCCCCATCCTTCCTTACACTCCACGTATAGGTATTTATCCTCAATATACACCTCCCCATCCTTCCTTACACTCCACGTATAGGTATTTATCCTAAATATACACCTCCCCATCCTTCCTTACACTCCACGTATAGGTATTTATCCTCAATATACACCTCCCCATCCTTCCTTACACTCCACGTATAGGTATTTATCCTAAATATACACCTCCCCATCCTTCCTTACACTCCACGTATAGGTATTTATCCTCAATATACACCTCCCCATCCTTCCTTACACTCCACGTATAGGTATTTATCCTAAATATACACCTCCCCATCCTTCCTTACACTCCACGTATAGGTATTTATCCTCAATATACACCTCCCCATCCTTCCTTACACTCCACGTATAGGTATTTATCCTCAATATACACCTCCCCATCCTTCCTTACACTCCACGTATAGGTATTTATCCTCAATATACACCTCCCCATCCTTCCTTACACTCCACGTATAGGTATTTATCCTCAATATACACCTCCCCATCCTTCCTTACACTCCACGTATAGGTATTTATCCTCAATATACACCTCCCCATCCTTCCTTACACTCCACGTATAGGTATTTATCCTCAATATACACCTCCCCATCCTTCCTTACACTCCACGTATAGGTATTTATCCTCAATATACACCTCCCCATCCTTCCTTACACTTCACATATAGGTATTTATCCTCAATATACACCTCCCGATCCTTCTTTACACTCCACGTATAGGTATTTTCTTAGCCATTCTACCACCATCTTAAGGGGAGATATGGTTACTTCTTCTGGACCTCCTCCTCCCTCATGCTTTGCCCCATTAGTTTTCAGATTTTAAGACGTTCCATCCATTAGTTTTGTCGATTTTAAGACCTTTCACCCCATTGCTTTGTTAATATTAGGACCTTTTATGCAATATAGACATCGATTTGTTTTTCTGGTGAGCGATAGTGAGCCTGTAATATGTGACGTGTACCAGCGTGGGCAGAATCGCCTCTCGTTAGCCACTAGCGCTCGCGGGGACATCGAAATGGGCTACAGTTATCCGAGAATGTTGTTCTTTCTTTCCTTGTAATCGCATTGTCACAGACAGTCCAGTGGTGGTCTTTGTTTTCGTCTGTGACAACGGGATATATTTTATATCAACAGTAGTGATGATAGAACCAGCGTGGGAAGGAGAAAGACTTTCAGAGCGAGAAGGTAGTAAGTGTCTGAGTCACGTGCGCATTATTGCCTCCTCGCTCGCCATTGGCCGGCGTGTCTGGCTGTGTCACGTGACACCTGGTGTCTTGTGACGTATCGCCTGTGATTGGCCGAAAATCGCACCCTTGCGGGCTCCTGTGTAATTTGACTACTGCATGAGGGTACCCAGGAGCTGTCCTCGTCAGGACAGGCTTGGCGCGCGTGCTTCTAACATCCCCTTGCGTACTCTCCCCCCGATCACCACCTTTGTCACTATTTCTCTCTCTGAACTTCTTCTTTTCCATTACTTCTCGTCTTTATTCAATTACTTATCCCCTTGGGTTCTGCATACGGTTTCCATAGCCGGCCCATTGTATTGCATGCGCCGTCCTCAGAGATATTTACATGTACTTAGAATAGGTTTGAGGGTTCTTAGTTAGTATAGGTTAAGAACTTAGTGTGTCTCCATTATTGATTTAGTGTTTCTGTTCTTTTATTTAATGCTAAACTGGGATAAGGTAACTGTAGTCGTTGTCTGCGATGTGTGTACGGTTTGCCTGTACCTACACAACTTCGACCGGTCCTGTGGTAGCCTGTGTTGTCTTTTCGGTTGCATCCTTTGCGAGTGCAGCATTGTGTTGACTGAGGGTTTTGGCCTGTACCAGTTCCACACTTTGCTGCCTCGTTGCTCGTCTTTTGAGGGTCGCCAGAATAGAACCAGATACTCGTGTTCTGGATCTATCGAGAGAGCACCCTAGTCAATTAACGTAACTTAAGGGATGCAGTCTTAAGGACATCGCTAGGCTACGAGCCTGTCTTGCTCAACCCCAGTTCCTTACCTAGAGTATCCCAGCTAGACATTATTAATCGAGTAGACACTTGTTAGTATTTTATATAAGCTCTTCGATATGTACGCATTATTATTCACAGCATTTATTAGTCTAGGTTGTTGTTGAGCCGCACAACCATAGCAGTCTGTTTCGTTGATGAGGAAGTACTTCTTTTAGTGTCGAGCATTGCTACCGTTACGCATTTATAGTATTCTCGTGTCAGTTAACATTATATGTCCTATCTTTTGGTGTATTCCATTTACACGTGTGGTGTCCTGCCTCCTGCCTTTATATAGTTCAAGATTAGATACGAGCATCTTATGAGCATCAGACTTTCTTCAGAAGTTTCTTCCAGGTCTATGCTGTAGGACTATATTTCACTTTCTTTCAGATAGGAATGAAGAGTTTATTGTTGTTTAGAGTAACTGTATTAAAGCATCTTTTTATTATATTAAATCTTGCAGTGATTAAATTGATCTTTCCATAGATTCCTTTTTTATGCATTTTAACGTAACTTGCATCTTGTTTGTCATCAGGCTATACCAGTGTGGGTTAGCCTGAAGTAGAGTACATTTATGCCCAGTTAAGGATACCCCGTTATCGCAGATTAACTCTGGAGGGTATAGGTGTTTTGTTCGCCGGCATATAAGTTCGAGGGTTTGGATCTAGCGTACTGTTGTTGCATAGTGCCCTATTACTAGTCCAATCATTAAGTGCCCTTGTTTTATTCGTAGTCCCGGTCGTAACAAATGGCGACCTTGCCTAGTATCTTATCTTAGCCGTCATACCAAATGGCGAAATTAGTGAACTAAGAAATATTTGCAGGATTTTTGGACATTTGTTTTTGAGGAATATTTTGGACACGGAATTTTTTTGGGCAACGTAGTATAGCACTTGAGTTGTCTTCGAGCATTTTATTTGAGTGAATAGTGCTACATGAGAGTTTAGGTACTTTTTTTTTTTTTTATAAACGTTGAGGATTTCCGGTGGACACTATGTCGAACGACGGATCAGTGTACAGTGAGGACACAGTACGGGAAGCAGGCGAGGAGGTGGAGAAGGTGGAGTTGTTAGGAGGCATTCGGGTGGTGAACAATGATGAGGATGCTCAGATATTTTTGGAGGAGCCTGTGTCAGCGGATCGTGTGTCGGGGCTAGACCGGTACGGACTGCAGTGTGTAGCCACGGTCTTAGGGTTTCCCGATACTAGCGGTTTGTCGAGAGGTGAGCTGGTTAGCTGTGTGCTCGATGGGGTGCATAGGGCTTCGAGTGGAGCGTGAGCTGGGGCACCTTCTGCCCAGCCCCCATTCCACTCGACTCCTACCATGGGGCCCCCTCGGGCTCCGGAATCGGGTACGTTCCCGCATGCCGATGCCCGCTGGCGGTTGGGTATGCCTCTAGGTGATTCACGGGGTGGGTCCCCAATAGTAGCACCCCCTTCTCAGGGTTTGTCTTCCGAGATGTTGTTTCAGCTCGAACTCGCCAAACTCGAGCAGCGAAAGCATGAGGCTGAGCTCGAGCAACGAAAGTATGAGGCTGAGCTCGAGCAGCGAAAGCATGAGGCTGAGCTCAGGCAGCAGCAGCAGCAGCGGGAATCTGAGCTTAGGATTCCGGCTGAGGAGAGGAAGGCCATACGTGAGGCTGAGCTTCAGGTTGAGGCTACGAAGTACTGTGCAGACATAGAGCTTGAGAAGTCTCGGGTGGAGTCGACAGGGCAGCGTCTCAGTTCTGGGAATCGAGGTCTTGATCAGTCTTTATCGCACCTTCTTAAGTTATTCCCTGCATTTGACGAGTCGGGTGTCACCGAGTTTTTCCTGCGTTTTGAGAAGAAGTGCCGGGAGCACCAATGGCCCGAGGTTAAGTGGGCAGCCCTTGTTTCCTCTAGGTTGGTTGGCAAAGGACTCAAGGCATATGATGCGTTGCCCTTGGAGTCTTGCATCGATTATGAGGTATTGAAGGAAGCTGTTCTGCGGGCGTACGAGTTACAACCAGAGACATATAGGTTGAAGTTTCGGGGTGTTACGAAGGGTCGTGAGTGCACTTTTCTAGATCATGCCCGGGAACTGTCTGATGCTTTGAGAAATTGGCTGAGGTCAGAGAAGGTGACGACGTTCAAAGAGATTGAGCAGTTATTCCTTCTAGAGCAATTTTATAAATGCACAGGCGGCGACCTGACTTTGAACCTCAAAGAGGGATCAACCTAAAACTCTACAAAAGGCAGCTGAGTTGGCTGACCTTGGTTCGCTGATTAGTGGGTGCGGGTCTGCACAACGGACCGATGCAGTTACCAAGGGGCGCAACACTCCACCCCCCCGAGTCAGTGATGCAACATTTAATAACAAAAGTAAAGCAATGATACCAATTTTGATCACAAACCAAAAACCGTCCCGTTTAAGAAAGGTCAGGGCCCTTCCCCACCTCAGGGGAAGTCCAAGGGTCAAGTAGAGTGTTTTAGGTGTCATAACAAGGTGCATTTTGCACGTTCCTTCCCTAGTAACCAACCTACAGCAGTCGTGTCTTTGGCTAGCAACATTGGGGTGTTTCTGAGGTCTTCTGCATTTACCTGGGGTGATATGTCAGATGCGGGGGCACAGCCAGTGAAGGAGTGTCCGGAAGGCTCGAAACCTGTCCGCAATGCTTTTTGCGACCATAGAGGGCGTGGCTGCGTGAGTGGGGTTGGTTGCAAGCATGGGTTGGAGTTGTTGCGTGATATAGATGCATCCCAGACTCTGATGAAAAAATTTAAAGGCCAACCTATAAACGCGGCACGGGTAGTTGTGGTGCAGGGTATTAATGCTACACGGTCATACCCGTTGGTTCGAGTGGAGCTGGAGGTTGATGGTGTGACACGAGAGATAGATGTTGGAATCGTAGAGAAACTGCCAGTAGAGGGCGTCGACCTTCTTCTCGGCAACGACTTTGCGGTGCCTACTTCTGAGGTTCCACCCTTAGTCATTGCCGAGAGGACGGCCGACGTGAGTAGGAAGGGGTAGGAGAGGGTCGAGAGGTGTCAATTACAGCAGATGGCGTGTGTTGACACCCGATCTCGTGCATCTAAGGTGTCACAGCCTATTCCTCAGTCTCTAGACCAGCGGAGGAACGATCGGAAGGAGAAAGCTAAAGTTGGGAGAAATTTTGTGAGTTTTGGTCCAGCGGCTCTTCTTGGCGACTCAGTATTAGGACCAAAGATGAGCTCCGGAGTGGCCCCAGAACCTGTCCCCCCTAGGGACATGGTAGGGCGTGATGGCACTCCGCGACAGAGTAGTTCCCAGGTGGAGGAGAGTTGTGGGATCGGGGCTATTGATCTCGAGGACGGGGAGGCATGTCATGTGAACCTGTTAAAGGAGTTTGTGAGGCAACCACCTGAGCAGCCTACTGTCCCTATGTTGGTCTGCAGCGGCCAAGGTGGAGAAGGAGAGGGTGGCAGTGGGGCTCAGGTGGAGGAGAGTTGGGATTGTCATGTCTCGGTGGAGCAGTGGGCGGGGGACACGAGCCAGGTGGCTGTGGAAGCGCTAGAGCACCTGCCTGAGCAGCAGTGTGCAGGGCTCCAGCCCCTGCTCGGTTCATACCCTACTGTTTGTGCCGAGCACCCAGGCCTCACAACTCATGCGGTGCACGAGGTTCCGCTAGCAGGTCACTTGAGTGTGAGTAGCCCGTTGGCCTCATTGTTTCAGTGGTTCAAGGTGGGCGACGAGGCTATGGCGTGGGGGTCAGGGCAGGGTCGACCCATGGCTGCCAAGGGTGGTGGTCAGAAGGAGGATATTGAGCAGATTGGTGAGGTTGGCTGTGGAGTGGATGCGCCCGGTCGTCGCATAGCCTCCCAATGCTGCTCTAGTAAGATGCAACAGCCCTACCATAGACCGACTGTATCTGGCCATGTCGCTGAAGGCGCTGATGCTGCGCAGGCAGATGTAGTCGCAAGGAATGCGGGGGTGTGCATGTACGGTATCGGCGGGGAAGCCTTACCAATTATGTACTATGGGAGTGACTGCACAGGTGGTACAGATTGTCCCTCTCATGACCTGGCTGTTCTAGGGACAAAGGTGGAGAAGGAGGGAGACTATAGTGTAGAAACTGCGGTCTCGGCTGGGTTGTGGGAGGGCAATGAGCATGTTGTTTTTCGAGATAAGTTGCAACCTCTTGTTCCTAAGCGTCAAGAGAAGTTGTTTACTAGGCTGTGGCAGTACGTCCGCATGTTTGTTGCTTCTCCAGGCCTGATGTATGGGGTAGAATCCGACATGGAGGCTGGAGACAGTGCAAGGCTCAAGTTGGCTCCCTACCGTCTAAATCCTGCTCGACAGCCTGTTGTAAAAGCAGAGCTAGACTACATATGGAAAAAGGGTCTGAGGGATAAGGGATATCGTAAGTGGTCGTTGCCAGTGAGTTTGCAACCTGATTGAGTGGCAAGATCCGTGTGTATGTTGATTGCAAGAGTGTGGGTGCATTATCCCTGACAGACGCCTATCCATAACCTAGAGTTGACGACACCATAGACCGCATCGGGGGTGCCTCATTTATCACGAAGGTAGAACTAGTGAAAGGTTATTGGCAGGTCCCGTTGCCGGAGAGAGCGAAGAGAAGTGCCAGTCTTGTGATGAACTGGGCAGTTTATCAGTGTCAGGTGTTGTTTTGTTGCCGGAACACAAGTTGGATGTGTGGCATGTTAACCCGCTGAGTACCAGCTAAATATTAATAAATGTACCACCCAGGACCGGCTGATTCTGATTTTGTTTTGTATTCCAGAAACAATAGCGAATGGGTTAGGAATGAAAGAAAAAACAAAATTGGTCAAAAAGTGCAAAAAATGGTCCTAAAGAGCCCCCGAAAACGGATTTTACAAGAGTAAAAAATTAGAGGCAATTTCCCCCAAAAAACATGTTTTTGCGCGCTCACGCGCACGCGGTTGGACTTTGAGAGTTTTCAATCATCGGCATGGGTGCGTGGGATACTTACACAGTTTCCATACAAATCTGAGCCCTCGGGGTGCCATAGGACCGGACCGGCCAGAACGCAAACCATGTGTCGCTGGGGTTTAGCGTTACATACATTGTGGACGCAAACCCTGCGTCGCTGGGGTTCAGTGGGTTAAGGGCACTGATAATGTTTTGGCTGATTGTTTGTCACGGGAGGGTATGTCTGCAGGAGAACCCTCGCCGTTCAGTCACTGTGTGTTGAGAGTGGAGAAAAAACCAGGCTTGCCCCTGTAGAGCAGCCGTCAAAAACAACATTAAAATTAAATAAAAAATCACATAAAAACTCTTTCTTTTTTATAGTTAATTGTAAGTTGCCAATTTTTTAGCTAAAGTCCTAAGTTGAACCTGTCTTTCACTTAGTAGGCTGGGCCCTGAGAAGCTCGCTTGGGGAGCATAGCAGGCTAAATTATACTATTGTGTTTGGGAGGGGTTATAAAATTGTCTTTATGTTAATATGTTGTTTTATGTAAGAATTGTGCTTTGCATTTCATTTCTGGTGGAGTGGCTAGGTGTGGCGGGTCTTGTCGGCATTCTGCCTTGTCAGATATGGTGCTTGCCTCATGCTGAGCGTCCCATATCTTGGGCGGGGTGTGACGTCTACCAGCGTGGGCAGAATCGCCTCTCGTTAGCCACTAGCGCTCGCCAGGGACATCGAAATGGGCTACAGTTATCCGAGAATGTTGTTCTTTCTTTCCTTGTAATCACATTGTCACAGACAGTCCAGTGGTGATCTTTGTTTTCGTCTGTGACAACGGGATATATTTTATATCAACAGTAGTGATGATAGAACCAGCGTGGGAAGGAGAAATACTTTCAGAGCGAGAAGGTAGTAAGTGTCTGAGTCACGTGCGCATTATTGCCTCCTCGCTCGCCATTGGCCGGCGTGTCTGGCTGTGTCACGTGACACCTGGTTTCTTGTGACGTATTGGCCCGTGATTGGCCGACCATTGCGCCCTTGCGGGCTCCTGTGTAACTTGCCTACTGCATGAGGGTCCCCAGGAGCTGTCCTCGTCAGGACAGGCTTGGCGCGCGTGCTTCTAACATCCCCTTGCATACTCTCCCCCCGATCACCACCTTTGTCACTATTTCTCTCTCTGAACTTCTTCTTTTCCATTACTTCTCGTCTTTATTCAATTACTTATCCCCTTGGGTTCTGCATACGGTTTCCATAGCCGGCCCATTGTATTGCATGCGCCGTCTTCAGAGATATTTACATGTACTTAGAGTAGGTTTGAGGGTTCTTAGTTAGTATAGGTTAAGAACTTAGTGTGTCTCCATTATTGATTTAGTGTTTCTGCTCTTTTATTTAATGCTAGACTGGGATAAGGTAACTGTAGTCGTTGTCTGCGATGTGTGTACGGTTTGTCTATACCTACACAACTTCGACCGGTCCTGTGGTAGCCTGTGTTGTCTTTTCGGTTGCATCCTTTGCGAGTGCAGCATTGTGTTGACTGAGGGTTTTGGCCTGTACCAGTTCCACACTTTGCTGCCTCTTTGCTCGTCTTTTGAGGGTCGCCAGGATAGAACCAGATACTCATGATCTGGATCTATCGAGAGAGCACCCTAGTCAATTAACGTAACTTAAGGGATGCAGTCTTAAGGACATCGCTAGGCTACGAGCCTGTCTTGCTCAACCCCAGTTCCTTACCTAGAGTATCCCAGCTAGACATTATTAATCGAGTAGACACTTGTTAGTATTTAATATAAGCTCTTTGATATGTACGCATTATTATTCACAGCATTTATTAGTCTAGGTTGTTGTTGAGCCGCACAACCATAGCAGACTGTTTCGTTGATGAGGAAGTACTTCTTTTAGTGTCGAACATTGCTACCGTTGCGCATTTATAGTATTCTCGTGTCAGTTAACATTATAATTATGTCCTATCTTTTGGTGTATTCCATTTACATGTGTGGTGTCCTGCCTCCTGCCTTTATATAGTTCAAGATTAGATACAAGCATCTTATGAGCATCAGACTTTCTCCAGAAGTTTCCAGGTCTATGCTGTAGGACTATACTTCACTTTCTTTCAGATAGGAGTGAAGAGTTTATTGTTGTTTAGAGTAACTGTATTAAAGCATCTTTTTATTGTATTAAATCTTGCAGTGATTTAATTGATCTTTCCATAGATTCCTTTTTATGCATTTTAACGTAACTTGCATCTTGTTTGTTATCAGGCTATACCAGTGTGGGTTAGCCTGAAGTAGAGTACATTTATGCCCAGTTAAGGATACCCCATTATCGCAGATTAACTCTGGAGGGTATAGGTGTTTTGTTCGCCGGCATATAAGTTCGAGGGTTTGGATCTAGCGTACCGTTGTTGCATAGTGCCCTATTACTATTCCAATCATTAAGTGCCCTTGTTTTATTCGTAGTCCCGGTCGTAACAAATTTTATCGAAATTGTTTACAAATTTACCTTGAATGAGGGTCTTGGGGGTGTTTTTTTAAAGTTTGATGGAGGTCTAGGGAGGAAACTAAACAAACCACACCACTCCCGGACTTGTTCATACACAGTATAATAATGTATTTAGTGAGGAGATATATACTACACATGTGTTACAGTATTTATAATATTATCAGAAAACAGTAACCCATCTCTTTGAATGAAGAATGTTGTGCCACTGAACGTGATCTTCAATTCAATTCAATTCAATTAAAAATATTATATTGACACAAAAGTTGAATACAGTATATTTACAAAATTGCATAAATTCACATCTTTTGTGTCAATGAGGAACTGATGCCATCAGGCATATGTGTCCTCATTGGTACTCATATACATACAAGTAAGGTCAACAAAGAAAATAATTAAAGTGTTTGTCACCCTAAAAAATAAAAATAAAAATTAATCTAAATTAATAAAACAAATTTAAATACAAACGGAAAAATACTACTGAAACATCCTTAATATTATTAATGGCCAAGTTATGTTATGATTCTCTTATTAACACATTGCACAACATAACACATTTCTTGGTGGGTATTGGAGGGGGTTGTCATAGTGGATCCAACTATACCCTGTTTCTTTTCAACTGACGGTAAATTGAATCCCTTAGCGGCTAATTTCACGATACCTAAAGGAAAAAATATGAAACTCCTATGTCTGTTCATCCTAATAAGACCAAGTTTCTCTGATTAACACCATATTTCACTAAACACTCTTCAAAATATCTACAATGAAATTGATGGGAACTTTGCAATTTACCGTCAGATGAAAAGAAACAGCCTATAGCATTATTATTATATACACACAACATATGAAAGAGGATTATATATATCGTTCATTGCAAATGCTGATGATGCCACTGTAATCGCTGTTGTTGCTTCCTCGGGTGATAACTCCAACTCAGTTAATTATTACATTGAATATATTATCTGGTGTAAGTTTTACAATTATAACAACACCTTTATCAACTGTACATGTACACCATGCCTTTTTTTTGCGCCGAATATTAATTGGCTATCGTAGGCTGAGTGTTCAGGAACTTTTGCTGAAAACAGTGCCTTACATATTAAACATGTACTGTATATTTCTACGGAAATCGCTCTTGCCGCCAAAACTCAATGTATGTAAAATTTTCAAATTTAAATAATTTATGGGTTCCATTGGGTACAGTGTTTATGTCGTAAATTGTATAGAGATTAGCTGATCCCAATGTCTGTAACCGGTTCATCCACTAATTGTTAGTAAGAAAATCTGGTTATATATATATATGGGTATTGTTAGTGTAATAAATTGTGAAGGTTTCTCAATATAATAGACGTAATATTTAAGCAATATCTACTCTCAGTCCAATCTTATATTTTGCGTAATAGATATACTTAGCGTTAAGAAGAGGGTGTGGCCGAGACAGAACGTTGTTAAATATATGAGCAAGTTATATAATTATACTTATCCTTCCAGCGGGTTTTGTAAAAACGTCTTGCCACTTGGTCCATACTCTTACCGTTCAATGTTTGTTTTCACTGAGCCGTTCAAAGCCTCCCACTCAAACAATCTTAAGGTGCTATTCACATCAGAGATATT
This sequence comes from Paralithodes platypus, assembly GCA_032716605.1. Classification (NCBI taxonomy): domain Eukaryota; kingdom Metazoa; phylum Arthropoda; class Malacostraca; order Decapoda; family Lithodidae; genus Paralithodes; species Paralithodes platypus. Next base: position 13,799,414 of record CM064505.1, read on the forward strand.
GTGAGTTATATGTGTTTTATTAATTTTATATTAATAATAAAAATAATAATAATACTAATACAAATACTAATACTAATAATAATTATTATTATTATCAATATTATTATTATTATTATAAATATCTGTATGTATTTACTTTTTTTTTAACATTTATTCACATATACCGTCATATTATTTATTTGGTGTTGTTATGAAAATGTCTGTTGGTAAAACAATATGACATAGGTGCTGTTTTTTGCTATATATGATTATTAACCACCGGCCTGATACTACAGGCTTGAAGCTTAACCCTTCCTGCACGGGTGTCCATGTGAAAGGACACCACGAAATAAGGGCAGGTGCCCGGGTATCCTGTTACTAGGCAGTAAGTTTTCAAGCCTATTCAGGTTGGTCTGAACGCCTTGCGTCCGACGCATGTAAACAAAGCCGATCGTTGCGTCACCGCACCTCCGAAAACAATAAGGAGACGTCGGATCAATGTTATTGTTGTGACGTAAGACGAAATTAGTGTCTGAAAAGCTCCGATATTGTCAACATCGCGGAAAAATTCGCTCCACAGAAATCGTCATCACAACTGAACCAGTTGACCTAGAGAACTCTACTCAACGCCAGTCTACAGATTGGAAACCGCACTACGTTTATAGATGCATGGGACATTTCTAGCAGTTAAACTAAACAAAAATACGGTAGCCTAGGCCTAGACGTTTTTCGGCCAGATCGCCCGGGTAGCCCACACTGTCCTTCGGAGATACAGCCCGGGCCAGGAGGGTTAAGGTATTGATTGTGTCTCAATAACGAATAATTAAATGTATCTGATAATATTTGCAGACTCAGGCATAGGTATCAGACAGATTAATAATGTTCCTTAAACTCTAGTCTCGTAAGCTTTACTTCAGAAAATTTCATACCAAAATTTGCTAGTAGGACTACCTGAAATGTGACTGCCAACTTAAGTTATCATTTACCTGTACAGCAATTCCCAAATTATAACTTAATAATTTCAAAGGAGTCAACCGACAAATTTACACATTTAATCTGTCGAAAACATTATACAAAATATGCTGGCTAGCTACCGCTCGCCAGGAAAAAATTACACCTGGATGGGGATAAACGTTTTAAAACATTAGGCTGAATGGGGCCGAATGGATAAAAGTCAGAGAGAGAGAAAAATAGAGGTGGGCCCCCTAAACTGACATTGGCTACATTTCACTTCCTTCCTCCCCTCCTTCCTTCCTTCGTCTTTTCCTTCCTCCTCTCCGTCCATACTGCTCTTGTATTCCGTTAGTTTCTTATATACTCCCTTCATTCCTTACAGGGGGTGGTTCACTTTTTGGTCGATGTTTTCATTCATTAATTATTGTTCTAGTTTCCTCCCTACACCTCCATCCATCAAACTTTGAGAAAAACATTGTTCTAGATTAAATTTGTACATTTTTTCGGTAGAACATTTTTCCGGCCGGTGCTTCCCAAATTACAGGCTCACTATCGTTCGCAGGAAAAAATTGACACCTAAATAGCAGAAAATGTCTTAATATTGACAAGGAAATTGGGCGGAAGGTCTTAACATTGACAAACTAATGGGGAAAAACATCTTACAATCTGAAAACTAATGGGGATAAGCATGAGGGAGAAGGAGGTCCAGAAAAATCGACTACCTCCCCCTTAAGTATTGTGACGTCATTATTCTAGTTTAAGGTGGTGTCACAAAAGCGCAATTTTTGATGACCACATTTTGTTCGTGTTCTTTGAGTCTCTTTCACATTGGTATCAGAGACTACAATAGCTGGTGAACATTGGTATCGGAGACTACAATAGCTGGTGAACATTGGTATCAGAGACTACAATAGCTGGTGAACATTGGTATCAGAGACTACAATAGCTGGTAAACATTGGTATCAGAGACTACAATAGCTGGTGAACATTGGTATCAGAGACTACAATAGCTGGTGAACATTGGTATCAGAGACTACAATAGCTGGTGAACATTGGTATCAGAGACTACAATAACTCGTGAACATTGGTATCAGAGACTACAATAGCTGGTGAACATTTGTATCAGAGACTATAATAGCTGGTGAACATTGGTATCAGAGACTACAATAGCTGGTGAGCATTGGTATCAGAGAATACAATAGTTGGTGAGCATTGGTATCGGAGACTACAATAACTGGTGAACATTTGTATTAGAGACTACAATAGCTCTTGAACATTGGTATAGAGACTACAATAGCTGGTGAACATTGGTATCAGAGACTACAATAGCTCATAAACATTGGTATCATTGAGTACAATAGCTCTTGAACATTGGTATCACAGACTACAATAGCTCTTGAACATTGGTATCACAGACTACAATAGCTCATGAACATTGGTATCGGAGACTACAATAGCTCTTGAACATTGGTATCAGAGACTACAATAGCTGGTGAACATTGGTATCGGAGACTACAATAGCTCTTGAACATTGGTATCGGAGACTACAATAGCTCATGAACATTGGTATCGGAGACTACAATAGCTCATGAATATTGATATCAGAGACTACAATAGCTCATGAACATTGGTATCGGAGACTACAATAGCTCTTGAACATTGGTATCAGAGACTACAATAGCTCATGAACATTGGTATCAGAGACTACAATAGCTCATGAACATTGGTATCAGAGACTACAATAGCTCATGAACATTGGTATCGGAGACTACAATAGCTCTTGAACATTGGTATCAGAGACTACAATAGCTCATGAACATTGGTGTCGGAGACTACAATAGCTCTTAAACATTGGTATCAGAGACTACAATAGCTGGTGAACATTGGTATCAGAAACTACAATACCTCATAAACATTGGTATCAGAGACTACAATAGCTCTTGAACATTGGTATCACAGACTACAATAGCTCTTGAACATTGGTATCACAGACTACAATAGCTCATGAACATTGGTATCGGAGACTACAATAGCTCTTGAACATTGGTATCAGATACAACAATAGCTGGTGAACATTAGTATCGGAGACTACAATAGCTCTTGAACATTGGTATCGGAGACTACAATAGCTCATGAAGATTGGTATCGGAGACTACAATAGCTCATGAACATTGATATCAGAGACTACAATAGCTCTTGAACATTGGTATCGGAGACTACAATAGCTCATGAACATTGGTATAGGAGACTACAATAGCTCTTGAACATTGGTATCAGAGACTACAATAGCTCATGAACATTGGTATCGGAGACTACAATAGCTCATGAACATTGACGGAAAAATCGCTCGTTTCATTCCGCTTTTACATGTACCAAAATGACTCCCCATTGCCTCTGTTCTGTTGCCCTACAGCTCACCCGTTCATATCAACCTCTTGTTCTCTCCCTTTTCCCTTCTTTGTCGTCTTACCTTCTTAATGTTTTTCCTTTATGCCATGGAGGACGGGAGTTCTCGAAAAGGGGCTCCAGTCATGACGTACGTTGTTCTTGACTAATAGTGTGCAGTGTGCTGGATTAATAACCCAGAAGGGTTGATAGCCTCTGAAGTTCTATTTTAACTAACTAACTTATGCCCTCTCTCCCTCTTTCCTATTATCATACTGTAAGCTCGTTAAATTGTATATACACAAACAGTTTTCGGCTTTACTCCGCCTTGCTTTCCCTCCATTTACATGCAAAACAAATTCCACCAACCATGATACCTTACAACACATTTGATTATACTCTGTTTCTGTTCAGCTGGCGATAAACTGAAACCCTTAACAGCTGATTTCTTGATACTTAGTGGAAAAATATCCAACTACTACATCTCTGCATCATGGTAAGAGCAAGTTTATATAATTAGTCCCGAATATACTGCACAATCTTCAAAACATCTGAGAAATCTTGCTGGGAACATTGCAATTTACCGTAAGTTGGATAAGAAACAAACTATAGTTATATATATTTGACAAGTGTTTTTCTTTTTCTTTCTGTTGTTCTGATATAAATGTTGTACTATAACTGGACAATATTTATGTATTGTATACTTTCCCAGCTCATTTGGCTGAATATATATATTTATTTTGTTGTATGTTGTCCCTTGTATTATGCTTAACCACTTCTGTACCGGCGACGTCATTTTAATTTTAGTCTAGCTATATTTAGACGATTGTGTACAGCTTAAGTAAAGAGGTTAATTAAGATATTTCCAACTGAATGAAGTAGTGTAATAGAATAATATGCCAAGTACACAAATATATATATAATATTATTTTTGAAAGCACGTTCTATCCAAAAATCAATCCAGATAGTTATAATGGGAAGGTGTGGCAGAGTGGTCTTGGCACAGGACTGGTAATCCAATGGACCCGGTTTCGAATCCCAATATGTCAATGGGAAGATATTATTAGGATGGAATTTGTGCTGTACCTAGTTTAAGCACACCGAAATGCCAAAAAAAAAAAAAAAAAAAAATCATTGTTCCCTGATTAAATAGCACTGTATGAATATTCCCATATTTAAAATATGCTACAGTGGGGCAATGCTTAGGGAGTTAATTGCTCAATAGGTGGCGTTTTGAGAGTGAGGGTCCGAGTCTGGGGATTGAGACGGTGAAGCGCAGAGGCGGAGCAGCTTCAGAGATGGAGTTGCTTCGAGCTGGGGTGCTTTACATGTCTCACTCCCTAGACTGGAACAAGACCTCACGGGCCTCACCTTGTTCAGCGGTTGAGTGTGCAGGCTCTCAGCCATAGAGTACAGAAGGATAGAGCTGATTTGGTGGCAGGACTGTTGTACGGCATACAACCAAAACACCTCAGTCGTTTTTCCTTATTAGATACTCCTTGTTATCTGTGCGCTTGGCTTGTCTGCAGCGTTACCAAAGTTAAGGGAAATTCCGCAAAATGAGGGGCAATAGATTACAGAGGGAACGTCTTTAAGAGTGCTTTAATGTTGGTAAAAACACTTGTAAATTATTTAAAATAAATTACATATGTAAAATCAAGAGGAAAATATTAGGAATACATATACAATATAAAAATCCTTATATATTATTTAAGCTGTATGACTACAAGCAACACAACAAGAGTATACAGTGTATTGTTGAATATATATTATTAGTTACATGTTATGTAGATGTTAATTTATAAAGTTGCACTAAAACAAGATATTTCACGAAATACGTTCATAGGTTATACTTACGACACCTAGGGATATTTTGGCCCAGCATGTTTGACGTTGGCAACTCCCCACTCTCACAACAACAATGGTGGGGGTAGAAGAGAAGTGGCCTCATAATGACAACAAATTCACGATGATCTGGCATTTACAGTAGCCTCTACTTGTGTTTATTTAACTCTGTCATGTCTATAGAGTCTCTGGATAGCGTAGAATTGATTAGTAATAGCGTTATTAGTATAAGGTAGGGATTATTACGAATTAATGGGGATCCTCCCATTTTCCTTTGCGACCGTGCTGCCATCTCTCGAACGCGCGGCTCGCTATTTTCAGATTTGTAGCGTCCTTCTTTCCTCTCTATCCTTCTGTACTCTATGCTCTCAGCCTATGCCCGAGAGGGAGTAGTTGGAATATAGAAAACAAAAAATGCAAACGCAAACATATAGGTTCCACGAATTCCTATAGGTGGGCTAGAGACTATGGCCTCCGAGTGTACAGTACAATCGTGTTCACTTGATATTTGAAAACTGTTTTCAATATATCTCCTGGAAGGCAGACTTGATCTCACTTGCGCTTGATATAGTTTAATAGAGAGTCTAGGTTACCGGTGTCATGTAGACTCATCCCCGATCTATTAATGAGCTAGTGCTTGTTTTAAGGGGTGCTACTTATTAATTTATTTATTTAATTTTGAGTTTCCTCGCTAGACCTCCATCAAGCTTTAAGAAAACACCCCTTAGACCACCTTTCAAGATATATTTGTACATTTTTCAGTAGAAAAATTTCCCGGCCAAAGGCTGGCTCCTTCAAAAATTACAGGCTCGCTATCGCTCTCCATGAAAAAATCGACACCTAAACTGCATGAAAGGTCTGAATATTGACAAAGTAATCTGGCGAAAGGTCTCAAAATCGCCAAACTAGTGAATGAACGTCTTAAAATCGCAAAACTAATGAGCCTAAACATGAGGGAAAAGGGGGCCCAAAAAAAGCGAGTACTTCCCCTCAATGCAGCTCCATTGTTCATAGATATAATATAGTTTTCAGTGTTGTGAACACATTTTGTCTAACGGTACTAAAGTCAGGAATTTGCGTTCCTAGAACATTGGTGGAACGAGCCAAAGTGCATTTACAGCGTGAACTACTGGTGTGTGGAGCAACACAAAACAAAATTTAACATAGTAATCACACGCTTAAACTCATAATCCTCTTTGCTTAGTCATATATTTTTCTCCAGCACTCCAGCCATTCCCATGAAAATTCGAGTGTATTGCGTGGGCCTGGACGCTCACGTTTTGTATGAGGGTTGTTTTATGTTTTTGTTTGCATTTTGCATTTGGGTGGCTTACATTATTTTATATTGTATTGGTATATGATTGTTGCTGTGTGTTCTACTTATGGCTCATTTACGAGAATGATTCTTATATTGTATTGTTATAATAATTGTAAGGGTTGCAGTACTAGACATTTGTCTTGCCTATGTTTTACTTAGTGTATGTTTTGGGCTGGTTTAGGCGAATTTAGTGGGTTCCAGTGAGAGTACACGCATTCATGTATTGTTCAATGTATGTTCGTGTATTTGGCATTATTTTGTCACTAGTGTTTTGTATGTGAATGAAATAACGTTTCAGTCAAATGTATGTTCATATGAAAATAATTGCCCATTACGTGCCTGGGAAGTAAGTTTTTTTTATGTACAAAACTCAGAACCATCAAGTGTACTTATTAGTTATTACTGTCGTACTAAACAGTACAAAGTACAAAGGAGTACAAAGGTAATTAAGCAACAACAGGTCTAGTGACCCTTCTAGGCTGCTTGTCCTCTAAAACACTGAGGATCAAGTGTCCAAACAGTGGTTTAGAGTGGGTAAGGGAACATTGGAAAGGGAACTACTGCCCTGGAACTAATGTCCGTGGCAGGATTAGGAAGTTAGTAGGGGACAGATGGGTTAGTAACTGAAGGGAGGATAAATTATAGCTATTCATTTACGAACGCAGTCAGTCGCGGGTTTGATGCGCGATATTTGTCTAGGCGAAGTTTAAATTAATCAACGATGCTGCAGTCTATAACATCTCGGGGAAGCCCATTCCATAAGTTGACAACTCGGTTGAAGAAGACATTTTTAGCTTCGTGTGAGTTAAAAGATTTACCAATAATTTTGCACCCGTTTCCCCGCGTATAATTAGATTGGTCGATAGTGAAGTACTTACTACAGTTCATATTGTCGATGCCTTTGATGATTTTGAACACTTGAATTAAGTCGCCTCTTAATCTGCGCTGGGTTAAAGGAAATAATTTAATTCTCTAAGACGCTCCTCGTATGGTTTGTTCTTTAGGCTAGGTATCATTTTGGTAACTCTACGTTGAACTCGTTCTAGCTTGTCTATATCTTTTTGGTAATAAGGGCACCAGGATTGAACGCAGTATTCCAGAAGAGGGCGGACTAAGGAATTGTAAAGGGTTAGGGTAACGTCTTTGGATTTATGCTCAAATGACCTGCATATAAAGCCAATTATATTGTTTGCCTTCTTAACCACTTCTAAACATTGTTGATTCGGTTTTAGGTTACTCGATATTGTTATTCCCAGATCGGTTTCTCTGTTTACATTCTTACATCAAATAGTTTGCTTTCTCATTTTGGTATCCGATATGTAGTACTTTACATTTATCCGCATTGAAACTCATTTGCCAAATTTGGGCCCAACATGACAACTTATCTAGATTGTGTTGCATATCGTCAACTTGTTCTTTTGAGAGTACGCTATTTACAATTTTTGTATCGTCAGCAAATTTTGAGATTGTACAGGGGAGACCCTCATCTATGTCGTTGATGTAAATAGAAAGAGAATTGGTCCTAGTACCGATCCCTGGGGTACCCCACTACTTACATTGGTCCATTTAGATGCCTTACTGTTTATGACTACCCTTTGCTTCTTGTCGCTGAGCCAATTATCTATCCATTTCAACACACCGTCTTGTATTTCATGCGCTTTTAGTTTTAGCAGTAAACGTTTGTGGGGAACTTTGTCAAAGGCCTTTTGAAAATCAAGATATATAATATCTACAGCTTTACTCTCATCGTAGAGGTTGAGGATATCGTGGAAGAAGTCTAAGAGGTTTGTTAAACAGGAACGTTTTTTACGAAAGCCGTATTGAGTATCTTTAAGTATGTTATTTTCCTCTAAGTGATTTATGAGTCTGTCTCTTATGGAGGGTTTCTAGCATTTTACATACAACTGAGGTTAAGCTAATTGGATGATAGTTACTGGGTAGGGATTTGCTGCCTTTTTTGAATATCGGTGTTACGTTGGCTAGCTTCCACTGATCAGGCATAGTTCCAGACTGCAAGGATTTATTGAATAGCAATGTCAGTGGTTTAGAGAGCTCATCCTTAGCTTCCTTTAGGAGTCTAGGTGAGACTGTATCAGGTCCAGGCGTTTTATTTACCTTGAGTTTATCTAAACAATTCAATACTTCTCTCTCTGTAACGGTGATATTGCTTAGAACATCTGAATTATCAATCTGAATCGGCGATGGTGTTGGGATATCACTGAGGTCTTCCGTTGTAAAAACTGATGCAGCTGTAATGTGTGTATGTGTGTGTGTGTGTGTGTGTGTGTGTAGCAGCTTCATCTACACTTTAATCAAGTATTCTGCATGGTTATTATGATTATTGCCATACCAGTGAATTATGTCTTCAATTATCGAGCGTAGGCTGCTGATCGGCGGTTCGACACCTGACTGTCAAAATGTTATTGGTAGATGTCAAGCCCTGGCAACTTGACCTAGCGATTCGTGACAAACGTTTAATGTTCGTGGCCACCCCTTCTCGGGAATTGCGGCGTCTGGCAAAAAAATAAAAATAAAATACTTATTAATATCCAGGATAATCTTGTGACTGAAGTGCTTGACCTTACTTATTTATAATACAATAAATAGCCAACCAGGTTATCGGCTGATAGACACAATCTTTCAACACTTTCTACTCCCTTGGACCTAAGGTGTTGTGTAGTCTCTATTTTTCTACACGGGCATCATAACTGTTCCTCTCTCCCTCTTGCCTCTTTCCTTACAGCACACTCGTTTAGTTTTATACCAACCTTAAGTTACCTTGCTTACTTCCGTTCCTGTTCTTCCTTCTTTTTTGTCAGTTTTTCTTCTGGCCAATCCTCCCTCCCTATTTCCTCTTATCCTATTGTAGGCTTCTTTAATGTTATATAAACCGTAAGTGTTCTGCCTTGCTTTGTGTATTCCTTCCCTGACTTCACTATGTCCATCTGTTCCTAACCTTCTCTTTTACCCCACGGCACGCTTCTTTAGTTTATGATTTACTCCAAGAACTCTCCATTATATTATATTATTTTGTGTTTGCTATTCTTCAACGGTTTAAAGATTCGTACAATGTTACAACTCTTGTGATTTTCTCTTTTCTTCACATATATCCATACTCGTCCTATTGTGTTCATGATACTATTTTAAATTTATGTATATTTCTAATTTCCCCATTTTCTTTTATCATAAATGTAGTACAACATTATGAGGGTGGTACATTCACTCATATTTGATCAGGGACATTGTATTCCTTTAGGTATGCATCTGTAGTTGTATAAGCTAATAATATGCAAACAGAAACAGAAAGACCCCTGTCAAATGCCATGCCGAGAGATTCCGACATGACCACCAGTGAAAAGACGGAAAATTCCGGCACACTCTATACAGTATAACTTTCGAAAGGGCCCTTATCCTTTCTAGCAAGAGTGCTGTCGGCATTTTGTTCAAGTCACAAGTTATAATTTATGGGTTTCCGGGGGATACCAACGGGTCATCTCAGGCCCGCATCTCGCCAAAAGTCCTGAAGAGACAGTTTCTGGTGTCAGGCCATTCTCTGTGCCTCAGTTTAAGGAATCAATTGGCGGCCTTGTGGTAAAGAGGAGCTCTTTGGCGGTTTACAAATCCAGCCCAAGATAACAGAAGTCGATGGTGGATGGAAGAGGTCTCTCCCCTGAAGGCCACTGGGCCCATTATAGGTACCGGACAACGTGTTACTTCAGGTCAACATCCTTGTCCTGATGCCTATTCTCCACACATGACTCCGACAAATCATTGGTTGTCGATCCATACCTCGTCATCCAGCCAAGGCTCACCAAAGAAGGAGGGATCTTTACTCCCGTCTATGAAGGCTATGTGGGATCACCAAGTCATGATGTTATAATTAATAGATGGTATTAGGCATGATCTGCACACTTCAATCACCCAGGTAACTGTACCCAGCAGTAACTCACTTCCTTTGCCAATTATACCGGTCTCAGTCGAAATTCCTAGCCAAGTCACCGACTCTGGCTCCATCTATTACTTTGCAGCCATTTATGACCTTCGGTATGGGGTTTCCTAGTTCCATCTCCCATCCATTACTAGGTTGTTGTTGCTGTTGTTGTTCTCAAGGGTGTCTAACCGAACAGCCCCGAGGTCCCGAGCAAGGCCAAGGCCATAGCCAAGCGCCCCCACAGAACCCTCCCAGCTTTACCACTAAGAAAGCCCAGGTGACAAAAGCCGCTCCTAGTCGAGGGGCTGAGGAGGGTGCAGAAACACCTGGGACACCAAAGCCCCACCCAGGGCCCTGTGTCCCTAAACAATTATGAAGGGGAAGTTGAGGGGCAAGGGAAAATGTGACGCTTTGGTTCCAAGTCCAGAGGTCAATCCATGGAAGAGACGCCGCCACGTGAGATTTAGAATATATACAAGCGAAAGGAACAGTCGAGTAAGCTATGGGTATGGCAGAGAATGTTCAAGGCCCAAGAAAGCCACCTTTGGTGAGGGAATAGCTCCCCAATTTCAACCACTTTCAGGGTTGGGCACCCACCTTCCATTAGTATTGGTTACATATGTTTTTACCTATGTTGAAGTTGCCTCTACTCTATGGGCCAGATGCACTCTGGACCTTAATAGTTGCTCTCTGTCAATCGGAAGCTATAACATCGGGATCAAGGGCCTATTCAATACCAAGCTATTTCGGTAATTGAGGTGAGTGAGCCTCGCTCGTTTCAAGCACAAATGAAACAGCCGAAATGTTAAATGTACTCATAGAACAATTCATAGCTACTAATAAATTGGAGTAATTTTTTGTAGAACCAACCTTACACCTTCTTAGCCTCTTCACACAAACTATTGTTCTACTATAATTCGGCAGCTGCGATTGGCCAGTTTGTAACAGTGCCGCCAATGCGGCTGGTTTTGCTCAGTTTGGAAAGAGTTTGATATATTAACCATATAAATCAATATTATTGCACCATATGCGCATATTTGTATTGTATAATGAATACTGTATATGAACATTGAAGAACCAGAAAATAGGTGTAAAGAGCAATTATCCAGTGAAGAAACAAGATTATGGAGTCAGAATTGCATCAAGTACTTATTGTCGGATTCATTCGAGTCAGACTCGTCATCATAGTTACTAGTATCCAAATCGGTGTCAGATTCTTGAGTGCCGCCTGCTGCTGTTATAGTAAAGTAAGTAAATTTAGGCAGAGCAGGCTGTGTGTAGCATACAGGTGAACATTTTCCCTCTCTTACACACCAACCATGTTGGTGGGGCATCTGAATTCATGAAGTTCAAGAGGATGAATACTTGGTAGTTGCCTCTGGTTACGTTCAAATTATGGGAGTCTTTATCAGGCTGTATTCCTAAGGTAAATTTCTTCTGTATCGCTTCCCATTTCTTCATTCAAGCCTCAGCTAGTGTCTTGCTAGTCTTGTCCTTGTATATGTACCTAATCGTGAACTGTTCCATATCTGCTTGGGTGTCTGATGTTACTGGGAGTCTTTTCCCAAGTCCTTGGAGCAACTTCCGAGCTGCTTCTGATTTCATAGCAGTGTTGAAGATAAACTGCTTTCCATGACCATAGAAACTAGAGACCGCATCTGCGCCAGTGTGTATATGGAATGGGACAATCACATCAGCTACATCTGCACTGCATAGTGTCTTGCAATCATATATGAAAGCTTACAGAAAACATAGAATGAGACTATGTATTATTATGTATTTTCCACCAACCAACTTTACTTCTAAATTCAACTAATGAAATCAACAAATACATGTGGCACTCCAAGGACTCGAACTTTGGATACTCGCATCAAAATTCCTCAAACTTATCTAACCATGCGAAGAACAATAATTATACAACAGTGATTCTTGTTCTGCTCTTGGAGATGTCCCATGAAAGTTAGACCCTAACAAAGCAAAGGTAAATAAAAAGAGCAGACATTCAACTACCTGGAATCTGTACGTAAGTTGGTAAGCACTGAATCAGTGGATAGAGTTTTGTTCTTTCACCATATGGAGGGAAAAGTTCCTTCCCTCACAGTTCACACAATGTTACCAAGGCAGTAACGAAGTCTTTTCACATAGACGATTTGTTCAATAGCTACAAACTTCCTTGAAAGTTATAATTAGTTTCTTTCTCACACTCACTCACTCTCACTCTCGCTTTCAACCTTATACTTTACTGTCCTTTTCTTCCACTATAAACTGTACCTGTCTAGTAGTATTAAGGCCGGACCACATAGTTAGGACCGCAAGGTCTGTGTCTTCTGAGTATCTGTATATCTGTGTAACTCTCTGTTGTTTGTCTCTCTCTCTCTCTCTTTCTCTCTCTCTCTCTCAGGCCCAAGGTATAACACGATACAGTACCACCTTTATGTAGCGCTGGCAGCCACACATATCATGACTGAGCATACCGGTTGAGCATGACTCATGCCTAACCTGTAATATGTGGCTCAGCAAACATTCAAATTGTCGCAAAAATGTGATTATATTTGCAATTGATATTTATATGTAACAACATGTGTGACCCAAATACGGTTTGCCTACACTTATGTTTTAGCTGAGGGCGAATAGACAATGGCTCGCTTTAACCCTTAACTGGTGGCGCCCGGCTATTGTCGAGTGAAATAAATGTGGCCTATGTGGCGGGGCCCGTTTATTGTCGAGTGCAATTTTGAGCACGTAATGTGCTCTGAGAGAGAGCAGAGCGGTGGGAGGAGCGTAGATTACCTCCTGACCACTCGCCACGGTGGCCGTGGAGCTACTGAGATGTACTCCTTTGTACTCCACCCTCTCTCACTCGTTTCACACGTAATAATGTAAGAAAATTACCATATTTTAGCGATTTTGCCCTTTGGTTGCACGATCGTTGCAAGATAACCAGTGATTCTAGAAGGATGGTTCGGGTGTCATTGGAAAGCTCAATTTACGCCCTTTCAGGGATACATACTTGTATTACGCTCTGGGTCTTGTATATACATGAAAAAGAGCACGGAAACAACCCCATTTATGGTAAAAAAAAACGCTGGGCGGTACATAGAAATTACCGCCTAGGCCGCTCGTTGAGTGATAAGGCCCCAGATATATGGTCGCAATATCTTGTCCTGAAACATCTTACATGGGCTAATGTGCTCCGTTAAGGGAAGGTGGGTTGTTTTCTAGATCCCCTTCTCCCTCATTCTTAGCCCCGTCAATTTTCAGATTTTAAGATGTTTTTCCCATTAGATTGTCGATTTTAAGACCTTCCACCCAATTTCCTTATCAATATTTAGACCTTTCGTGCTATTTAGGTATCGATTTGTTTTCTTGGTGAACGATAGTGAGCCTATAATTTTGTAAGAACCGGCCTTCGGCTGAGACATTTTTCTGCCGAAAAATTTACAAATTTATCTAGAAAAGGGATCTGATGGATGTATTTTTAAGCTTGATAGAGTTCTAGGGAAGAAACTAGGAAAATAATAAGTAATGAAAAAATCGACCAAAAAGTGAACTATGTCCCCATTAAATTAATTCACATAATTGTTTACACCAGTGTATTCTGAATCACAGCGGTTTATCATGGCAGTGTTCACTTCTGCTCTATTGGTTGTGGAGTCTGCAGGGGGAAGCTTTTGGGTATTTGTCCTTGTTGATATTTTAAAAGAACATGGTTACCAACTCGTGCCTTATATATACATTACCAAATATATCTTTCTTATCAAGGATTACAACTCGATGTTGAATGTTCTAGTTTTCTACGCCTTTATAATGAAGGATATCGTTATTCACTTATTGAAATTTAATAGTGGGAATTAAGACATGTATGCAGAGCAGGGACCCAGTTTATTCAACGTTTCGCCGTGTAGACTTCTTCAGGAATAACATAGGGGAGTACAGTAAAATATACATATATCTTACCACAAGGAAACAACGTAACAAAAACAACAACATGAAATGTAACATAAATAAACTGGGTCCCTGCTCTGCAATTGTATCTTAACCCTTTCACGCATTTATGACGCAGAGGTTGCCAGATTTGCAATAAGAAATAGAGTTCTCTCACTCTTATAATTACCTCTCCAAAATTAGTTTTCTGCCCACAGGTAACTCAAAGACGACTGCAGACGTTGAAATAACTAAACTAAAGGTTTATAAATACCCCTGATGGTAACAAAGGCTTTAAAGTATCCCCAATAGGCACAAAATCGCGTCATATGCGTGAAAAAGTTAATTCCCACATCTGTCGCATCCAATGTTTTTTCTTCACTAAATGTAATAGTCTTTAAATGTAACATTATCTCATGACGATCTACTGTCAAACTTTCATTATTAACATACAAAGGTTTATACAGTACATCTAGCTATTTGATAACAGTATGAAGATGTTAACGGATTCAGCTTGTCAGTATTAATTCTGCATTAGCACCAAAGACATCACCCTGGGACCAACTGAACGCTTATCATTTGGTTATTTGCATTGTGTAGTAGATGATGATGTCTTAGGCTAATCTTACATGTTTTATACGGGAAAATTTGTCAATTTTCTAGACCTCCTTCTCCCTCATGCTTAGCTCCATTTCTTTTTTAGGTTATAAGACGTTCACCCTATTAGTTTGGTGATTCTAAGACGTTTCATCCCATTTTGTTGTCAATATTAGAACCTATCGTACCAGTAAGGTGTCGATGTTTTCCTGGCGAGCGATAGCGAGCCTACAATTTGATGAGCAATCGGTCTTCGGCCGAGACACGTTTCTACCGAAAATTGTAAAAATGTATCTTGAAGGGGGTCCAGGGGGGGTTTAAGATTGATGAAAGTCTAGCGAGGAAAAAAAAATAAAATACAAAAATAAAAAATAAAAAATCAATAAACTAACCAAAAATATAAACCCTATCCCCGCAAAGTTTCTTATGAAGTATAACGTTAAGTTGTATAGTATACATATAAGATATCTATTATTGGGAGGGTTTATAGAAGGCCAGAAGTGTTCCGATTACTTGTACAGTCGGCCAAATAAGTGATGTCACGACACCAAGTATATTTCGATCAATAATAGATATCAGCACTAGCTAAATATTAATTAATCGTTTCGAGCGAGATATACAAACATGTTCCAATCTATAAACATCCTAGTCACCACATTCAACATACATAGTCCTGATGTGGCGGCGTCTACGCCGTGGGGCCACCTCCCGAAGACAAAATCAACGACCAGTGGAGGAAAACCGGTTGCCGGCCGCGGGGAGCAGTTTCGGGAGCCAAACCGTCACAACCATCCCCTGCCCCCTCCCTGGGGGCACAGGTCCTTGGAGCGGCTTCGGTCGCGCCGGGAATTTCCACACCTCTCACACCACACACACACATCACACAGTTTTTCCTACACTGAGAAATTACTCTCCGGCTGTCATTTCTCGAAGACTTCTTCTAGCCAGAGACAATGAGACCAACCCAGGACCCACATACACATACATATGTCCAACTTGCTCAAAACCCATCACTTCGAGTAGCCATACTAAGGGTTCAGTTCTCTGCAATTCATGCGGGAACTGGACCCACTTCACCTGCACAACACTTGCCTCCAAGAAACACTACACAAACACCTGGACCTGTTCCTCATGCCCCTCCCTCTCCCAGTCAAATCCCTCACCTAAAACCCGTCCACCTCTCCTCCCCAACCCACCTAACCTTCCCATATCATCCACTCCCCCCCCTAAAACCCGTCCACCTCTCCTCCCTAACCAACCTAACCTTCCCATACCATCCACATCCTCAACTCAACACACCACACCCCATCCTAATCCATTCCAACCCCCATCTCCTGCTCTCCCAATCCCCACCCCCACCTCACCCATCCCAACCCCCAGCCCTACCTCACCCCCCCCCCCCCACCTCACCCCCACCCCCACCCCATCCTCGTGCAGCAGCACCCAACATACATCGTGCACATAACATTAACATTCTTCAACTGAACATAAATGGCATCAACACAAAGAAACACAAACTCTCACACTTCATCAAACAACACAACATACAAATTGCCATCTTACAAGAAACCAAACTCTGCACAACACAAAAAACACCACATTTCATAATTTCACCAACATCAGACAAGACCGGGCTGTCGGCGGGGGCGGTGGACTCATCACCCTGGTACACAAAGAAATATCATACATAGTAACCAGTGTACAAACCAAATCCCTCCTCCCCCCAAATGATAACACAACAGAAATACAGTCAATTAAAATACGCACTGGCAACAACTCCAACTTAACCATCATAAACACATACATCCCTCCCCAAACATCCCCTACAGTACCAAATGAATACAGACCACACTTACAACACATCACAAACACCCCATACACCCCACACATCATCCTGGGTGGTGACTTCAACGCCAAGACGTCGGCCTGGTTTGTCGACAACCCCGACACAGACAGAGGGCTGGTACTACAAAACCAAACCGATAACCTCATCATCCTTAACGACATCCATCAACATACCCATATTCCTCACCAAGCCCTCTATAACCCATCATCTCCAGACATCACCTTTTGCTCCCCAGAACTCGCCCCCACAACATCCTGGAGGGTGGTCAGAACCTTAGGCTCTGACCACCTCCCGATCATTATCACTACCAAAACCAGACTCACCCCAGCTAGCCACAAACATACATACACCAATTATAAAAGAGCTAACTGGGAAGCATTCACAAATGAGACAGAACAACACTTCACAACTCTAAACAGTACACCCATCACTAACATCAACAATGCTGTACACATACTCAATAAAACTATCCAAAACGCTGATAAGAAACACATTCCAAGAGGTAACGGAAAAAGACACAACCCCAACTTCACACCAGAAATTCAAAACCTCATCAGACAACACAACATACTGAAACACTCCCCAGTACCCCACACACAAGACATCACACAACAAATTCAAGCACTCAACACCCAAACTAACAACAAAATACAAGAACAACAAAAACTAAATTGGAATAACTTCCTACAAACACTTGATCACAAAACAAACCCCAAAAAACTCTACAAAACACTAAACAGCATCACACTTTCCAACAGCAACATAACACAATCACATGCTGCAATCACAACAACAGACTCTACTCCTTCATGTAAACAACAAGCAAACACTCTCATCAATCACTTCTCACATGTCAGCCACCTAAAACCTCACAAAGACAACCGACGTGTCATCCGACGTAAGAGACAATTCCCCACAGACCCTGACTATACACCCTTCACCAATCACCAGACAAAGCATATCATCAACAATCTCAAGCACTCACCCGCCTGTGGCCTAGACAACATAAGCAACATACACCTCAGACACCTGGGACCACAAGGCATACAAGCACTCACTAACATATCAAACTACAGCTATTCACACAACACAATACCAGACATTTGGAAGCATGGTATCATCATCACATTCCCCAAACCCAACAAAGACCCCACGCTACCCTCCTCGCACCGCCCCATCACACTCCTTTGCTCCCCCTCCAATGTCAATGAACGCCTCGTATTACAACTAATTACACCTGACCTACCCCTAGCTCCAACACAACATGGCTTTAGGCCACTGCACTCCACAAACACTCTTCTCACAGACCTTACACAAAGAGCTTTCGACGGCATCAACTCAGCTAGACCACCACACAGATCACTATTAGCCACACTCGACATTAGTAAAGCCTTCGATGCCATCCCCCGCCACAACCTAACAAACAAAATCTACAACACAAACATGCACAACAACACAAAAAGGTGGCTGGCCAACTTCCTAGCAGGCAGATGTGCACACGTATCTTTTGCCGGTCAGTCATCTAAAATCAGAAACTTTCCAAACGGAGTCCCACAAGGATCCGTCCTATCGCCCGCACTCTTCAATCTGTACATGCACGATATAACTACACCCAATACACCCCAAATAAACTTAGCCTCCTATGCAGATGACATAACACTCACATGCACACACCATGACCCAAAAAGAGCAACAGATCTCCTTCAACCCTATCTCAACACACTACATGGCTGGTGCACTACAAATAGACTTAATCTAGCCCCAGCCAAATCCACCGCAACCCTGCTCACAAGTTGGACAGGAGAACACGAATACATCCCTCAACTCACCATAAACAACACACCCCTAACACATACACACACACCAAAAATCCTAGGAGTAACATATGATACTCATATGACATTCAAACAGCACACCACAAACATTAAAAAGAAACTGACACCCAGACTTAACGCCCTCAGGTCACTTGCTCACACAAAATTTGGACACAACAAAGAAACTACCACCACAGTATATAAACAATACATAAGATCAGTAATGGAATACGCAAGCCCAGCCTGGGCTTCTAACCTAGCTGAAACATATCATAAGACCTTACAGACTATTCAAAACAAAGCCCTGAAGATCATTACAGGCTGCACAGCTACTGCACCCACAGATCACCTACATCAAGAAACCAAAATCCTCAAAGTCAAAGACCATCTGGACATGAGAGGCACTCAATTCCTGGCAGCAGCCTCCACGAACCAAGACCACCCACTAAACTACATGGCAACACACCCACAGACACCAAGAAATATCCAAACAACACCCAGCACACGGTATCACACACAATTTTTGTCCTCTCTCCCTCCCTGCCCACCCCGAACCAACTTCCAGAAGCACATCCATACTCATATCTCTCACCGATCCATCCACTCATTCACAGACAACACGCAACTGCATGCACGACCTCCCGAAATCCATCCTTCCGAATCCTCCCTTCCTTGCGAGGACAGAGTCCACCTGGCCAGGCTGAGATGCGGACACCATCCAGCTCTCCTGAGCTATCAGAAGAGACTGGATGACTCCGTTGTCGACGCCTTCCCGGGATGTAACACAGCACCCCATACCATTAAACACATCATAGAAGACTGCATTTCACACAACCACTTACGCCAACAACACAATCTACACTCAATGAGAGCTCTGTGGGAAAGCCCGATCGTGGCCATGGCCTTTCTCAGGGACTCGGGGCTGTTCGACCAGGCAGCTTAGGGAACAACAACAACAACAACATACACTAATGCAGCACACAGAGAGCAAAACGTAATGACAGCGGCGACACGACTTATTTGGCCAACTGTACAAGTTAGTTTTTGGCAAAATCAAATAGATTCTGTAATTTCTGTCATTAATTCTTTGAGATGTGTTTGGTGTTTGAGTGAAATTAATCAAAATAGATTACACATAAAATACTCAGAAATTAGTATTATACAGTATATGATATACACATTTGCGTTGCTGGACCAAACTCGAATATGACCCAGTGGAAATGTTCCCCCGTCTTCACTGTCATTCTCTGTTCAGCTTTCATTATGGCAAACTGTGTTGGTGGTGCAATGGCTTAGTACATTGTGGTTTGTAATGGAGTATTAATGTTAAGAACAGGGTGTTTCTGAATTGGCATTATCAGTATTTCCCTGTCATAGTTGTTATATTCCCTCCTTGACTGTCTCTGGTGGTCTCCCCTTCGCCTCAGATGTGATGGATTGTAAATTGAACTGGTCTAGAGAGTAGTGATCTATGAAGACTCCATGCTTGTTCATATTCTCCTACATATTAACTTACTAGATATGTGCTGCTGGATATATGCTATTTATTAAGGCGGAAAATTTAACTTTGAGTGATACGTAATTGACCATATATTTGACTGTTTTACAGTCTTGATCTTGATTCTTGATTTAAGGGTTTTGAGGGCAGAGCCCTATTAACCCTGACACGTTGCTGGTCAAAGCCGCAGCAGCCTCCAAGGAAGGAGGCTCAAACGTCAGGGACCCAGGAGGGGCTACAGAAGGGCAACAACACTCCCAAGACTCGAGGATGGAAGGGAAGATGAAGAGATAAACGATGGCACCCGGCAGGAAGAAGACACGTGGTGAAGTGAAGAGGTGATTACGGAAGAGCCAACACCAACCCCAGAAGCTGAAGGCGTACCTGGCACCGACGGAAAGGTGGGGCCCACTATGGAACCCCGAAGATAGCTGAGGATTTGCCGATACCAGAGACGACCACCGTGGGTGCTGCGCCCCTCTAGCGGGCAGAGCCACATGTCACAGGTCCAGGGAAGTGCCGGCCCCGACCAACCAAAGAGGAGTCAAGATGGTGCAGAATGAAGCTGGCACAGTCGAATGATCAGAGGATGACGAAGGCAGCGTAGGGTTGCATGGTGGAAGGGGATTAAAGCGGGGGGAGAGGCTGCTGAACCACTGACACGGCAGACAATCACCGGGACCGACTGAAGTTCCCCAAAATAAAGCCGCAGATTGCGCCAGGCACCGGGGATGTCAGACCGTGACCGTCATCCAGCAGATACTCTCCTGTTTTACAGTGAGTTGTATCATTGTATGCCACTGAGTTTCATCCCTAATGTTTAGATCTCCAAAACTTTAACACATACGGTACAATGTGTTTCTTCTAACTGACAAACTAACTCATCTTCCTAATGAAAGGGTTCTGTAAACAATACTATTAGTTATTTGTATTTCATCTTGTATTTCATCTTATTATATATATATATATATATATATATATATATATATATATATACAGTATATATATATATATATATATATATATATATATATATACATATATATAATTTTATATATATATATATATATATATATATATATATAATTATAGAGTATATATATAATTTTGTAGATAAAGAGTTGGACAAGAGCCACAACAGTATACATGTTGAGTTATTTATTTTCAAATTTTCGGACGTATCACACATCCATCATCAGGCTATATTTCAACATACGATCCTAAAAAGAAAGTAACCTAGTGTACACATGTTAATTACAAAGCTTGTGAGGATCTTTTAACCGTTTCCAAAAGTAACAGTACATAATACACAAAAGAAGAACTTCATCCTTTTAACCAATTAATATGTTATTAGTATAGAGCTTGGGAGGATCTCTTTACTTATATCCAACTGTATAATAAAGAATATTACTGCACACTTGACAGTGGCTTCGAAAATATTATGCAAAAAACACACTAATGATTTTTGAAAAAATTATTAGACAAATCTTTTATCATTAAAAGTAAAATTATGTTTAAATTATTATGTTGACTAACACACCAAAAAAAGAAAAATATCTATTAGATATATATAAAGATCAAAGGCAAGCCTTATAAGTTGGTATTTTACACTTAACCAAACGAATAAGGACATTCAAAAATGTATGTGAAAAAAAAAAATAATCTAACTTATCAATATAAATTTGAAAAGGTATATGAAGTACATACACACATGAAGCTTACTATGATGTTGAGAAACTGCTGTGTAGGTGGTGACTGACGTACAAATACACAGTTAACTCCTAGTTTATATACACACAAAATATGAGCTGTCAACTATGAATTTTCAAAAGTTACCGAAATGAACAGACTAAACAAAAAGAAAAAAACACACCTAGACCTCAAGAAACTTAGTTCAACAAAAAATACACAGAAACAATACAGTGGAAAACAAAAAACTGAAGCTTCCTATAAATGAAGCTATGTATTTAATTCTGGTTTGAATTTACTTATATAGTATTTTTCAGCAATAAAGGTATCATTCTTCTTCCTAAATTTAGATATAATTTAAAAAAAAAAATCACTGAATCTATGGATTATATACTGTAATATATACTGTATATATATATATATATATATATATATATATATATATATATATATATACAGGGTGTTTGAAATTACACTATCAAAATTACAGGGCATAATATGCAGGGAAAAAGGAAGAACATCTAATTAACCAACATGAAAAACAAATATGAAACATGACTAAAGGCGAGTAATGTACCCGCTAGGAAAATTAAACCTGGAGCTGCAAGCTTTCGTCTGTATTCGAAGATCAGCGTGGGCAAGATTATAGTAAATGGAGTTAGGAGCAAATGTATTCATTGTCTGATGTAACCCACCTGTATCCTCGATCACTTCGGAGGTCGGCCCAACATTCTTGACTTATTTCTAACCTCTAACCCTGCTGCTTATACTGTTAATATTTTCTCTCCTTTGGGCTCCACCGACCATAAACTAATATCTGTCATCTGTCCTATCTCACCAGAACGGCCACCTGATCCTCCCAAACGGCGGTCCATTTGGCACTTTGGCACTGCCGACTGGGAGGCTTTTCGGCAGTACTTCTTTGATTTCCCATGGAATGACCTTTGCTTTCATGGCCGGGGACCCTTGGAGAGTGCTGAACACATTACCGAGGTAATCCTCTCGGGCATGGAAGCGTACATTCCATTTTCTTTCTCTCAGTCTAATGCAAGCGAATCATTGTTTACTCACACTTGTTCTACTGCTGTCCGCAACAAGGAGGAAGCATTCAAACGGTACTGACGCCTTAAGACTCGAGAATTTAATTCTTCCTATTTTTCTGCTCAGAATCTAGCTAAATCTGTTCTTCGACTTGCCAAACACTCTTTAATCAATAATAAATGCACTGAACTCTTGCTCTTCCCAATATTTCTGGCATCTAGCCAAAAACCTCTCCAACAATGTTTCTTTCTCGTCTTTCCCTCCCCTTTTCCACTCTGATGGCACAACCATCACTTCTTCCTTTGACAAAGCTGAACTCTTCGCTCAAACTTTTGCTAGAAACTCCACCTTGGATGATTCCAATGCTACTCCTCACTCTCCACTCTCCTACTTATGTAGTCCATGAGCCAAGACCCGAATTTTGGGATATCGGTACCACCCGGGGTGACTAATTCTCTTAGGTGTTTTTAGCTTGCTACATGTCTCTAGTTTATGTTTTGATATGATAGCCCTTGCACATTGGTAGCTTAATGGTCGTTATCACTTCTTGAATAGACATACCCTACCGAAAATTCCGAAATTTTTTAAAATGTCAAATTTGGGGACA
Source organism: Paralithodes platypus (assembly GCA_032716605.1). Classification (NCBI taxonomy): domain Eukaryota; kingdom Metazoa; phylum Arthropoda; class Malacostraca; order Decapoda; family Lithodidae; genus Paralithodes; species Paralithodes platypus. The sequence goes on from CM064505.1 coordinate 13,822,842, forward strand.
GGAATGCCTAAATGTCAACAAAATGCATATAGTAATTGTCACATTTAATACAAGTCCTGTAAATACACACTAAGCATGCCATGGGCTTGTACATACTATTATGGCAAATTACTACTCCTAAATATCATCTACGTCAGACTCGGAATCTGACTGTTGTGCCACCGGCTCTTCTTCAATAGCCTTGTTCTGACATGTCTGTAACCTGCACATGTCCGTGCATTTTAGACCATTGCTGAGGCAAGTACACTTAGGGAGTTCGCATGACCGCACACACTTGCAAGACAGTAGCTGCATAACAGCATCTGGTGCTGGTGAGCCTCGCATCCAGTTGACGGCAAGCTTACCGTCCTCATCTGTCATCCAACCGCAGTCTGTTGGGTTCGCAACAAATGGCTGGCTCTGAAGACTTCTCCTCCAGATCGCAGCCTGGTAGTTTGCACGCAGTGCATGCATGAAGAGGCAGTCCTCACAAGGAGGGAGTTGACTTGACTCTACCTCTCCACGTCTTGCACAGAACAGCTCATACCGAAGCTTGTTTACCTTAGTTGTGTGGGTAGATGGTAGGTACATGTGGCAGGTGATTTCCTGTAGCTTCTCAAAGAGTTCAGGAGACACTTCCCATGAGCGTCCAAGTTCGTGAAAAGCATGCTGGTATGTCTTGTCCATCTTCACCTGCTTGAGTGTCGTCATCTTCCCTCGGCCAGCGAATGCACTGACGGTATCACAGCCTGTAAAGGCATGCATACCAATCAATGAATCACACACGCTGCCTCCCAGTGTGCGGCTCAGTGTGGTGATATCCAGGAATCTTGTCCGGTTCTTCGTCCCGCACTTCTGGAACAGATGGGATGGGATCTTGTGGCACATGCCAAGACACAACACCATGACGTCTGTATCTTCTGCAGTGATGATGACAGACTTGTTCCCAGATTCTGCTGCATGAAGTGCATGGAGAAGAAGGCGTGTGTCTGCTTCTTCTTGAGTTGACTTAATCTCAGGAGCCTCTTCCCACTGCTCTTTGGTGATCTTGAAGCAGCGCTGCTCACATGTGACATACAGCTCCTTGTCCTTGAGCTTCTCCCTGTGCTGTGGTGCCTTCCATTCTTCTACCAAGAACTTGATAAGACTTGCCTTGTTGGAGGAACTACCGAGTAACTTTCTCCACTGCTGGATGTTGTGCCCAGGTTGAATGTTCTTGAAATGAATTCCTGTGTCTGCACTTCTTTTGGCTCGTTCTGCATCCTTGATGGATGTCTCCTTGTAGATATCAAACACAACATCAATGCGCCTGCTCTTAGCACCTTCATGAACAGCGTGACTCAGTGCTGTACCTGCAAGCTGTGAAAAAGTTTTGTCGTTTCCCTTCAGTTTGTGGACCAGGCTCATCCCATCAATTATGGTAGCAGAGGGCTCGGGTATCACTTCTGCAGGAGAAACATTCCTCTCTAACTCCTTTGCGAGGGCAGCCTTGTTGGTCTTGCGGAGAGACCCATCACCGCTGGCAAGTGCCCAAGGCAAAGGCCCCAGGGGATGAGCCAAGACATCACTCATTTTGAGGTTTCTGTTCTCGGCAACAAGGATCATCTGGCCAAATAGGTTCCTGTCAGCCTTTAAGATAACCTCCTTGGCATGGTCTTGTGAGCGTGGCTTCATTCTGATGTTAGTGAACGTTCTCAGTTTCGTCTTCGTCATCGTGTCATGAAACTGTATAGTTGGCGTATCGATCTCCAGGCGCTCTTCCTTGAAGGCTTGATATGCATCCTCTCCTATTCTGTAGGCCCCTAGAAGGTCTTTGACAACTTCTGGTGGTGCCATAGTCGCAGTTGACAAACTGACAAGATCTTCTTGCTCTGCGTTGAAGGGGTTTCAACCAGCTGGTCTCCATCAGTTGAACTAAAGATTGGACATCGGCCTCATCTCTTCTAATCCTGGGCATCTGTAGGTCTGGGTGGCTGAAGTCAGTAAACTTTTGGCCTACTACCATAGTCCTGAGCTGCCTTAAGTACCTGCTGCGATACTCCGATGTCAGGTAGTACCTGGCGACAGCTCCGCCTTTCAGGCTGAAGCCTTTTGTGCCCCCTGGTGTCTGGGTGTCTTTGTTGATCGTCTCTTCGATTGTCTGGTCCACAGGGATCCGTCCAAAGGGATTCTTGCTACCGATCTGGACCGAAAAGCCACCTTGCATGAAGTGTTCATGGACCTCTGGGTGTTCAATGGGCAGTCGAGACATCAAGGCATAGTAGTAGGTTAGGAACCGGGCATAGTTCACTTTGTCATAGGCAAAACACCACGGTATCATCTGTCGGATTGCTCCTAGGTGGAGCATCCAGTTGCCTTCTCTGGAGGCTCGAATTAAGTCCAGCATGATCTCAACCATGTCCAGGTATGACATCCAGAATGCTGAGAGGTTGTGTTCATCTCTGAGGGTCTCAAGATAAACTTGGAAAAGCTTCATGATATGTGTGCATGATTCACTCTCCATCAGCTCTTGAAAGAGTCCCTGAGACACATTGCTGTGAAAGCTGTTGATGTCCTTCAGTGTTTCATCTAGATGGTGTATGTCCCTTGAATGGTTTTCTTCTAGCCATGAAAGGAAGCCTTTCCATGCAAGCCTCATCAGTGCTTCATACACGAGCTTGTGTAGTCTCACTGCTCTGTTGTACCTCTTGCCGTTCATCACTCCTGACACTGATCCTTCTGCGATGATACCTGATTCCACACACAGATCTCTAAGACCTGCATCTTGAAACCTCTTTCCTATGGTGGAGATGAGATTACAGATTGTGTGGAAGACGCCCATCCTGATGATAATGTTCTTGAACTTCTCTTGTTTCCAGATAACTTCGGCAGCTTTGGCATAGAGTGCTTGATCAAACACGCACACAATCTTGTTAAGCTGTAAGGACTGCATGATAGCATGCGTTTGTTCCAAGATTTCATTAACGGTGGACATTTCTGTTGCGGGAGCATTGATAGTGGGCAGGTAGCTTACAGTGTCCTGAACCACTGCAATGTCTCTGCGCATTTTGATGTTGAACCCAGTCCAACTGCTGATGGACTGGTCCTCATGGTCTGACATTCGAGTAAGAAGCCAGATATGGTTCTTTGTCTTTGAATCCTGGACTTCCTTGGTAGTGTCGACATACGCAGTCTCAATCCTAGGTGGCCCTGCCCGCCGCCCAACATTGTATATTGGCAGCATTGATGATGTCTGAGTGATGCTTCTTATCTTGGACTTGGTAATCTCTGGCAGGACTTTCTCTGGCACAGAGCCTGCAACCTTGGACTGGACAGCAATGCCATTGACTCTATGAGAAGTACCTGCTCCACTTAGGGTCTCTTCAAGTCGGTCAATGTTATCCCAGGCCAGGGTTGTGAACACACCAGGGTAGATGTTTGCTGGCAGTGGAATGTCATCCTTTGAGCATTCCAGCTTCTGGATACAAAGGGCTGTATCGATCTCCTCAAACATTGAGTAAGACACACAGTGACCAAGACGATTCAGAGTTCGGATCAGTTCTGTGTTTCCTGTCAAAGACTTTACAGCATTGGTCAGCAGTACGTGCTTGGGTGGTTTTGTCTTGCCACTGGTAACAGCAAAGACCAAGTCACTGCCAAAGGAAGTGGCAAGACGTTGAGCTCTTTCAGAGGGAGTTTCACACTCACACTCTCCTGTCAGCAGGGTGTGCAGGAATTGAGTGACTGCTGCAGGAATGACATTCTGATCCGTATCGGGAGGCCATGGCTGACTCACATCTTGTTTATTGATCTCATTCCTCAGCTGCATTCCTGCTTTGGTTAAGACATCTTCAGAGTTAGCTGCTCTTGCTTCTTGCAGGTCTTTTGCCATTTTGTGTGCTTGCCGGGCAAGGTCGTCCATTGAGAGGCTGCGTGGATAGATTAGAAGCTTTCCTTTCTCATCTGGGACAAAGCGTAGTGATTCTCCAAACTCGGTTTCAATCTTTCGGCGAACATGTTTCTTTGTCGCTGGTTTCAGTTGGATAATACCACGGGACATCATGGATCTCTCAAGCCTAGATGTGAGGTTTGTCATAGGCAGTACCTCTGGGTTGGGGAATAATTTGGTCCTTATATACAAGCAGAGTTCCTCGAGGGCTTCTGTCTCAACCTCTTCGTAGCGTGCTTCCTCGCTTTCTTCCTGATTTTCACCTGCACCCGACCTGGCGGCCGCTGGGAAATCATCTTTTGTGAAGAGTTTGTAGCACGACTTGTGGTAGTGACCCTCTGCAGCAACAAGGTCTCTGCTAACTAAACCAAGGATTCTCTGGTTGAGTTTCCTTATTGCTGCTCTGCGAATCTTCTCATCTGCTCGTAGCTCAACACACTGTATGAGTGGCTCCCTTGTCTTTGTTGTTTTTATGTACTTGCTTGACTTCTCGCAGAAGATACATACTTTGGCATACACCCTGCTAGTACTAGGGGCATCCCTTGATGCCCTCCTCCTGGGGTCGACGCTTGCTGATTCTATCTTGACACCCTTGGCAAGGATAGAATCCAGTGACTTCTTCATTGTAAAGAGACTACGACATTTACGGTGATAATGTATGTGTGGTATTCCTCCTTCTTCAAGGCCCTTGGCTGCTTCCAGGACTGGATCATGCTGCCTGATTTCTGCAGCCCTGAGCAATGTGTTCCAGGAGTCCAAATCCTGTGGTGACACCAGAGCATCGCTGTCATCATCAGAGCAGTGGATGATACAGTCGATCCGTGCTCTCTTCCTCGCAGATGGTTCCATCCTGCCGTCAAACAGTCGACACACACCTGCAAAAAATATCACCATTAAACCATGAACAAACAAACACATTACATGGAAACCACTCTACATATGTTTGCTCCTTCCAATAATAAATTATCCCCAAAATATAAAAAAAAATCCCCAAATATGAAATAAACCCCTAAATATGGAGAAACTTGAAATACACATCGGAATAATTCTTGTAGAGAATCAAATAAGCTACAAGAGCTGTTAGAATATATTTTTCAATGTTCCCCATATTTAAGGATTTATTCTAGATTTAGAGGAAAATACCCAAAATATAGAGTATATTCCGAAATATGAGGAAATTTGAAAAATACCTAGGAACAACTCTGGTAGAGAATATAATTCTACATAGGTGTTCAAAGTTTCGCGATGATTGTGTGATGGATTTTAAAGAAAATGAGGAAAACGCCGAGCGTCACGCTAAAAATCTTTATTTTTGGGTAGCGCCCCTATTGCATCAAAAAAATTAGACTAAGCTACCAGTGCGAGAAGGCTATCATATCTTAATGTACTTACAGTCACTCTATAAACATTTTAGTACCATTCGTGTTTAGTCACCCCAGGTGGTACCGATATCTGGCCTGGCTCATGGACTAATGCCTAATATTCTAATATATTCTAAAGATATATTTTCTATGCTCTCCGGGCTTAATACTAAGCAGGCGTATGGTCTGGACAGTGTTCTTCCTGTTGTACTCATACACTGTTCTTCCGTGCTGACTCTCTGCCTAGGCAAACTCTTTCGTCTCTGTCTCTCCTCTAACATCTTCCCTTCTTGCTGGAAGTTTGCTCTCATTCAACCTGTCCCAAAGAAGGGTGACCGCTCTCGACCTTCCAACTATCGTCCAATTGCTCTCATCTCTTGTATCTCTAAAGTTTTTAAAAGTATTCTTGTTTCCAAATTTCTTAAGCATTTCTCTTCCCATAATATACTCTCAGATCGCCAGTATGGCTTCCTGAAAGGTCGCTCTACTGGTGATCTTCTTCCATATCTTACTAACTCTTGGTCATCCTCCTTTCGGGAGACCTTAAATATTGCGCTAGACATATCGAAGGCCTTCGATAGAGTTTGGCACAAATCTTTAACCTCTACTGTACCATAGGATACTAGGCATAAATGTACTACGCAGTCCCAAGCAATGTGGCCAAAATGGCTTCAGAGGCAAGATATAACAACCTTCCACCTCAAAAGATGGAGGAATACTGCCTCTCCCAGCATGTGGGGGCTCGGATATAAGCTGAGAAGTGTTGCCAAGGTTTTAGAGCAGTAATCAAACGTCGGGGTACCAGGTACTTGCCTGACACTGCCAGTTACAAGGATCGTATATTACTGACGGCAGGCAGCCGTAGCTGGGACTGGGGAGTGATTTATCTACTGACAGCTCTCTGCCGTCGCTGGTACTGAAAGGGTTAATTTCTAAACTACCCTCCTTCGGCTTCTATTCCTCCATCTGTGCCATTGTCTCTAATTTCCTTTCCGGCCATTCCATAGCTGCGGTTGTGGATGGCCATTGCTCACTTCCTCATCCTATCTACTCCGGTGTTCCTCAGGGCTCTGTCCTATCTCCCATTCTGTTTTTTAAATTTTCATAAATGATCTTCTCAACTGTACCTTTAGTCCCATCCATTCATACGCAGAAGAAGCTACCTTACACTACTCAAATAGTTTTCCTGAATGCCCCTGCCAGCAATCCCTCAAAAACAAACGTAATGAAGCCATATAACACTTTTCTTCAGATCTAACTACTATTTCCAGTTGGGGCAGAGAAAACCTTGTTACCTTTAACACTTATGCTGTGGGAATATTGCTGCCTATTTCCGCCATATTAGGATCATTCAGGCACTCCTTATTGATAAGGCAAGTGTCTGAATGAAATTAAATGTATTCAGCCGAAAACTTGACGAAAATAGCTTCAAAATGACGCCAGAAGGAGCTTCGTAGCTCGCAGGGTTCACCTGCAGCGCTACCATAGACATTCGCTAAAATGAGCAATTCTCGCTACTATCTCGCTACATTTGCCTTTGGCAGCACTGTATATCTCATGAGACTCTGACTCAGAGCTCTCAGTGCCACAGCTGCCTGGCTGGGAGAAGGACGTGTAACCTGTCACACTCCCACTCCCTTGCACTCGATTTTACAGGCTTTAAGAGGATTAACCTCTGGCATTGTCAGAGGTTACCGGTTGACCGGTTGACAACACCGGCTGGACTAGCCGTCCAGCCCCGGCTAGTTTTGTAATGTTTGTTCACCAGAACCCGGCCAGTTTTCAAAAAATTGTTTTATTCCAGAAACAATAGCGAAGGGGTTAGGAATGAAGGAAAAACCACGAAAAAACGCTCAAAAAGCTTAAAGAATGGTCCTACAGAGCCCCCGAAAACGTATTTTACAAGAGTAAAAAATTGAAGGCAATTAACCCAAAAAAAACAGGTTATTGCGCGCTCACGCGCACGCACGTGGACTTTGAGAGTTTTCAACCATCGGCACAGTTGCGTGGGATACGTACACAGTTCCCATACAAATCTGAGCCCTCTTGAGTGGCTACACCTGAGGTTACGGTCGGCGCAATTAGGGTGACGCGCCAGGCGCGTCTCTGGGGCTGTGCGTTACATACATCGCCGACGCGTCAGGAGCGTCGCTGGGGCTGTACGGGTTAATAACCTGTAGATTGCTGTAAATTGCCATCACGTTCAATAACATCTCCCGCAGGGAAAGTGTTAATGCTTCCAAAACCCAATTTCTTCATTTTACTACCCATTCAAAACTCCCAGAGGACTATCCCTCTATGATTCAACAATACAAAAAAAAATCCTTCATCTTCTCTCAATATTCTCGGTGTCTCTTTTTCTTCTGCTCTTTCTTGGAAGGACCATATTACCAGCCTTGCTAAGGCAGCCTCCCATAAGCTGGGTGTGCTCAACCACCTCAAGGGGTTCTTTACCCTTGCACAGCTTCTTGCTCTGTACAGGGGAACAGTGCGTCCTTGTATTGAGTATTGTTCACATGTGTGGGGAGGATCCTCTCACACCGCGCTCCTGGACAAATTAGAAAGAAAAGCCTTTTGTATCACCCACTCACCAACTTTTTGCAATTTCTCTCTCTTCGCCGCAATGTTGCATCTATCTCGCTATTCTATCACTATTATAATAATCCATGTTCCTTAGAGATTTCCCAGTGTATACCACCTCCTCTACGTAGGGTATGTAGTACCCGTCTTGCAACACAATCCCACCCCTACTCTGTGCAACTCTCCAACCCAAGAGTGAAACGTTATTCCCAGACTTTCTTATATTTAACTGCTGAGCTCTGGAACTCTCTCCCAGAATCAGTCTTTCCCTCTTCCTATGACTTAAATTGCATCAAACTCCGTGTGTCCAGGCATTTTGGCCCGAACGTCCCTTGATTTTGGCCTTTCAACTCTGGGGGAGGCACTCGATACAGGTATCTCTGCCTTTTGTCTTCCTCACTCACATAGAACAAAAAGAAAAATAGCAGCACATTACAGGACATTCTCAATAACAACAATTATTCGGATACAAATGAGGTACGGGGAAATTATACCAGAACTGGGAACACCTGTTTGATGTCGTCATTTGCATCCATCATTAGCGAAATAATAAATTTTTGAAATATATCTTGACCATTTCTTATGGGCATAATATTTGTGTGACTGCCTAGGTTTTAATTGTCTTTTTGTTATAATAAACACTTATACAAATCCCTAGAGGTGAAAAATTTAACTAGCTAAAGGACAAAATGGACCATACATCAATACAATTCAGCAAATTTTCCATATTATACGTAAAAGATACAATGTATTTGTATTGTTAATGTGTAAAAAGTGGATAACAGGCAAAGGTGCCTCCAAAATTAACAGAGTAACATTGACCAAATTCAAGTTACGTTCCTGTCAACATGTCTGGATACACGGAGTTTGAGTGTTGGGATGAGGGAAAGATAGATTGAGATAGAGAGTCCCAGAATGTATTCATTGAGTGGAAGGAATATCGGTTCACTCTTGGATTAGACAGTTGGACATATTAAGGATGGGACTGTGTTGACAGACACATTTTTACTTTACCTAAGGGCGGAAATATACACGAGGAAAGCTTTAGAAAACACTTGATTACTGTGATATTGGTAGCAGATATGCACTGTAAATATATAATATATATATTTGTTTTCTATATTCCAACTACTCCCTCTCGGGCATAGGCTGAGAGCCTGTACATTCAACCGTTCAACGCGATGAAGCCCATGAGGTCTCATTCCAGTCTAGGGAGTGAGACATGTATGGCACTTTTAGCTGCAACCAGCCCCTTCCATCTTGCCTTCGCAGGATGCATGGGTCTTAGTTGCCCACTCATGGCTCGAAGCAGCCCCATCTCTGAAGCTGTCTTGTTCCAGTGCTTCACTGTCTCACCTCCTAGACTCAGACCCTCACTCTCAGAACGCCATCTATTGAGCAATTTATTCACTAGGCATTGCCCCTCTGTAGCATATTTTGAATATGGAAATATTCATACAGTGCTATTTAATCAGGGAACAATGGTGTTTCGGTAGGCTTTGTGATAATGCATTAATACTAGGTACAGCACAAATTCCATCCCAATAATATCTTCCCATTGACATATCGGGATTCGAACCCGGGTCCATTGGCTTACCAGTCCAGTGGCAAGACCACTCCACACGTAACTTTCCTATATACAGTAGTATAATTATGCAGTATACTGTACATGCAAACGAAACCCCAGAATTATGTTTACGGTTTCCATGACTTTAATTATCTTCACGATAGCAGAAAGACAGACAGGATTACCAGAAGTGTTTTCAATTAAGAGATAACGTTATGCTGAAGCAAAGATACACTAAGCAAGAAAAAACTGAAGTGTGGAAGAAACAGACAATTCCCAGAGACAGACACAAACTTTAACGACACTGGACGAGCAAGCAAACCAAGTCAAAGTTACAAATTGGAAGTAAAACACGTTTGCCAAAAAGACAAACAAGTGAGAAATCGAGCTAGTTGGCAAGAGGGCGCTTGTTGGTCACTTTTCCACTGGTATTCTCGTTAAGGGGGAGGTAGTTGCTTTTTCTGGAACCCCTTCTCCCTCATGTTTAGCATATTAGTTTTTATATTTTATGGCGTTCATTTTATTGTTTGGCGATTTTTAGACCTTTCGCCCCATTTTTGTGTCAATATTAACCCCTTTCGTGCCTTTGAGGTGTCCTAGCGAGCGATAGCGAGCCTGTAATGTACAGAGGAACAACAAGTCTAGTGACCCATCTAGTCTGCTTGTCCTCCAAAACACTGAGGATCAAGTGTCCAAACAGTGGTTTTAAATGGGTAAAGGAAAATTGGAAAGGGAACTACTGCCCTGGAACTAATGTCCGTGGCAGGATTAGGAAGTTAATAGGGAACAGATGAGTTAGTAACATAACACAGTTATATATGATCTATCATATATCTGGGAAAAAGAGAGTAACTCATAGCAATATATATATGCAATAATCCTTGATGCATTTGAGGGGGGAATAAACTCAAGTTATTCATTTACAAACGCAGTCAGTCTAAGAGTTTGAAGCAAGATATTTGTCTAGGCGAAATTTAAAAGAATCAACGGTGCTGCAGTCTATAACGTCTCGGGTAAGCCCATTCTACAAGTTGACAACTCGATTGAAGAAGAAATTCTTAGATTCGTGTGAGTTAAAAGATTTACCAATAATTTAGCAACCGTTTCCCCATGTGTCAAGTACATACTACAGTTCATATTGTCGATGCCTTTGATGATTTTGAACACTTAAATAAAGTCGCCTCTTATTCTGCGCTGGGTTAAAGGAAATATATTTAACCCTTGTTTAGCTGGACCCGACTTAAGTCGGCCTAGAGAACCAAGGACTAAGTGGCGGGGCCCGACTTAAGTCTGTGTGCAATTTTTGAGCAATAATGGCTCGGAGAGAGAGATGAGCGATGGGAGGAGCGTAGGTCGGCTCATGACCGCTCGGCACGGGTCCCGCGCGACTACCGACGTTTCCTCCACACACATCCATACTCACTGCTTCGCTAACAGGGAATTATGTAAGGATACTACCGTATTTTAGGGATTTTGCACCCGTCTTGCACGATCATTGCAAAAGAACGCGTGGTCGTAGAAGGATGGTTCTGGTGTCATTGGAAAGCTCAATTATCGCCCTTTCAGGGATACATAATTGTATTACGCTCTGGCTCTTGTTTATGCATAAAAAAGAGCACGGAAACAAGGTCGTTTAGGGTAAAACCACCCGCTTGCCAGGTAGTAGAAGTTACCGACCTAGCCGCTCGTGGAGTGTTAATTCTCTAAGACGCTCCTTGTATGGTTTATTCTTTAGGCTAGGTATAATTTTAGTAACTCAACGTTGAACTCATTCTAGCTTTTAAATATCTTTTTGGTAATAAGGGCACCAGGACTGAACGCAGTATTCCAGAAGAGGAGGGCAGACTAAGGAATTGTAAAGAATTAGGATAACTTCTTTGAATTTATGCTCAATTTTGCCGATTTTGTTTTTGCCTTCTGGAAGAAGCTCCCCTTTGTTATAAATTTTAAGACCTATCGCGATATTTAGGTGTCGATTTTTGTCATGGCGAGCGATAGCGAGTCTATAATTATAAGAGGAACCGCAAACAATAATATTAGTTTGGCTTATTTATCTTATATGCTTTTAAGGGATGATGGGTCATCTTCTTCCTCATTAGTTTGGCGATTTTAAGCAATTTTTTCCTGGAGAGCAACAGCAAGCCTGTAATTTTAGGAGGTACTGGCCTTCGGCAGGGACATTTTTCTACCGAAAAATGTACAAATATATCTAGAAGGGGGATCCTGGAGTTGTTATTTTAAGTTTGATGAAGGTCTAGGAAGGAAACTAAAAACATAATACATAGGCCTAAATGACAATAATCGACCAATAAGTGAACCATTCATATCAATAATAGGGGTATACATTTGACATGCTCTGGAAACATGTTGCATAAAGGAATATCAATCATTTTTGTCAAGTCATCAGTGTTATAAATTGACATTCTGTAGAAATACGCTAATAGTCCTGAAAAAAGAACACAATAATAATAACCTTAAATATATCATATTAGGATTTGGATCGAAAGTGGATATTAATCGTGATCGTGTATTCAACCTGTAACTGTGTTGGTTTAATTGGTTTAGATGCTTATGTTCTGGGTGTGGTGTCCAGAGTAAGAATCCCGGGAGGACCAGATGCTTTCATTAGTTTATTCAAGTGCATTTGGGTTTGTAATTGTTGATTAATGTTAAGAACGGGGTGTTACTTAATTGAACCCCATAAACTAGTTATTAGCTACTACTACAATGACATTTCTGTAACTACCTCTTGACCTGTGTTGTAAGTATTACCACGTTTGCCTCACCAAGGAAACTTGTTCGCAGTTCTTGGCTTTTTTGGCATCAATATTTTTATATGATCGGGAAACTCACAAATGCTCAACATATTGTGGCAAGTCGTCAAACATCACATAATTTTTGGACATGTTATACAATTATTTGGTGTACGTCGAATTCCACCCCGTGATCGAGACATTTCCTGGCATTTATCGTAAAGAATCCAAGCTCATCTTTTTCGCTCTGCTGCTTTGCAGCAACGTAATATCGTTTTGAGACCATGATATTGCAAGGAACGACACGGAATACCATGGAGTCCCTAGAATGGTCGGTCGGTCTCTCTCTCTCTCGCGGCCTCTCTCTCTCTCTTTCTATCCATTATCAATCATATATTATCCACTGCATCATAACCCAAATGCAGCTGTACAATATTCTATCTCACTCCATCATAATTAATTATATCTCATTCTCAATGTTCTTATATTCTAGCATTTCAAATTAGTTCTCGCAAAATGTAGTGTAGTCTTTACTATCATTATTGTAACTACTGTTGTTTACTATATAATGTTGTAATTATACTGTACTCTCTCTCTCTCTTGCACTACTAAATGTTCTTCAATATTTATGACTGTCCGTTTGTAGCATGAATGTCTTATGTGTGTCTGTGTTTTTGTGTGAAAGAGAGAGAGAGAGAGAGAGAGAGAGAGAGAGAGAGAGAGAGAGAGAGAGAGAGAGAGAGAGAGAGAGAGAGAGAGAGAGAGAGAGACAGAGAGAGAGAAGCTTATACCTACGTTTACCTATATTTGTGACAGCTATAATTATACCAGGTATGAATGTTAGGTTCATTTCATCACTGTAACAAAAACATTAGTTATTTCATCGAGCTATCGCGAACGTAATAATACGAAAGATGAAGACAGACAACAACAGTACAAAGGAGTACAAAGGAAATCAAGCAACAACAGACCTAGTGACCCTTCTAGGCTGCTTGTCCTCCAAAACACGGAGGATCAAGTGTCCAAACAGTGGTTTAGAGTGGGTAAGGGAACATTGGAAAGGGAACTACTGCCCTGGAACTAATGTCCGTGGCAGGATTAGGAAGTTAGTAGGGGACAGATGGGTTAGTAACTGAGGGGGGGATAAAATAAAGTTATTCATTTACAAACGCAGTCAGTCGCGGGTTTGATGCGAGATATTTGTCTAAGCGGAGTTTAAATTAATCAACGGTGCTGCAGTCTATAACGTCTATAAAGCCAATTATTTTGTTTGCCTTCTTAACAACTTCTGAACATTGTTGACTCGGTTTTAGGTTACTCGATATTGTTACTCCCAGATCGGTTTCTCTGTTTACATTCTTAAGCTGAGTGCCATTCATCGAATAGTTTGCTTTCTCATATAGGTATCCGATATGTAGTACTTTACATTTATCCGCATTGAAACTCATTTGCCAAATTTGGGCCCAACATGACAATATATCTAGATTGTGTTGCATATCGTCAACTTGTTCTTTTGAGAGTACGCTATTTGCAATTTTTGTATCGTCAGCAAATTTTGAGATTGTACAGGTGAGACCCTCATCTATGTCGTTGATGTAAATTTGAAAGATAATTGGTCCTAGTACCGATCCCTGGGGTACCCCGCTACCTACATTGGTCCATTTAGATGCCTTGCCGTTTATGACTACTCTTTGCTTTCTGTCGCTGAGCCAATTTTCTATCCATTTCAACACACCGTCTTGTGTTCCATGCGCTTTTAGTTTTAGCAGTAAACGTTTGTGGGGAACTTTGTCAAAGGCCTTTTGAAAATCAAGGTATATAATATCTACAGCTTTACTCTCATCGTAGAGGTTGAGGATATCGTGGAAGAAGTCTAAGATGTTTGTTAAACAGGAACGTTTTTTTACGAAAGCCGTGTTGACTATCTTTAAGTAAGTTATTTGCCTCTAAGTGATTTACGAGTCTGTCTCTTATGACCGTTTCTAGCATTTTACATACAATTGAGGTTAAGCTAATTGGACAATAGTTACTGGGTAGGGATTTTGCTGCCTTTTTTGAATATCGGTGTTACGTTGGCTAGCTTCCACTGATCAGGCATAGTCCCAGACTGCAAGGATTCATTGAATAGCAATGTCAGTGGTTTGGAGAGCTCATCCTTAGCTTCCTTTAGAACTTGAGGCGAGATTGTATCAGGTCCAGGCGTTTTATTTACCTTGAGTTTATCTAAACAATTAAATACTTCTCTCTCTCTCTGTAACGGTAATATTGCTTAGAACATCTGAATTATCAACCTGAATCGGCGATGGTGTAGGGATATCACTGAGGTCTTCGGTTGTAAACACTGATGCAAAGAAGGTATTGAGGGCATTACTCATTTGTACTTCGTCTTTGGTGTATTCTCCATTTTCATCGACTAACGGTCCAACAGATGAAGTAACTACTTTTTTCTTTGTGATATAACTATAGAATTCTTTCGGGTTTGTTTTACTTTGATTCGCAACATGTAACTCCAGGGTCAATTTACTTTGCTTAATTAACTTTTTGGCTTTGCGTCGTAGCTCTACAAATTTCACCCGTTCTTCGTCATTTTGTGAGGATTTTAATCTATTATTAGCACATTTTTTAGCAAGCAGACAGTCTGAAATATCTTTATTCCACCATTTGGGCTTATCATTATGGCCTGGACGCCGTATTTTCGATGGTATGCAGTCTTGCACTGCCTTAAGGTAAGTGGTTGTGAAACACTCCCAAGATGTATTTATGTCGTTATTGTTAGTCAGACAGCTCCAGTCAGTTTCTTTAAGCTTTGATTTAAGTTTATGAAAATTTGCTTTCTTGAAATTAGGGACTTTCTCAATGCTGCTATTTGATTTGTTACTAGTAAACTTTAAAGTGAAAGTTATCGTACGATGGTCGCTGTTACTGAATTCATCACCAACATTCAAATTCTCTATTAATTCTTCTTTTGTTGGGAGTACAAGGTCAAGCACATTATTACCACGGGTCGGAGATTGTACAAATTGAAAAAGTGAACTCTCTTGCAAGTTAGCATAGAGGTCGTGTCCAGAGTGTGAAATAAGAATATCGCCCCACTTAGTCACGAGTAAGTTGAAATCGCCAAGAATTACGGTATCTTGCATGTTGGTTATTTCTTCAATTTGTTCATAAATTTCACTGTCAGTTTGCACTGATTGAGCTGGGGGTCTGTATAATAAAGCTAGTGTTATTTTAGTTCCTCGTTTATTATTTAATAGTACGTAAGATATGTCTATATTCGCAATTTGAGGTTTTGACATTAAGACTTTCCTTTATAAAAAACAGAACTCTTCCTCCATTTCTATTGATCCGATTTTTCTCAAACATTGTATAACCAGGAAGCGTATATTCGGCTAAAAAGTCTCTGTCTTCCGTATTTAACCAAGATTCTGTAATGCCGATTATATCATAATGTTCTGTAAACACGATTTCCTCTAGATCTGAAAATGTATTGCCTATGCTACGAGCATTTACATAAAACACCTTAAGAGTATTTATGCTTGATGAGTGGATGCTCCGCCAGGAGAGAAGGAAACTATCCATTGATAAAATCCTTGGTCACTGGGGAGAAGGAATGAATGTCTGAAGACTTTTATAGGGATAACTACCCAATATTTTCATTGGAAGTTGTTATATTTCGATTTGGGCTATGGATATGGTGCTAGGGTGACGTATATTGAACGGAAATAGAGGGAAAAGCTCCGCCTGACCGTATTATTGAACTCACTGCAATATATGAGTAGGCCCTGCACAAGTTTGTAGCCCGGCTTAAGGGGGGTCACATTTTTTGTTTTATCTTTCTCTCCTTTTCTCTCTTTCCCTGGCTAGTATCCATTCGTGCCTATTCAGCCAACTGTTTTAAGACGTTTATCCCCATCCAGGTGTCCATTTCTGCCTGGCGTGCGATAGCGAGCCAGCATTGTATGGAGAAATCCGGCTTCGCCGGAGAATTTTTTTTATCGAAAAATTTACAAATTTAGCTTGCTGTCAAAACAAAAATATATATATATGCTGGCTCGCTACCACTCGCCCAGGAAAATATTGACACCTGGATGGGGGTAAACGTCTTATAGCAAAGGAGTACAAAGGAGTACAAAGGTGTATAAAGGAAATCAAGCAACAACAGATCTAGTGACCCTTCTAGGTTGCTTGTCCTCCAAAAAAGTGAGGATCAAGTGTCCAAACAGTGGTTTAGAGTGGGTAAGGGAACATTGGAAAGGGAATTACTGCCCTGAAACTAATGTCCGTGGCAGGATTAGGAAGTTAGTAGGGGACAGATGGGTTGGTAATTGAGGGGGGGATAAAATAAAGTTATTCATTTACAAACGCAGTCAGTCGCGGGTTTGATGCGAGATATTTGTCTAGGCGGAGTTTAAATGAATCAACGGTGATGCAGTCTATAACGTTTCGGGGAAGCCCATTCCACAAGTTGACAACTCGATTGAAGAAGAAATTCTTAGATTCGTGTGAGTTAAAAGATTTACCAATAATTTTGTAACCGTTTCCCCGCGTGTAATTAGATTGGTTGATAGTGAAGTACTTATTACAGTTCATATTGTCGATGCCTTTGATGATTTTGAACACTTGAATTAAGTCACCTCTTAATCTGCGCTGGGTTAAAGGAAATAGATTTAATTCTCTAAGACGCTCTTCGTATGGTTTGTTCTTTAGGCTAGGTATCATTTTGGGAACTCTACGTTGAACTCGTTCTAGCTTGTTTATATCTTTTTGGTAATAAGGGCACCAGGATTGAACGCAGTATTCCAGAAGAGGGCGGACTAAGGAATTGTAAAGGGTTAGGATAACTTCTTTGGATTTATGCTCAAATGACCTGCCTATAAAGCCAATTATTTTGTTTGCCTTCTTAACAACTTCTGAACATTGTTGACTCGGTTTTAGGTTACTCGATATTGTTACTCCCAGATCGGTTTCTCTGTTTACATTCTTAAGCCGAGTGCCATTCATCGAATAGTTTGCTTTCTCATTTAGGTATCCGATATGTAGTACTTTACATGTATCCGCATTGAAACTCATTTGCCAAATTTGGGCCCAACATGACAACTTATCTAGATTGTGTTGCATATCGTCAACTTGTTCTTTTGAGAGTACGCTATTTGCAATTTTTGTATCGTCAGCAAATTTTGAGATTGTACAGGTGAGACCCTCATCTATGTCGTTGATGTAAATTAGAAAGAGAATTGGTCCTAGTACCGATCCCTGGGGTACCCCGCTACTTACATTGGTCCATTTAGATGCCTTACCGTTTATGACTACTCTTTGCTTTCTGTCGCTGAGCCAATTTTCTATCCATTTCAACACACCGCCTTGTATTCCATGCGCTTTTAGTTTTAGCAGTAAACGTTTGTGGGGGAACTTTGTCAAAGGCCTTTTGAAAATCAAGGTATATAATATCTACAGCTTTACTCTCATCGTAGAGGTTGAGGATATCGTGGAAGAAGTCTAAGAGGTTTGTTAAACAGGAACGTTTTTTACGAAAGCCGTGTTGAGTATCTTTAAGTATGTTATTTTCCTCTAAGTGATTTACGAGTCTGTCTCGTATGACCGTTTCTAGCATTTTACATACAACTGAGGTTAAGCTAATTGGACGATAGTTACTTGGTAGGGATTTGCTGCCTTTTTTTAATATCGGTGTTACGTTGGCTAGCTTCCACTGATCGGGCATAGTTCCAGACTGCAAGGATTTATTGAATAGTAATGTCAGTGGTTTGGAGAGCTCACCCTTAGCTTCCTTTAGAACTCTAGGCGAGATTGTATCAGGTCCAGGCGTTTTATTTACCTTGAGTTTATCTAAACAATTCAATACTTCTCTCTCTGTAACGGTGATATTGCTTAGAACATCTGAATTATCAATCTGAATTGGCGATGGTGTAGGGATATAACTGAGGTCTTCTGTTGTAAAAACTGATGCAAAGAAGGTATTGAGGGCATTACTCATTTGTACTTCGTCTTTGGTGTATTCTCCATTTTCATCGACTAACGGTCCAACAGTTGAAGTAACTACTTTTTTCTTTCTGATATAACTATAGAATTCTTTCGGGTTTGTTTTACTTTGGTTCGCAATATGTAACTCTAAGGTCTTTTTACTTTGCTTAATTAACTTTTTTGGCTTTGCGTCGTAGCTCTACAAATTTCAGCCGTTCTTCGTCATTTTGTGAGGATTTTAATCTATCATTAGCAAATTTGTTAGCAAGCAGGCAGTTTGAAATATCTTTATTCCACCATTTGGGCTTATTATTATGGCCTGGACGCCGTATTTTCGATGGTATGCAGTCTTGCACTGCTTTTAGGTAAGTGGCTTCGAATAACTTCCAACATGTATTTATGTCGTTATTGTGAATTAAAAAGCTCCAGTCAGTTTCTTTAAACATAGCTCTAAGTTTATGGAAGTTTGCTTTCTTGAAATTAGGGACTTTTTCGATGCTACTATTTGGTTCGTTACTAGTAAACTTTAAAGTGAAAGTTATCGTACGATAGTCGCTGTTACTGAATTCATCACCAACATTCAAATTCTCTATTAATTCTTCTTTTGTTGCAAGTACAATGTCAAGAACGTTATTACCACGGGTCGTCGTTCGAACAAATTGATAAAGCGAACTCTCTTGCAAGTTCGTATACAAGTCATGTCCGGAGTGTGAAGTAAGAGTATCGCCCCACTTGGTCACAGGTAAATTAAAGTCGCCAAAAATTACGGTATCTTGTGAGTTACTTACATCTGCAATTTGTTCGTAAATTTATCGGTCAGTTTGCACTGATTGAGCTGGAGGTCTGTATATTAATGCAAGTATTATTTGTATACCTTTATTATTCTTTATTAGCACAAAAGATGCGTCGACGTTCACAATTTGAGGTTTTGACAAGAGGGTAGGGTTAAGACTTTCTTTGATATAAAGTAAAACGCCACCTCCATTTCGATTTATTCGGCTTTTCTCAAACATTACATTACAAATATTACATAGCAGTAGGCTGAAAGGGGCCAAATGGATACAAGCCAAAGAGAGAGGGAGAGAAAAGAGAAAAAAGCGAGCAGCTTATAAACGAGCACAGGTAGATGTGGTTGGTAGTGTTAGGTTAGTAGTGTTTGTTAGCAAAAGCTGTGGTTTGTCTTAGCATTCCATGGCCTTCCATAGATGGTTTATATTAGTTCCAAGCTAATCATTATTGCACCATAGGTTGTGGCAGGGGTCCATGAGCTGTCAACCGTCAAATTCTGGGACAGATGGCAACTGCTCCGTAGGTACTTTCGTTGTGTTTCTTGGTATTCTGTAACTACTCCGAGGTGTCTTCGTCAGACAGAGAAATCGGGGTAAATATCTTAGGATTCATCAAGATTTTCAGATTTTGGCAACTCAGCTCATGATTCTTCTTATCTTAGAATATTTCTGGTCTTTATGTGCTTCATTCGACGGGGAGAAATACAAGTAAGTGGTAAACAATTATGAGTAAACTCAAGAAAATCAAGTTATACCATTAGTAAAAATCAGTGTTTTATTCACCGGAGGTATTAACGCAAGGAAATCACATACAACATCAAATACATTATGGTATGCAAGCAACAGAATACATAACATGAATAATTTATAATTATTACATTTGGAGTCTACACATGGTCTGGTCAACGCTTGTAAAAGTTTACTCTACACGTGGCAAGCCTGAATTATGGAAAGTATGCAAAACGTGGACAAATAGGATGTTTTTATGCTTGTGATTATTTACCAAAGACTAACCTTGATAGATTACTACAGAGGGAAATTATAATTTGCGTATTAAATAGATTTACTGCTATTATTAAGACTCGCACTTCTTAGTTATCCATATATTTTAGATTAGTCTCTCGTCCTTTACAGTTCCTTTATATATCTCGTCTCGACTTTAACTATATTCTATGTTTATAGCACAGTCTGTCCTCTTAGACAGAGGTTTCTTTCTCAGGAAAAAATTATAATGAATGAACACATATTGTATGTTTCTTGGGTGTTGTAATGATGAAGTTAACTAATTGTATCGTATGCTCAACAACTTCGGCATAGCAGGGGCCCGATCGTGGGACGTATAGAACATAATATATTTAGGCAAGGATAGAGAATGTGTTGTGTTATCTGAACGATCGATATTCGTTTAACAAAATAGGGACTCTACGAAACAGAGACATGTATACTTATTCTTACTTATTCCTGGTTTTGATGGCGGGTAAACAGAACATCTAGTATCTGTGTGAAAAGGAGTGGCTTTTCGGACGGGCTTCTCTTTCTGTGTGCGGGAGCCAGGGGTCATCTCTCTTCATTGTTCTGGGACTCGAAGGGGAAAGGTAACAAACCGCAAATCCAAAGAGGTATCGGACCACTCTTAACAGCAGACAGTGTAGAGGTGAATCTTAGGAACTACTGGATGCCCTGGTCAGTTGCACAAGTCACAAATTTAGCCTCGAGCATAGAGTTATCATTAGTATCAAACGTAGGAGGAGGCCCAGTATCTAACATAATTTGGGATCCAGTCGAGTGACCTGGAGAACTAGCGTCATGCCTATAGCGTGGGAGAAGGAGTTTCTTTCACATTTTCTATCATATTCACAACTTATCCTGGTAGGTTGGGATCTTCCCCTCTTATGGTAGTAAGGGCATTGATGGTTTTCCCTTTCTCTCTGATGGTATTGATGACACAGAACATAGGTGTGAATAGGGGGACTGACCATAGTCTACCTGGTCGGCATGCTCCATAAGTACGGCTCGTGGGTGGCTGATACGCCCTTTTACACTCTTTCCTTTCGTGTTATTATTGGCTTCGAATGCTTTTGTTTTCGTTGTTATAGGAGTTACTTCTACTGCTGCTATTTCAACACTGGACATAACAATTCTGGTAGGTGTGAATGGGGCTTTACACTTGTATCTATATTCATTAGTTACTATCGTTATCAATGTGGTGGGTGATTGACGTTGGTGATCATAGTCCACCTTTCTTGCTGCCTGTATCAGTTGGCCAGCAGATCAGTCGTTGGTTAGATATTCTGTTATGCTGTCCAGGAAGTTTTTGTCTGACATTATATTCTCGCTCTCTCATTCTTTTGTGTACATTACAATACATTTATTTAGTGTTTTATCATACTAGCATTGGTAAAACAGCTTTGGCAGTTCTATACATTTTGAAGACTGGTGATTATACAACTAATCCTGCTTGTGAACATTCCAACACACTATTACGATGAAACCAGTTTTCGACATTCTTACAGTACTCTTTTAAACATTTTAGATGTCAGATCATTTAACCATTACAAAATAAACAAGCTAGATTTTGCCAGAAAATATCATGATTATCAGTAAGGTAATTTAATGCACGTCAAACATCTAACATACATGACCTCCAACCTATTTGTCAATACCAATACAAAAGAACCCCGATATTCTCCCGGAAAAAAATAAAGAAATGCCGATCCCAAATTGCCACTCTCATTTCCTCAGTTCGTATATTTTTCTCCCTTTCCTTTGGTCAGAACCATTAGCTCAAATTGTCACTCTCTCTCTCTCTCTCTCTCTCTCTCTCTCTCTCTCTCTGTCAACTTAATTTGGCTTAATTTTCAAATTCAATAAAGAATACCAGACATACAACATTTTTGTTCATACATATATTTAAAATATATAGTAGATAGTATACTTAGATATATATATATATATATGTATATATATATATATATATATATATATATATATATATATATATATACTGTATATATATATATATATATATATATATTCTGACATACGGAGCCCTGTATGTTAATTTAAGAGTTAGAATTAGAGTTGAAGGAGCCCACTACCCAAACGGTGAAGCAGACTAGCGAACGAGCGAGTGGGCAAACCATCTCGCCCCATACCAGCATGCTAGCCTTCACACCTCGATGACCGATGCTATGACGTATGATCGACGCCAGGAGCTGTGAGTGGACCACGCACCTGTTATGTGATTCGAGGAGCTATGATTGGAGCGCGCACCATCACTCGCCTCCTGATTCGTTCCTACACCATCATTGTTTGGTATATAAGACCCGAGTTGTGGGCATTGAAATCAGTCTCATTTGGAGTTGGGGAAGGTGAACTTGCAGCTGGAGGAAGACGGGGTGAAGTATTATAATGGGATTGTGACTGTCAGTCAGATTATATAAATGTGTGTTAAGTGTGTTCGGTGTAAACACTTACGTTATGTTGGTTAGTGAGATATGTGATTGGGAATTAACGTGATGTGTTTAATGTGTGTAATGTGTTTAACTATTTAATTGGGAATTAACGTGAACACTACTATTATGTGTTTAACTATTTAATTGGGAATTAACGTGAACACTACTATTATGTGTTTAACGATTTAATTGGGAATTAACGTGAACGCTACTATTATGTGTTTAACTATTTGATTGCGAATTAACGTTAACGCTACTATTTATGTACTTAACTATTTGATTGGGAATTAACGTTAACGCTATTATTATGTACTTAACTATTTTAGTTGACTAACTTGTGGACTAAAGCAACTCTTTAAGTAATTGGGTTATGATGAAAGTAATACTATTGTTTTATATTAATACTTACGAGTTCTTTCATTTTCTTTGAATTAAGCTTACATTGCTTAATGGTGCTTAGTACGGTGATGCTATTGTCTCGTATTAGTAATATCGCCTTAGACTAACATGGCTGTGTTAATATTACTTCTAGTGATTTCCTAAGCTGAAGAAAATTCTTTTGCTTCAAAATATTATATTTTGCTTTTCATATTATTTGAGTGAGACCTGAATCGAATCTATGAAACGATCCTGTAACTTTATTTACTCATAATCAAACCTCAATGTTACGTGGTTAAGAAATAAATTTAACTAATTATTAAATATATATCTAACTTTTTATGTGACTTTGATATTACTCCTGACGATAATAATATAATACTATTAACGTAAGACAAGAACCAAGAATAATTACATTAAATATAAATAAAAGGACATAGAAGAAAACTATCTATTCATTTCAAAAAGGGTAAGAGACAGAAATATTCTTACTTTAATATTTATCTTTCAAGACTTTTTATAAATTTAATAGTCCTTCTTTAGCTATAACTTATTCGGTTCATAACCATAGCCTACTAAGCTTCGGTTAAATAATAATTCTTTATAAATACTACATGACTTTAATTAGTTTCAGTATTTTTCATAATTAAAGAGTATCAGTCAATAAAGGATACCAAGTCCTAAGATCCAAAAAGGAAAGGAAGCAACAACAGGAATTTATGTTATTAGATTTTACTTTTGTTTTGCCTTCAGCTGACTGATACCTTAATATATATCTCTGTGCTATCTAGATTCATCAAGTTAACCACTTGAGGATCAAGATACGTAACAGAAGAGTGGCGACCTTGCCAGGATTCGTTTCATACAGTTTCACTCAGTTTCATTAACGTTTCACTACTTAACAATCAAATATTAATCATGCCTCAACTAATTAATAACGAAGATGCTCGAGTTTTCATAGAATCGGAACCCACATCCCCTGATATTGACTGTCTGTCAAAATCTGAACTGAAAGTGCTTGCCTCACATCTCCAATTATCTGTCTCAAACATGTCTAAAGTAGAGGTGGCTCAGACCATAAAAACCCAACTGTTCCCTGTAGAAGGCGGGGAGGGTGACGGAGCAGTTGGTGGGATCCCTAGTAAACTTAGCCAACTTGATGAACAAGTGCCACCTGGTTTGACCGGTGATCAAGTACTGGAACTAGCCAGACTAAAAATAGAACTAGCCAGAATAAATGCCAGAGCAACGACCGAACAATATGAATATCAATATCGTACGGCTCAACTAAATGTCAATACAAATGCTCCCGAAATTGCTCCCCCTTTGGGATTGACTATGACTAGTGTCATTCCACCTTTCACTGAGGATAATGTGCAGGATTTCTTTGTTTTGTTTGAGGAAGTTGCTGGAGGTATGAAGTGGACAAGAGATCAATGGCCTTTTATGTTACAAACTGTTTTGACAGGGCAGGCTCGAGCCACGTATTTGTCAGAAGTAGCAGAAGTTAGGCAGGATTATGACTATCTCAAAGAAGCTATCTTAAAAACCTATCAATTGCAGCCTGAGGCTTACAGGCAATCTTTCCGTAAAAACCAGAAGAAAGTAGAAGAAACCCATAAGGTATTTGCCAGGACCATGACTAAAACTTTCAATCATTGGGTCAAGAGTAAGAAAGTCACAAGCTACAACGATCTGAAGGAGTTGGTCCTGTTAGAAAATTTCCTATGGAAAATTGATTCTTCTGTATCCTATCACTTAAAGGGGAAAAAGGTAGATTGTCTTGCCGACGCTGCTGACATGGCTGACACATACGTGCTCAACAACAAATTTCGTGGGAAGAAGCCCTACGATAATTCTAGTTCTAATTTTAAGTATCCCAATCACAAATCTGACCGACCCAGTCACAAGCCTATAACGTCTTCCCCAGCTAGCCAAAATAGAAATGTTCCCCCAACTAAAAATGCGACTCAGGGCAATGGTAACAGAGGTGGGCCCCAAACTAATAGTAATGCTCAAAGAGGGAACGTTCCCGTATCCCCTAAAGTATGTACTTTTTGTGGCAAGAGAGGCCACCTAGCTTATCAGTGCTGGGCCAAGGAGAGAACCGAGAGATCGGGGCAGACAGTTGCCGCCGTATCTCAAACTCCATATGTGCCTGTAATGCAGGACTCCCGACAGAAGGAGTACCTAGCACCAAAAGTTCCTTTAATGCAGGACTCTCGACAGGAGTACCTAGCAGCTAACGTAAATCATCTAGACAGGGGTGTAGTAGCATGTGTGGTGCAACCCACTAGGGTTAAGCCAATAATAATTTCACCATCAGTGCAGGACAGTTACCGTCCCTTTATTTCATCTGGCAACGTGATATTAAATGGTTGCATGCATGAGGTAAAAATTCTGAGAGACACAGGTTCTACTAGCACCCTCATGGTGAATCCTTACACTGAGTGCCCACCTGGCGAACCAGTTGTAATGAGAGGTGCTGGAGGCCAGTTTTATGCATACTTGGTAAAAGGCGAAATTGAATGTGAGTTACTACAGGGTGAGGCCACCATAGCTTTGTGTAGGTCCCAAGATATCCCTGTGCCTGGGGTAACACTCCTTTTGGGGAATGATGTAGCAGGTGAGAAGGTCCGACCAGACCCCATTTTGTCACTTTCCCCTGTTAACGAGCCACTAACCGGTGAGCTCGAAAAGGAGATGCCAACAGTTTTCCCTGTGTGTGCTGTCACACGTTCAATGTCTCAAGTAGCAGTTCCCTCAGACAGAAATGTACCGAATGTAAGAGTTGATGAAAGGGATGATGAGAGTGTGAATGATGCTCCAACTGTGCCTGATGATGTGACTGAGGTGGATTTATCTGACACCTTTATGGCTCATCTTGACCCTAACGATGACCATGAAACCCCTCCAAATTGTCCTAGCGGCCTGGTAGAGCTACAGAGAGATGATAGTGAATGCAAGGAGTTAGCTGCCAGGTCCGTGAGTGAAGAGGAATGTGAGAAGGAGGGTGGTGAATGTTTCTACCTCAAAGGAGGAGTATTGTGGCGAAGATGGAGACCGCCACACAGACCAATCGATGACGGGGCTTGGGACATCCATCAAGTAGTAGTCCCCAAACCTTGTCGTAGAGATATAATGGAAATGGCACATTGTATACCATTGGCAGGACACCTAGGTGTGAGAAAAACTCTAGACAGAATCAGAGCCCACTTTTACTGGCCAGGAATGCGTGCAGATGTAGTGGAGTGTTGTAGAGTGTGTCACACTTGCCAGATGACAGGAAAACCCAATCAGAAGGTGCCTGTACATCCTCATGTGCCCTTGCCCGTTTTCGAGAATCCTTTTACTCGGGTGGTAGTGGACATTGTAGGCCCATTGCCTAAGACTTTCCAAGGTAACATTTATTTATTAACTATCATGGACATGGCAACTCGCTACCCAGAGGCTATACCCTTAAGGACTACCTCTGCTCCAACTGTAATCAAGGAACTGCTCAAATTTTTCACCAGAATGGGTTTCCCCCATGAGGTGCAAAGTGATCAAGGAACTAATTTTACCTCTAACATTTTCCAGCAGTCCCTGAAGGAGTTGGGTATCGAGCATGTAAAGTCTAGCACCTACCACCCAGAGAGTCAAGGGGTTCTCGAACGATATCATCAGACATTAATGGGAATGTTACGTAAGTATTGTACAGAGACCGGAGTTGAGTGGGATAAGGGGGTACCTTTTCTTTTATTTGCTACTCGTGAGGTTCCAACTGAATCCCTGGGTTTTTCCCCTAATGAGCTAGTTTTCGGTCACCAGGTAAGAGGTCCTTTGCAACTATTGCAGGATAGCCTAGTTGGCCAGGAGGGGAACCAAAACCTCCTCAAGTATGTTTCAGATTTCAAAACCCGGCTGAGATCCTCATGTGAGTTTGCCGCTCAAAACTTGACAGTGGCTAAAAGCTCCATGAAGAAATGGTATGACAGAAAAGCCCGTGAGAGGAAGTTTAAGCCCGGTGATGAGGTTTTGGTCCTGCTCCCCCTTTTTGGCCAACCATTATCTGCCAAGTTCAGGGGCCCATATAAGATCATTCGGAGGGTGAGCATTACCGATTATCTAGTAACTACCCCAGACAGGAGAAAGCCCACGCAAGTATTCCATATAAATATGTTGAAGCCCTACCATAGGTCCCCTGATTCCTCTCCTCCAGATTCTCCCACTGTGGCAGTGAATGTCAGGACCTGTGAGCAGCCTGGTGCGGACAAAGTCTTCAGTTCTCTTACTGACTCGCAACAGACTGTTCCAGAGCCTGAAGGTATCCATGCAGACTTTGACTTGTCATGTAGCCTATCCAACTTTCAGTATAATTCAGTGGCTTTGAGGGAATTACCATCTAAACTATGTCATCTTCCCTCTGATCAAGCGAACCAACTAATCTCTGTTTTATCTCAGTCTCCCAATGTGTTCCGTGATACTCCAGGGCTCACTTCTTCAGCCAGTGGAGTAGTCCGGTCATACTTGTGCCGAAGCCAGACGGGAGCCATTGGTTTTGTAGGGGCTATAGGCAAGTCAATGCTGTCACAAAGAACGATACCTACCCACTGCCACGGATCAAAGATTGCATTTACCAGGTTGGCCTCATACAGCAGTAAGTTTAATTTAATGAGAGGATTTTGGCAATTAGCTCTCCCTTGTAGCGAGGTAAATATCATGCTTTTGTAGTGCGCTTTCAAGCCTTCAGCTGTGAGATAATGCCTTGCAGTTCGAATAACGCTCCAGCTACGTTCCGGCTATGTTCTGATGTGGTACCTGGAGACGTTGCCTACTTTGGGTGATATCCTTCTTATATCCTCATTTATAATCTTGCTGTTGCCAATCTGGTGGTGAATCTATTTATGTATTATGTTTAATATTATGTACTATACTCCTTAAACTCTTTTCTAGGGGGGAGGTCTGACATACGGAGCCCTGTATGTTAATTTAAGAGTTAGAATTAGAGTTGAAGGAGCCCACTACCCAAACGGTGAAGCAGACTAGCGAACGAGCGAGTGGGCAAACCATCTCGCCCCATACCAGCATGCTAGCCTTCACACCTCGATGACCGATGCTATGACGTATGATCGACGCCAGGAGCTGTGAGTGGACCACGCACCTGTTATGTGATTCGAGGAGCTATGATTGGAGCGCGCACCATCACTCGCCTCCTGATTCGTTCCTACACCATCATTGTTTGGTATATAAGACCCGAGTTGTGGGCATTGAAATCAGTCTCATTTGGAGTTGGGGAAGGTGAACTTGCAGCTGGAGGAAGACGGGGTGAAGTATTATAATGGGATTGTGACTGTCAGTCAGATTATATAAATGTGTGTTAAGTGTGTTCGGTGTAAACACTTACGTTATGTTGGTTAGTGAGATATGTGATTGGGAATTAACGTGATGTGTTTAATGTGTGTAATGTGTTTAACTATTTAATTGGGAATTAACGTGAACACTACTATTATGTGTTTAACTATTTAATTGGGAATTAACGTGAACACTACTATTATGTGTTTAACGATTTAATTGGGAATTAACGTGAACGCTACTATTATGTGTTTAACTATTTGATTGCGAATTAACGTTAACGCTACTATTTATGTACTTAACTATTTGATTGGGAATTAACGTTAACGCTATTATTATGTACTTAACTATTTTAGTTGACTAACTTGTGGACTAAAGCAACTCTTTAAGTAATTGGGTTATGATGAAAGTAATACTATTGTTTTATATTAATACTTACGAGTTCTTTCATTTTCTTTGAATTAAGCTTACATTGCTTAATGGTGCTTAGTACGGTGATGCTATTGTCTCGTATTAGTAATATCGCCTTAGACTAACATGGCTGTGTTAATATTACTTCTAGTGATTTCCTAAGCTGAAGAAAATTCTTTTGCTTCAAAATATTATATTTTGCTTTTCATATTATTTGAGTGAGACCTGAATCGAATCTATGAAACGATCCTGTAACTTTATTTACTCATAATCAAACCTCAATGTTACGTGGTTAAGAAATAAATTTAACTAATTATTAAATATATATCTAACTTTTTATGTGACTTTGATATTACTCCTGACGATAATAATAATATAATACTATTAACGTAAGACAAGAACCAAGAATAATTACATTAAATATAAATAAAAGGACATAGAAGAAAACTATCTATTCATTTCAAAAAGGGTAAGAGACAGAAATATTCTTACTTTAATATTTATCTTTCAAGACTTTTTATAAATTTAATAGTCCTTCTTTAGCTATAACTTATTCGGTTCATAACCATAGCCTACTAAGCTTCGGTTAAATAATAATTCTTTATAAATACTACATGACTTTAATTAGTTTCAGTATTTTTCATAATTAAAGAGTATCAGTCAATAAAGGATACCAAGTCCTAAGATCCAAAAAGGAAAGGAAGCAACAACAGGAATTTATGTTATTAGATTTTACTTTTGTTTTGCCTTCAGCTGACTGATACCTTAATATATATCTCTGTGCTATCTAGATTCATCAAGTTAACCACTTGAGGATCAAGATACGTAACAATATATATATATATATATATATATATACTGTATATATATATATATATATATATACAGTATATATATACTGTAAATATATATATATTTGTTTTCTTTGTTTGTTATCCATATGGGGATGAGGGCGACAATAGGCAGAGCTACCTGTGACAAGTGCCTCCCATAGAGTTGAAGGAGTGAGATATTTTTTGTTTTTTGTTTTCGTGGCAGAAATAAGTGTGGTGTGCTTGTTTAGTGTAATGATGTAGATAGCAGGAGGAGGTGTTTGTGAGAGGTAGCTGGATCACTCTGTGTAGGTGAGACACAGACAGAAACAGTAAGTGAAGTCAGGTAAATGAAACAAGAGTTCCAGCAATTCCTTATCAAATGCATATAGGCCTCCCCTTGGCATTGCCTTGTTCGATTGGTGCCTGCAGTCTCCCCACCTGTTATCTGTTATGAAGATCGCCACCTGCAAGTATGTATATATATATATATATATATATATAAGCAGTGTTGCAATAAAGAAAATCATCCACGTATCAAATATATTGATTAATAATTATTGACGATGACGTTCACTGAATGTAAAGCCAAATATTGACTTGAATCATTTCTATAATTCTAAAGGCATAACGGATATACTGCATTCAATTGGAATATATTTGGTTGGGCTAGGGTTCGCGGGTCGTACACGCGAGTCCGTGAGATCGCTCCCTGCTGGATACTGAGGTCATGGATGGTCTGACACTCAGGGGGTTCATATACAAATTCTTCTGCTGGGTCTATTTCATATTTTTCTCGGAGTAACACCGCTGGTTCCGGGTGATGATGTTGGTCACTTCCTTTGTGCCTCAGCTAATGATACAAACTTTGTGTCTCGCTTCGATATAGGGAATGTCATTTGTCAAACCCATATTTTTGTACACTTTGTTGGTCACTTTGCTGTTTTTCAGGCAAAAACCCTAGTCGTCTGTTAATACTTGTCAGAGTTCTATTTAGAAGTGCATCTTTGGCAGTTAGTGCCACTAACCTACTTATGATTGTTGAAGGGAATCCTCAGCTGCAGCGATGTTGGGTAGAAGGGCAGATGTGACTTGGGGTAGGCAAGGCTTGAGGGAACCTTACAGCTGGGAGGGGCTCGCTCGGTATGAGTGAGGGTCTCTAGGCCTTTAGCAATGTGGCTCTTAGCATTATTTCCTTTATGGAGTCCCATTATCTTTAATATATTTGTTTTACTGTGAACATTATTAGGGTACACACATGTAGATCTATGATCCATTTATTTCATGTTTTGAATTATTTTGGATACAATACAAAATTGTATTGTCTCATTTGTGTTTGATAACTAGTCAAATATGTCTTCCACAGCATATTATTCAAACACTTGGATATATATTATAATGTGTTTGTATTTCATAATCAATACTAAGCAATTGTCATTCTTTCTCAGCCACAACAGTACAGAGAGCTGGACAGAAAGGTAAAGTCAGGGGTTTAACAAGAAGTGCCAGTCAGGATCCACCAAAGCTAAATAAACAAAGTGTTTAATCTGAGATAGGTTGGGATAAAAGGCAGATCATCTCCAGCTCTTAAGGCAGTTCAGTAGGGCAGTCAAAGTTCTGGCTGCCCTACTGAATTACCAGCTTATATATTATTACCGTATTTCTGCCTGGTCAAATTTGTACCTGCACTGCTTTACTCTTTTTTTTTTTTTTTTCCAACTTACTTCCTCTCGGGCATAGGCTGAGAGCCTTAACATTCACCGCTTTACAATGAACAGTGAAGCCCGTGAGGTCTTGTTCCAGTCTAGGGAGTGAGACATGTGAAGCACGAAGAGCACAACGAGCACCTGCCATCTTGCCTTCACATGAGGCACGGTGCTCACTCATGGCCCGAAATGACCCCATCTCTGAAGCCACCTCGTTCCCGTGCTTCACCGTCTCACCCCCTACACTCGGACTCTCACACTTACACACACACACAACGCCACCTGTTGAGCAGATAACTCACCAGGCATTGCACCCCTATAGTATATTTTGAATATGGGAATATTCATACAGTGCTATTTAATCAGGGAACAATGAGGGTATTTTATTGACGTTTCGGTGGGCTTGTGGTAATGCACTGATACAAGGTACAGCACAAATTCCATCCCAATAATATCTTCCCATTGATACATCGGGATTTGAACCCGGGACCTTTGGATTACCAGGCCAGTGGCAAGACCACTCCACCACACCTCCCCTAAGGGGGTCCACCTCGTTTTTGTTCTCTCCCTCTCTCTCTCTCTCTCTCTGGGTTTGTATCCATTAGCCCCATTCAGCCTACTGCTTTAAGACTTTTATCCCCATCCAGGAGTCTATTTTGTCCTGGTGAGCGGTAGCGAGCCCGCCTATTTTTTTAGATGTATTTTATAGCAGGATAAATTTGTAAATTTTTCGATAGAAAAATGTCTCTGGCGAAGCCGGATTTCTCCATACAATGCTGGTTCAGTATCGCTCGCCAGGAAGAAATCGACACCTGGATGAGGATAAACGTCTTAATACAGTAGGTTGAATGGGGCCGAATGGATATATTCAGAGAAAGCGAGAAAGGGAGATACAAATAGCAGGTCACCCCCCTTAACCTGACAAGCGCGATATGACAGTAGGTGCTAGGGTAGTTATTTGTGCATTTCTAGCCCTGGATTCTGACAGAATTCGTTATATTTACAATATAAACCATTATTTGTTTTCGGTATGCTTTTATTTTACATATATGATGTATATATGAACCTTCAAGAGTGCTAAAATAAGTGGGAAAAGCATTTGGGTGGTGAAAAACGAAGATATTGGCCACCCGGTTATAATCTCAGGCGAGAGAGAGAGACAGGCAGCCTTCCCCTCTCGCTGTCTGGGAGTCAACTGAGGAGAGCGGGGCGGTGTGTGCCGGTGTCTGGGTGTTGCATAACGATCTTTTATGCAACCCACTTGTGCTACATTATCGCGGGAGAGAAAAAATAACCGATAAATGATGATAATAAGAGGAAAAATAGGTGATAATTGAGGAGGGGAGGGAGGGGGGAATAAGGTGGGGAAGGAGGGGAGGGGGGTGGGTGAGATTTACATGGATGAGTACTGGAGGGGAATTATCTCACCTAGAGACAAATTCCTTTGTTTTGATAGGCCCTTTTTTTTTATGGAAGGCTTTTTTTATGGTCCTGCTTCCGTGAGGCCTATCGCGCTTGCCGGGTTAATCGCTTGAACTCACCGCCGAATTTGTGGCCTATCGACCGAGCTTTTTGCCACCAGGACACACTTTTGTCTGGCTGTCCAACCGAACTATTGGCCACAAGAATGGGTTATTGGCCACTGACCCGAACGTCTAATTGCCCGCTCAATCTTTGGTTGTCTGGCTGAAATTATTGCTGCCCAGATTAAATTGTAAACGATTCGTTAAACTTTTGCCTGCCCTGTTAATCTGTTGACTGTTCTAATGAATGTTTAGCGGTTTTGCCAACTCTTCACTACAACAACAAGCAGGACAAAACAAAAATCGGCTGGGCAGCTATATTTCAGCCACATGGCCAAACATTGGCTTGCAGTAAAAAGATGGTAGTGGCCAAATATCTTCCAAGCAGTCAAAATTAACAAATCTAGTAAAAACTAAAACAAATGGATGCGAAACAATTGCTCGGCATTCAAAACTTGGTCACCCAACAATAACAATTTAACTTAACAGGTAAATATTAGTTGAGCTAATCATTTACATGTTTCCATTTACCACAAAGATTACTGTCCTTGTTATATTTTGGCCATACAATATATGTTTTGCCTGCCCCATAGAATGATCGACTGACTGGTCAAGATGTTGTTACGCTGGCCAGGTTGCCAGAATGTGCTCGGGACTCGCTAGCGCTCGCCAGGGCAATGATATGGGCTACAATAATCGTAGAACGATGTTCTTTCTTTCATAGAGTACATGTTGTCACAGACACATCAGTGGTGATCTTTATTCTTGTCTGTGACACTTAGAAGTATTTTATATCATTGCTAGAATATAAGATGCATGGTGTGAAGTTAAGGAGAGAGAGAGAGCGGGGTAGGCAGCATGGTGGTAATTAGTGCGTGTGTATGTACGTTTGCCTCCCGCGCTAGGAGGAGTCTCCCACGCCCGTGATTGGCCGGCGGCCCTGTCGACGTCATAGAACGCTTGCTCTTCATGACGTAGTCGTCTGTGATTGGCGGCCGCGGTCCTGGGACGGTGGTGCGGGCTCCTGTCCTTGTGTCTCCTGCAGAGCTAGGCTTGGTGTGCTAGGTCCTACATGTCCCTTGCAATTCTGTCCCCCATATAACCCTCTATACTACTATCTCTCTCTCTGAACTTCTTCGGTTTCATACTTCTCTCTTTATTCAATTACTTATCCCTTCTGGTTCTGCATATGGCTTCCATAGTCGGCGGCCAGTCGTATTACCAGCACCAGCTCTCCATATATGTTTGCACTAGTTTTAAGGATTATTAGAGTCATAGTCAAATGGTACCATAGTGTTGGGGTGCTTCTAATTATTGGGCTGTTATCTCTTATTATTTAATGCTAGACAGTGGAAGGTATCTTTGGTCGTTGTCTGAGTTATGTATGTGGCAAGTCAGAGCCTGTACAACATCGACGAAGCTAGCTAGCCTGTAACCCTTGTGCATATTTTCCTTTGCGAGTGTAACAGTATACAAGTGAAGGGCTTTTGCCTACTCTCACCTGTATGATTGCTACCCCATTTTGTTGACCTTTGTGGAGCGCCAGGGCTAGACCAGATACTAGAGATCTGGACTTACCAAGAGAGCCTCCAAGTCACTTAACGTAACATAAGGGTAATCTGTTCAAGGGGAGGCAGTAGGCTACGAGCATGCTTGCGCTCTGCCTAGCTTCTTAGTACCTTTTTATGCCACTGCTAGACTTTATTAGTGAGAAAGACAGCATCGTGCTTATTAACTTTAATTGTGTATGCTTTAGGAATTATTCACGCTTTATTTTAGCCAAGGTTGATGCATAGTGCACAACCCAGTTTGGCTATTACGTTGGCTACGGAAGTACTGTTACTGAGTGGTTATTATTAGTGCTGTCACAGAGTTGTTGCACTCCCTTGTTATATATATGTATCCTACTTATTGGTGTATTTAAGATACACGCTTTGGTGTCCTGCCCCTGCATTTATTTATGTTCTGTATTAACGAGCATCTTAGAGCATCAGACCTTTTTCAGAAGATTCCATATCTGATTGCTGTAGGACTAGACTTCCAGTGCTTTCATAGAGCATTGTAGAGTTTAGTATTGAGTACAGACTCACACTAAAGTTAACGTAAGCATATAATTCTGTATTTAATCTTGTTATAGTTTTTTCAAGCATTGTAATTACTTAAGAGCATTTTATTAACGTAAAGTACTCCTGTTGTGAGCAGGCTTTGCCGTCATCGGTAAGCCTTTGTAGAAGTGCACTAAAACCCAGTTAATTGATACCCCGTTATCCAGGAGATTAACTCTGGAGGGTTTGAGTGTTTTGTTCGCCGGCGAAATAATTCGAGGGTTTGGAATTAGCGTACCGTACCGTTGTTGCAGATATAGCCTATCATCTAGTCCAATATTGAGTGCCCTTGTTTATTTCGTAGTGCCGGTCGGTCGTAACAATGTGTACAGCCAACTCAAACGGTTGGTCAGCCAACCTCACTTTTGACTGCACTGTCAAATGTGTTGCCTCCCCGCCAAGATGATGAAAGGAGGGAGGAATATTGACATAGTGTGTACGGAGAAGAATCACAGCTACCACAGGATTCATAGGGATTCTCAGAGTGAAGGGTTTGCACCAAGGCTTCTGTTTGGATCTCGCCCCCGTCCCTGCCATATTACAACAACCTCTTCACTGCCTACTTCAATCACGGTAAAGGTCGAGTCCTGTCAAACATCAAAGAAATTCCAGGATGGTAATGGAACTGGTTGTGTGTGTGTGTGTGTGAGTGTTTGTTTGTTAGTGTATGTGTTTGTGTTTGTGTTAGTGTGTGTGTGTGTGTGTGTAAAAGAGAGAGAAAGAGTAAATTTTATGTGTGCGTGTGAGAACTACACATAATAGTTAGTATCTCAGAGACCTTGCGGTCCATTCCGGGGAGATACTCGAAGTGGAAGGAGAGATATTATTTAGTGCACTACACTCACTACAGTGTGCAAAACGCTACCAATGCTCTTCTTGAACTGCTCTACTGAAGACCTGCTTACAACTTCTGAGGGAAGTTTGTTCCAGGTAGAAGATATCTTATATGAGGACCCTGGAGGACAAGGGGCGAATGCGCCAATACCTTACTTTCGAGTTATGAGTGTTTAAAGTCTGGAATTAATAGGTGGCATACATAGAATATTACAGAATAGCATGTTATTATATACCATTAGAATCCTCTGGAAGAGACAAATTGATAGAAAATAACAGAAAATAAAAAAAATAAAATAAAAAAAATAAAACGCACAATAGATTTTTTTGGTTCAGCCTATAGTAATTATTGTTCAATCTGCTTGAAATTTTATCCTGTATTAGATGTCCATGAAACTAAGATACTGTTAAATTTTCAGCCAAAAAAACGCGCAAACGCGCGTGTCATTGGCCGGGAGGCGGGCCTTTAACCCGGGGAATGCTAGCCGGCCGCTCATTGGCTTGAGCGCGCAGGAACATTCGCCCCTCCACCTCCTACAATCCATACCTCCTCCGCCGCTAAAAAGGTCGAAACAAGGGATTTAGAACCTAGGGTACTGAGCCCGCATGGGTGGGAATCGCAAAACGCTCTTCACACGCTCTTCACCACATGATTTTCAGTGCTTCCATCTATCGGGAACCAGTCCTAACTCAATTTTGCTCATGGTGGCACATTCACCCCTTGTCCTCCAGGGTCCTCATATGTGAACACGTTTCCACAAACACTAGTGTTGAACCTTTTATATTCGAACTTTAAGCCATGGTTGCGTGTTGCTATTGAGGCTAAACAATTCCTATAATCCAAAATGTCAAACCCATTAGTTTTATTTTTATTTTCAAAGCAGACCTCTTGGTCTGCGTCTGCGAGAGAGAGAGAGAGAGTGAGAGTGAGAGAGATAGAGAGTGAGAGATAGAGAGTGAGAGATAAAGAGAGACTGAGAGAGACTCGTAGGATGTATCTCGTTTATGATGGTGTAGTTTTAATTTACTATTTGCACAACGAATTGCCCACATATTAACACAATGATGTCCAGGGTACCGGCAGATAACCCATTCCAAATAATGGGATATAATTATATTAGTTACTATTGTATTTCATCATTAAAACACATTAAATTCATGTGGCAGTATAAATCATTGCCACAGTTCCCCCACGTACTGTAGTTGAGATGCATAAACAGGAAAATGCATGCATTGAAATTTGCTTTGTAGTAACTAAAATGCACAATGTTTTGTTAAGGGAGGCGACTTGCTTTTTTCTCCTATTCTCTCTTTCTCTGGGTTGTATCCATTTGGCCCCATTTAGCCTACTGTTTTAAGACGTTATCTCCATCCAGGGGTCGATTTTTTCTTGGCGAGCGATAGCAAACCAGCATTGTATGGAATAATCCGGCTTCGCCGGAGACATGTTTCTATCTAAAACTGTACAAATTTAGCCTGCTGTCAAAAATATATTAGAAAATATGCTGGCTCGCTTACGCTCGCTAATCGACACCGGGGTAGAGATAAACGTCTGACAACAGTAGGCTGAAGGGGGCCGAATGGATACAACCCTGAGAGAGAGGGAGAAAGAGAGAAAAAAAACGGTTGGCCCCCTTAAATTCAATTATCTTAAAGGAGTATTATGTACCACTATCATTGTTTTACCTTACAGTTATACACTACGATATAATACAATATATTCAACTGTGAAACTCGAAAACATTTTGACAGCATGATAGTAATATACATAACGGTTAGACTAACTAATACTATAAAATTAGTATAGAGCTATATGGTAATTATAACAGAGATATAATTTATAAATAGTTTACCCTTTAGATAAGTTTATTAACCCTTTGGCTGCGGCCTATTTTGGGCTATTTAGGGCATATTCAGGCACTCCTGAATGATAAATCAAGCATCTGCATTAACCCTTAATTAGCGGCGAGCAACATAAGTCGAGTTAAATAAAGCTGGACTATGTGGCGGCGCTCGACATAACTCGAGTGGCAATTTCAGCACGTAATGTGGCTGAGAGAGAGAGACAAGTGGTGGCAGGAGACTAGCGAGCGTATGACTGCTCCAGACCACCGCGGCGAACCTACTGACACAAATCTCAGCTCCCTCCTCCCTCTCTCACCCGCTACATACTCAATTATGTACTGAAAGTACCGAATTACCTGCTTTTTGCACTCGCGTTGCACGGTTATTGCAAGAAAACTATCCATCATACAAGGATCGTTATGGTGTCATTCGAAAGCTCTGTTTATGCCCTTTCAGGGATAGGTACTTGTTTTACGTTCTGGGTCTTATTTAGGCATGAAAATGATCACGTAAACAGCCCTATTTTGGCTAAAAACACCCCGCTGTGCGGTACACATAAATAAACCGCATAGGCCGCTCGTAAGGTGTTAAATGAAGTGTATTTTGCCGAAAACTAGGCGAGAATAGCTTCAAAATGACACCAGAACGGGCCCCGTACGGGGTCTGGCTCACCCGCAGTGGTGCCAGTGAAACGCGGGAAACCCGCTATTATGTAACATTCGCTCGCATGGCTACACTGTTGAGAGAGACAGAGAGAGGCCCGCGCGAGACACACTCAACATCAGTGAGCCGCTCTGAGGGTCGGAGGTGGGCCCCTTACGCTCCCGCCCACTGACACTCGATTTTTACGTTTTTTACAGGCTTTTAAAGCCTGGAAATTGCTGTAACTTGCCAAAACATTCCAGAACGTCACCTGCAGCGAAAGGGTTAACTCCTTATGTACCGGCGCCGTTCCTTTAGCTTTATTCTGGATGCCATTAGACGATGGTACTCAATTTAGAAAGGGCTTCCAGCAATTAACACACTTCGAAATATCTCGCTTAACCCATTTTACTACCACAGATCCTTCTTAAACTGCACATAATCATATATATAGAGCTATAATAAAGTAAAAGACGTCGCCGGTACAGTAGGGGTTAACTATGAAAACCGGATCAATTTGAATGTTATATTAACTGATTAATAATGTAATCTAATTATGTAAACAAACTTTTCCTGACGTCGCTCAACTAATTAATGTGTCGGCGTACTATGTTTGCTGGAGGGGATTCTCCAAAAATATTAAATGGTAAAAGTGTTCTGGTTTTGAAATGGTTAGTAGGCCACAGATGATTTACTTCTGCTATCATTAAACATTTCGCAGTGTCATATAAATGAATATTGTTTCATGATTAATGGAGAATATTAAGTGATGGAACTACATGGCTACTTTATTACTAAAACCTTCATTGTTTCGATTAATATTTGAACAAAAATATATATATATATATATATATATATATATTGCTGGACGGCTTACTCCCCTTAACACTCAAAGAGCGGGTGGTGGAGTATATTTGACTGTGCCGCCCAGCGGGGGGTTTTACCGTAAACGAGCTTGTTTCCGTGCTCCTTTTCATGCATAAACAAGAGCCAGAGCGTAATACAAGTATGTATCCCTGAAAGGGCGTTAATTCAGCTTTCCAATGACACCAGAACCATCCTTCTACGATTACTGGTTGTCTTGCAACGATCGTGCAACCGAAGGGCAAAATCGGTAAAATACGGTCATTTCCTTACATTATTACGTGTGAAACGAGTGAGAGAGGGTGGAGTACAAAGGAGTACATCTCAGTAGTTCCACGGCCACCGTGGCGAGCGGTCATGAGGTAATCTACGCTCCTCCCACCGCTCCGCTCTCTCTCAGAGCACATTACGTGCTAAAAATTGCACTCGACAATAGCCGTGCCCCGCCACATAGGCCACATTTATTTCACTCGACAATAGCCGGGTGCCGCCAAAGAAGGGTTAAGAGGGTGGCCATACACAGAATGCCCTCAAGCGGACTCATTCCTTGTAAGAGGGACAACCCGAGCCAGTTTACTGAAGGACTTACAGGATTGACCACACAATTTAGGATCCGTCCGACTCCGAGGCCCTCTGTGTATCTTGTTAGCACTATTTTTCTACAGTGGTGTTCGGCTAGTCCATCCACTAACCTGCCTTACCCTTAGGTAAGCAGTACGGATTTGTATCAGGTTTACTCCTCTAGAAAGGTTGCCGACCAAGGCTGACGAGTACCATCCACCCGGATTTATATAAGGTTGTCTCCCCTAGATGTATATATATATATATATATATATATATATATATATATATATATATATATATATATATATATATATATATATTGCCCACGGCTACCAAATATATTACAATTTATATGCGGTAAAGTACGTGCAGGGGTAGAGAAAAAGTGGAAGTGACAGGATTAGGGGGTTATTTTCACTGGACCCCTTCTCCCTCATATTTAGCCCCATTAATTTTGAAATGTTAAAACGTATGCTCAATTAGTTTGGCTTATTTAATACTTTTCGCCCCATTTATTTGTAATTTCTGTCATTTATTGTCTATTTTTTATCCTGACGAGTGATAACGAGCCTGCAACTTAGGAGGAGCCGGCCTTAGGCCGGGAAATTTTTCCACCCAAAAAAATACACATTTATATTTAAAGGGGTTCTTGGACGTATTTGTTTTAAGCTTGAGGGAGGTCTAGGGAGGAAACTTAGAACCTCCCCTTAAATTATTAGAGGCATACTACGGCCATTACCTTTCGTCATTTTCTCCTACAATTAATACCATATGATGAGCCAGAACGATCCTAATCTATCCCGGGAGCTAAGGACAATAAATTAAAACAACTTCAGCCATTATCAGACCAGGGGAGGTCAATATCATTGACTGTTAACAAATACACCAAAATATTGTCCACATCATAGAAAGGTAACTCTAAGGTCATGGATAAGACGAGGTAATCATATTATGAAAGCTACTAATTGAAGATTTACATTTTATTTATGTATACGCAGATGACTTCACGGTTAGGTGAATGTAATATCCAACATTACTAAAATGAGAAACAGGCAGCAACTTAGTGTATGCACACATACGTATACACGCATATGTATCTAGTATTTATGCATCACTGGTAACAGTTAATTGGGTCAAAAACAGGTTAATCAAAAGATACTGCTATTGCATGCTTGGCCTGGTCAGCGGTTACCATAGTCCATTCATTATTGATAGGCCGAAAATGTTGACCAATAACCTCAATACCTCGAAAAGGACTAGAGTAAGCATGCTAATATATTTACCATTTGGGAAGAGTCAGCCAGGGAATAGGTGTGGACATTGACAGCCCATTTACTCTAACCCTTGTTCGAGTTAAAAATAATTAAGGGTTTCGGTGTTTGGCCTACTTATAATTAATGGTCTATAGTGGGGTTCCACAGGGATGAGTTACTGGACCACTTTTGTTAATGATACAGATTATGTATTAGAGAACATCATATCCAAATGCCACATAATAAGAAAAGTTATCCAGAGTGAGGTTTGTCATCCTCTACCCAACCCTAGCCGTTTCGGTCTGTCTCTTTTGCTGTCCTACTTTTCCTTCTGGGGGCAGGAGGCTAGGAATCCCCCTCCCCTTATAAAATTCACCTACTTTCTGACAAAAAAAGAGGCAAGGGAACGCAAGTGGTCCCGAACCCTAAGAATTGGAACTTTAAATTTTGCTTCTGTTCGGGCTCTGTCTCGAGTCGGCAACCCCCAACTATGGGGCATATACCTGAGTATATACTGTACATACATACATGCATACATTTTAATGGAACAAGAGAAGGTACCTGGCCAGATACATTTAAATACAATTACTGAATATGCCACTATTTGGAAAATGTTAAAGAATGTATATACATGCCAAATGTTGCATATTGAAAGTCAAAATAGAAAAACAATAGTATGAGATAATATATCAAAAACGTTCCATAGGATAACGAGTTTCAAGAAATGTCCACAACAATTCAATGGAGTAGCTACGAAAGCGAATAATATGTTAGGTCTTGCTTATATCATGTTCACGAATAATATGTTAGGTCTTGCTTATATCATGTTCACGAATAATATGTTAGGGCTTGCTTATATCATGTTCACGTATAATATGTTAGGGCTTGCTTATATCATGTTCACGTATAATCTGTTAGGGCTTGCCTATATCATGTTCACGTATAACATGTTAGGGCTTGATTATATCATGTTCACGTATAAAGATAATAATATGTTAGGGCTTCCTTATATCATGTTCACGTATAAAGATAATAATATGTTAGGGCTTGCTTATATCATGTTCACGTATAAAGATAATAATATGTTAGGGCTTGCTTATATCATGTTCACGTATAATATGTTAGGGCTTGCTTATATCATGTTCACGTATGTTAGGGCTTGCTTATATCATGTTCACGTATAATATGTTAGGGCTTGCTTATATCATGTTCACGTATAATATGTTAGGGCTTGCTTATATCATGTTCACGTATAATATGTTAGGGCTTGCTTATATCATGTTCACGTATAATATGTTAGGGCTTGCTTATATCATGTTCACATATAAAGATAATAATATGTTAGGGCTTGCTTATATCATGTTCACGTATAAAAATAATAATATGTTAGGGCTTGCTTATATCATGTTCACGTATACAGATAAAAATATGTTAAGGCTTGCTTATATCATGTTCACGTATAAAGATAATAATATGTTAGGACTTGCTTATATCATGTTCACGTATAAAGATAATAATATGTTAGGGCTTGCTTATATCATGTTCACGTATAAAGATAATAATATGTTAAGGCTTGCTTATATCATGTTCACGTATAAAGATAATAATATGTTAGGGCTTGCTTATATCATGTTCACGTAAAAAGATAATAATATGTTAGGGCTTACTTATATTGTTCACGTATAAAGATAATAATATGTTAAGGCTTGCTTATAATTTATCATGTTCACGTATAATGATAATAATATGTTAGGGCTTGCTTATATCATGTTCACGTATAAAGATAATAATATGTTAAGGCTTGCTTATATCATGTTCACGTATAAAGATAATAATATGTTAGGACTTGCTTATATCATGTTCACGTATAAAGATAATAATATGTTAGGGCTTGCTTATATCATGTTCACGTATAAAGATAATAATATGTTAAGGCTTGCTTATATCATGTTCATGTATAAAGATAATAAATGTTAGGGCTTGCCTATATCATGTTCACGTATAAAGATAATAATATGTTAGGGCTTACTTATATCATGTTCACGTATAAAGATAATAATATGTTAGGGCTTGCTTATATCATGTTCACGTATAAAGATAATAATATGTTAGGGCTTGCTTATATCATGTACACGTATAAAGATAATAATATGTTAGGGCTTGCTTATATCATGTTCACGTATAAAGATAATAATATGTTAAGGCTTGCTTATATCATGTTCACGTATAAAGATAATAATATGTTTGGGCTTGCTTATATCATGTTCACGTATAAAGATAATAATATGTTAGGGCTTGCTTATATCATGTTCAAGTATAAAGATAATAATATATTAGGGCTTGCTTATATCATGTTCACGTATAAAGATAATAATATGTTAGGGCTTGTTTATATCATGTTCACGTATAAAGATACAAAAGTTGTTTTACCACATTTTCAGTGGAAATTAAGCCCCATTGTCCGAACATGGTGCAACAACATGTTGACTTTCGATTTGTAAATATTTTGTTTTCGGCGGAAATTAAGGACATCAATATAAACTGTGGTCCGAAACCATGTTGACTGACGTATGACGTCAATGTTGACTGTTGGTAACATTGTTGTAGATAGAAAATCTGTTATCACATTAAGGCATATTAATGTTCATGATATTTTGAACAACATCGATTGTATAATAACATACTTAACATTAGCCATTGCATCATTATGATTCATGTATATTCAAAGTTATTAATATTCCTTTTGCCAGATCTCTAAAGTCAATATTGTCAGCTATGGTGTGTTGGTCAGTTAGTTAGTAAGTAGTCAGCCCTTACTCCCACAAGGGGTAGAGATGATCAGCAAGAGACACGTAAAAGGAAAAAGAGGTGACAGGTTAAGAAACACATATAACAGTTCGCCCACAAAAATCAAGCGCAGAAGCATTCAAAAGCACCAATCACTCATCAGCCCCCGAAATCAATGGCTTCACCTCAGATGTAATTACATGGTTTCAGTCGAGCTTATGAAAAGGTCAACACAAATGAATATGGTCTGGGCACAAATTCATATGGTTCGACGATGGGGCTTATCATTTTCACCGATAACGCAGCTTGTATAGGAGCCTTGAATATGCAATTATTTTTTTTGCCTTCCCAATAGTGGAGCATATAACTGCAAATTTCAGGAGAATCGTTCAAATGGTAATGCAAGCATGAAATTTGGTACATGTACCCTTCAAGGTCCATTCTTCTCAGAAATACCGCTGGCCACGCGAAAATCCAAGATGGCGGTCATTTTTCAAGATGGCTGCCGTGCCTGACCATATATTGCTTTTTTTTTTTTAAATTATTACCTGGTGAACATTTTAAGAGAAAACTGTTTCTTGCTAACCAGATTAATGAGAAGCACTGTTTTAATCATTGTCATAGTCTATAATTGGAATTCTAGAATGGCATCCAAGATGGCGTCCATTAATTTCATATGTTCATATCTAAGCAACTACTGAATATATATACATGATTTTTGGTGTGCACATACATTCTTTGGGTCAGATAATCCAATGGAGCCATTTTCACATTTGTTAGTAAGGACTGAGGCAGTGATGAGATCTTGCAAATATAATAGAGTGATGTCAACACACAACCAGGGCACACTGGTAACATCGCTGCTGTGCAACTCAGCATGGGGTTCAGTGTCAGCTTATTTTACTGTACTATACTATAAGTTGTAGTGTAGTTTAATTTAGTGTCCCAAATGCTTTCTAACAGCCCCATATCAATTAGCTACTAGACAGTAGTTGGTAGTTATTAGATATAGTTAGATAGCCGCACCTGAATTGACAGGGTGTGCCAGCGCGGGAGAGCCTAGCCAAGGGTAAGGGGGCTATACATGACTTGCTCATGTACTTACCTGGATGGTGTACAGATCACACAGGACTTAAATGGCACTGGATGAATGATCGGGCTAGGTGTAGGTCACCCGAACCTAGTTGTATCCCATAAAGTAATGTGTGTGTAATTTCGTTAAGGTGGTAAAAGGATAAACCCTCGGTCTTAATCAGAAAGCAAAATGGCAGATTCAAAATCCATTTTTCCCATAAGACAAACTGACTGGTCAAATGGTTGTCTTTGCCAGAAAGACAAAATAGGTGAAGATTTAACATCACCTAGACCCCATTATTCCCTTGAACATGATGGTTATGCCATGCTGGCTACCAACATACCGATGTTTCATGAAATCCAGGAAATGCCA
The DNA here is from genome assembly GCA_032716605.1 of Paralithodes platypus. Taxonomy (NCBI): domain Eukaryota; kingdom Metazoa; phylum Arthropoda; class Malacostraca; order Decapoda; family Lithodidae; genus Paralithodes; species Paralithodes platypus. The sequence goes on from CM064505.1 coordinate 13,867,737, forward strand.
TTGATCGTGGATCCAACAAGGCTTGATGAAGGTGACGGCATAGATGCCACTTTGAGAAGAAATCAGGCAAAATACCATGTCAACTGCCGGTTGTTGTTTAACAACAGCAAGCTGAATCGCGCAAGGAAACGCCGATCTAATCGTCAAAGTAGTGAGTCTGAAGACAATCATGCAAAGCAACGTCGAACTAGCTATGATGGTCAAACTTGTATGTTTTGTGAGAAAGTGGCACCTGCATCTGATCTCAGGCAGGTAATGACCATGAACCTTAACAAGAGGCTACAAGAGTGTGCAGAGGCACTTAACGATGGCAAGCTTCTTGCTAAATTGAGTGGTGGAGATGCTATTGCACAGGAGATAAAGTACCACAGAGTGTGTCTCAGTGCCCTCTACAACAGGGAAAGGTCCCACCTGAGAAACCTTGAGAAAAGCTCAAGTGCCACTGATCTGGAGCCAGATGTTTATCCATTAATTTTATCAGTGCTGGTGACATACATTGTTGAAAGCAACCTATGCTCAGAAGAGCCAGTCACATTTCGCCTGGCAGATATATGCCACCTTTACCAACAGCGTCTGGCACAACTTGGTGTGGATTTACCACGTGTAAATTCCACCAGACTGAAGGATAAACTTCTGGAAGAAATTCCAGAACTTTAAAAAAATAGAAGTGGAAGAGATGTACTTCTTGCATTTCAGAAAGATGTGGGCAAAGCAATTACCCAAATTTCTGATTTTTCAGATGCACTCATCACTGCTAAAGCAGCAAAGATTCTAAGAAAATGCATGCTTGATCATCAATCAAAATTTGATTGCACATTTCCAGCTGGTTGTGTGCAAAATCCCCACTGCTCTCCCCTTCTGCTCCAGTTTGAGGGGATGGTTGAACATGGAGCTGACATCAAGTCTAAACTGAGATTTGGAGTTTCAAAGTCTGATCAGACCATTGCCCAATTGATGCAGTTTAACTGCTACTCCCGATACAAAGAGGGAGCTGCTACACATAGGCACTCAAAAGACAGAGAAACACCATTCCCAGTCTACATGGGACTCTCAGTCTATGCCAAAACCCAGAAAAGAAACATGGTCGAAATGCTGCATGAGCATGGCCTCAGCATCTCATATGACAGGGTGTTGGAGGTCTCAGCTGAATTAGGATATGCCACAGTCAACAAGTATGTCGAGGAGGGTGTGGTCTGTCCACCAGTACTGCGTAAAGAGTTGTTCACCACTGCCGTGATGGACAACATCGACCACAACCCTTCCGCAACAACTGCCACAACCTCCTTCCATGGGACTAGCATTTCTGTATTTCAACATCCCACCAAGGTAAATGGTGGCCAGGAGCGTCAAAAACTCAGGCTTGTACCTGAAAAAGTCAAGGCCGTTCCAGAACTTCCTGACACATTCACAAACATTACTCCTGCATCCTTCAAAGCAAAGAACCCCCTGCCACCAAAACTTCCACTGCCAAATCCAGCCACAGATGTCTTCGGCCCACAACTGGCCATGGAGTACCAGTGGCTAGAGAAAGTAATAGTGACTGAGGAAGTAGATGGTGCAGTGGACTTGACATGGTCAGCACATCATGCTTCAATGAAGAGAGGCCCAGAATTTGAAGTAAGCATTACTTCATTGCTTCCTCTTCTGCGGGACCAAGCTCACTCTGTTGCTACTGTCAAACATGTGATGAAGAAAGTACAGGATGTAGTAGCTTATCTGAACCCTGGTCAGGTACCTGTTATCGCAGCTGATCAGCCAATCTATGCCCTTGCACAACAGGTGCAGTGGCAATGGCCTGACCAATATGGAGAGGACAAGTACCTGGTCATGTTTGGAGGTCTGCACATTGAGATGGCAGCGCTAAAGTCCTTGGGCACTCTCCTCAAAGACAGCGGGTGGACAGGAGCCTTGGTGGAAGCCGGTGTGGCTTCATCAGCCACTCCAGAATCTTTCCTGTCAGCTGCAAGTGTTACCAGGACACGTCAAATGCATCAGGTTACAGCATGCAGCCTGTACAAGCTCCTGAAAGCTGCATATGTGGATCACTGTGCAGAGCTACCAGATCACAAAGAAGACATTGAGCTTTGAGGAGTGGTGTGCCATTCGTAAAGAGCAAAGCCCACAGTTCCACTTCTGGCACATAGTGCTGTCAATGGAGTTTGTCATCTTCTTGCTCATCAGGTCTTTCCGTGAAGCCAACTTTGCTCTCTATTGCAGCATGAGAATCAGGCATTCCCAGCTGCACTGAGTGAGGGTGGAAGGCTGTACACTTGCCAGAAGTCTCAACTGACCTCTATCTTGGAGACTCATGTTACATCAACAGACGAAGAACCAGAGACCGATGTCCTGATTGTAGATGGGTCTGCTTTGGTCCATTTCTTGCCACCAAAGAGAGGAAAGACCTTTGAGGGCTATGCAACTCTGGACTTCCTGCCATTTATTCACAGCTATGCTACGAAGTACAAGACAACACATCTTGTCTTTGATGTGTACAACCCATCCAGCCTCAAAGCCTAGACCAGGTCTCAATGTGGCCAGGGAGGAAGACGCAAGGTGACAAACAAGAACAGCATTCCATCCAATTGGCGTAACTTCCTTAGGCATAATGACAACAAGACGGAGTTGTTCCAGTTCCTGGCAGACAGGGTTGCCCAAATGTCTGCACCAAACTTGGTAATTGTCACAAAGGGATCTGCAGTCCTCAGCACTCATGAAACTGGTCTTCAAGGACTGGACAAGTGCTCTCATGAGGAAGCTGACAGCCGCATCTTTGTGCATGCCAAATATGCTGCAGAACATGGGAGCAAAGCCGTCATGGTCAAGGCAAATTATACAGATGTTGTGGTCATTGCAGTGAGTGCCTTTCCAGCCCTTCAGAGTTTGGGGCTAGAGCAGTTATGGGTGGCATTTGGTCACGGTCAAAGCCGGCGCTGGATCAGTGTGCATGGCCTGTATCGCTGTATGGGGCAGGAGAAGGCTAAAGGCATGTTATTCTTTCATGCCTTCACAGGGTGTGACACTGTTTCAGCCTTCCGTAACAAGGGAAAGAAAACTGCCTGGCAGACATGGGATGTTTGTCCAGAGGCCTCCCCTGTCTTCTCCAAGCTGAGCCAGTACCCTCTTACAGTGGAAGATGGTGACCTGGAGATACTGGAGAGGTTTGTCATACTGATGTATGACAGGTCCAGCACTGCTACCACTGTGGATGAGGCCAGGCTTGACATGTTTGCCAGAAAACAGAGGCCTTATGAGGCCATTCCACCAACAAGAGCAGCTCTGCTTCAGCACATTAGACGAGCTGCCTTCCAGGCTGGTTGTGTTTGGGCCCAAGCAACCCAGTGTCAACCAGAAGCAGAGAGTCCTGCTGACTGGGGATGGCAGAAGGTTGGTGAAGAATGGCACGTCTTCTGGAGAGCCAACATCCCCATAGCCAAGAGTTGCGAACAGCTGACCAAATGTGGCTGTAAATCAGACTGTCGTGGCAGGTGCAAGTGCTACAGGCTGGGTCTCTCCTGTACAGCTCTGTGCACTTGCAAATGTGAGGTGTGAGTCTTTGATTCTATGGTATTTTTACTAATGTTATTTGTACTCAATGGATATGTATAAATGGTGTGAATTAGGCCGTTTCCTACGATATAATCTTCCTTCACTTTGTCTAGTTACTTATGACCCTGATGAGTTAATAATGTGACAAGTCTTTCTAATTCTATGACCTCAAATATGTAGGATTAGATGAAAAAATCATTTGTCTAGCTCTACTAATAGCCAAGATATCAAAAAATTTGTCTTTAACCCCAGAAGGCCGATACACTACTCAAATAGCACGGCTTTAAATAGCCTTTAAATAGCCTGCTGATGGCTGCTATTTACTTGTGTGACGTCACGGTACTTTTGCGGTAATTTTCACCGAGTTCCAATATCACCGAAACTACCGTGATGTCAACACAATGGGTTTAAGGAAATTTCACTATGGCAAAGGTGCGTAAACACGGAAAATCACGGAAAAATTACCTCACGAAAACAAGCAATATCTCAGTAACTACTGGGCCTATGGAGCTGAATTTTTTTAGGAGACAAAAGCTGAAAGTGACCTCTCTCACGTGGTTTATGACTCATTTCTCTATCTTTATTCTTTGATTAGCTATTAAGCCATAAACACTACCGAAAATCGCCAAAAAAATCCGGCCTCCTCGGGTTAATGGCGACCATCTAGGACGCCATCTTAGTTAAAGTCTAATATGCAACTGCTTTGGACAAAATTACCTTCACTTACCATGTTAGAGCCACACAAAAATGGATTGGACAGTATTCATGTATTTTTTTCTTTCAATTAACTGACCCATAACAGTAGGGCTCAGTCAGATGTGTCGGCCATCTTGAAAAATGGTCGCCATATTGAATTTTTGCGTGGCCAGCGGTATGTGCTTTGAAAGTGAGATTTGAAGAATACCTGTACCAAATTTCATGCTTGCATCACCATTTGAACGATTGTTTCACTTGTCTGCTTCACTACAAGTAGTCAAAGATATAAGCAAATAGGAGTACAATAAGTCTTATAAAGAGAGGTTGCAGTAGATCAATTAATCCCCCTTCGTTCCACGTATCTCTACCAGAGGAATAATCTCAAGCAAAGGGGTCACAGAGTTAAACTAGACATTATCAAATTATATTTAACTAATGACATTTGATACCTTCGACAGGCTTCCAGAATCAGTCATTGAACGTGTCGCTGTTGACTCGTTTCATTTATAATAGATTATAATATATAGGACCATAATTATGCTTTCATTAGCTTATTCAAGTACATTGGGGTTTGTCGATGATTAATGTTAAGAACGGGGTGTTACTTATTTTCAGCATCTCTTAGCTATAGATGCACTGTAGAACAAAATGGTGGTGGTGTGCACGCTTACTCTAAATCTTCATATTAGTTTCTCCTTTGTTCTACTTACTTCATGCATTTCTAGTTATGCAACAGTATTCATATAACTATTTTCTAATAAGGATTTTGCCAGAGGGAATGTAGGGTGGGGCCAGAGCCTTTTGCTTTACTGTTCTTTTCTTCATATTTAACCCTTTTGTTGCGGGGATGGTACTGGTACGTCTTTGAAATATATTGGAATTATTAGCCCATTAACGCTAGATTAGCGGGCTAGCGGTTTATTTATATGTACCGCCCAGCGGGGTGTTTTTAGCCAAAATAGGGCTGTTTACGTGATCATTTTCATGCCTAAATAAGACCCAGAGCGTAAAACAAGTATCTATCCCTGAAAGGGCATAAACAGAGCTTTCCAATGACACCATAACGATCCTTTTATGATGGCTAGTTTTCTTGCAACAACCGCGCAACGCGAGTGCAAAAAGCATGTAATTCGGCACTTTCCCCATACAATTCCGTATATAGCGAGTGAGAGAGGGAGTACAAAGGAGTACAAAGGAAATCAAGCAACAACAGATCTAGTGACCCTTCTAGGTTGCTTGTCCTCCAAAACACTGAGGATCAAGTGTCCAAACAGTGGTTTAGAGTGGGTAAGGGAACATTGGAAAGGGAATTACTGCCCTGGAACTAATGTCCGTGGCAGGAGGGAGGAGGTGGGATTCGTGTCAGTAGGTTCGCCGCGGTGGTCTGGAGCAGTCATACGCTCGCTACTCTCCTGCCACCACTTGTCTCTCTCTCTCAGCAACATTACGTGCTGAAATTGCCACACGACCTATGTCGAGCGCCGCCAGATAGTCCAGATTTATTATACTCGACTTATGTTGCGCCCCGACAGTTAGGGGTTAAAGCCTGTGGAGACGAGTGTGAGTGATCAGAAACGCGGCACTGAGGCTCTGAGGGGTGATCTCCTGAGATATATTCAATATTGCCAAAGGCAAATTTAACGGAACATTGCTAATTGTTAGCGTATATTGCCAATGTCTGTAGTAATGCTGTGGGTGAACCCTACTAGCTAGAGAGCTTGTTCTGGTGTCATTTGCAAGCTCTTTATTTCTATTTTTTTGCTGCAAACATTTAATTTAATTTAGGCATTTGCTTAAACAATCAGGAGTGCTTGAAAGAGCCCTATTATAGCGAGAATATGGCCGCACTGAAAGGGCTAAGATCGAATCACCTCATTGGGACAAATTGGTATTTATGTAATTTTAAAGCTTCAATACTTTTGTTGACAGAATATATAATAACATTAAAAATATATATATAATAATAATTAGGAAGCACTTTATTGGGTGACCTGTGGTGCAGTGGTTAGCACACTAGGCTCACAGCCAAGAGGTCCCGGGTTTGGTTCCAGGGCAGAGCGATACAGATGGATGGTCTCCTAATACCCAATGCCTCTGTTTACCTAAGAAGCAAATTAGACACCTACTGTAGTGTTAGTGGAAAGTTGTGACGGCCCCTCTAGGGAAGTAAAATGTAGTTAGCCACACTGTAGGCTCCAAAGTGCTATAATAAGGAGATGAGCATCACGGCTACGAGTTGTTTAGGCGTACGCCCTTAAACTTAACTTTGCTTATTTTATTGATAATGTCTTGCATGTAGCTTCTACAGGTCAACGATATAAACTAGAAAAGTACACAAAATGCCATGTACTGTATATCTTGAGTATGTTTATACTCGTTCTAAAAATGTCGGTTTTCATTGTTATGTAATAAACTCGATAACACAATGTAGTTTGATGAAGATAAATGCAAAGAATGGAGGAGAAGGTTGGAAAACAGAGGAGAGGAAAGAAAGAATACAGGAAGATAAAAGACATAGAGAAGTTGAAACAAGAAGAGAAGGTAAAGTAATACACAACACATTTTAATGGGGGGAACCTGCTTTTTTTCTCTTTCTCTCATTTTATTTCTTGCTCTGGCTTGTATCCATTCGGCCCCATTCAGCCAACTGTTGTAAGACGTTTATCTCCATCCAGGTGTCGATCTCTTCCTGGCGAGCGATAGCGAGCCAGCATTGTATGGAGAAATCCGGCTTTGCCGGAGAAATGTTTCTGTCGAAAAATGTACAAATTTAGCTTGCTGTAGAAAAATATATATATATGCTGGCTCGCTACCTCTTGCCAGGAAAATATTTACTCCTAGATGGGGGTAAACGTCTTAAAACAGTAGGCTGAAATGTGGCCGAATGGATATAAGCCAAAGAGAGAGGGAGATAAAGAGAAGAAAAAAAACGAGGTGAGCTCCCTTAAACTAATATAAAACATACAATCACTGCTGCAAAATCGTGGCTCGCATTAGGGTTACCAAATCAAATCCCCTGGCTCGTAAATAAACTCCCAAAATTGCTAGAATAATGCCACAATCTCTACAATATCACTTAGAATGGCTCAAATCTCATGAATATCGCTAGAATGATACCACAATTTCTAGAATATCGCTCTAAAATGGTTCAAATCTACAGAATATTGCTAGAATTCATGTCGCTAGATGTAAAATATGCCTCTAGCTTGAAGTAAATACCTCTAGATCTAGCGGGAAAGTAGCTAAATTGGCAACACTACTGCTGCTACCTTTGCTACCATCATCTTGGTTGTTTTGTTCTTTCTTTCCCCAGTCTAACATGTTCCCAAAGAGCAGTGGTGTAATTATCTCCGACCTCTGCCTATAAGCCGGTATCACACGGGAGCTACTACAGTCAACATTCGATGATCAAAATTTGTCTGTCATCATTGTGGAATATTTTGCACTGGTATCGGAAACTAGACTGGTGATAGATGAATGAAGGTAACAGATATATTGTAAATGTTGACCTCATAAGCTGCCAGACCAGTGTTGAGGATAAATGCTTGTGTAATACCGGCTTTAGGGATCTTGTCGTTCTCTGTTTTGTTCCCTCTTTTACAGTTAGCCAAGGGCGATCCAGCAATTTCATTCAGTCATTTTTGGCTACCAGCATAATAATGTAGTCACTAGGTTCCTCTTATATTCGGTTACTTATTTAAGGGGGGAGGGTTGCGTTTTCGGGTTTCCCTTCTTCCATAATGTTAACCTATAATTTGTTTAGATTTTAAGATGTTTTTCCCATTAGTTTGGCGATTTTAAGACCTTTCACCCCGTTTTCTTTGTCAATATTAGACCTTTAGTGCCATTTAGGTGTCAAGTTTTTCCTGGCGAGTGATAGCGACCTTGAAATGTTATAAAGTACCGGCCTTAGGCCGGCAAATTGTTCTACCAACAAAGGTACACATTTATTTTAAAGGTGGTTTTAAGGTATTTTATATAAGCTTAATGAAGGTCTGGCAAGGAAGCTAAACATTTATAAATATAACCAAAAAACAACCATACCCCCTTAATTATACTCTCGTTTTGTGTAACTGTAACTTTGTCATTATCTGCCATGCCCTGTTATTCCTGTTTATCTGTTCTTATTCCCGGCCATTCTGTCATGTCCAGTAATTTCCACTGTCATAGTTTGTCATACTCCCTCCTTGACTGTCCCTGGTACTCTCCCCTCCGCCTCAGATGTGATGGACTGCTAATTGAGCTGGTCTAGAGAGCCATGGAAGACCTGGATGGATGGACACTACAAGCTTGCACATACTCTGTAACACTTTGAGTACCAGCGACGTGTTATTTTTTAGTCTAGCTATATTTAGATGATATTATGCAGCTTGGGAAGGGTCTGTGGTAGTTAAAGGGGTTGGTTGAGATAGTTTGAAGCCTTCTTATTGATAGAGGTCCTGCTTAAGCTGAATATAATAGTCTAATAGTTGCCAGAATATGATGAAAATAACGTCCCTGGTACTGAATGGTTTAACACTTTCACTTACTAGATACATAATACTGGATATGTTTTTTATATTTTTCCCTAGAGCTGCTTATCTTCATTATGTTACGTATACCTATTACTTGTTATGTACGTATTCTAGTGGGTTCTTTATTCACCACAGACATACCCATGAGTTTAGCACATGCAATATGCTGATTATAATGACACAATTATTATCTTCCTCCTTAATGATGGATAGTAGCATGCTATTATTACTAGGGATATTACTATTGACTTATACTTGTTTTCTGAGCTTATCACATTGCTTTGTTAAATATCGACTTATATTATATTTGCATTGAGCTCTGTAATGTACACAATATATACTGTATATATAAATATATATATATATATATATATATATTGTTACGAATCTGGACCTCAGTTGCTTAGAGACGGTATACAAAAATAATGACTAATGCAAATGCACCTTCTCTCTCTACCAAACAACACCACGACGCAACAGGTAAGAGCTCTATGAACGCTTCCAGGCTCTTCTCAGGGCTTAAGGTGCACACTGCCCTGCTCCTATTCTGAATAATAAGTAGAACAGAAATACTCATGTAACTTACTAGCTACGAGAACTCGAAACCAACACCGGGATTAGCAATGCTGGGTTGGATAATCAAAACAGTTAAATACATAGGCTACCAGCAGACATCAAAGAAACAAGAGTGCAGGTGTACTTCGAGCATAACAGGCTATGCGCGCCCTCGACAATAAAAACCGTGCGCAAACCAGCCAACGGTAATCCACTCTCAACCCAAGAGAGTTGCACATAATAATATTGCATACATATAATGAACTAACAATACAAGGCAGTGTCCTAATATGACTACTAACCTCGGGGTGACATTAGTAGAAGCAGGTTGCCCTGACCACCTCTAATATCACACCAATATATTCAGCTTCAACCTGGGCCCCCCAGTGAGATACCGCCCGAAACAATGAACTCTTAGAGAGTCCACCTCCCACACTCACTTAACTATGGGGCGGGGGGGTCCAGACTGAAGCTGGATTACTAATTAATATGAAACACTCGTTTGGCTTAGTTCGAAACCCGAGATAGGGAACAAACAATTGCTGGGGCAGAACCGTCAAGGCTGCTACCGGGTCCTAAGCACAAACACGGGGAAAATATGTAGGGGTTATGGATGTGTGTGTGTGTGGACTAGAGATGGACCGAATATTCGTTTCGTATTCGTATGTCCGAATATTCGCTATGTTTTTCAATATTCGTATTCATATTCGTATTCGCATTTCCATTCATAGCTATTTGCAAATATTGCGAATATGTTCACGAAACCAATAGAATATATACAAAAAATGTAAATATTAAATTTTAAAGTTAACACAAACGAATAAATAACAGTGTATATGTGCGTTGGGGCCGCTAAAGTGGAATGAAGGAGAACTGAGCAGTGTTGCTACTTAACTGTATTTAATAGTACCAGATCAAACTAGTGACAATATTGCCATTTCAGACATATCCAATGTAATAGCATGTCACTAAAATCTATTCCATCATATTTCCTCACTGATTTCGTATTTAGTACCAGATATGGACTATTTTATTGGAAAATGTATTAAATGTACTTGAGAGAGTCAAATGTACCAAATCTGGTACTTTAGTACCCAAAAAGCGGCAACATTGGGACTGAGGACAGGAAACATAGAAAATTGAATGGATTTAATTTCAATTATTCATTTTTTTATGGCTGAACTCTTACAATATATTAAACATTAATTGTCTATGGCTGAACTCTTTCAATATATTAAACATTAATTCATACAGTGCATTTATGATATTTAAGAAATTACACATTCACATCGTCATTAACTTCTGGTAATTAATTTCATAGTAATTTAATTAACGTTTGTTGGTGACATACAAATAATTACCAGTTCTTGAAGGATGAAATAAGGATTGAAATATTCGCTATTCGTATTCGCGAATTTTACAACAAAAAATTCGTATTCGTATTTGTATTCGCAAATAGTGAAAATTGACATTCGTTCCATCTCTAGTGTGGACTGTCTATGGGATTAATCGTGCTTATTATTAAGGACCCCGGCAAGCTTTCCAGTTCCTCCCTATCACGGATTCCGAAGTTAGCCACCGGAGGTACAGAATATATAAAACAAAAGGAAATATAATAAACTGCTGATCAGAGGAAAAGAAGAATTAAAGGAATGAATGAATGTCTAGGATTCTCTGTTAATTACGTTACGTTACTGTTATGCAAGCAAGGACAAACAAAAGGGGCAGACTGATGGGTCACAAGAGAGAGAGGACACCAATTATCTAGTCTGGCCGCCTACCAGAGAATGAGGAGGCCTGGGCCTGGCCCTGGCGTAGCTAGCGGAAGCCAGCCTCAAACTAAGGGGTTGCAATATATCACCACACGATATGATAACACTAAGACACTTCACAAGAATAACTTATACTAACGTATTCCTGTGTTAACATATTGGCTAAAACAGCGTGGCAGATAAAATAAAGTATATCTTGATATTGCAACACAACTAAACTTTCAATGGTCACATAATTAAATGAAACTCGTGGTGCTGGCACGATCGCCCCCCGCGAGACAGGAGCAACATTCCTTCCTCCCCTTCCCTCTCCTCGCTTGCAAACCCCGACGTTGCCACTAAAAAACAACTTCATATACGAAACTAATAACACTATTGGTTCATTCTACACAAATGTTTATTGAGACAAAAATGCTTAGAGGCACGGCAAAACTAGTCATGTGCAATTGGAAGGGTATCGGAGTGAAACTCACAATACCAGGTCTTTCTAATAGACTTGGCACAGCTGCTTTCAGAAAGACTGGCACCACTCGAGTCTAGCTACTCCTTAACCCTTAATTAGCGGCTCACCACATAAGTCGTATTTAATAAAGCTGGACTATGTGGCGGCGCTCGACATAGGTCGAGTGGCAATTTCAGCACGTAATGTTGCTGAGAGAGAGAGACAAGTGGTGGCAGGAGACTAGCGAGCGTATGACTGCTCCAGACCACCGCGGCGAACCTACTGACACGAATCTCAGCTCCCTCCTCCCTCTCTCACTCGCTACATACTGAATTATATGGGGAAAGTACCGAATTACATGCTTTTTGCACTCGCGTTGCACGGTTATTGCAAGAAAACTAGCCATCATAAAAGGATTGTTATGGTGTCATTCGAAAGCTCTGTTTATGCCCTTTCAGGGATAGGTACTTGTTTTACGTTCTGGGTCTTATTTAGGCATGAAAATGATCACGTAAACAGCCCTATTTTGGCTAAAAACACCCCGCTGGGCGGTACATATAAATAAACCGCATAGGCCGCTCGTAAGGTGTTAAAGACCCTAAAAGACCCTGGTCATTGTGACACCCTCACACAGGGAGGGGAGTCTTGGAGCTTTGAAACAAAACTTTCATCATTAGTTTACAACTGCAAAATATTTACATTGACAGTCTTTTGTATTTTTACATTTTATAGATTTTTTTAACATGAGTAAATATGACTTACTAACTAAATAGCCTCGTCCTCTCAAATCATTCCTCAGAGGACTCTCGGGACAAACAGTCTGCCAGGACATTATCAACACCACAGATGTGCCTAACATCGAGATGATATTCTTGCAACATCAAACTCCAGCGAGTAAGTCTCTGGTTTTTGTCCTTGAGCCTATTAAGAAACTGCAGAGGATAATGGTCAGAGTAGATTTGGAGCACGGGCCCATATGGTGGCAAATAAACAGCGAAATGGTGTAAACTCAAAATAATAGCTAGCAACTCCCTTTCGATCACAGAATAATTATTTTGTGCTCGGTTAAACTTTTTCGAAAAGTAGGAAATGGGGTGCTTAACATCATCCCCGAACTCTTGCATCAACACAGAGCCGGCACCCACATCGCTCGTGTCTACTGCCAAGACGAAAGGCCTGTTGAAATCTGGGGCACGTAATATAGGATAGCAACAGAGGAGGCTTTTGACATCTTTGAAAGCCTGCTCACACTCTGTTGTCCATTTAAATGGTTTGTTCTTTTGTAGCAAATTTGTCAATGGGGCAAGCACGGTGGAATATCCTTTGATGAACCGGCGATAATAGCCTATCATGCCAAGGAAACTTTGCACGGTTTTCTTATTATGAGGTGCTCGGAAACTCTGGATAGCATCCACCTTCGCCCGAGGGGGACAGACCTGGCCGTGGCCAACAACATAACCTAGATATTGCACCCGAGCCTGCACGAACTCGCACTTTGCCAGATTGACCACTAAACCAGCCTCAGACAACTTCCGGAAAAGCTCCCCCACATTGGCCAAATGGTCGGTCCAATTTGTGTCATAAACAACAACATCATCTATGTAGACTAAACAATTGGGGACATCATGCACAACCCTGTCCATTAACCGCTGAAATGTGGCGGGAGCATTCTTCAAGCCGTACGTCATTACCGGGCACTGATACACTCCTCCACCCACCACAAAACTAGCGATTTTCTTGGCACGTTCAGTTAGTGGGACTTGCCAATAGCCTTTAACTAAGTCCACTTTTGTGATGAACGTGGCTGCCCCAATCTTGTCTACTGGGTCATCAACTCTCGGTAAAGGGTAGAAATCTGTCTTGGAGAGTAAATTTACTTTGCGAAAATCGACACAGAAGCGGATCTTACCATCAGGCTTAAGCTGCAAAGTTACTGGGCTTGACCACTCACTCCAGCCCTTCTTGATAAGGCCCTTGTCAACCATATACCTCAGCTCAGCGTCAAGAGCAAGCTGCTTCTGTGGATTAACTCTATAAGGTGGTAATTTTATAGGCTTATTCTCACCCACATCGATGTCATGCACCGCCCAAGATGTCAAACCTGGTGCATCCCCGAACACATGTGGATAAGCCCACAAGGTAGTAAACATCTCCTCAATCCTTTCCGGAGGTAAATGGGTCAATTTCTCCCGCAGGGCCAGGTACCCGTTCTCGGCCCATGTCCCAGCCGGCACAGCCTCACCTGGGAAAAGCTCCCTCTCCTCCTCCTGCTCCTCCTTCATGCCTTCTACAACCAGGACAGGGCAACGAGACACGGCATCCTGGTCCCTGGGACAGGAGAATTGGGGAGAGTGCAGAGGGGGGTTGAGAGGCACTGCAGGAGCCTTGCCCGGCATTCCCACAGTGCATGAACCGCTAGCCCCGGGACCCGGGTTATCCAACCACCATCCACCAGGCCCGGGCTCACCCTGCACCTTTGACTCCAACTCTCCAGTCAATAACATAGGCAAGAGATTGACCGTATCTGACTCAACGTTCTCTACTGACCCATTCTGAGCGGATACAGTAGCACAAACTGCCTCAGCCAACTCCCCATTAACACCAGCAGGTGACTGATCGGCGCCCAGGCAACTCTCTCGGCTAGTCCCTTTAGGTGACATAGCCTGTGTGCCCGCCGCACGATATTACCTCTTCAACATGTTAATATGGCAGAGCTGATGGGTCTTACGTCTATCTGGAGTACTTATGAGATAGTCAAGAGGCCTCACTCTCTTGCTAACTAGGTACGGACCACTGAACCTGGCAGCCAGAGGTTGCCCTTGAACAGGAAGTAACACTAATACTTCATCACCCACTGCAAACTCCCTGGGTTGTGCTTTGGAATCATAGTGCAATTTCATTTTCCCCTGAGCTACCTTAAGATGTTCCTTGGCTACTTTCAGGGCGGCATGTAATCGTTCTCTGGTGCGTGACACATAGTCAAGCAAACCCTCACGAGACTGGGGTTTTGCGCTCTCCCATGCTTCTCTGACAACCGCCAGGGGGCCCTGCACCTTATGTCCGAATACTAGTTCGTTTGGCGAGAACCCAAGAGACTCCGTAGGTACTTCTCGTACTGCAAACATGACAAACGGAATTGCCACATCCCATTCCTTGGCATTCTCCAAACAGAACTTGCGAAACATAGACGTAAGGGTCTGGTGGTGCCGCTCAAGTGCACCCTGTGTCTGCGGATGGTAAGCACTATACACAATATGCTGAATGCTTAATTCTTGCAGTGTTGAACCAAACAAATTTGAAGTGAAATTTACACCTCGATCGGATTGTAGTTCTTGGGGCAACCCGAATCGAGTAAAGAATTCCAAAAGTTTCCGAAGTACAACCTTAGAGTGCAGACTAGATACTGGTATAGCCTCTGGATAGCGAGTGGTCACGTCCATAATCGTCAGTAAGTACTTATTTCCCGCACTGGTGGGAGGCAAAGGGCCAACCATGTCTATCATAACTCTGGTGAAAGGTGGATTCATAGCCGGAATAGGTATCAGAGGGGCCACAGGAATGCTCTGATTAGGCTTGCCCACTATCTGGCAGGTGTGACAGCTCTTAATATATGCAGTAACATCCTTGGTCATACTCGGCCACCCAAACTGATATTGCACCCTCTCCGTAGTCTTGCGGATCCCCAGGTGCCCAGCCAGGGGAGCTTCATGAGCCAGCCTAGTCAGTGCCTCCCTATATCTCTAGGGCACTACAAGCTGCTCTACAACCCCTACAGACTCCATACTAGAATCTGGCACCCACCGCCTGTACAACATCTGATGAGACATATAAAAACTAGCCCTCCCACCAGAGACAACAATTTTCTCCCCGATCTTAGAAAACAAGTGTGTCAATGAAACATCACTCTGCTGCACCTCACCAATCTCCCCCGGTGCCACGGTGGTAAGATTAGGTATAGCCTCCAAGTCGGTCTGATTCGATGATACAGGATCAACCGGTCCTCCCGTAGGGACCCGATCGCTCACTTCAGTATCACCTCTGGCACCGGGCGAAACGAGTGAGGATCTTTCTGCTGAGCCTTCTTCCTCGTCCTGCACACCCTCGGTACCCTGCAGATCAGTCGAATCTGTGGGTGATGCAGATTCATGACTGTACATCCCCTCGATTAGATCTATCTCCTCCCCAAACAATTCCTCCGCTGTGCAACCTGGGCCATAGATCTTGTGACCGCACACACCGGAAACAAATCGGGAGGCAGCTTCTTAGCCTCCTTGTTCCTCTCCTCCGGCTGTACCTGCTCCGACACAACTACCGGAGGTGGAAAGACTCTACTCCCTGCCATATCTGCTCCAGGCAGAAAATCAATCCCCTCCACAGGTAATGTGTCCACAACCGCTACCTTTGCCATTGCCGTGACTACAGGACACTTAAGATGAACAGGAACGAGGCTATAACAGGGCTCAGTGTTTACACCTTGACAAAACACAAACTCGTCAGATTTTATCGGCTTCCCCGTCAAGTTCAAACACATGGACTGCTTAGCTCCCGAATCCCTAAGAACCTTAACTGGATACACCTTCCCACACAGCTCTACTTCACCCTCATGAATGAAAGCCTGGCACCAAGCGAGCGAGGCTTCCGGACCTGCAATGGTACCTAGTTGAGACACTTTGTCGGGGGCAGGCTGTGCCACTGCCGTTGGCACCTCATGCTTCACCCTTCGGTCTGCCTACACCCTCGGTAACAAAGATTCCTCCCCTCCTCCCTGGATACCAACCACTAACGACACAGGCTTAGCAAGCCCTGCAGAAGACATTGCCTGGGGACAGTTTGGTTTAACCCGTACAGCCCCAGCGACGCGTCTGACGCGTCGGCGATGTATGTAACGCACAGCCCCAGCGACGCGTCTGACGAGTCACCCTAATTGCTCCGACCGTAACCTCAGGTGTAGCCACTCGCGAGGGCTCAGATTTTTATGGGAACTGTGTACGTATCCCACGCAACCGTGCCGATGGTTGAAAACTCTCAAAGTCCACGTGCGTGCGCGTGAGCGCGCAATAACCTAGTTTTTTGGGGTAATTGCCTTCAATTTTTTACTCTTGTAAAATACGTTTTCGGGGGCTCTGTAGGACCATTCTTTAAGCTTTTTGAGCGGTTTTTCGTGGTTTTTCCTTCATTCCTAACCCATTCGCTATTCTTTCTGGAATAAAACTATTTTTTGAAAACCGGCCGGGTTCTGGTGAACAAACAATACCAAACTAGCCGGGGCTCCACGGGTTAATATGTCCGGTCTGTTTACACCTAACAACACTGGAATCAGGTCGGGCTGAATTTGGTGATTTTTGTTTTTCTGCACCGTTATTATTACGTGTGGGACCAGGGCCACTATTACTGTACCCTCCACTTCCACCTGCTCGGTACTTCTCTTCACGTGCAGTCGTGGGGGGGGGCATATCTGGCACGATCAGTAAAACCTTTGGTTGCCAACACTCGATCGTCACCCCACATGGCAGCATCAGACAGCTTGCCGGGGCGCTTCTCACGGATCTTTTGGCAAATCTCTTTGTCGACATTGTTGGTAAAGTGTTCTAGCAGGAAAAGCTCAACTGCCTCATTTAAATTGGTTACATTTTCACTCAAAAGCCAACGGGACAAACAATCACGGAGGTACTTAGCAAACTCAACATGAGTATGATTAGGCTTCTTCCTTGCATTACGAAATTTAAGGCGATAGGCTTCTGGTCTGAGTTCATAAGCCTTAAGGATAGCCTGGTTTAAATTATCATACTCTGCTAAGTCCTCCACTGACATCCTATCATATGCCTCGAGCGCTTTTCCCTTGAGAACATTTGCCACCAATGCCGCCCAGCGTTCCCATGGCCACTCGAACTCCTGTGCTTTCTTTTCAAATCGTTATAACCATTCAGTGACTTTTTCCTCGTCAAAAGCGGGAACGAGCTTCAGGCTACGAGACAACTTTATCTCGCTAGATTCCTCCCTATGTACCGTGCCAACTTGTCCCCTTGTTTACCTACCCCCGTCTACCTCAACTTTGGTTCTTTGTAACTCTATTGTCATTCTCTGTGTTTCTATCCTCTCCTTTATCTCTCTCTCTTCTCTTTTCTCCTGCATTTCTCTCTTTCTCTTCTCTTTTCTCCTGCATTTCCAATTTCTTCAATTCTAGTTGTACTAGAGCATCACTCGATAGCCCTACCGGGGCAAAAGTAGGGGGTGGTGTAGGAACATAAGCGGGACGGTAACGTGGCTGAATCGTAGAAAGTCCAGCTGGGATAAATGGGGGGGGGGGGAGGTGTAACCTGGTTCTGTGCTGCCCAGCCAGCGGCAGAATTAGAGTGTAAAGGATAAAAATGGGGTTGAGTAAGTTGGGGCACACCAGGGGGCACGTCAGGCAACAACGGGGGGAACAACAGTAGGGCATGTCAACGGGGAAGACGTTATGCTATCATTAAAAGGACTGGATGTGTGCGGCGGAGAGCGTGCAGGTGTGATATAGCTTCCTGCCGGCACAGTTGTTGACTCAGCCTCCTCTAGAACACCATAATAATACTGCCATATATACTGCTGACATGCTTCCGTCGTGGTAAGAAGAGACCCCTCTACTCCCAACATTGATGCAATCAACCTCAATTCCTCCACCCTTCTCAACTGCATCTGTGCCCATTCTGGAGAACTGCGAAGGAACACTCTCGCATCCTCCTCACTGGTGATATGCAACGGCACGACACTCTGCCTCTCTTGCTTGTTGTTCAAGCATTATAAAATAAAATGCTAGACACCTATTCTAAAAAAAAATCCTCCGATCAAAATAAATCTTATTAATACTGCTGTACTATTCTGATTATCCTGGGCAAGGTCGCCACTGTTACGAATCTGGACCTCAGTTGCTTAGAGACGGTATACGAAAATAATGACTAATGCAAATGCACCTTGTCTCTCTACCAAACAACACCACGACGCAACAGGTAAGAGCTCTATGAACGCTTCCAGGCTCTTCTCAGGGCTTAAGGTGCACACTGCCCTGCTCCTATTCTGAATAATAAGTAGAACAGAAATACTCATGTAACTTACTAGCTACGAGAACTCGAAACCAACACCGGTATTAGCAATGCTGGGTTGGATAATCAAAACAGTTAAATACATAGGCTACCAGCAGACATCAAAGAAACAAGAGTGCAGGTGTACTTCGAGCATAACAGGCTATGCGCGCCCTCAACAGTACGAACCATGCACAACCCAGCCAACGGTAATCCACTCTCAACCCAAGAGAGTTGCACATAATAATATTGCATACATATAATGAACTAACAATACAAGGCAGTGTCCTAATATGACTACTAACCTCGGGGTGACATTAGTAGAAGCAGGTTGCCCTGACCACCTCTAATATCACACCAATATATCCTGCTTCAACCTGGGCCCCCCAGTGAGATACCGCCCGAAACAATGAACTCTTAGAGAGCCCACCTCCCACACTCACTTAACTAGGGGGGGGGGGGGTCCAGACTGAAGCTGGATTCCTAATTGATAATTATGAAACACTCCGTTGCCTTAGTTCGAAACCCGAGATAGGGAACAAACAATTGCTGGGGGAGAACCATCAAGGTTGCTACCGGGTCCTAAGCACAAACACGGGGAAAATATGTAGGGGTTATGGATGTGTGTGTGTGTGGACTGTCTATGGGATTAACCGTGCTTATTATTAAGGACCCCGGCAAGCCTCCCAGCACCTCCCTTTCACGGATTCCGAAGTTAGCCACCGGAGGTACAGAATATATAAAACAAAAGGAAATATAATAAACTGCTGATCAGAGGAAAAGAAGAATTAAAGGAATGAATGAATGTCTAGGATTCTCTGTTAATTACGTTACGTTACTGTTATGCAAGCAAGGACAAACAAAATGGGCAGACTGATGGGTCACAAGAGAGAGAGGACACCAACTATCTAGTCTGGCTGCCTACCAGAGAATAAGGAGGCCTGGCCCTGGCGTAGCTAGCGGAAGCCAGCCTCAAACTAAGTGGTTGCAATATATCACCACACGATATGATAACACTAAGACACTTCACAAGAATAACTTAAACTAACGTATTCCTGTGTTAACCCTTAAAGAGCAGTGCCCGGCTCTAGTCGGGCGCCAATTTGCAGCAAGTTAGGAGCATTATTAAGGCTTTTAAAGGGTTAAAATCGAGTGCAAATGGCCGGGAGCGCAGCGGGCCACACGTCCGACTCCCAGGGCCTACCGCCGCCCACTGACTCACCCTCCCTGTGTTCTCGAGAGGCCGGCAGTGCAGCCAGTAGTGAGCGTAGCTGGAAAAAATATGCCGCTATACGCTAAACTCCCATGTTGGTGGTACCACTGCCTGAGAACGACGAGTGCTACGTAGCTCGTTCTGGTCTCATTTTGAAGCTTTTAGCGCCTAGTTTTTTGCTGAATACATTTCTTTTCATGCAGATACTTGATTTATCATTCAGGAGGGACTGAATATGCCCAAAATAGCCCAAAACCCCCCGCTCGTGAGGTGTTAACATATTGGCTAAAACAGCGTGGCAGATAAAATAAAGTATATCTTGATATTGCAACACAACTAAACTTGCAATGGTCACATAATTAAATGAAACTCGTGGTGCTGGCATGATCGCCCCCCGTGAGACAGGAGCAACATTCCTTCCTCCCCTTCCTTCTCCTCGCTTGCAAGCCCCGATGTTGCCACTAAAAAACAACTTCATATACGAAACTAATAACACTCTATTGGCTCATTCTACACAAATGTTTATTGAGACAAAAATACTTAGAGGCACGGCAAAACTAGTCATGTGGAATTGGAAGGGTATCGGAGTGAAATTCACAATACCAGGTCTGTCTAATAGACTTGGCACAGCTGCTTTCAGAAGGCTGGCGCCACTCGAGTCTAGCTACTCCTTAGAGACCCTAAAAGACCCTGGTCATTGTGACAATATATATATATATGACGAAACCTCGACCCACCTCGGAGTCCCCAGGAGGGACTGTAATATTCGCGGCCTTTTCTCTAACTTCCACTTTGTGGAACACCATCTCTCCTCTGCCAACCTTGATCTTCTCTTTCTCACCGAGACACAGTTGTCTGGGACTACTGACAGCAAACCCTTTTCTGTATCTTCCTACACTCTCTATCCTCAGTTTCGAGCCAAAGGAGGCTGTTGCGTCTATGTAAGCAACAATCTTGCTTTATTTCGTGTTCCCAAACTTGATTCTTCTGAATTCTCAACTCTCTTGCTAAAGCTTTCTTGTTACTCTCAACCTAAATATTTCTGTGCTGTCTATCTCTCCCCTAATTCTACTGACTATCCAAAATTCTTTGACTATCTAACTTCTAAAGTGGAACACATTCTCTCCATCTCTCCTTTCACAGAAATCTTCATCTTAGGAGATTTCAATGTTCACCACCACAATGGCTCTCCTCTGTTTCCACTGACCAACCTGGTGAACAAGCCTACATATTTTCTATCTTAAGCGATCTAGAGCAGTTAGTCCAGCAACCCACCCATATCCCGGATTGCTTCGGAGATCAGCCCAACATTCTTGACTTATTTCTAAACTCGAAACCCTTCTGCTTATACTGTAAATCTTTTCTCCTCCGAACATAAACTAATATCTGTCACCTGTCCTATTTCTCCAGCACGGCCACCCGACCCTCCCAACCGGCAGCGCATGTGGCGCTTTGGCGCTGCCGACTGGGAGGCTCTTCGGTAGTACTTCTTTGATTTCCCATGGAATTACTTTTGCTTCTGTGACCGGAGACCCACGGAGACTGCTGAACGCATTACCGAGGTAATCTTTTCGGGCATGGAAGCGTACATTCCATTTTCATTCTCTAAGTCTAACGCAAACAAATATTGGTTTACTCACGTTAGTTCTACTGCTGTCCACAACAAGGAGGAAAAATTGAAACGGTACCGATGCCTTAAGATTCAAGACTCTCATTTTCCTATGTTTCTGCCCGGAATCAAGCCAAATCTGTTCTTCGAATTGCCAAACACTCTTTCATCAATAATAAATGCACTGAACTATCCAACTCTAGCTCTTCCCAAGCTTTTTGGCATCTAGCCAAAAACCTCTCAAACAATTGTTTTTCCTCATCTTTCCCTCCCCTTTTCTACTCTGATGGCGCAACCATCACTTCTTCCTCTGACAAAGCTGAACTCTTCGCTCAAACCTTTGCTAGAAACTCCACCTTGGATGATTCTTGTGCTATTCCTCCCTCTCCACCCCCCTCTCTCCTACTTATGCTTAATATCCTAATCTCTCCTAAAGATGTATTTTATACCCTCTCTGGGCTTAATACTAGGAAGGCGTAATGTCCGGACGGTGTTCCTCCTATTGTACTAAAAAACTGTGCTTCCATGCTGACTCCCTGCCTAGGCAAACTCTTTCGTCTCTGTCTCTCCTCTAACGTATTCCCTTCTTGCTGGAAATTTGCTCTCATTCAACTTGTCCCAAAGAAGGGTGACCGCTCTCAACCCTCCAACAATCGTCCAACTGCTATCTCTTAGATCGCCAATATGGTTGCCTTAAGGGTCGCTCTACTGGTGATCTTCTTTCATATCATACTAACTCTTCGTCATCCTCCTTTTGGGACTTCGGTGAGACCTTTTCTATTGCACTAGACATATCGAAGGCCTTCGATAGAGTCTGGAACAAATCTTTATTTTCTATACTACCCTCCTTTGGTTTCTATCTCTCCATCTGTGCCTTTGTCTCTAATTTCCTTTCCGGCCGTTCCAGAGCTGCGGTTGTGGACGGCCATCACTCACTTCCTCATCCTATCAACTTCGGTGTTCCTCAGGGCTCTGTCCTATCTCCCATTTTTTTTCTAATTTTCATATAATTATGATCTTCTCAAGTGTAGGCCTACCTCCGGTCCCATGCATTCATACGCAGACGACTCCACCTTACACTACTCAATTAGTTTTCCTGAACGCCCCAGCCAGCAATCCCTCAAAACAAACGTAATGAATCCATGCAACATATAAAAATACTATTTCCAATTTGGGCAGAGAAAACCATTTTG
Organism: Paralithodes platypus; assembly: GCA_032716605.1. Lineage (NCBI taxonomy): Eukaryota > Metazoa > Arthropoda > Malacostraca > Decapoda > Lithodidae > Paralithodes > Paralithodes platypus. The sequence goes on from CM064505.1 coordinate 13,890,332, forward strand.
CCTTTCATGCTTCCAAAACCCAAAATCTTCATCTTACTACACGTCTGGAACTTACTTCCAGAGGACTATCCCTTACACTTCAACAATACAAAAATCAATCCTTCATCTTCACTCTATATTCTCGGTGTCTCTTTTTTCTTCTGCTGTCATTTGGAAGGACCATATTACCAGTCTTACTAAGGTAGCCTCCCAGAAGCTGGGTGTGCTCGACCGCCTCAAAGGGATTCTTTACCCATGCACAGCTTCTTGCTCTGTACAGGGGCACAGTGCATCCCTGTATTGAGTATTGTTCACATGTGTGGGGAGGATCCTCTCACGTGGTGTGAGAGGATCCTCCCCACACATGTGAACAATACTCAATACAGGGATGCACTGTGCCTCTGTGCTCCTAAACAATGTAGAAAGGAAAACCTTTTATATAATTAACTCCTTTCCACTCACCAACTCTCTGCAATCTCTTTCTCTTCGTCGCAATGTTGCATCTCTCACGCTATTCTATCGCTACTACAATAATCAATGTTTCCCAGAGTTTTCCCGGTGTATACCACCTCCTCTATGAAAGGTACGTAGTACCCGTCTTGCAACACAATCCTACTCTACTCTGTGCAACTCTCCAACCCAAGATTGAAACATTATTCTCAGTCTTTCTTCTATTCAACTGCCGAGCTCTGCATGAACTCTCTCCCACAATCAGTCATTCCGTCATCCTAGGACTTCAATTGTTTCAAACTCCGTCTGTCCAGGCATTTTGGCTCGAACGTTCCTTGATTTTGGCCCTGTCACTCTTTCAAATCTGGGGGAGGCACTCGATACAGGTAGTTGTGCCTTTTGTCTCCTTCACTCGCATAGACAAAAAATTATATATATATATATATATATATATATATATATACACACATATATATATATCAGGATATATTACGCGTTATACGTAGGGATATACATAGAAACATTAGTACTACTCTCCTATAGTTTTGAATAATTTACTTGCAGTGGAGGAAATAATGTAGGCCTATATACAATTTAGAAGGCAACTGTACGACCCTATGCCCAGGTTATGTGAAAGTCATCAACGGCTCTTGTATTCCCAACGTCTAACTGGTAACACCCTATATATACGGCATTCTTAGGTCACCTTGCATTCTTAGGTCACGTTGGCCGGAAATAACCATGGTATTTTCCGTCACATCCCAGTCACTAAAGTTTGGGGTGGAGAGAGTTAGAAGACACTTGAGCACCAACTTCTGGGGTGTTAAGGAAGTCATACAGAGACATATTATCCCTAAAGATATACCCAGACAATACGCTCTAAATATATACAAATAATTCCTTTAATTCATACCTTTCCTGTACATCAAGATTGCTCCTCTATTCAAAGTTTTTATATCAATATTAGTTCCAGAATATATATGTTGGTTGGCTATAACAAGAATATATTTTCCCATTAACAATATGAATCAACAATATAATATTTATGGTAGCAGGATGGTCGCTGCGAAACATCTACCATAATATCCAGAGTCTACCAGAGTCTATAATCAACCAATTAACTTAATCTAGTAGAATAACTACAAATAATCACAGCCTCCATACCAATTAAGAGCGTTATAAAGAAGGTATATATATATATATATATATATATATATATATATATATATATATAAATATATATATATATATTGGTGTGTGTGTGTGTAATAATTGGATACATATAACTATTAAAGTACTTAGGGAACATGAATCTAAATAAAGAGGGAATGAATATCTCCCTAATTAATTGGAAAAGGTGATAATAGTGTCAGAATGTAGTGTGTTTCCAAGAAATATTCAATATTCCCAGGTCATTAATTTTCTGGTAAGTTTTACTAAATTATGTATGAATAAAGAAACTACATTTAATATTAAAATTCTGTATTAAACAAATGTGCAATTTGGAAAGATATTAACAATGGTACAAAATACATACAGCACTCACTACCAATAGTGTATCGGGTAGGCACAGTTTGACGCACAAGTCCTGTTTTCACCTTTTCAGTGAAATCGTAATGTGGCAGCGTCGGACACACCTCCCCAACCACCCTCCCTTACTCCACCTACTACATTCCACCCCACCTTTCATCCCTCTCTTTCAATATCCGGCTCATATTACCTCACAGTTATAAAGTAGGTGTGATAACCCTCTCACATTCTTGACGTACTTTTGAGTCTATTAGGGATACTTTAGAGCCTTTGTTACCAACTGACCGTTCAGCTTCACCTCACACTCTGTGACTTCACCCCTTTCGAAGACCATAACCTTGCTCTTCCCCGTATTTACCTTCAAATTCTGTTTTTTGCACACTGTTCCAAACTCATTTACCAGACCCTGCAACTCCCATTCATTATCACTCATCAGAACTGTATCATCCGCAAACAGCAGTATAGGTAGCTTCCACTCAATTCCCTCCCTTTTCAGCGATACACCAACATCCACTGCTCTTGATAGTATTTCTTTCATGACTCCATCCATATATACAGTAAACAACCACGGGGACATCACACACCCCTGTTTCAAACCAACATTCAGGTCAAAGAACTCGCTCTGCTCACTCTCCACACGTACTGCCGCCTTTGCACCCTCATACATGCTCTTCACTGCTTTCAGCAACTTGCCCTCTACTCCGCATATTCTTAGTACTTTCCACAAACCTTCTCTATCCACTCTGTCATAGGCATTCTCCAAGTCCATAAAGGCAACATACACCTTTTGTTTCTTCTCCAGATACTTCTCCACAACACAATTCAGGGTAAAAATCTGATCTACACATCCTCTTCCCTTCCTAAAACCTCCCTGCTCGTCGCCTATCCATTTCTCCGTTCTCACTCTCACTCTCTCAATCACTACCCTACTGTATACCTTCCCTACTACACTTAGAAGACATATTCCTTGGTGGTTACCACACACTCCTCTTTCCCCTTTGCCATTATATAGGGGGACTATTATGCCAGTCTTCCAGTCATCGGGTGCACTCCCCTTCTCCCATGCTAGTTTGCACATTTTCCATACCCATTCTATCACTATCTCACCACCATACCTCAACATTTCCCCACACACTCCATCTGTTCCTGGTGCTTTCCCCAACTTCACTCTTTTCATGGCTTCCCACACTTCTGACCTCCTGATCCCCACCTCCTCCTCCATTACTTCTCTTCTTCTCCCTCCCATACCATATCCAGCTATGTTTGCTGGCTCTTCATTCCTTACATTTAGCAACTCACTGAAGTACTCCCTCCATCTTTCGACACTCTCTTGCTTCTCGGCTAGCATTCTCCCATTCTTATCTTTCACACCCTTACTGTTTCCCTTGCTACCTTCCCTAACTTTCTTGACTTCTTTCCATAACAGTTTCTTACTCTCCCTCCATTTTACACTCAGATTCCTTCCAAATTCCTCATCTACTCTTCTCTTACTTTCCTTCACTACTCTCTTCACCACCCTCTTATTCTCCACGTACCTCGCTCGTTTCTGTCTCTCGGAATCTTCATTCCCTCTACTACCCAACCACTCTCTATATGCTTTCTTCTTTTCTTCCACAGCTATTCTTACCTCTTCTGTCCACCATGCTGTACCTTTCACTCCCCTCCCTCTTCTCCTCACTCCACACACCTCCTCACATGCTGCACAGATCTCATCCTTAACACCTTACGAGCGGCCTATGCGGTTTATTTATATGTACCGCCCAGCGGGGTGTTTTTAGCCAAAATAGGGCTGTTTACGTGATCATTTTCATGCCTAAATAAGACCCAGAACGTAAAACAAGTACCTATCCCTGAAAGGGCATAAACAGAGCTTTCGAATGACACCATAACGATCCTTTTATGATGGCTAGTTTTCTTGCAATAACCGTGCAACGCGAGTGCAAAAAGCATGTAATTCGGTACTTTCCCCATATAATTCAGTATGTAGCGAGTGAGAGAGGGAGGAGGGAGCTGAGATTCGTGTCAGTAGGTTCGCCGCGGTGGTCTGGAGCAGTCATACGCTCGCTAGTCTCCTGCCACCACTTGTCTCTCTCTCTCAGCAACATTACGTGCTGAAATTGCCACTCGACCTGTGTCGAGCGCCGCCACATAGTCCAGCTTTATTTAACTCGACTTATGTGGTGAGCCGCTAATTAAGGGTTAAACACCTTGCTCATCTCCTCCACTTCCTCCATAACTTCCAGGTCGAACCCACCTAGTCGTCTTTCCACTGCTCTCCTGTACTCCTCCCTGACTTCCTCCTCCTGCAACCTCTCCACCCTCCTCACCATTCCACCCTCCTCTCGCCTCCCTCCAGCTCTCCTCACCCACTTCTTTTGTATCCTAACCTTAGCTACCACTACATAATGATCAGACAGACCCCCTCCAATACCCCTATACACCCTAGCATCCATCACAGATTTCTTCATTCGTTCATCCACACATACATAATCAATCAATGACTTTCGTTCCACCACTGTCTTATCCTTCATCGTCAACATCCGTTTCCACGTGTACCTGTGGATCATTCTGTGTCGGAAGAAGGTGTTGGCTATCCACAGCCTCCTCCCCACACATACGTCCACAAGTGCACTACCATTCCCATTCACCTCTGATGGTACCCCCCACCCTCCCACCACTCCCTCAACTTTCTTATCACCCACCTTACCATTCATATCCCCAATCAGAAATATTCTTTCGTTCTTGTCAAACTTCTCCAGGCACACCTCCACATTCATCCAGAACTCCTGTTTCTTTCTTTCAAGTATATCCTCTGTCGGGGCATACACGCATACAATCACCCACGTTTGTATTCCTACTTTCATTCTCACCCTCACAATCCTTGAACCCACAGACCCATACTCTCTTACACATTCCTTCCATTTGCTACTTACAAACAAACATGCACCTTCTCTCGCTGTTCCTTCACTCATTCCAGCACACACACCCATTCCACACTCCCACTCTCTTACATCTGAACCTTTCCATTTGGTCTCTGTCATTCCACATACATCCAGCCTGGCATTTACTAACACTTCCAGAACCTCTCTCTCTTTTGTGCCATCATTCATGCCACCAACATTCCACGTAGCCATTCTCAGAATGTCCGAAGGCATGTCCTTAGTCGGTCGTGGTTCGTCAACGTTGGTTCCGTCCGCATCCGAGGCTGTTCGTTCGTTTTTCTTTGCTTAGATATTTTTTCCGGGTGGGGGTCGCAAGCCCACCGACCCAACCTCTTTAGTCGCCTCTTACGACACGCAGAAGGCACGTGGGGCATATTCTATTCCCTAACCCCCAGGGTCCTGTGACTTCACCCCTTTCAAAGACCATAACCTTGCTCTTCCCCGCATTTACCTTCAAATTCCGTTTTTCGCACACTGTTCCAAACTCATTTACCAGACCCTGCAACTCCCATTCATTATCACTCATCAGAACTGTATCATCCGCAAACAGCAGTATAGGTAGCTTCCACTCAATTCCCTCCCTTTTCAGCGAAACACGAACATCCACTGCTCTTGATAGTATTTCTTTCATGACTCCATCCATATATACAGTAAACAACCACGGGGACATCACACACCCCTGTATCAAACCAACATTCAGGTCAAACAACTCGCTCTGCTCACTCTCCACACATACTGCCGCCATTGCACCCTCATACATGCTCTTCACTGCTTTCAGCAACTTGCCCTCTACTCCATATATTCAAAGTAGTTTCCACAAACCTTCTCTATCCACTCTGTCATAGGCCTTCTCCAAATCCATAAAGGCAACATACACCTTTTGTTTCTTCTCCAAATATTTCTCCACAACACAATTCAGGGTAAAAATCTGATCTACACATCCTCTTCCCTTCCTAATATCAATTATAGGGTCAAACACAATGGGGGCCATGCCTGGCATACTCGCATCTCATTCCTAACAAATCCCAGTGATGCTCGGTGACTCCCAGTGACTCCTATCTAATTCCCAGTGATTCCTATAATACTCCTATCGACTCGTATATTACAGTAATCCAAAATTTTCAAATTTTCAATAACTCGCATGCACTTCATTCCTGGTTTTATCCAGGTGATTCCTGGTGATTCCCAGTGACTCCCAGTGATTCGCAGGTACACTCCCACTGGTTCCTACGGTGTGGTGAGTCCACGGGGAATTGCAGACATTCGCGGTGTATTCCCAGGAATCACCAGGAATCATTACTCCTAGTGATTCTAGCTCGCATTCCTGACTGTGTGAAGTACCCCTAAGAGGTGGAGTGAGGGTGGGAGGTTGGGGAGGTGTGTCTGACTTTGCCAAAATACGATTTGACAGGACTTGTGTGGCAAACTGTACCTGTCAGCATATCATGGACAGTTGATCCCTACCAATTACTACCCTGCTTAACCCTGAATAGGCACGTAGGAGTCGCTTACGACCCCATGCCATGCGCAAAAACTGTTATCAGATATTGCGCAACTTTTGTTTGAGCCAGGAGGTACCATTCTCGTCCAGGAGTCAGTCTACCTAGTGCTGTGGGAGGGTGCAGACGTCTGTCCCGCTCTTTCCTCCCAGTGGGCTCGGCCAGCATTTTCGGTCTCCAATCCGGGACCAGCGTACTTGGTAAGGGACTTTTTTTTAGTTTCAAAACTTTTGTATTTAATTATATAGAGGATTATGTAATTGCAGTAACTTTATGATACTTTGTGGTAACTTAAGGAAATATATTGTGTACATGTGTGAACCAACAGATTGATGCTGTGTTGCCAAATTTTTACCTTTACTTACCAGGTACTTATTTTGTTGTACCTACCTTGCAATTACATTTACTTACATGATACTTACCTACACTTACCTGTACATACTATATTTTATTTTGTTTACCTGTACTTACCAGATCATTTTTGATTGATATCTACCTTGCAATTACATTTACTTACCTGCAATTACCTGTTACCTGTACTTACTATTTATTATATATGTTTTATCTTTACTTACCAGATACATTTGTATTGCTACCTACCTTGCAATTACATTTACTTACCTGAAACGTTCCTACAATTAAATGTACTTACTTGTTTATAGTTTAATTACCTGCAATTGCCTGTATTTACTTTTTTATGTTTTTGTTTACCTTTAATTACCTGATACTTATTTATACCTATATAATATGGGGTTTTCTATGTTTAGGATGTTATATATAGTATGGGGATACAGTCATGCTAATTACATAAAAATCCCTCAATATTTACAGCCTTGATGGATTTTAGAAAATTGGTTATCATTATTTATCGTCGAAAAATTAACATCTTGCCATTTTCGTTCTAGCTCTGCTCTGTTGCTACCTACAAGGCTGTGATTCGTACCTCAGTATCCCACAGAATCACCCTACAAGTGCTAAGGACGGGATTGACTTCAACCTATTCTAAGTATAGATTCTATATTTTTTAATTATATTTTATTTTTTCAAGGCAATAATTTTGTACTAAAGTCAATAAAAAACATTACAAATTTATACCCGTCGGACGGGGCCGTTTGTAACATCTACTACCTGCCAAGCGGGCAGATTTACCCAAAACGAGCTTAATTCAATGCTCTTTTTCATGCATAAACAAGAGCCAGAGCGCAATACAATTATGTATCCGTGAAAGGGCGATAATTGAGCTTTCCAATGACACATGAACCATCCTTGCACGACCACGGGTTGTCTTGCACCGATGTTGGAATGCGAGTACAAAAACCCTAAAATACGGTAATTTCCTTACATATTTCCCTGTCTAGGGAGGCAGTGGATGTAGATGAGTGTGGAGGAGGGAACAGTCACGATACGGGAGCCGTGCCGAACGGTCAGAGCCCTCCTGCGCTCCTCCCACCACTCGGACTCTCTCTCAGAGCCAATTATGTGCTCAACATCGCATTGGACTTAAGTCGGGCCCCGCCAATTAGGTCTTGGTTCTCTTGACCGCCTTAAGTCGGGCCCCGGTAGACAAGGGTTAATATTCTTTTATTAGAACCTCACATAGTCTTAAGGGATAGTTTAAGTAATCTTAGCAATAGCAAAATCGAAATAATGGTTTTTAGTTTCGGTGTAATGGATTTTTAAAGTCACTGGACAGAAACGACCCTAGCGTACCTAAACCAACAGCGAAAACGATGCATACCTATTCAGGTTTGGAAGTCAAGTTTGGAAGTAAGAATAGTTTGAAAAACTTTAGAGATACAAGAGATGAGAGCAAATTGAAGATAGTTGGAGGGTTGAGAACGGTCACCCTTCTTTGGGACAGGTTGAATGAGAACAAACTTCCAGCAAGAAGGGAAGACGTTAGAGGAGAGACAGAGATAAAAAGAGTTTGCCTGGCCAGAGAGTCAGCACTGAAGCACAGTTCCTGAGTACAACAGAAGGAACACTGTCAGGATCACACGCCTTCTTAGTATTAAGCCCAGAGAGGGTGGAAAGTACATCCTTGGAAGAGATTACGATGTTAGGCATAAGTTGGAGAGGGAGGAATAGCACCGGAATCATCCAAAGTGGCATTTTTAGCGAAAGTGTTAGCGAAGAGTTCAGTTTGGTCAGAGGAAGAAGTGACGGTAGTGCTCTCAGAGTGGAAAAGAGGAAGGAAAGACTAAGAAGAAAAATTGTTGGAGAGCTTTTTGGCTAGATGCCAGAAGGCTTGAGAAGAGCTAGAGTTAGATAGTTCAGTGCATTTCTTATTGATGAAAGACTGTTTGGTGTGGGAAATGTTTTCCCACAGGAGTAGAAATCTTAACAAAGTATTGCTTGGCCGCTTAGTTCGTGGCCACACCTTCGGGGATCACGGCGTCAGGCAATACATGGATGGATAGATTGCTTCATTGTTCAAACGAATCTTTAAACCTTGAAAGGTTTTGGAATACGTTACATTTTCGTCATTGTTCCAACGAATCTTTAACCCTTGACAGCTTTTGGAATACAGGTATGTGACAATGATTCGTATGGATATGGCATATTTTCATTATTTTGTAAATACGTGTCTAGTTTATTTGCAAATAATACGGGGCATAAATTTGTATTTAATAATAATACAATAAACTCTAAACCATTTATAAACAAATATCTAATATTAAGAAATCTTAATGAACACAAACCGTTGTTCGATTATTTACTGAAACTGCGGGAACGGGTTCGGTTCTGAATGCACACTAAATAGTTGTTCGTTTTGTACGTGAACCGCGGGAACGAGTTCGGTATTCACACGCCAATATCCATGTCAATAATATCACAGGCTAAAAAGTAAAACGCCAGTTGGATTTAGACCACCGTAGTGATAACACATACCTTAATGACTTGTATAAAAATCGAAGAGGGCAGACAATTTAGTTCCAATCGATCATAAATTGAAATTACTTATAGTGGAAACTATTATCACGAGTGATTATAAGTAGTTACTGGATTGGCCCTGATTACAACGGCTAAAAAGCCTTGACATAATTATGGTCGACCCGAGAACTTCACAACGTTCGCTGCCTAAGTATTGTTTTTATGTTGCCCCTGGCCAGTAGGTAAATAATAATAATAGCTTAGAGTTTGGCGTTACACGGCATGATAATAACAAAACCACAAGTAAGTTTTCCGAGGATTTACTAGTCCGAATATAACTAATCAATATATTGCAATTAACTGAACAATAAAAACTATTACCTAAACATATTACATTAAGTGCTTATTTGCTTCTTTACAGTTAGGAGTCCTTGTGTTTCCGGCGAAAGAGGTAAAATTGTGTTAATTGTAAGTACAGTATATTCACGTTAAGCCCAATGAATTACTTGCTGTGTAATTCTATTTGTTGAAGGATGACTGGGGCAGTCATGAATAGGATTTCACGACATGGTCCTTCTAACCGGATCTAGTAATTACCTCTAACATAGTGTAACGTTAAGTCATAAATATATTATATTAAAAGAAACGGTCGCATAGAATTTCTTCATATTTAAAAGAATTGACATGAGTAAACAACGGGTGGCCATCGGGGATGGATGTAGTTACCGGGTGTACCACTACCGACATACAACATAAATCATCTATAAATACTTATAATAAAATAAATACTTATAAATCTATAATACTAGGTTAGGTTAGGTTAGGTTGTTTGGTTAGGGTAATGTATATTTGTATCCAAAAGCAGTCAAAATAGACGGGAACTTGATGGTGAGCGTCCGCGTAGTGTAAACAAGACGGGCAATACACCTGGTAACTACATTCTTGCCGGCAATCGTTGGCCATAGTCTTGTTCCGCATTCTGTAGGTTCAGTTGAAGGGGCAGATATTAAAATATTGAGAGCACCAGGCGCCAAAGTTCGTAATTTTGAGAAATCCCTCTCGATACGAAGTACATTAAGTTGGTCCCCTGATCTGACGATTTTGTTCATCGGTGGTAATGATATTAATGATGAGTGTATACCATTAGAGATTATGCAAAATATCATAAATCTAATAGAGTACATTCATAGTAACAGTAACTCTCATATTGCCTTTGCGTTAATTGAGCACCATAATCCACCTCCGGGTAATAGGTTCAATGTAACAAGCAGTAAGTACAACAAAATAGCAAGTAGTATCAACAACAGGTTAAAACGAAAATTAAAATACAAATCATATGTTCAATTTATCAGCGTGGGTGCTAAACCATTCCAAAGAGGAGTCACGGATGGTATTCATTTTGATAGTGAATCAAAGGAACATTTAAAAGGAAAGTTCAGAAACACCATACAATATTACATACAGAAAACCAACTCTATGTAAAGATGCAAGTTGACAAATTGCAACGGACATTGAGAGCCTACAAAGGGCATCTCACTAGAGCGAACAATGAAGCGAACAGTTTACTAGAGCATACAAGCCCCAATCCATCGGAAGTACCGGCTATCCTAAACATCCTGGAAGCTAAGTGGAAGAATTATAATGAGGCTTACAATAAACTGGAATTAGCTCTATTAGAATGCGAGTGCAAAGAGGAAGAACTGGATAAATTACAAGATGACAGTACCCCTTGTTCAGTTTGTATGAACAACAATGTGCAAAATTAAAAGCGCTGGCTAATCCATCCCCTTCACAGCAACAAACCAGGTCGTCAGGTTCTACGAGTACAGTGATGCCTAAACTACCAAGCATTCAACTTCCCACCTTTGAAGGAGAGCTCACTGAATATGAATCCTTTATGGATCAATTCGAAGCTCAGAATGGAAGCCGACCAGACCTGAAGCCAGTGACTAAACTACAATACCTCAAATCTCAACTGATAGGAAAGGCACTTTTTTTTTTTTTTTTTTTAAGAGACAATGAACGGAGGAAGGAAAAACACAGATAAAACAAAAAGGTCCATGTGCCTAAAGGCATCCTCCATTCATAAAATGTTTGTAACAACTGGATTTAAACATTTGTTGATTGTAAGTTTGTGGAAAGCAATTCGAGGGAAGTGAATTCCAAAGAGTAGTAGCTCTGGGGATAAATGAATTCTGATAAGCAGAAGTTCTGCATTGTGGAGGAGAAAGTGTAAATTCATGGGCGCTCTCAGCTGCCCTAGTTCTACGGGGAAAGATGTGGAGAGGCGGCACAATTGAAGCAAGTTCCTCGGAACAATTGCTGTGAAAATATCTGTAGAATAATGCAAGGGATGCAACGTTTCTTCGTATGGCTAATGTAGGAAGGTCCTGTGTGATTGCAGGGTTATTGATTAATCTAATAGCTTTATTTTGAATTTTGTCCAACTGCCTCAATGCAACCACTCCACTTCCACCCCACAGAGGTGAACAGTAATCCATCTGAGAGCGCACATGACTTTTATATATTACGGCCAACTGCTCGTCAGTGAAGAATTCTCGAACTCTGTACAGGAGTCCCAGTTTTTTAGAGGCATTCTTAGCAATGCTTCTAACATAATGTGTCCAGCTCAAGTTAGTAGTTAATGTTACACCGAGAATGTCAATACTAGGGGAAGTGGGAATATTTACATCATTAAAAAATATATGGGAGTCAGTGAGATTCTGTCGGTTAGAAAATTGAATGTACTTGGTTTTCTGTGCATTAAAGGAAACTAGATTCTCTTGTCCCCATTCATTAATTCTAGAAAGGTCCTGGTTCAGAGAAATTGCAGTGTTTATCTTTGAATTTATAAGATCGGGTTGGGTGAAAGAATTGGTAAATGTGAAGGAACTGTGGAGTGTTGAGTCATCTGCGTAGGAATGTATTGGATTATGAGTGGTAGATATGAGATCATTGATATGAATGAGGAACAGAGTTGGGGCCAAAACTGATCCCTGGGGAACACCAGCATTTATTGAGTGAAATTGAGAATAAAGGCCATCTACCATTACACGTATTTTTCTGTTATGAAGATAAGAAGAAATTAGTGGAACTAATGATGCAAGGCCGTAGTGTGACATCTTCGACAATAAGGATTGATGCCAGACTCTATCAAATGCCTTTGATATATCCAGTGCTATTGTATGTGTTTCACCATGTTGGTCTGTAGCTTGGTTGATTTGATGCGTAAGAAGGCAAAGAATGTCTGCAGTTGATCGACATCGTCTAAAACCATATTGCCTATCACTGATTAATTTATTATTCTCAAGATGCTTAATTATGTGATTATTTAATATAATTTCAAAAACTTTGCCAAGAGTGGAAGTTATAGCTATTGGTCTGTAGTTTGATGGATCTGAAGAGGCACCTTTTTTAGGAACTGGATGGATGTTTGCTTCTTTCCAGGGTACTGGGAAGCATGAGGTATGAGTACACAGACGGAAAAATTTTGCCAATACAGGAGCGAGCACCAAGGAGCAATTCTTAAGTACTATTGGAGGAATTTCATCTGGACCAGGAGCCTTATCTACTGAGAGATTCTGCAAAATAGTTTTGACATGTCTGGTGTGGATCTTAAGTGAGGGAATTTCAGGTGAATTAAAATTAAGTACAGGGACATCTTGATTTATTTCATCTAAGGTTGAGTTGGTGGAGAAAATATCTACAAGAAGGTTAGCTTTACCTCGTGGGTCACTTACAAGATTGCCAGTCGGAGATTTTAATGGACTTGATCTTGTCAAGGGATATAACTCTACCTCTGCCAACTATCAAAATGCTTTAGACACTTTGAAGGACACTTACGGGGATGAAGAGAAGATCAAACACTGCTTACTTCAGAAAATAATAAACTTGGAAAATCCCAAGCACAATAGGGAGAATCTGGAGAAATTTAGAGTTGCCATGCTGAACTTAACAATGAGCCTGAAAAAACAAGCATAATTTCAGTTGTTGTGAATGGATAATCGCTTCACATTTCCAACACAAGTTATCAAATACCACCATAAGACAGCTATATCTTAAATATGAAGTAAACTTTTTCACACTAGAGCAACTAAATGATGGACTGAGGGATTTAATATCTCATATGGAACTAGAAGTACATCAAAAGCCATCCAAGAATTCAAAACAAGAAACTCCCAACAACTCTCCTGATTACTCAAAGGATCGGAGTGTTGAATCCTATTTCACCCAAGAAAGGAACGTCAAGATGAAGAAACCGTTTTCAGAGAATAAGTGTAGATTGTGTGGGTTACCACATAAGGGAATCACACTGCTCCAAGTACTCAACTGGAAACGAGCGAATGCAAAGATTAAAAGAAATAAAACTATGCACAAAATGTATGGGTGCTCATCAAACTAAGACCTGTCGAGTAAAATTTCAGATTTGTAGAAAATGCAAACTCGGAAATCATCACACAACGCTCTGCAAAACCTACGACAATCGAACAAGTACCAAGGCGAACTATCAGAGTAATAAACCATCCAACACAGACGAAAGGGAGACCACAACCAGTAGTTCTTCACCAACGAATGTGGGACATATCAATACCAACACAAAATCAACTACAAGTAGATCCACTGGAGCAGCTCTAGCAACAGGTTTGGTTCGAGTAAAACTAGAGAATGATGTGACAGCTATATCTTAAATATGAAGTAAACTTTTTCACACTAGAGCAACTAAATGATGGACTGAGGGATTTAATATCTCATAAGACCCAGAGTGTAAAACAAGTATCTATCCCTGAAAGGGCATAAACAGAGCTTTCCAATGACACCCGAACCATCCTTGTACGACCACTGGTTTTCTTGCAACGATCGTGCAACACGAGTGCAAAAACCCTGAAATAAGGTAATTTCCTTACATAATTCCCTGTGTAGCGAGTTAGAAAGGGGGGAGGAAAGTAGAACACAGTTCAGTATGTCCACCGCGGTGGTAGGGAGCGGTCATAGGGTTGCTACGCTCGTCCCACCGCTCAGCTCTCTCTCTCAGCAACATTACGTGCTGAAAATGGCGTCGACAGATGTCGTGCACCGCCACATAGTCCAAATGTATTTCACTCGACATAGGTCGCGCGCCGCCAGTTAAGGATTAATAATAATACAATAAACTCTAAACCATTTATAAACAAATATCTAATATTAAGAATTCTTAATGAACACAAACCGTTGTTCGATTATTTACGTGAAACTGCGGGAACGGGTTCAGTTCTGAATGCACACTAAATAGTTGTTCGTTTTGTACGTGAAACCGCGGGAACGAGTTCGGTATTCACACGCCAATATCCATATCAATAATATCACAGGCTAAAAAGTAAAACGCCAGTTGGATTTAGACCACCGTAGTGACAACACATACCTTAACGACTTGTATAAAAATCGAAGAGGGCAGACAATTTAGTTCCTATCGATCATAAATTGAAATTACTTATAGTGGAAAATATTATCACGAGTGATTATAAGTAGCTACTGGATCAGCCCCGATTACAACGGCTATAAAGCCTTGACATAATGGTCGACCCGAGAACTTCACAACGTTCGCTGCCTAAGTATTGTTTTTATGTTGCCCCTGGCCAGTAGGTAAATAATAATAATAGCTTAGAGATTGGCATTACGCGGCATGATAATAACAAAACCACAAGTCAGTTTTCCAAGGATTTACTAGTCCGAATATAACTAATCAATATATTGCAATTAACTGAACAATAAAAACTATTACCTTAATATATTACATTAAGTGCTTATTTGCTTCTTTACAGTTAGGAGTCCTTGTGTTTCCGGCGAAAGAGGTAAAATTGCGTTAATTGTAACTACAGTATATTCACTTTAAGCCCAATTAATTACTTGCTGTGTAATTCTATTTGTTGAAGGATGACTGGGGCAGTCATGTATAGGATTTCACGACTAGTCGAATAACAGATTTCGCTTGATTCCGGACAGAAACATAGGAAGAATGAGATTCTTGAATTTTAATGCGTTGGCACAGTTTGAATGCTTCCTCCTTGTTGTGGACAGCAGTAGAACAAGCGTAAGTAAACCAAGATTTTTTTGCATTAGACTGAGAGAAAGAAAATGGAATGTATGCTTCCTTGCCCGAGAAGATTACCTTGGTAATGCGTTCAGCACTCTTCAAGGGTCCCCTGCCACGAAAGCAAAAGTCATTCCATGGGAAATCAAAGAAGTACTGCCAAAGAGCCTCCCAGTCAGCAGCGCCACCTGCTGGGAGGATCGGGTGGGCGTACCGGAAAGATAGGACAGGTGACGGAGATAAGTTTATGGTCGGAGGAGCCCAAAGGAGAGAAAAGATCGACAGTATAAGAAGAAGGGTTAGAAGTTAGAAACAGGTCAAGAATGTTGGGCCGATCTCCGATGCGATCCGGGATACGGATGGTTTGCTGTATTAACTGCTCTAGGTCATTTAGAATAGAAAACACGTAGACTTGTTCACCAGGTTGGTCAGTGGAAAGAGTGGAGAGCCATTGGCAGTGGTGAACGTTGAAATCTCCTAGGATGGAGATTTCTGCGTACGGAGAGATTGATAGAATGTGTTCCACTTAGAAGTTAGATAGTCAAAGAATTTCGGATAGTCAGTAGAATTAGGGGAGAGATAAACAGCGCAGAAATATTTAGTTTGAGAGTGACAAGAAAGCCTTAGCCAGAGAGTTGAGAATTCAGAAAAGTCAAAGTTGTGATCACGACAGAAAGCGAGATTGTTGCACACATATGCGCAACATACACCTTTGGGTTGAAACTGAGGATAGAGATAGTAGGAGGAAACAGAAAAGGGTTCTCTGTCAGTAGTTCGAGACACCTGAGTTTAGGTGAGAAAGAGAAGATCAGGATTAGCAGAGGAGAGGTGGTGTTCCATAGAGTGGAAGTTAGAAGAAAGGCCACGAATGTTGCAAAAGATTATAGTAAGAGTAGAAGGCAGTGGTCCAGAGCATTTTAAAGAGTTGATGACAAGGGACAGTCCAATGGGGGCATTTCTGCCCCCCCCCCCCCACACACACACACACGCACAAAATGTGTTTTGGTGGGCAGTCTGGGGTTGTCCTCAATATTGATGAGGCACAGAACGGATCAGCTAGGGAGGCAGTATAGAAGTGAAGTGAAGTATATGAGTGAAGGCGGTGCTGGTTGGGAGGAGGGGCGTCGACTGACTGGGGACAGAGGTGCATGGGTGGGTTTCGTTCGTGGCCACCCCTTTGGGGATCACGGGCTCACGGCGTCAGACAATAGATAGATAGATAGATAGACAAATATGAGGTCCACGAATGTTTATGAAGGATTTACATACATGCGGCATTAATGATGAACTATGAGCACAGACCAGACCAGATGGCTGGAGTAAAGTAGGAAAGAAGAGCAATTTGACAGAGGAAGAACTCTGAGCACAGACTAAGCCCTTCTGATGTTATGTGTGAGGACTGATACGTTACATAATTGTATATATAGAATAGTTCGGAATAACGCACACAAGAATTGGCTGGGATGAATAATATTGCTGATGCCACATGGACACATATTCCAGATGTGATGGGAAACACATGCAGAATTATAATGTAGTATGCACTTGCTTTAAGCTGGGGGTAGCAAACATTCGTGTTACAATATATTTCTTATAATAATATAATTACATTTTCCAAACAAATACGTACAGTACACACACTCACACACTTTCTCAATATTCACCAACATGATATTGTATATTATAATCTGTTAGTGGTTCTTTATAATTAATCTAAGAAACCTGTTATTGGGAGTCAAATAGTCTAACCATTACAGCATAGGTAATCCGAAAATGTGAAAAACACATGGTTAGAACCAACATCTTCTAGAAGTGATTTAATACGAGTACAGTGAAGTGTAATACAAATGGTTGGGTAAACTATTTGGAATAATTACATATGTAAATTTAGTCATAGGACATAATTTCCGAGTGATTATCTTTCATTTCAGGGCAATTGTATACATTCAGTTATTTTCGAGTAAATGTTTACATTGACAGTTCACCTAGCATCTATATTACTGGTTATATCGTATTAGTTAACTACACATCCTATACTGCTACCTTCGTAGGAAACTTACATGATTATAAATGTGCACAACACTCACAGAATATAGATAATACTTTGTAGCTGGAGATTTGCTTTTGAGCTTCATAATTAAGAAACATAATTATATGAAAGATATGGAAGTCTCGTTACGATACAGCTGCGTAATGTCGCAAAGTAAAAGTGTATTCATCATAAACTAAAGGAACAAGCGTGGGAAGATAAATAGTAACATTACTTTACATATGCAGGATATAGTGGAGCAGATAACTGCAAATTTCAGGAGAATCGTTCAATTGGTGATGCAAGCATGAAATTTGGTACATGTACCCTTCAAGGTCCATTCTTCTCAGAAATACCGCTAGCCATGCGAAAATCCAAGATGGCGGTAATTTTTCAAGATGGCTGCCGTGCCTGACCATATATTGCTTAATTTTGTTTGAATTATTACCTGGTGATCATTTTAAGAGAAAACTGTTTCTTGCTAACCAGATTAATGAGAAGCACTGTTTTAATCATTGTCATAGTCTATAATTGGAATTTTAGAATGGCATCCAAGATGGCGTCCATTAATTTCATATGTTCATATCTAAGCAACTACTGAACATATATACATGATTTTTGGTGTGCACATACATTCTTTGGGTCAGATAATCCAATGGAGCCATTTTCACATTTGTTAGTAAGGACTGAGGCAGTGATGAGATCTTGCAAATATAATAGAGTGGTGTCAACACACAACCAGGGCACACTGGTAACATCGCTGCTGTGCAACTCAGCATGGGGTTCAGTGTCAGCTTATTTTACTGTACTATACTATAAGTTGTAGTGTAGTTTAATTTAGTGACCCAAATGCTTTCTAACAGCCCCATATCAATTAGTTACTAGACAGTAGTTGGTAGTTAGTAGATAGAGTTAGATAGCCGCACCTGAATTGACAGGGTGTGCCAGCGCGGGAGAGCCGAGCCAAGGGTAAGGGGGCAATACATGACTTGCTCATGTACTTACCTGGATGGTGTACAGATCACACGGGACTTAAATGGCACTGGATGAATGATCGGGCTAGGTGTAGGTCACCCGAACCTAGTTGTATCCCATTAAGTAATGTGTGTGTAATTTCGTTAAGGTGGTAAAAGGATAAACCCTCGGCCTTAATCAGAAAGCAAAATGGCAGATTCAAAATCCATTTTTCCCATAAGACAAACTGACTGGTCAAAATGTTGTCTTTGCCAGAAAGACAAAATAGGTGAAGATTTAACATCACCTAGAACCCATTATTCCCTTGAACATGACGGTTATGCCATGCTGGCTACCAACATACCAATGTTTCATGAAATCCAGGAAATGCCATTGATCGTGGATCCAACAAGGCTTGATGAAGGTGACGGCATAGATGCCACTTTGAGAAGAAATCAGGCAAAATACCATGCCAACTGCCGGTTGTTGTTTAACAACAGCAAGCTGAATCGTGCAAAGAAACGCCGATCTAATCGTCAAAGTTGTGAGTCTGAAGACAATCATGCAAAGCAACGTCGAACTAGCTATGATGGTCAAACTTGTATTTTTTGTGAG
The DNA here is from genome assembly GCA_032716605.1 of Paralithodes platypus. Taxonomy (NCBI): domain Eukaryota; kingdom Metazoa; phylum Arthropoda; class Malacostraca; order Decapoda; family Lithodidae; genus Paralithodes; species Paralithodes platypus. The sequence continues at coordinate 13,909,271 of CM064505.1, forward strand.
AAATTGGCACCTGCATCTGATCTCAGGCAGGTAATGACCATGAACCTTAACAAGAGGCTACAAGAGTGTGCAGAGGCACTTAACTATAGCAAGCTTCTTGCTAAATTGAGTGGTGGAGATGATATTGCACAGGAGCTAAAGTACCACAGAGTGTGTCTCAGTGCCCTCTACAACAGGGAAGGGTCCCACCTGAGAAACCTTGAGAAAAGCTCAAGTGCCACTGATCTGGAGCCAGATGTTTATCCATTAATTTTATCAGAGCTGGTGACATACATTGTTGAAAACAACCTATGCTCAGAAGAGCCAGTCACATTTCGCCTGGCAGATATATGCCACCTTTACCAACAGCGTCTGGCACAACTTGGTGTGGATTTACCATTTGTAAATTCCACCAGACTGAAGGATAAACTTCTGGAAGAAATTCCAGAACTTGAAGCTCATAGAAGTGGAAGAGATGTACTTCTTGCATTTCAGAAAGATGTGGGCAAAGCAATTACCCAAATTTCTGATTTTTCAGATGCACTCATCACTGCTAAAGCAGCAAAGATTCTAAGAAAATGCATGCTTGAACATCAATCAAAATTTGATGGCACATTTCCAGCTGGTTGTGTGCAAAATGCCATACCTCCCCTTCTGCTTCAGTTTGTGGGGATGGTTGAACATGGAGCTGACATCATGTCTCAACTGAGATTTGGAGTTTCAAAGTCTGATCAGGCCATTGCCCAATTGATGCAGTTTAACTGCTACTCCCGATACAAAGAGGGAGCTGCTACACATAGGCACTCAAAAGACAGAGAAACACCATTCCCAGTCTACATGGGACTCTCAGTCTATGCCAAAACCCGGAAAAGAAACCTGGTCGAAATGCTGCATGAGCATGGCCTCAGCATCTCATATGACAGGGTGTTGGAGGTCTCAGCTGAATTAGGAGATGCCACAGTCAACAAGTATGTCGAGGAGGGTGTGGTCTGTCCACCAGTACTGCGTAAAGAGTTGTTCACCACTGCCGTGATGGACAACATCGACCACAACCCTTCCGCAACAACTGCCACAACCTCCTTCCATGGGACTAGCATTTCTGTATTCCAACATCCCACCAAGGTAAATGGTGGCCAGGAGCGTCAAAAACTCAGGCTTGGACCTGAGAAAGCCAAGAGTTGCGAACAGCTGACCAAATGTGGCTGTAAATCAGACTGTCGTGGAAGGTGCAAGTGCTACAGGCTGGGTCTCTCCTGTACAACTCTGTGCACTTGCAAATGTGAGGTGTGAGTCTTTGATTCTATGGTATTTTTACAAATGTTATTTGTACTCAATGGATATGTATAAATGGTGTGAATTAGGCCATTTCCTACGATATATTCTTCCTTCACTTTGTCTAGTTACTTATGACCCTGATGAGTTAATAATGTGACAAGTCTTTCTAATTCTATGACCTCAAAAATGTAGGATTAGATGAAAAAATCATTTGTCTAGCTCTACTAATAGCCAAGATATCACAAAATTTGTCTTTAACCCCAGAAGTCCGATACACTACTCTAATAGCACGGCTTTAAATAGTCTTTAAATAGCCTGCTGATGGCTGCTATTTACTTGTATGACGTCACGGTACTTTTACGGTAATTTTCACCGAGTTCCAATATCACCGAAACTACCGTGATGTCAACACAATGGGTTTAAGGAAATTTCACTATGGCAAAGGTGCGTAAACACGGAAAATCACGGAAAAGTTACCTCACGAAAACAAGCAATATCTCAGTAACTACTTGGCCTATGGAGCTGAATTTTTTTAGGAGACAAAAGCTGAAAGTGACATCTCTTACGTAGTTTATGACTCATTTCTCTATCTTTATTCTTTGATTAGCTATTAAGCCATAAACACTACCGAAAATCGCCAAAAAAATCCGGCCTCCTCGGGTTAATGGCGGCCATCTTGGACGCCATCTTAGTTAAAGTCTAATACGCAACTGCTTTGGACAAAATTACCTTCACTTACCACGTTAGAGCCAAAAAAAAAAAAAATGGATTGGACAGTATTCATGTCTTTTTTCTTTCAATGAACTGACCCATAACAGTAGGGCTCAGTCAGATGTGTCGGCCATCTTGAAAAATAGTCGCCATATTGAATTTTTGCGTGGCCAGCGGTATGTGCTTTGAAAGTGACCTTTGAAGAATACCTGTACCAAATGTCATGCTTGCATCACCATTTGAACGATTGTTTCACTTATCTGCTTCACTAATATACATTTGCTACAATATCAACCAACGGTAGACCTTTCGTATTATAGGAGTTTCAAAATGATTATAATATTTGCGTTGCAGAATTAATTACTAAATGTTATATTACCTCTTTCTGGAGGAGGTTGTACCAGAGTTTGATAGAGGACCTCTCTCTCTATATATCTCTCTCCTCTCTCTGTCTCTCTCTCTCTCTCTCTCTCTGTATCTCTCTCTCTCTCTCTCTCTCTCTCTCTCTCTATATATATATATATATATATATATATATATATATATATATATATATATATATCTTTTGTGTCGAGGTGAGTCACCATAATAAAAATAGTGGCCTCTTCCCAGGGCGGGAGGTGCTCACTCAATTGCCGGACATCTGGATGGTAGTCTGTAAGCTGACTTACACCGTTATCTAATGAAGAATATGAAGTGTCTCTCATATACTTGTAATATATTTGTAGTACTATTATTGCATAATAATGTATGTAGCTGGAAATTTTAGTCACATCATGTATGTAATAATTATCCCAGTTAACTATGACCTCAATATCCATCGATGTAATGAAAAATATGAACAGTCTCCTCATATGATTTAATTAGTTTTGTAGTACTATTGTTTACAACCAGTCAATTAGTAATCCAGTCACGATAAGCTTTTGTTATTGTATTTGTATTTGTTTTTGTCAGGCTTATAATCATCAGCTACGTATATTCAGCACATGTGCCAATTAATTGAGGAAACTATAAGGGAGGTGATAGGAGAGGCTGGGAATGCGAAATCCCCCGGATGAATAACAGGGGTGCTATGGGCTCTCAGAGGGCTGGTTATCACACAGAGGCCCACGTCTCTTCAACAAACTCCCACGGCGAGTAAAAGACATGAGGGACATCTCGTTAGACAACTTCAAGAGAGCCCTAGATGTCGAACTGCAAAAAGTGCCAGACGAGCCCATCCTCGCAAGGGAGCGAGCGGTCGCTTCAAACAGTCTACTGCACCAAATCACCACCCATAACGAGGGGCGTCGCGCTCCTTGGTGCCGCTAGAGGAGCGGCGAACACATCCAAAGGTATCCAAAGGTAACACACCTGAATAATGCCTACCTGATTTATAAACACAAATATGAATGTAACCAGACGACGATACTGTTGTTTCAGTGGAATAATGGCTCTTTGAGCAGTATGTATCGCTTTACTAGAGATTCTCCCCTCACAGGATGGAGGGCACTGGTCAATAAACTCGCCCATCGGGGCAAAATCAAAATCAATCTCTCTCTCTCTCTCTCTCTCTCTCTCTAACACACATACATACGCACACATTGGTCCTTTTCCAATGTGTGTGTTTGTTTTTGTTGTTGTTATATTTTTGCCGCGATGGTACTCTATACCTTGATAGAAGTAACCCATAGATTAGTTGGAGTAATGAGGATGTGACGAGGATAAGTAGTTGGCGGTTCTAACATGCATAGGTTACTATTTTGATTGAATTTCTCATAATAGAAAGAAAGTATATGCAGACACTGATTCGCCATGTAGTGGGGTGCAGGCCTAGGCTTGAAGAAATGATAGTTACTGAAGATAAAATAATAACTAACATAATAAACATTAGCAAATAAGGTAAACATTTGCCCTTGTTCATTCCATTATCTAGTGAAAATTAAAATAACTAACAATAGTATTCATTTAGTCAATATATTTAATTACTCTAGTTACTGTAGGTCTCCGTCCATCCTTCACCAATATTGTGGTTGAGAATATTATCAGCTACAAATGACCATGTTACCATAACTCATACACTTAATCAAGATTAATCGACTTAAGTCATTAATTTGAAGTTAGTAACTTTGTAGAGACATGTAATTAATGTGACGAATTGATAGTGTTGCTTTGCATATTAATGTTATCTGTCGGCTTCCCTTCTGCAAGTTTCAAATTATATTTGCTTCTAGTAATTGTTCCATTCATTTTAATCTCTGCTAAAGCAATCATGTTATTATTCATTCCGTTCTTTCCTTTTACGAGTTTAGGGCATTATTCTCATGATAGTACTACAATCTTATAACTGCCTGGGACCGGAACAGGTTAATATATTTTGGTAAATTAGAACTAGTGTAATTTTGTCACCGTAATAATTAAAAACCAACGACACCCGTTACCAAAGACTGTCCAACAACAACAACAACAACACTGTTACCAAAGACTGTCCAACAACAACAACACTGTTACCCAAAACTGTCCAACAACAACAACAACAACAACACTGTTACCAAAGACTGTCCAACAACAACAACACTGTTACCAAAGACTGTCCAACAACAACAACAACAACAACACTGTTACCAAAGACTGTCCAACAACAACAACACTGTTACCAAAGACTGTCCAACAACAACAACACTGTTAACAAAGACTGTCCAACAACAACAACAACAACACTGTTACCAAAGACTGTCCAACAACAACAACACTGTTACCAAAAACTGTCCAACAACAACAACAACAACAACACTGTTACCAAAGACTGTCCAACAACAACAACACTGTTACCAAAGACTGTCCAACAACAACAACAACAACAACACTTACCAAAAACTGTCCAACAACAACAACACTGTTACCAAAGACTGTCCAACAACAACAACAACAACACTGTTACCAAAGACTGTCCAACAACAACAACATTGTTACCAAAGACTGTCCAACAACAACAACAACAACAACAACAACACTTACCAAAGACTGTCCAACAACAACATTGTTACCAAAGACTGTCCAACAACAACAACAACAACACTGTTACCAAAGACTGTCCAACAACAACAACAACAACAACACTTACCAAAGACTGTCCAACAACAACATTGTTACCAAAGACTGTCCAACAACAACAACAACAACACTGTTACCAAAGACTGTCCAACAACAACAACATTGTTACCAAAGACTGTCCAACAACAACAACAACAACAACAACATTAACATTGTTACCAAAGACTGTCCAACAACAACAACAACAACATTGTTACCAAAGACTGTCCAACAACAACAACAACAACACTGTTACCAAAGACTGTCCAACAACAACAACATTGTTACCAAAGACTTTCCAACAACAACAACAACAACAACACTTACCAAAGACTGTCCAACAACAACAACAACAACAAACACTGTTACCAAAGACTGTCCAACAACAACAACAACACTGTTACCAAAGACTGTCCAACAACAACAACATTGTTACCAAAGACTGTCCAACAACAACAACAACAACTTACCAAAGACTGTCCAACAACAACAACAACAACAACACTGTTACCAAAGACTGTCCAACAACAACAACATTGTTACCAAAGACTGTCCAACAACAACAACAACAATAACGCTGTTACCAAAGACTGTCCTGTAGTGTATAGTGATGGTTGTTATGCAATAGTTGATTTATATGAACATTTAACAGATTTATAACTCATTATTCTTGAAAGTCGTTTACACTATTAATGTGTTCATTTACAAAATCGCGGATAATTCGATTTCAACGGACATGATTCTGAAGTAATCGGGATATGAAATCAACATATTATATATTATAAAAATAGCATTAAAGCATTAATGGTATTCGAAAGCTAATATAAAAGGTGGTGCCACATGTCCAGTTACCCACATAAGTTTTGTTCCTCGTCGTAATCTTATGTATGAAAGTAAAATAGTATGAATTAAGTGCGAGTGTGTGTGTGTGTATATATAGTTATAATTATCAGTTGACTATTCCGATGAGTTAACCACTGCATAAGAAACTACATATATAATTCAATCATGCTGCATTATATTTGTATACATAAGATCACGTAGAGGACCAACATGTATGTGGGCAACTGAACATATTGCCTCATTTCGGTTGGTTATCAAAATTGTGTGCCCGGATTAAATAACTGTTTGTAAAGTGTTTGTCCATTACAGTGTGTCCAGTTGCAACCCACAGTGATACTATGTGTGTGTATTGCAAATGTAATGGCGTGGTGCAATGTTATTGATAAAAGCTGCTGTTTGGAACGAGAGAGAGAGAGAGAGAGAGAGAGAGAGAGAGAGAGAGAGAGAGAGAGAGAGAGAGAACAAAAAAAAAAATAGTGCGAGTGTGTATGTGTGTGTGTGGTGGGATGGTGGCAATACAGATACAGACACATGCTAATAATATACTGTAAACTCGGATACAAACCTCCTTCAAGCTCTGTGTCCATTTTTTAATAGATTGTACCTTCAATGTGTCTGTCTTGTTAACCCCTACTGTACCGGCGACAGTCCTTTTAGTTTTATGCTAGCTATATTTAGACGATTTTGTGAAGTTTAGGAAGGATCTGTGGTTGTAAAAAGGATTAAGTTAGATAGCACGAAGCTTGTTCTTTGTTGAGCGCCTATAGTGAACTGAATACAATCGTCTAATAGAAGCCAGAATAAAGTTAAAAGGACGTTACCGGTACTGAATGGGTTAATGACAATTTGAAGGTAGACACGTTACTATCAGCTTTGCCTTTTTTCTCCTGTTTGCGCATAAACAGGAGAAGCTCGACACTCAGCTGTGAAAACGACGAATGAGTGAAGATAACTGTCGTAATACCATATTCCCCCATTGAATAATTGAAGGGGGGTCACCGGCTTTTTTGTAGCTATCTCTCCTTTTCTCTCTTTCCCTGGTGTGTATCCATTCGGCCCCATTCAGCCAACTGTGTTAAGACGTTTATCCCTATCCAGGTGTCGATTTCTTCCTGGCGAGCAATAGCGAGCCAGCATTGTATGAAGAAATCCGGCTTCGCCGGAGAAATTTTTCTATCGAAAAATTTACAAATTTAGCTTGCTGTCACAACAAAAATATATATATATGCTGGCTTGCTACCGCTCACCAGGAAAATATTGAAACGTGGATGGGGGTAAACGTCTTAAAACAGTAGGCTGCATGGAACCGAATGGATACAAGCCAAAGAGAGAGGGAGAGAAAAACAGCGAGGTGTGCTCCTTTAATCTTACAATATGTCTAGCCCAGACTCCTGACTATCATGAGTCATATATTGATTTTATTATAGGATTCCCAAAACCCAGCATATCAGGAGTCAGGACTATATTGTAATTCCTTAAGGGGAGGTCTCCACTTGAGGGATTTTTTTCTTGACCCCTTTCTCCCTCATGGTTAGCCCCATTGTTTTTGAGATTTTAAGACGTTTGCCCCATTAGTTTGGTGATTTTAAGAATTTCCGCCCTATTCTGTCAATTTTAAGACCTTTCGTGCAATTTATGTGTCGATTTTATCATGGCGAGCGATAGCGAGCCTGTAATTTAGGAGTAACCGGCCTTTGGCCGGGAAATTTTTCTACCGAAAAATGAACAAATTTATCTTGAAAGGGTGTCAAGGGGGTGACATTTTAAGATTGCTGGAAGAGTAGGAAACAAACTAGAAACCTCCCCTTAAGTCGTTATTACACGAGCGCTTTTTCCCTCAGCATTTATTTTCAACACTGGTCTAGCAGCTTATGAGGTCAACATTAACAATATTTATCCTCAACACTGGTCTGGCAGCTTATGAGGTCAACATTAACAATATTTATCCTCAACACTGGTCTGGCAGCTTATGAGGTCAACATTAACAATATTTCGGTTACCTAAATGCATCTACCAACAGTCTAGTTTCCGATATCAGTGCAAAATAGTCCAACAATGTTGATCATCGAATGTTGACTATAAAAGCTCTCGTGTGATACCGGCTTTACTCAAATATAACGCTGTAATTAACCCGAATCACAGTTAGAATATGTTACCTAGTCTTACAGTTGACGTTGATCTATTGACAAATATAATAAGAACATGCTCGAAGAAATACATATCTCGGAAGACTGATGAAACAATGAGAATAATGCGAGACGTATATTATGAGAATGAACAGCCTACACAACTATTATTTCACAAACACTTATTAGGGTGTATGTTAAATTGTATATAACACAAACATTCATGTGATGTGTATGTAAAACAGGATCACGTGTGTGTGTGTGTGTGTGTGTGTGTGGTACGAATAGTAGGGTGTGTGCGTGTATTGCGTTTGCTAGAGAAAGAGAGAGAATATCTGTGATTGTGTGTAAGTTCAGAGAGACAAACTAAAACTTCTTGCCCAGGAGAGTCCGCCAAAGCCAATTTTCCTCATGACCACACCAAGCCAACTTCTGGGTCAGTCTTACTAAATCCACACAAAGCTCTCTGGCTCAAGTGTTGGCCGGGGGAGCCTTTAGGGGGTTAGTGCTTGGTTTTTGGTCTATATATTTAGTTATTAATATATGTTTGAGTTTCCTCGCTATACCTCCATCAAACTAAGAAAAACACCCCCTAGACCCCCTTTCAAGATAAATTTGTACATTTTTCGGTAGAAAATGGTTCCAGCCGAAGGCCGGTTCCTTCTAAATTTAGAGGCTCGCTATCGCTCACCAGGAAAAAAGGTCTTAATATTGACAAAAAATGAGGCGAAAGGTCTCAAAATCACCAAACTAACGGAACGAACGTCTTAAGACCTCAAAACTAATATGCTAAACATGAGGCAGAATGGGGTCCAGAAAAATAACGACCATCTCCCTTCAAATAGTAAGTCAATAGTTGGTGAACGTGGACTCCAACACCAGCTACAACCAACCTCTCTGGCGACCAAAGAGTTATGATCTGAGTTGTAAATAAAACAGGTTTAGCCCTCCTACTAGCACACCATCAGAGCATGGTATACGTTTGGAAAGTATGTAAACATTAATATGACATTGTGCGTTAAAATTAGGTTGCGACCGAGAGAGATATTAGTAGAGAGAGTAGTTAACGGAATGAATTGCTATCAGCAAAATATATAATTGACAAGTTGCAAACCTCTACCTATAGTTTAGTGCATATTATTATTCCTTAATTACTAATTTCAAAGTGATTCTCATTGTACTATTCTATTCTTATAAATACTCATATATTGTCAGCATTGAGCAACATTCCATTATAGTATTCGATTTTTCAAGTCAGTTACAGATAATATATAATAATACAGTATACTGTATAATTATGATTCAAATAAAATTGTATACAACCTAGAATAGGCATACGACTGTCCAGTAATACACATATTCACGTATACGTTTTGCTTCTAATGTTGTGTATGTGTGTTATTTTGCCTGAGAATGATGCTGCAGAACAATGTCCGTGATACTTTTCTTAATGACTATCAGAAGTGGGCTATTAAAAAATAAGTACGACTATTTGAGTTTCTATATGGAATGCCGAGAGAGATTGCAGAGAGTTGGTGAGTGGACGGGATTTAATTATACAAAAGGCTTTCCTTTCTACTTTGTCTAGGAGTCCGGTGTGAGAGGATCCTCCCCACACATGTGAACAATATTCAATACAAGGACACACTGTGCCCCTGTACAGAGGAAGAAGCTGTGCAGGGATAAAACAAAACTTGAGGTGGTTGAGCAACCCAACTTCTGGGAGGCTACCTTAGCAAGACTGGTAATATGGTCCTTCCAAGTGAGAGCAGAAGAAAAAGAGACACCTAGAATATTGAGAGACGATGAAGGATTTATTTTTGTATTGTTGAAGTATAATAGTATATAGTAAATCACCTTCATCACCATGAATATCTTTGTCCTAACCCGAGCCTGCAGCTCGGCGGAACGTATTCACAAATATAATGGATCTCTGAGAAGCCGTAAACTAGTTAATTTCCAGTAACAAGAAAGAGAGGAGAAGGGAGATAACACGGTGTAGGAGCGATGAAATTAAACTGGATGAAAATATTTTAGTTTTCTCAGCCACAGCACTTCTTTTTAGTTCGTTTTTTGTCTATGTTTATGAATCATTTATCAGGTTTTAGACTATTAATTAAGGTAGTTTATCCTTCAGATTAAAACAAGTGTTCCAAGTGTGAGAAATCTACTCGGAATTAATGTAATAGGAAAGGATAATGTACAATGTTCTACAATAAATGTATAAAAGACAAATTGACAACCGAAGAGTACGCATACCCTAAACTGCCTAAAGGCTAAAGTTCTTACGCTTGCACAGCTGACATCATAGGTCCAGCATGCTTGCAGTTTTTATTAGCGTTGAATTGGTTTACAGATTTTTGTTGTACGGGTTCAGGTTATTGTTTATATTCTGATTACTTACCTCTTCTCAGTCACAAAACCAATGGACACTAAACACACAAACTATGACTATTTCTGTTAAAATAATACACTACCTTCCTCATAGTTCAAAGACTTCATCACTCAAAAACTGTACAATGAGCAAATGAACCATTAACTAACGGTGCAAATCTCTTTTAAAGAAAGAGAAGATCTGTAAGAACAAATAGACATAAATCAAAGAGAGTCACCAACCCGCACAAGTAAATGGGAAGTACTCCTTACTGCAGAGAGGATCCATATTCACTAAAGCAGCTAAGGTCCCTTATCTTAAATTATGTGCCCTTAATCAACTCTGCGAAGCAGAGTGGTATCGCGCACACAGATCCCGGCCGTATACTGTGCACCACCAGTCAGCTTGTCTGTCGTCATCGTCCGTCGTCGTCGTCTGTCTGTCCGGAAAATCCTCCTAGACCGTTTGATAGATTTTCACCAAATTTCACTGGTATATCCATTTGGTCAATGCGAAGGTTAATCAAAAAGAAATTTTCCATTTAACTTAAAGGTTAAGGTCAAAGATCAAGGCTAAAAATAAGGTCAATATTTCATATTTTTTAGTTCTTACTCAAATGTCTTCATTTTCACTATACAAGTTACTGGTAACTTATTTATCTTATTGACCATATTTTAGGTAAATATTCCAAAGGGAAAGGTCGTAGGTTAAGGTCAAAGGTCAAAATAAGTTTTTCACTAGTATTTCTTATACTAACTGTTAGATTCTCACTAGACTTACCATGTATATTCGGAATACCTAGGCCAAGGTCATACAAAAAACTATACAATTCCATATAAAAGGTCAAGATCACAGGTCAAGGTCAAATAAAAGGTCAATATGCTATTTTCTTTACTTTTCATGCAAACTTCACAAAATTTGGTGAGATCGTTGCACTTTAATTGAAAATTAAAATAATACATTTGGACACGCATATCATAAAGGTCAAGATAAAGGTCAAAGGTCAAGATCAACTAGTCTATTAATATATGAAACTAACTGATGGGTTTTAATTAAATTAGGCATGCTTATTTGATTTTCTGGGGCAATGTCAATGAAAACAAAAAAATACTCTTACATAAAGGTCCAGGTCACAGGTCAAGGTCAAAGGTCAACTTTTACTATTTATTTTACTTTTTACTCAGATGTCTTCATTTTCACTATACACGTTACTGGTAACCTTGATATCGTATTGCCCAAATTTTACATACATATTCTAAAGGGCAAGGTCAAAGATCAAGGTCAAAATAGGTTTTCTCCTAGTATTTCTTATACTAACTGTTAGATTCTCTCTACGCTTACCATGTATATTCGGAATACCAAGGCCAAGATCATGCAAGAAACTATACAATTCCATATGAAAGGTCAAGGTCACAGGTCAAGGTCAAATAAAAGGCCAATATGCTATTTTCTTTACTTTCCATGCAAACTTCACATTTGGTGAGATATTTCCCTTTTCACTTAAAGGGCAACTAACAAATGTCGAGACATATAAAGGTCAAAATAAAGGTCAAAGGTCAAGGTCAACTATAATATTGATATATATGAAACTAACTAATGGGTTTTAATGAAAGTATGCATGCTTATTTGATGTTCATGGGCAATGTCAATGCAAACAAAAATGTACTCCTACATAAAGGTCAATGTCACAGGTCAAGGTCAAAGGTCAACTTTTATTATTTATTAAACAAAAATTACTCACATTTTGGAAAACTGGCTATGTTATGGCTTATTACTTAAATATTATATATATCAAATTTCACATAAATATTGTAATAATTAAAGTCGGAGGTCAAGGTCAAAACAAGAGTATTTGTCATTTTTCCTAACTCCTCCTAGACTGTTTAATGTATTGTCACCAAATTATACAGGCTAATTCAGTTGATCAATGCGACGACCATCCAAATATATGTATTTTATTTTAAGTCAAAGGTCAAAGGTCAAGGTCACAGTATATGATAACTATATGTAATAAATAAGTTTTGATACAAATTACACCATATTCATAATGCTAGTTAATACAAACATTACTGTTAAGCTAACTAAATCCTCGATAAGAAATTCTAAGGTCGAAGGTCAAGGTCATAGGTCGAAATGATTTTTACTAGTATTTCCTATTTAATGTAAGATTCTCATTAGGCATATCTTGCATATTCGGAATGCCTAGACCAAGGTCATACAAGAATAAACATAATTCCATTTGATAGGTCAAGGTCACAAGCCAACATAAAAAGTAAGGTCAATATGCTAATTTATTTACTATTCATGTAAATTTCACAAAATTCGTTGAAACAGTTGTGCTTTAAGGGAAAATTAAGATGTTAAATGTTCAGACATCATGAAGGTCAACATGAAGGTCAAAGGTCAAGGTCAACTATTCCTTTAATACCTCTGAAACTAACTGATGATCTTTAATGACATTTGACACATTAGTTGATTTTCTAGGGTAACATCAAAGCAAACAAAAATATAATCCTACATAAAGGTCAAGGACAGGCCAAAGTCAAAAGTTAACCTTCATAAAAAAATATACTCAATTTTCGATAAGCTGACGACTTTTAGTTGCATATTACTTAGATAACATATATTGCAATCATATATATATATAAATATATATATATATATATATATATATATATATATATATATATATTATAATACTTAAGGTTAAAGGTCAAGGTCGAAGAACAAAAGAAGTGTTAATAATTTTCTTTAAACTCTTCCTAGACTGTTTAACCCTTTTTGTAGCGGTGATGTCTTTTTTAATTGTATTCTAACTATAATTAGACAATTTTTGTGGTAGTAAAAAGGGGTAATTAAGATAGTTGAGAGCCTGCTAATTTTATAGAGGCCCTGCATAAACTAAATAAAATCATCTTAATCCCCTCCGACATCTATGACGGGATCGCGTCATATGGCGGTATGCCCAAGAGTATCATATGACGCGATCGCGTCATATGAACTTAGTGAAATAGCTCAATAATATGTTATATGTCGCATTTGCGTCATATTGAGCTCAGTAAGTTAGATCAGAATCTGTGGGTTGGTGGCAACCCCAAATAACTCCGACTTCTACCGGTACCTCAGTGTAAGAGAGTGTTGTGTGGGAAATACGGGGTTGGCGGAGCGCCAACCCGTAAGTAAGTTAGCAACTTATGTCGGACAGAGTTAATATCCAGTATGAAATGAAATCGACAGAACTGTAGCCTACTGAACGGGTTACATATCGTCACCAAATTTTGCTGGCAAATTCGGTTGGTCAATGCAACGCTTATCCAAATTTAGTGTTTTTGTTATCAACTCTGCGCAAGCAGAGTTTGGTAGCGCCCCCCCCCCCCCCCCCGTATAGTGGGTACCACTCGAAAAAAAAAATCTGTCGTCGTCGTCGTCCGTCTGTCTCCAAACTCCTCCTAGACCGTTGGACAGATTTTCACCAAATTTCACGCAAACATTTGTTGGATGAATGCGAACGTCAGTCAACAAATATTTTTTGAATTTGGGCAATAGTTATGATTTTAAGTCCAAAATATGGTTTTACCCCCCTCCCACCCTGCAATGAAGGCGTTCTGCGTGTGTGTCACATACACAGAACGCCTTCGTTCTGGGGGTGAAAAGATCTTGCGCTGCATTTGTTAGGTTAAGTTAGTTTAGTTGACAATAGAAGTGATGGTAGTAATAGTGGGGATGATGGCAATTGTAGTGATAATGGTAATGATGGTAATTGTAGTGATAATGGGGAAAATAGTGATGATGGTTGTAGTTGTAGTGATGACAGCAGTGATGATGATGACATTAGTAGGTATGATGGTGACAGTACTAGTAGTAGTGATGATGGTCATAATAGTAGTGATGATGGTGACAAGTAATGATGATAGTTGTGATAATGATGACATTAGTGATGATGGTGACAGTAGTAGTGATGATGGTGAGTAGTAGTGATGATGGTGAAAGTTGTAGTGATGATTACAGTAGTAGTGATGATGGTAGGAGTAGTAGTGATGACTATAATAGTAGTAGTGTTGATGATAGTAATGGTGATAATGACTAGTAGTGATGATGACCCATCGCAGAGTTGGGTATGCCGTTTTGATTTTGGGCAAAGCGGCACTTCTACTTTATCAGAGTTTGGTATCCCCCCCCCCCCCCCCCCCCGTATAGTGGGTACCACACAACAAATATGTCTGTCGTCGTTGTCATCCGTCTGTCTCCAAACTCCTCCTAGACCGTTGGACGGATTTTCACCAAATTTCACATTTGTTGGGTGAATGCGAACGTCAGTCAAATTTTGTTTTTTTAATTTGTGCAATAGTTATGATTTTAGACCCGAAATATGGTTTCTCCCCCCACCCCCGCCACTTCCCCTGGGGCCCCCCCCCCCCCCCCTCACACACACACACACACACCCAGCAATGATGGCGTTCTGGGAGCGAAAACATCTCACTACGTATTTGCTAGGTTAGGTTAGTTTAGTTGGCACTAGACGTGATGGTAGTAATATTTGGATTGATGGTGATAGTAGTGATGATGGTGATAATAGTAGTGATGATGATGACAGTAGTAGATATGATGGTGACAGTAGTAGATATGATGGTGACAGTACTAGTAGTAGTAATAATGGTCATAATAGTAGTGATGATGGTGACAAATAATGATGATAGTTGTAGTGATAATAATGACAGTAGTGATGATGGTAGTGACGATGGTGTGAGTATTAGTGATGATGGTGAGTAGTAGTGAGGATGGTTAAAGTTGTAGTGATGATGACAATAGTTGTGGTTATGAAGATCATAGCAGTAGTAGTGATAATGGTGACAGTGGGACAAATGATGGTAATATTTGTAACAGTAGTGATGATGATGGTTATAGTAGTAGTGATGATCTTAACAGTAGTAATGCTGATTGTAAGATGGTGGTGATGATATTAGTAATGATGGTTGATAGTTGTAGTATCAATGATTATAGTAGTGATTAAGATGGTAGTGACAATGGTGACAGTAGTAGTGATGATGGTGAGAATAGCAGCGATGATTGTAATTGTAGTAGTGATGATGATCATAGTAATGGTGATGATGAAAGTAGTTGTGATAATTGTGGCAGTTGTAGTGATGATGGCAGTAGTAGTGATGATGGTGATTGTGATTGATGATGATATTAGTAGTGATGATGGTAACCCATCGCAGAGTTGGGTATGCCGTTTTGATTTTGGGCAAAACAGCACGTCTACTTTATCAACTCTGCGTAAGCAGAGTTTTGTATCCCCTCCCCCCCCCCCGTATAGTGGGTACCACCGAAAAAAAATTCTGTCGTCGTCGTCGTCCGTCTGTCTCCAAATTCCTCCTAGACCGTTGGACGGATTTTCACCAAATTTCCCACGAGCATTTGTTGGGTGAATGCGAACGTCAATCAAAAGAGATTTTTTGAATTTGTGCAATAGTTATGATTTTAGACCTGAAATATGGTTCCCACCCCCCCTCCCTTCCCCTGGGGCCCCCTCCCCCCAGAAAACCCCCCCACCCAGGGCCCCCCCCCCCCCCCACCCTCCTGCAATGATGGCGTGCTGTGTGTCTGCCCCATAGGGGTTCACACACAGAACGCCTTCGTTCTGGGGGCAAAAACATCTCGCACCGCATTTGTTAGGTTAAGTTAGTTTAGTTGACATTAGAAGTAATGGTTGTACTAGTGGTGATGATGGTAATTGTAGTGATAATGGTGATAACAGTAGTGATAATGGTAATTGTAGTGATAATGGTGATAATAGTAGTGATGATGGTTGTTGTTGTAGTGATGATGACAGCAGTGATGATGATAACAGTAGTAGATATGATGGTGACAGTACTAGTAGTAGTGATGATAGTCCTCATAGTAGTGATGCTGGTGACAAGCAATGATGATAGTTGTAGTGATAATTATAACAGTAGTGATGATGGTGACAGTATTAGTGATGATGGTGAGCAGTAGTGATTATGGTGAAAGTTGTAGTGATGATAACTGTAGTAGTGATGATGGTAAGAGTAGTAGTGATGACTATAATAGTAGTACTGTTGATGATAGTAATGGTGATAGTGATTAGTAGTGATGATGGTGACCCATCGCAGAGTTGGGTATGCCGTTTTGAATTTGGGCAAAACGGCACGTCTTCTTTATTCAAAGGTCAAGGTGAATGGTGAAGGTCACAGATTATGGTCACTACTTCTTTCTTATCAACTCTGCGTAAGCAGAGTTTGGTAGCGCCCCCCCTCACCCCCCCCCCCCCCCATGTATAGTGGGTACCACCCGGAAAAAAAATCTCGTCGTCGTCGTCCGTCTGTCTCCAAATAGTGGAGCAGATAACTGCAAATTTCAGGAGAATCGTTCATTCCGGAAACAAGCACCAAATTTGGCACACATATTCCTTGGGGATTGCTCTTTTGATAAAACCTGTTAGCCACCTAAAAATTCAAGATGGCGGCCATTTTTCAAGATGGCCGCCATTGAATATACAGAAATATTGCATTTCGCAATAAAATCGCAAAGACTTGTCCTATTTGAATGATCTTGGTGTCAAATCATACATTTTTCACTATGTAGAATCCGAATTTGGAACCATGGACTTACTCACTAGCTTCCTTGTACCATAATATCAGTCCCGGAATCCTAATATTCTGCTAAATTAGAGGTTCATGATAGTCTGACTCGGCTAAAATGCATGGTAGTGTATATCGTAGTAGTGTTAGAGGTTTAGTATGTGTAGCATCTTCCTGTACAAGGCTTCCAAACTGGACATGACACGATGCAGTGGGGGGGGGGGGGACGTTGAGAGACTTGCAGCGGAAGGTGTAGAGTAGTAGCTCAACTGAGCGGATGTCAACACACAGCCAGGGCACACTGGTGGCACCGCTGCTGTGAAACTCAGCATGGGGTTCAGTATCAGCTGAATAATTAGTTTAGTGTAGCTAAATAATTAGTTTAGTGTCCCAAATGCTGTCTAATAAGCCCCGCATCAGTTAGCTACCGTAGATTACATGTAGTTTAACATAGATGTTTAGTTAGATAGCCGCGCCTGAATTGACAGGGTGTGCCAGCGCGGGAGAGCCGAGCCAAAGGGTAACAGGGCTTTACATTGCTTTGCATGTAGTTACCTGGATGGTGTACAGATCGCACAGGACTTAAATGATACTGGATGAACGATTGGGCTAGGTGTAGGTCATATAATTGTATTCCCGAACCTAGTCGTATCCCATACCTTATTGTGCATGATTGTGATTAAGGTGGTAAAAGGATAACCCCTTGGCCTTGATTCACTGAATACAGATAATTATCATACTGTGATTATCTGTTATATCTGTTATATAACATACTGTGTTATATCATACTGTGATTATCTGTTATATACTGTGATGATCTGTTATCTATTATATCTGTGTTACAGAAAATTATCATACTGTATTCACCAAGATGGCAAATACAGATCCAGGACCGTCTAAATTCCGGACTGACTGGAGCAAGTGTTGTCTTTGCCAGAAAAAGAAGAGTGAAGAGCTCAAGTCACCACGTGCACAACAACCACAAGAACATGATGGCTACACTATGATTGCGACTACTATTTCCCTCTTTCACGCAATTAATGAGATGCCTATTGTTATGGATCCAGCCAGACTTGATGATGGTGGTGGCATTAAAGAAACTCTGAGGAGCAACAAGGCGCAGTATCACCAAAGTTGTCGCCTTATGTTCAACAACACGAAACTGGAGAGAGCCAGAAAAAGAAGAGCAGATAGTGCTCAGCCAGTAGAATGCCAGACCAAGCTGCGTAGAACCAGCCTTGAAGGCCAAACGTGTTTCATATGTGACAAAGAAGCCCCATCCTCTGAACTCAGACAAGTTATGACGATGAACCTCAATAACAGACTTAATGAATGTGCCCAAACTTTAAATAACGGAAAACTTCTTGCAAGACTCAGCGGTGGAGTCTATTGCACAGAAGCTCAAATACAATTTTGCATGCTTGACAGACCTGTACAATAGAGAGAGGACGTACCTCAGAGCCACCAAGAGACTGGAACAGGAACGTGCACCCGAAGAGGATGCCCACCCACAGGCATTCTCAGAGCTAGTCACATATCTAGTGGAGACCACCAGATCTGGCGAGGGTCCTGCAGTCTTCCGACTTGCAGACATAGTTCACCTGTATGCCCAGCGCCTGGAACAGCTGGGTGTTGATGCACCTGCTGTCAACTCCACAAGACTGAAGGAAAAACTGCTGTCAGAAATACCTGAGTTGGAAGTTCACAAGCAGGGAAGGGATGTTCTTCTGGCTTTCCAGAAAGATGTGGGCTTTGTCTTGTCAGAAGCCTCTGACTATTATACTGAAGCTATTATCCTTGGCAAAGCAGCTAACATCTTGCAAAGACATATGCTGGACTACAAGTCCACATTTGATGGAACCTTCCATGAGGGGTGCATTGAGCAGGCCATTCCACTCACTCTTCTTCAGTTTGTGGCCATGCTTGAACACGGAGCGGACATCAAATCTCAACTGAGGTTTGGCGCATCAAAGACAGATCTAGCAATTGCTCAGCTGCTTCAGTACAACTGCTACGCAAGGTACAAAGAAGGAGCAGCAACTCACAGACACTCCAAAGACAGAGAGACCCCATTCCCTGTTTACATGGGGATGTCAGTCTACACAAAGACCAGAAAGAGAAAGTTGGTGGAAATGCTTAACGAGCATGGCATGAGTATTTCATACGACAGGGTGCTACAGACATCTGCACAGCTGGGAGATGCAACAGTCAGCAAGTACGTGGAAGATGGGGTGGTCTGTCCACCAGTTCTGCGAAAAGGGCTGTTCACCACATCAGCCATGGACAACATAGACCACAATCCCACTGCAACGACAGCGACCACTTCTTTCCATGGAACCAGCATCTCTGTTTTCCAGCACCCAACCAAAGAAGACAAAGGTGAAGAGCGTGGACAGCTGAAGTTCGGAGAGGAGAAAATGAAGACAGTTCCAGAACTTCCAGACTCCTTCACCAATGTCCGGCCCGCCTTCTTCACCAAGAAGAAACCCTCTCCTCCCCAGAGTGGTGTGACACACCCAGACACCAGTCTGCTGAGGCCACAACTGGCAATGGAGTATGAGTGGCTGGAGAAGGTCACTGTGACAGATGGGCCAGTGGATGTGACTTGGTCAGCCCACCATGCTTCACAGAAAAGAGGAAAGCCATTTGAGGTCAGCATTACATCACTTTTGCCTCTGCTGCGAGATCAGGCCCACTCGGTTGCTACAGTCATGCATGTGATGGACAAGATCAAGGAGATAGTGGCATTTCTGAACCCCGGTCAGGTGCCAGTCATTGCTGCTGACCAGCCAATATATTATGCAGTAGCCAAGCAGGTCCAGTGGCACTGGCCTGAAATCTACGGTGAGGACAAGTTCGTCATAATGTTCGGAGGCTTGCATATTGAGATGGCGGCACTGAAGTCCATTGGAACTCTACTCCAGGACAGTAGTTGGACAGGAGCCCTCTTGGAGGCAGGGATAGCATCTCCTGGGACAGCAGATTCATTTCTGACAGCTTCGAGCATCACTAGGATACGACAGATGCACCAGATAATAGCATGCAGTCTGTACAAGCTTCTGAAGGCAGCCCACACGGACTACTCGAAAGAGACAGATGAACAACCCGAAGAGGTGCCTAGCTTCGAAGCTTGGTGTGAGCATCGCAAACTGCAAAGTCCCCAGTTTAATTTCTGGTATATGGTGCTGTCAATGGAACTGGTGATCCTCTTGTTGATCCGATCATTCAGGGAAGCCATCTTCTTCCTGTACTGTCAGTCACTGGCTGAGCTGATACCGTATTTCTTTGCCAACAACAATGTAAACTATGCACGGTGGCTTCCGATCCACTACAGAGACATGGTAACCCTGGAACAGAAGCATCCTCAGCTGGCTCAGGAGTTCCAGAGTGGAAACTTTGTTGTACACAAATCAAGCCGACAGTTCTCAGCAATGGCTATTGACCAAGCTCACGAGCAGGCCAACGATGTCATCAAGGCAGACTGGGGTGTGATCGGCGTGACTGAAGACCCATCAGCACTGAGAAGATGGATGATGGCTGGTCCTCAAGTCAGCCACTTGGTTGCACAGTATGAGGCAGCATGTGGGACCAAAGAGGGTACTGAACACACCAGCCACCATGAGGAGACAGAACGAGCACAAAGAGTGTTCTTTGAGAAAGTAGAAAAGCTCTCACAAGCCATGACAGATATGTGCAATCCTTTCCAGGAGGAGAGTCGGGACCTGCTTTCGCTTGATACAAAGGATATTGCTCACCACACTGCCGCCGAGCTGATTGGCACACACCTTGAGAAAGGCAAGGTCCGTTTCCAGGAGTTTATGAAGGGACTGGAAGGGGAAGAAGAATCCACCTATGAACCAATCAAGAAGAACAGGGTTGACTTTTTCCGACAGGTACCAGCCTCTGTTGACTCTTCAAAGCAAAAAGTGCTGAAGGAAGACTGTCAACTGTTCTCCAAGCTGTTCATATCATGCCAGAGCAGAGAGTGTGACTTGAAGGAGTTCTTCCGTCATGAGAACCAGTCACATCCTGCTGCCCTCAGTGATGGTGGAAAGCTCCACACCTGTCAGAAATCCCACCTCACTACCATTCTTCAGAGCCAAGTTACAACCCCTGAGGCAGAGCCAGACGGCGACACCATCATCATAGATGGTGCAGCGTTGGTGAACAGTCTGCCCCCACGGAGTTCAATGACGTTCGAAGAGTACGCAATGCTCGATGTCCTTCCTAGAATACAAGCATACTCTACCAAGTACAAGAGAACAGACATTGTGTTTGATGTCTACCGGCCATCTAGTCTGAAAGCTGAAACTAGATCAAAGCGAGGACGCGGGGTGAGACGCAGGGTGACAGGGAACGGCAAAATTCCCTCAAACTGGCGAAACTTCCTGAGAGAAAATGACAACAAAGCCGAGCTGTTCAACTTTCTGGCTGATAAGATTGCACGTGTGGCCACACCAAATGTGGTCATTGTGACCAAGGAAGAAGATGATGTCAGCAACCGCACTATCAATCTGGCTGGGGTGGCACCGAGCAGTCATGAAGAAGCTGACACGCGGATCTTTGTGCATGCCAGGCATGCAACAGAAGCAGGCAGCAAAGTCATCATGGTCAAAGCCAGCGACACAGATGTTGTCATCATCGCAGTCAGTGTTCTGCAGGCACTTCAGGAGCTAGGTCTACAGCAGTTGTGGGTTGCCTTTGGCCAAGGACAGAACCTGAGGTGGGTTCCTGTACATGACTTGTGTCGCACTCTTGCAGAAAAGAGCAAAGGGATGCTCTTCTTCCATGCCTTCACTGGCTGCGATGTCGTTTCAGCATTCCGTGGCAAAGGGAAGAAGTCTGCTTGGTAAACCTGGGATGTTTGTGATGAGGCTTCCGGTGTCTTCAGCAAACTCAGCCAGTACCCACCGGTAGTTGATGATGAAGACCTGGAGACCTTGGAGAAGTTCGTGGTCATGATGTACGACCGATCCAGCACAGCTGAAGGTGTCGATGATGCGAGGTTGGACATGTTTGCTCGGAAGCAGAGGCCGTACGAAGTCCTTCCTCCAACCCGAGCAGCACTGAAGCAGCATGTGAAGCGTGCTGCCTACCAGGCGGGCTGCATCTGGAGTCAGTCAACAGTACGTCAACCAGAAACGCAGACTCCTGCCAACTGGGGCTGGACCAAGAAAGGAGATCTGTGGCAGATCGTTTGGACAGAGCTCCCACCCATTGCAGAGAGTTACCAGTAGCTGACCACGTGTGGATGCAAGTCGGAATGCTGTGGTCGATGCAAATGCTACTG
This sequence comes from Paralithodes platypus, assembly GCA_032716605.1. Lineage (NCBI taxonomy): Eukaryota > Metazoa > Arthropoda > Malacostraca > Decapoda > Lithodidae > Paralithodes > Paralithodes platypus. The sequence continues at coordinate 13,931,543 of CM064505.1, forward strand.
CTTTGGTCTGACCTGCACGGCACTGTGCAGCTGCAGATGCGAGGTTTAGAAGCGTTGTAGTATACTCATCCAGGCAGCAAGGCAATAAGTGACAAACAAGTATAGGCCTACTGCCTACATGTACATCCAATAATATATCGGACTGATGGTGCCAATGATATGGGCACTTTTTACCCTAATTATGATTCCGGGACTGATATTATGGTACAAAGAAGCTAGTGAGTAAGTCCATGGTTCCAAATTTGGATTCTACATAGTGAAAAATGTATGATCTGACACCAAGATCATTCAAATAGGACAAGTCTTTGCGATTTTATTGCGAAATGCAATGTTTCTGTATTTTCAATGGCGGCCATCTTGAAAAATGGCCGTCATCTTGAATTTTTAGGTGGCTAACGGGTTTTATCAAAAGAGCAATCTCCAAGGAGTATGTGTGCCAATTTTGGTGCTTGTTTCCAGAAATGAACGATTATTCCAGTTATCTGCCCCACTAAAACTCCTCCTAGACCGTTGGACGGATTTTCACAAAATTTCCCATGAACATTTGTTGGGTGAATGCGAATGTCAGACAAAAAATATGTTTTGAATTTGTGCAATAGTTATGATTTTAGACCCAAAATGCGGTTCCCCCCCCCCCCAAAAAAAAAAACCCTACTCAGAAACCCCCCCTCTGCAATGATGACGTTCTGTGTGTGTATACCCCGTAGGAGCTCACACATAGAACGCCTTCGTTCTGGGGGCGAAAACATCTCGCCTCTTATTTGTTAGGTTAAGTTAGTTTAGTTGACATTATAAGTGATAGTAGTAATAGTGGTGATAATGGTGATAATAGTAGTGATGATGGTAATTGTAGTGATAATGGTGATAATAGTAGTGATGATGGTTGGAGTTGTAGTGATGATGACAGCAGTGATGATGATAACAGTAGTAGATATGATGGTGACAGTACTAGTAGTAGTGATGATGGTCCTAATGGTAGTGAAATGGTGACAAGCAATGATGATAGTTGTAGTAATAATGATAACAGTAGTGATGATGGTAAGAGTAGTAGTGATGACTATAATTGTAGTACTGTTGATGATAGTAATGGTGATAGTGACTAGTAGTGATGATGGTGACCCATCGCAGAGTTGGGTATGCCGTTTTGATTTAGGGCAAAACGGCAGGTCTACTTTATCAACTCTGCGTTAGCAGAGTTTGGTATCGCCCTCCCTGTAAAGTGGGTACCACCCGAAAAAAAAATCGTCTCGAAACTCCTCCTAGACCGTTGGACGGATTTTCACCAAATTTCTCACGAACATTTGTTTCATGAATGCGAACGTCAGTCAAAAAAGATTTTATGAATTTATGCAATAGTTATGATTTTAGGTCCAAAATATGGTTTTACTTCCCCCCCCCCCAGCAATGATGGCGTTCTTAGTGTGTGAGCCCCGACGGGGCTCACACACTAAGAACGCATTCGTTCTGGGGGCGAAAACATCTCGCTACATATTTGCTAGGTTAAGTTAGTTTAGTTGGCATTAGAAGTGATGGTAGTAATAGTGGGATTGATGGTGATAATAGTGATGATGGTTGTAGTTGTATTGATGATGATGTCAGTAGTAGATAATTATGATGGTGACAGTAGTAGATATGATGATGACAGTACTAGTAGTAGTGATGATGGTGACAAGTTATTATGAAAGTTGTAGTGATAATAATGACAGTAGTGATGATGGTAGTGACGATGGTGTGAGTATTAGTGATGATGGTGAGTAGTAGTGATAGTGGTGAAAGTTGTAGTGATGATGACAATAGTTGTGATGATGAAGATCATAGTAATGGTGATGATGGCAGTAGTAATGATGATGGTGACAGTAGGATACATGATGGTAATACTTGTGACAGTAGTAATGATGATGGTTATAGTAGTAGCGATGATGTTAACAGTAGTAATGATGATTGTAAGATGGTGGTGATGATAGTAATGATGGTTGATAGTTGTAGTATCAATGGTGATAGTAGTGATAAAGATGGTAGTGACAATGGTGACAGTAGTAGTGATGATGAGAGTAGTAGTGATGATTGTAATTGTAGTAGTGATGATGATCATAGTGATGGTGATGATGACAGTAGTCGTGATGATTGTGATTGGTGATGGTATTAGTAGTGATGATGGTAACCTATCGCAGAGTTCGGTATGCCGTTTTGATTTTGGGCAAAACGGCACGTCTACTTTATATATATTTTAAATTTGAATTACACCATATTCAAAATGCTACAAAATAGTGTTGTGCTGACCTTATCAACTCTGCGTAAGCAGAGTTTGGTAGCGCCCCCCCCCCTCCCCCCCCCGCCCTGTATAGTGGGTACCACCCGAAAAAAATGTCTGTCGTCGTCATCGTCCGTCTTGTCTGCAAACTCCTAGACCGTTGGACGGATTTTCACCAAATTTCACACGAACATCTGTTGGGTGAATGCGAATGTCAGTCAAAAATATTGTTTGAATTTGTGCAATAGTTATGATTTTAAGTCCAAAATATGGTTTTACCCCCTCCCCCCCTTACCTAGGGGGACCCCCCCAAGAACCCCCCCCCCCCCTCCCCCCTGCAATGAAAATGTTCTGCGTGTGTGCCTCGTAGGGGCACACACACAGAACACCTTCGTTCTGAGGGTGAACACATCTCGCCCCGCATTTGTTTGGTTAAGTTAGTTTAGTTGACATTAGAAGTGATGGTAGAAATAGTGAGGATGATGGTAATTGTAGTGATAATGGTGATAATATTGGTGATGATGGTGATAATACTAGTGATGATGGTTGTAGTTGTAGTGATGACCCTAGTAGATATGATGGTGACAGTACTAGTAGTAGTGATGATGGTCATAATAGTAGGGATGATAGTGACAAATAATGATGATAGTTGTAGTGATAATGATGACATTAGTGATGATGGTAGTGACGATGGTGACTGTAGTAGTGATGATGGTGAGTAGTAGTGATTATGGTGAAAGTTGTAGTGATGATTACAGTAGTAGTGATGATGGTAAGAGTAGTAGTGATGACTATAATAGTAGAATTGTTGATGATAGTAATAGTGATAGTGACTATAAGTGATGATGTTGACCCATCGCAGAGTTGGATATGCCGTTTTGATTTTGGGCAAAACGGCACGTCTACTTTATCAACTCTGCGTAAGCAGAGTTTGGTATCGCTCCCCCGTATAGTGGGTACCACCGCAAAAAAAAATATGTCGTCGTCGTCGTCCGTCCGTCTCCAAACTCCTCCTAGACCGTTGGATGGATTTTCACCAAATTTTCCACTAACATTTGTTTGGTAAATGCAAACGTCAGTTAAACAATATTTTTTGAATTAGTGCAATAGTTATGATTTTAGACCCAAAATATGGTTTTACCCCCCCCCCCCCCCTAGGGCCCCCTACCCAACACCCCCTAGCCCCCCCCAACCCCCTCCCAGAAACTCCCCCCCTCCGGCAATGATGGCGTTCTGTGTGTGTGTGGCCCATAGGGGCTCACACACAGAACGCCTTCGTTCTGGGGGCGAAAACATTTCGCCCCGTATTTGTGAGGTTAAGTTAGTTTCGTTGACATTAGAAGTGATGGTAGTAATAGTGGTGATGATGGTAATTGTAGTGATAATGGTGATAATAGTAGTGATGATGGTAATTGTAGTGATAATGGTGATAATAGTAGTGATGATGGTAATTGTAGTGATAATGGTGATAATAGTAGTGATGATGACAGCAGTGATGATGATGGTAGTGATGATGATGAAAGTAGTAGATATGATGGTGACAGTACTAGTAGTAGTGATGATGGTCCTAATAGTGGTGATGATGGTGACAAGCAATGATGATAGTTGTAGTGATAATGATAACAGTAGTGATGATGGTGACAGTATTAGTGATGATGGTGAGTAGTAGTGATTATGGTGAAAGTTGTAGTGATGATGACAGTAGTAGTGATGATGGTAAGAGTAGTAGTGATTACTATAATAGTAGTACTGTTGATGATAGTAATGGTGATAGTGACTATAAGTGATAATGTTGACCCATCGCAGAGTTGGGTATGCCGTTTTGATTTTGGGCAAAACGGCACGTCTACTTTATCAACTCTGCGTAAGCAGAGTTTGGTATCGCCCCCCCGTATAGTGGGTACCACCGATAAAAATGTCTGTCGTCGTCGTTGTTGTCCGTCTGTCTCCAAACTCCTCCTAGACCGTCCCACGGATTTTCACCAAATTTCCCACGAACATTTGTTGGGTAAATGCGAACGTCAGTCAAAACAGATTTTTTTAAATTTGTGCAATAGCTAGGATTTTAGACCCAAAATATGGTTTTACCCCCCACCCCCACCCCCCCCCAGGGGCCCCCTACTCTCAGAAATACCCCCTACCCAGGGGGCCCCCCCCCCAGAACCCCCCCCCCCTCCTCCTGCAATGATGGCCCATAGGGGCTCACACACAGAACGCCTTCGTTCTGGGGGTGAACAAATTTCGCCCCTCATTTGTTAGGTTAAGTTAGTTTCGTTGACATTATAAGTGATGGTAGTAATAGTGGTGATGATGGTAATTGTAGTGATAATGGTGATAATAGTAGTGATGATGGTAATTGTAGTGATAATGGTGATAATAGTAGTGATGATGGTAATTGTAGTGATAATGGTGATAATAGTAGTGATGATGACAGCAGTGATGATGATGGTAGTGATGATGATGAAAGTAGTAGATATGATGGTGACAGTACTAGTCGTAGTGATGATGGTCCTAATAGTGGTGATGATGGTGACAAGCAATGATGATAGTTGTAGTGATAATGATAACAGTAGTGATGATGGTGACAGTATTAGTGATGATGGTGAGTAGTAGTGATTATGGTGAAAGTTGTAGTGATGATGACAGTAGTAGTGATGATGGTAAGAGTAGTAGTGATTACTATAATAGTAGTACTGTTGATGATAGTAATGGTGATAGTGACTAGTAGTGATGATGGTGACCCATCGCAGAGTTGGGTATGCTGTTTTGATTTTGGGCAAAACGGCACGTCTACTTTATCAACTCTGCGTAAGCAGAGTTTGGTATCGCCCCCCCGTATAGTGGGTACCACCGATAAAAATGTCTGTCGTCGTCGTTGTTGTCCGTCTGTCTCCAAACTCCTCCTAGACCGTCCCACGGATTTTCACCAAATTTCCCACGAACATTTGTTGGGTAAATGCGAACGTCAGTCAAAACAGATTTTTTTAAATATGTGCAATAGCTACGATTTTAGACCCAAAATATGGTTTTACCCCCCCCCCCCCCCCACCCCCCCCAGGGGCCCCCTACTCTCAGAAATACCCCCTACCCAGGGGGCCCCCCCCAGAACCCCCCCCCCCCCCCTCCTCCTGCAATGATGGCCCATAGGGGCTCACACACAGAACGCCTTCGTTCTGGGGGTGAACAAATTTCGCCCCTCATTTGTTAGGTTAAGTTAGTTTCGTTGACATTATAAGTGATGGTAGTAATAGTGGTGATGATGGTAATTGTAGTGATAATGGTGATAATAGTAGTGATGATGGTAATTGTAGTGTAATGGTGATAATAGTAGTGATGATGATTGTAGTTGTAGTGATGATGACAGCAGTGATGATGGATGAAAGTAGTAGATATGATGGTGACAGTACTAGTAGTAGTGATGATGGTCCTAATAGTGGTGATGATGGTGACAAGCAATGATGATAGTTGTAGTGATAATGATAACAGTAGCGATGATGGCGACAGTATTAGTGATGATGGTGAGTAGTAGTGATTATGGTGAAAGTTGTAGTGATGATGACAGTAGTAGTGATGATGAGAGTAGTAGTGATGATGGTAAGAGTAATAGTGATCACTATAATAGTAGTACTGTTGATGATAGTAATGGTGATAGTGACTAGTAGTGATGATGGTGACCCATCGCAGAGTTGGGTATGCCATTTTGATTTTGGCCAAACGGCACGTCTATTTTATCAACTCTGCGTAAGCAGAGTTTGGTATCGCCCCCCCGTATAGTGGGTACCACCGATAAAAATGTCTGTCGTTGTCGTCGTTGTCCGTCTGTCTCCAAACTCCTCCTAGACTGTTCGACGGATTTTCACAAAATTTCCCACGAAAATTTGTTGGGTGAATGCTAACAATAGTCAAAGAAATATTTTTTGGATTTGTGCAATAGTTATGATTTTAGACCCAAAATATGGTTCCCCCCCCCCCCCCCCTGGGGCCCCTTCAACCAGAAACCCCTTCCCCCTCCTGCAATGATAGCGTTCTGTGTGTATGTGCCCCATAGGGGCTCACACACAGAACGCCTTCGTTCTGGGGGCGAAAACATCGCGCCCCACATTTGTTAGGTTAAGTTAGTTTAGTTGACATTAGAAGGGATGGTAGTAATAGTAGTGATGATGGTAATTGTAGTGATAATGGTGATAATAGTAGTGATGATGGTAATTGTAGTGATAATGGTGATAGTAGTGATTGTTACGCTGGCCAGCTTGCCAGAATGTACTTGTGACTCGCTAGCACTCGCCACGGCAGTGAAATGGGCTATAATAATCGTAGAACGATATTCTTTCTTTCTTAGTATTCATGTTGTCACAGACAGATCAGTGTTTGCCTTTATTCTTGTCGGTGACACTTAGAAGTATTTTATATCCATGGTAGTGATTATAACATGCAGTGCATGAGAGAGAGAGAGAGAGAGTCGGAGAGGAGAGTGAAGAGGCAGTGTTTGTGCGGATGTACGTGTGCATTCCTCGCTCGGTGGGCCCGCCCGCTCGCTATTGGACGGCGGGCCTGGCATGGCATATGACGTCTGCTTGTCATGTGACGTAGCGACCTGTGATTGGTCGCAGAGCCATCTGGTGGCCAGACTCAGTACTTCTCTCCTTCTCTCTCGTCAGAACATGGTATCGCGCGCTCGGCCCTACAAGTCCCTCGCATTCTGTCCCACATCTAACCCCCTTTACTGCTGTGCCTCTCTCTGAACTCCTTCTTTCCAATACTTCTTATCTTTATCCAATTAACCGTCCCTTCTGGTTCTCGCCTACGACTTCCATAGTCAGCCAGTCGTATTACCAGTGCCTGTTCTCACATATATGTTTTGCACTAGCTTTAGAGGTTATTAGAATCATAGTCACATGGATTCATATTGTTGGGTGCTTCTAATTATTTGGTTGTTCTTTATTACTATTTAATGCTAGACAGTGGAGGATATCTTTGGTCGTTGTCTGTGTTATGTATATGGCACGTCAGAGCCTGTACGACTTCGACGGAGCTAGGTAGCCTGTAGTACACCCTTGTGCATATTTTCCTTTGCGAGCTTAGCAGTATACAAGCGAAGGGCTTTTGCCTACTCTTGCTTGTATACTTGCTAACTCATTTTGTTGACCTCTGTAAGGCCTTTGACCTTTGACCTTTGACCTTTGCTGACCTTTGCTGGCCAGGGTAAGACCAGATACTTGAGATCTGAACTTACCAAGAGAGCCTCCTAGTCACTTAACATAAGATAAGGGAAATCTGTTCAGGGGAGACAGTAGGCTGCGAGCATGCTTGAGCTCTGCCTAGGCTCCCTGTACATTTATGCTGCTGCTAGACTTTATTAGTAAGAAAGACAGCATTTTGTTTATTAACTTTAACCGTGTATGCTTTAGCAATTATTCACGTATTGTTTTAGCCTAGGTTGATGCATAGTGCACAACCCAGTATGGCTGTTACTTTGGCTAAGGAAGTACTGTTATTGAGTTGCTGTTGTTAGTGCTGTCACAGAGTTGTTGCACTCTCTTGTTTCCATATATATGCATCCTACTTTTTGGTGTATTTAAGGTACACGCTTTGGTGTCCTGCCCGCATTATTCCTGTTCTATATTCGACGAGCATCTTAGAGCATCAGACGTTTTCAGAAGATTCCATATCTGTTTGGTGTAGGACTAGACTTCAAGTGTTTTCATAGAGCATTGAAGAGTTTTAGTGTTGAGTTCAGACTCACACTAAAGATAACGTAAGCATATAATATTTTATTAAATCTTGTCATAGTTTATTTAAGCATTGTTATTACTTGAGAGCTTTTTAATAACGTAATTACTCTTGTTGTGAGTAGGCTTTGCCGTCACCAGAAAGCCTTTGTAGAAGTACACTTAACCCAGTTAATTGATACCCCGTTATCCAGTAGATTAACTCTGGAGGGTTTAAGTGTTTTGTTCACCGGCTTAATAGTTCGAGGGTTTGGAATTAGCGTACCGTTGTTGCAGATCTAGCCTATCTTGTAGTCCAATATTAAGTGCCCTTGTTTATTTCGTTGTGCCGGTCGTAACAAATGGCGACCTTAGTCCAGGATATAGTGAACTGAGTTTTGCAGGATTTTTTTGGGGAGAAATCTTATTCGCCATTTTTGGGTTCGATTTTATTTCTCGCAGTGTTGGCAGTGGACATTGTTTTTGAGGATATATGGAACTTGTTGTAGTTTATTGGTGACCTAGTATTGCACTTAAACACATCTTTGAATATTTTTTGTGAATAAAGCTTGTTGTAGTTTATTGGTGACCTAGTATTGCACTTAAACACATCTTTGAATATTTTTTGTGAATAAAGCTACGCGAGAGTTTGGCTACTTTTGTCTTGACTTGGGATTTTTTTTGGTTGGCTCCATCATGTCGTCACTGGACGGGTTTGAGCATAGTGAGGGCACAGTGCGAGAGACAGGCGAGAAGGTGGAGAAGGTGGAGTTGTTTGACGGCGTTCGGGTGGTGAACGGTGAGGAGGATGCTCGGAGGTTTTTGGAGGAGCCTGTGTCGGCGGACCGGGTGTCGGGGCTGGACCGGTACGGACTGCAGTGTATAGCCACGGTCTTAGGGTTTTCTTGCACTAGCGGTTGGTCAAGAAGTGAGCTGGTTACCTGTGTGCTGGGTGGGGATCATGAGGCTTCGGGTGGAGCGGAAGCTGGGGCACCTTCGTCCCAGCCCCCATTCCACTCAACTCCTATCATGGCGCCCCCTCGGGTTCCGGAGCCGAGTACGTTCCCGCAGGCCGATGTCCGCTGGCGGTTGGGTATGCCTCTAGGTGACTCACTGGGTGTGTCCCCGGTAGTAGCACCCCCTCCTCAAGGTTTGTCTCCCGAGATGTTGTTTCAGCTCGAGCTCGCCAAACTTAAGCAGCAGGAGCGACAGGCTGAGCTCGAGCAGCGAAAGCATTAGGCTGAGCTCAGGCAGCAGCAGCAGAAGCATGAGGCTGAGCTCAAGCAGCGAGAGGATGAGCTCAAGTATGAGTCTGCAAGGTATTGTGCCGATGTTGACCTAGAGAAAACTCGTGTAGAGGTGACTGGGAACCGTTTCGTCCAGGGGGGTCGACCCCATGACCAGTCCCTGTCGCATCTACTAAAGTTGGTTCCAGTGTTTGATGAGTCAGGAGTTGCAGAATTCTTTCTCCGTTTTGAAAAAAAGTGCCGGGAGCACCAATGGCCCGAGGAGAAGTGGGCAGCCCTTGTTTCTTCACGATTGACGGGGAAAGCACTCAAGGCGTACGATGCTTTGCCCCTAGATTCGTGTGTGAATTATGAGGCGTTGAAAGAGGCTGTCTTGAGGGCGTATGAGTTGCAGCCAGAGACCTATAGGCTGAAGTTTAGGGCTGTTCCTAAGCGAAAGGAGAGTACTTTCCAGGAACACGCTAGAGAACTATCAGATGCGTTTGAGAATTGGTTGAGGTCGGAGAAAGCAACTACTTTTGATGCGGTGAAGCAATTAGTGTTGTTAGAACAATTCTTTAAATGCACTGGTGGGGACTTGACTCTTAACCTGAAAGAAAAGCAACCTAAAACTCTGCAGGAGGCGGCTGAGTTGGCTGACCTCAGGTTATCGTTAATTCGTGGGTGCGGGTCTGCCCAGAGAGCTGAGGCAGGTAACAAGGGGTGTACCACCCCACCCCCCCAAACTAATGATACAACAAATTATCCTACTATGAGCACTGTTGGCAATTTTGAACCCAAGTCGAAATCCTTCTCGTTAAAGAAAGGCCAGGGTCCTTCCCCACCCCAGGGGAAGTCGAGGAGTGAGGTGGAGTGTTTAAAGTGCCATAGGAAGGGGCATATTGCGCGCTCTTGTCCGAGCACACAGTCTACAGCGGTGGTGTCTCTAGTGAGCAACATCGGGGTGTCTTTGAGGTCTTCCGCATTTGCCCGGGGTAAATCGTCGGTTGCGAAGTCACAGTCGGTGAAGAAGCATAAGGAGGGCTCGCTACCCGTCCAAGATGCTTTTGTGGTCATAGGGGACATGGCACTGTGAGGTCGGCTGGTGTGGAACATAGGCTTGAGTTGTTGCGTGATACGGGTGCCTCCCAGACGTTACTTAAGAACTTCACTGGTAAGCCTATTAACGCAGCTCGGGTTGTAGTGGTTCAAGGCATCAATGCTGTGCGGTCTTACCCGCTGGTGAGAGTGGAGCTTGTGGTGGACGGTGTGACACGGGAGTTGGATGTGGGGATTGTAGAGAAATTGCCAGTTGACGGGGTCGACCTCCTTCTCGGTAACGACTTTGTGGTGCCTACTTCCGAGGTTCCACCCTTAGTCATTGCCGAGAGGGCGGCCGACACGAGTAGGGAGGGGCAAGAGTGGCTCGAGAGGTGCCAGATGCAGTAGATGGCGTGTGCTGTCACCAGATCTCAGTCCGCTCAGGTGTCACAGCCTAGTACCCAAGTTTCAGACCAGCGGAGGAAGGGTCGGAAGGAGAAAGTCGAGGCTGGTGGTCGGGTTAAGAGTTTGGACCCAGCGACACTCCTTGGTGAGTCGGTACTTGCACCACTTTTGAGCTCCGGAGGGGCCCCAGAACCTGTCCCCCCTAGTGACATGGTAGGGCGTGATAGCACTCCGCGACAGAAACGTTCCCAGGTGAAACAGACTAGGCTTGAGCAACCCAGTATCGGGGGTGGCCACAAATTGCTCCAGGAGCACTTGGACAGGTTGGCACCCTCTGATATACGACGGATGCAACTAGAAGATGCTAGTCTTGAGAGTAGTGGGAACGGGGCTATTGAACTAGATGAAGACAGGGATGCAAAGCCGGGAGACTTCTTTCGTGTTGATGCCATTCTGTATCGGCGTTTTGTTGATCCCAAACGCAATTGGGATTATGGGGTCGGATTGGTCGACCAGTTGGTAGTACCTGAGAAGTGCCATGATAACCTGTTGGGGTTGGCACACGATGTTCCGCTAGCAGGGCACTTGGGGGTGACAAAAACGTTGGCCTCGTTGGCAAGGTTGTTCTGGTGGCCGGGCATTAAGTCGCAAATCTCAGCCTGGGTGGCGATGTGTAGCACCTGCCAGACGGTGGGTAAGCCGAACCAGATCATACCTAAGGCTCCGTTGCACACAGTGCCCCCTATCGGTCCTCCCTTCAGCAAGGTTGTTATCGACATGGTAGGCCCTCTGCCTCCCACTAGTGCAGGTAACAGATTTTTGCTAACCATCATGGACGTCTCCACTCGCTACCCTGTTGCATACCCAATGAGAAATGGCAAGTCTACAACTGTTGTCCGAAACCTGCTGTTGTATTGCTCGAGATACGGGTACCCGCAGGAAATTCAGTCGGACCAAGGGTCGAATTTCACGTCCACTCTCTTTAAACAGACAATGCAGCAACATGGGATCAATACAGTTGTCTCTTCAGCTTATCACCCAGAGAGTCAAGGGGTGTTGGAAAGATGGCATTCCACCTTGAAAACCAGGTTGCGGTGCTACTGTTTAGAGAATGGCAAGGATTGGGACCTGGGGCTACCGTACGTTTTGTTTGCGGCACTAGAGGTACCTGGTGAGAGCCTTGGGATCAGCCCCAATGAGTTGGTTTTCGGGCATCAGGTTAGAGGTCCTCTAAGCATGGTGAGAGAGATCTGGGAAGGGACTGTGCCGCCATGTTCTCTACTCAAGTATGTCCTCGAGAGCAGAGACAGGATGCTGAAAAGCCTGGAGTTGGCAGGGAGAAATTTGGTGGGTACTCAGGCCTTGATGAAGGATCGATATGACTTAAAAGCAAAGCTCCGGGAGTTTGTGGTAGGACAGGAGGTTTTGGTCTTGTTGCCCTTTGTAGGCCATCCCCTGTCTGCCAAGTATGTCGGTCCTTACAAGGTCGTGAAGAAGTTATCCGACCTAGATTAACTTGTGGCTACTCCTGATAGGCGGAAGAAGAATCAGCTCTGTCATGTGAACCTGTTAAAAGAGTTCGTGAGGCGCCCACCTGAGCTGGTCTGCAGTGGCCAAGGTGGAGAAGGAGAGGGGGGCAGTGAGGCACAGGTGGAGGAAAGTTGGGATTGTCATGTCCCAGCGGATCAGTGGGCGGGGAACACGAGTCAGGTGGCTGTGGAAGCGCTTGAGCACCTGCCTGAGCAACACCGTGCAGCGATCCAGCACCTGTTCGGTTTATACCCTACTGTTTTTGCCGAGCACCCAGGACTCACAACTCATGCGGTGCACGATGTCGACGTTGGAGACCACCCCCCCTTTAAATCAGTGCCCTATCGTGTACCTCCCATTAAACTTCAGGCTCTCCGAGCGGAATTAGGCTACATGTTAGAGAGGGGGCTGACAGAGAAAGGGGCGGTTAGGTGGACATCTCCCGTCACTCTGCAGCCTAAACCAGACGGCAAGGTCAGGTTTTGCATTGACTTCAGGCGGTTGAACGGCTTAACCCCCACCAATGCCTACCCTCTTCCCCGCGTAGATGACAGTGTTGACAAGATCGGGTGTGCACGTTACCTGACCAAGGTGGATCTTGTCAAAGGCTACTGGCAGGTGCCGTTGTCGGAGCGGGCGAAGCAGGAGTGCAGGTTTGTGGTGGATGGGAACACTTACCATTGCAACGTAATGCCGTATGGGCTGAAGAATGCACCTGCAACCTTCCAATGCCTGATGAATGAGTTAGTGGCGGAGATCCCTAACTGCACCGTTTATCTAGATGATGTAATAATCTACGATGATGACTTTGAAAGCCATTGCGAGCACATCGGGGCATTGTTCAGGAGGCTGAGTGAGGCTCATTTGGTGGTCAATCTGGGCAAATGCGATTTTGTTCGGGCAACTGTGCAGTACTTAGGATTTGTGGTAGGGTTAGGCCAGGTGTGCCCCCCCCCAAACTAAGACACAGGCTATTAACCAGTTCCCCAGGCCGACCACCAAGCGACAAATCATGAGGTTCTTGGGCATGATAGGGTATTATCAGAGATTTATCCGCGGATACTCCTCGGTGCTGGCTCCTCTGACTGACCTACTTGCAAAGACGAAAAAGTTTGTGTGGGCACCTGAGTGTGAGAAAGCATTCTCCCTGGTGAAGCATCTTTTGTGCACTCACCCCATACTCAGGGCCCCAGACTTCTCGAGACCTTTTCAGCTAGCGACAGATGCTAGCGGTGTAGGGGCTGGTGCCGTCTTGTTGCAAACAGACACAGAAGGTGTGGAACACCCAGTAAGTTTCTTCTCTAAGAAGTTCAACTCAGCACAAAAGAACTATTCAGTGGTAGAGAAGGAGCTTCTGGCCATTGTACTGGCGCTCAGGCACTTTGAGGTGTATGTTCCCGCTTTTGGCCCAGTCGTGGTGATCTACACTGACCACCACCCTTTGAAGTTTTTAAATCAGTTCCACAGCCGGAATATGAAGCTAACCAGATGGTCCTTAATGTTGCAGGAGTACAACCTAGACATTCGCCATATTGCCGGTTGTGACAACGTGATAGCGGACTGTTTGTCTAGGGTGGAGGTCCCAGGGTAGATCACCACAGGTGTGTTGGTTTGAGTGGAGAAAAATTAGGTTTGCCCCTGTAGTGCAAAGCTGCCAAAAACACTATTAAAATAATACAAAAACCTCACATAAAAACTCTTTCTTTTGATAGTATATAAGTGCAGTATGTTACAGCAAGAATCTAAGACATTCTGAGTTTTTGTTCTTAGTAGGCTAGGCTTGGTGAAGTTTGCTCATTGAGCATAACATTGTTAAGTGATACTATTATTTTGGGGAAGTGTTGTGTAGATTTTTGTTTATATAATGAAGTGTTTTTACGTTTGTGATTGTGCCTTGTTTTTCACAACTTGGGGAGTAGCTGGGTGATGCGGGGTTTGTGGGCATTCTGTCTGGTCAGATGTGTGTTACGATCCAGGTTCTCAAAGACACAGGGCTCTTCAACATTGGACTAGATAATGACAAAAAGCAACAACGGTAACACTAGATCCAACCCCTGCCTTAAACACTGGAAAACAAAACACCATTACCGCCCTGAGTCGTGCCTGGACAACGAGGTATCCTATGACTCGGTAACTGGTGCACACACACTAGGCTGATGCTCAATAAAACAGCCTATTCTCAAGCAGTAAAAGATTACTCGATTATGTTACACAAAGAAAAGATAGTTAACATGATTAATTAACGTTACGGTAGATACTCAAATAACTGGCACTCCTGTATTAAAGAAAGTGCAATGCTAGTCCTGCAACATCAACTGGAAACTTCTGAAATAAGTCTGATGCTGGGAAGATGTTCGTAAAGAATCTTGAACAATTATAATGCAGAATACGGGTCACAATAAATGCTAGGACATATAGTAATAATAAGCAGGCGAATAATAAAGACTGCGCAAAGGTAGTAATGCTCGACAACTAAAGAAATGCTTCGTGACACAACGCAACAGCCTACTCGGGTTGTGCAACTCAACAACAACCTTGGCTCAAAAGTGCAGTGAATAATAATGCTGCATACATATAATAATGGGGCTTATCTCTAACCAGTGTCTGCTCAGTTAATAAAGTCTAGCTGGGGTATCAAGGCAGGGCAACAATGGGCGAGCATGCGGCTCGTAGCCTAACGTTGTCCAAGGATGGTATAATGAAGATTACGTTACATGACTGGGATGCTCTCTTGATAAATCCAGGTCTCTAGTACCTAGCTCTATCCTGGCGATCCCTCAGAAGTCAACACAAAGAGGCAGCACTATGTTGTGAGGGATAGGCCCCCTCACACCACAGAGTTGAGCTCGCAAAGTAAACCAACCCGAAAACAACTTAGGCTCCCACAGTACCTGTCGATGTCGTGCAGAGCTTAGCTAACACTGCACACCTCGGAGACAACGACACAGTAACCTTACCCCTAGTCTAGCTTTAGATAACCAAGCAGAATCACTCAACACCTTGCCAGGGAGACATATACCGGTCTACCACCTTCCCGAGAGAGGACACATACGGAAAAGTCCGTCTCTCTAAACCTCAATAAAGCATAATACCTCCTTAACCTAATACATGGAAATATCTGAGAGCTTCGCGTACAATACGACTGGTCGACGGTGAACGTCTATGCTGAAACCAGAAGGGATGTTGAGTTTAATAAAGATTAGAGAATGAGAAAGGAGAAGTCGAGAGAGAGAAATAGTATGCAAAGTAGCGAGTATGGGGGACAGAATTGCAATGGATGTAGGCGATACGCGTGTCAGGCAAGCTCTGAGCTGGTAAAGAACACGAGGCAGCGACGGGAAGGGACTAGTTGACCACCCGGCCGCCAACGCCGTCAGCGCCCAAGCGAGCCGCGTCATAGCTCACCTCGCTGCCGGGTATACTCCCTCACACTCTCTCGCTCGCCTCCCACACAAGCAACATTTATATTATAGCGAATATAAAATATAAGACGCGGCCACAGACCAAAACAAAGACCATTTCTATACTGTCTGTGGCAACACGACACTAATGAAATAAAGCAGATCATTCTAGGACAACTGTAGCCTATCCCCCCATCCTGGCGAGCGCTAGCGAGCTGCAATGCCCCACGCAACCATTCTGCTAACGCCGGGAGGCGTCACACCCCCCCCAAGATATGGGACACTCAACCATGAGCCCATATCTGAACAGGCAGAATGTCGCTAGAATCTGCCACTCCTAACCACTCGCCACTCATGGAATGCAAGCTCAGTCTCCTCAAAAAAAAAAATACAACAACATTTTTATATAAAAAAATCTTATCACCCTTCCCAAATATAATACATTAATTCATAACATTGTGCTCCCAGAGCGAGCTTTAAGAAGCACAGCCTACTGAGGGAAAATCATCTGCACTCAGTACTCAGCTACAATATTATCTTAAAATGAATTATTAAAAAGAAAGAGTTTTTATTTAATTTTTCATATTTTATTTTAATGTTGTTTTTGGCAGCTACTATAGATGTAGCCTAATTTTCTTCTAATCAAAGCCAACAACTCCTGCCCTGCGACCCTACGCTGATGCTACACACGCGAGCCAACAAGCACCAGCGCAAAAATACACCGCGAGCCAAGACAGGAGGCTATACCAACATACTGTGATAGCCTACCCCGGATCCTCCACCCGCGACAAACAGTCCGCAATCACATTCTCACAACCGGCAATATGGCGAATGTCTAAGTTGTACTCTTGCAACATGAGCGACCATCTGGTCATCCTCATATTCCGGTTGTGGAATTGATTGAGGAATTTAAGCGGGTGGTGGTCGGTATACACTACCACGACTGGCCCATATGCAGGAACATAGACCTCAAAGTGTCTGAGCGCTAACACGATTGCCAGCAGTTCCTTTTCAACAACCGAATAGTTTTTCTGTGCTGAATTAAATTTCTTTGAAAAGAAACTGACTGGATGCTCAAGACCTTCCTCGTCTGTCTGCAAAAGTACGGCACCAGCCCCTACTCCGCTGGCATCAGTCGCCAACTGAAATGGTCGTTCAAAGTCCGGGGCCCTGAGGATAGGGTGAGTGCATAAAAGATGTTTAACTACTCGAAACGCCTGCTCACACTCAGGTGCCCAGCGGAACTTTTTATCTTTGGCTAGTAGATCTGTCAAAGGAGCTAACACAGTAGAATAGCCTCTTATAAAGCGGCGGTAATACCCAATCATACCCAAAAATCTCATAATCTGCCGCTTGGTGGTCGGCCTGGGGAACAAGTCGATAGCCTGTATCTTCTGTTGGGGCGGGCTCACCTGCCCTAACCCAACCACAAACCCCAGATACTGCACCGTGGCTTGCACAAAGTCACACTTGCCTAGATTAACCACCAAGCCTGCTTTACTAAGTTGACTAAATAAGGCTTCTATGTGCTCACAGTGACTTTGGAAATCGTTGTCATAAATGATCACGTCATCAAGGTAGACAGTACAGTTTGGGATGTCTGCTACGATGTCGTTCATTAAGCTCTGGAAAGTGGCCGGTGCATTTTTCAGACCATATGGCATCACGTTGCAACGGTAAGTACTGCCATCCACCACAAACCCGCACACCTCTTTAGCCCGCTCAGACAGTGGTACTTGCCAGTAGCCTTTGACGAGGTCTACCTTGGTCAAGTACCTTGCTTTCCCGATCTTATCCACGCTCTCATCCACACGGGGAAGAGGATATGCATTGGTGGGGGTCAACCCGTTCAACCGCCTAAAGTCAATGCAGAACCGAACTTTTCCATCAGGTTTGGGCTGCAGAGTGACAGGAGAAGTCCACCGTACTGCCCCCTTCTCGATCAAGCCTCTCGCCAGCATATACTCCAGCTCATCCCTGAGCGCTGGGAGTTTAATGGGTGGCACCCGATAAGGTATCGACTTGAAGCGGGGATGCTCTCCTACATCGACATCATGCACCGCTTGAGTAGTGAGGCCTGGGTGCTCGGCAAATACAGTGGGGTATGAATCGAACAGGCGCTGCACTGCCACCTGCTGTTCCTCCGGCAGGTGCGCCAGAGCATCATGCGCACATTGGCTCGAATTCCCCGCCCACTGATCAGCCGAGACATGACAATCCCAGTTATCATCCACCTGATCATTGCTGCCCCCGTCTCCTTCTCCACCATGACCGCAGCAGGTCAACACAGGGACAGCTATTGACTCAGGTGGGCGCCTCACATACTCCTTCAACAAATTAATGTGGCATAGTTGGTTACGCTTCTTCCGGTCTGGAGTGGCAACGAGGTAATCTAGATCGGAGATCTTTGACACCACCCGATAAGGCCCAGCGTACTTGGCAGCCAGAGGATGACCTCACAAAGGCAACAGGACCAACACCTCTTGACCTACCTGAAACTCCCGGAGGTTCGCCTTAGTATCGTACCTGTCCTTCATACGGGCCTGCGAACTCACCAAATTACGCCCGGCCAGCTCCAGACTTCTAAGCATTCTCTCTCTGCTCTCGAGGACGTATCTCAACATAAAACATGGCTTAGCGGTACCCTCCCAAATCTCCTTCACCATGTGGAGAGGGCCCCTCACCTGATGCCCGAAAACAAGCTCATTCGGACTGAAACCGAGACTCTCTCCAGGTACTTCTCTTGCCGCGAACAAAACATACGGCAGACCAAGGTCCCAATCCTTTCCGTTCTCTGCGCAGTAACATCGAAGCATGTTTTTCAGCGTGGCGTGCCACCTCTCCAACACCCCTTGACTCTCCGGGTGATACGCAGAAGAGACGACAGTGCTGATGCCATGCTGAATCATAGTTTGTTTGAACAGATTAGATGTAAAATTAGAACCTTGGTCCGATTGCACCTCTTGCGGGGAACCATACCGCGAGCAATACAAGAGCAGGTTCCGGACAACATTTTCGCCGTGCCATTTCTCATTGGATATGCATCAGGATAACGAGTGGCCACATCCATGATAGTTAATAGAAATTTATTACCGGCACTAGTAGGGGGTAGGGGTCCGACCATATCAATGATGACCTTCCTGAAGGGCGGTCCACTGACAGGAATGGGGTGCAACGGGGCTCTCGGAATTGTTTGGTTAGGTTTTCCAACCCTCTGGCACGTATGACACCTTGCTATCCAGGTTACCACCTGCCCCTTCAATCCCGGCCACCAAAACAATTTTTCTAAAGCCGCCACCGTTTTTCTCACCCCTAGATGTCCTGCCAGTGGTATGTCATGCACCAACCTCAGTAGGCTATCCCTGCACTCCCGTGGCACCACCAACTGGTCAACTACTCCGGACCCCTCTTGCCAACTACGTTTAGGGTCTTGAAAACGCCTATAGAGGATGCCTTCTAAATAAAAAAAATCTCCTGGCTGTGCATCGCCGTCCTCGTCGAGCTCTACAGCTCCATTAGCACACGTTTGGAGCTCAGGGTCCTCTAGTTGCAACCGACGTATATCTGAGGGTGCCAAGCGATCTAACTGCTCCCGGAGCAATGCATGACCTTCCCCGATACTGGGCTGCTCCCTCTGTCTCTCTCGATGTACATAACGTTGCTGTCGTGGAGACTTGTCATGCCCAGCTTCGTCACTCTCGATGACAGGCCCAGGGGCTACTCCAGAATTAAGTAATGGTGCTAATACTGAATCACCCAGGAGAGCCGCCGAGTCAAAACTCTTAAAACCAACTCCAGCTTTAGCCTCCTCCTGTTGATCGTTCCTCCGCTGGTCTGAAGACGGAGGACTAGGCTGTGCCACTTTAGCTGCCCGAGCTCGGGTGACAACACACGCCATGGGTTGTGTCTGGCACCGCTCGACCCACTCTTGCTCTTCTCTACTCACGTCGGCCGGCCTCTCGGCAATGACTAAGGGTAGAACCTCAGAAGCGGGCATTGCAAAGTCGTTGCCGAGAAGAAGGTCAACGCCCTCCACTGGCAGTTCCTCCACAATCCCGACATCCAATTCACGTGCCACACCATCTACCTCCAACTCCAACCGCACCAGCGGGTATGACAGAGTTGCATTAATACCCTGCACCACTACCACCCGAGCCGCGTTTATAGGGTAGCCAGTCAAGTTTTTCATCAGAGTCTGGGAAGCACCTGTATCACGCAAGACCTCTACTCCATAGTTGCGCCCCGCCCACATCACACAACCCCGCCCTCTATGGTCGCAAAACACATCCTGAGCAGGGTTCGAGCCTCCCAGGTGCTTCTGCATTGGCTGTGCCTCAGCTTCTGACGAACTGCCCCGGGCAAACTCAGACGACTTCGGAGACACACCAATGTTGCAGGCCAAAGACACAGCTGCTGTAGGTGGTTTGCTAGGACAGACTCTTGCAAAGTGCCCCTTTTTATGACAATGATAACACTCCAACTCCCGTTTGGGCTTCCCTTGGTAATGGGAAGGGCCCGGCCCCTTCTTAAACGGGACGGTGCTAGTCTTGTGGTCAGTCTTGGTATCATGGCTCTTGTACTTGTTTGCATAAG
The DNA here is from genome assembly GCA_032716605.1 of Paralithodes platypus. NCBI lineage: Eukaryota > Metazoa > Arthropoda > Malacostraca > Decapoda > Lithodidae > Paralithodes > Paralithodes platypus. The sequence goes on from CM064505.1 coordinate 13,951,698, forward strand.
GTATATCACTAACTCGGGGGGGTGGGGCGTCACGCCCCTTGTTACCGGCCTCACTACGCTGGGCAGACCCGCACCCACGAATTAGTGATAGCCGGAGGTCAGCCATCTCAGCTGCCTCCTGTAGAGTTTTTGGTTGCTTTTCATTCAGGTTTAACGTCAGGTCGCCGCCCGTGCATTTGAAAAACTGCTCTAACAGCACCAACTGTTTAACACCTTAAGAGCGGCCTATGCGGTTTATTTATGTGTACCGCCCAGCGGGGTGTTTTTAGCCAAAATAGGGCTGTTTACGTGATCATTTTCATGCCTAAATAAGACCCAGAACGTAAAACAAGTATCTATCCCTGAAAGGGCATAAACAGAGCTTTCGTATGACACCATAACGATCCTTGTATGATGGATAGTTTTCTTGCAATAACCGTGCAACGCGAGTGCAAAAAGCAGGTAATTCGGTACTTTCGGTACATAATTGAGTATGTAGCGAGTGAGAGAGGGAGGAGGGAGCTGAGATTTGTGTCAGTAGGTTCGCCGCGGTGGTCTGGAGCAGTCATACGCTCGCTAGTCTCCTGCCACCACTTGTCTCTCTCTCTCAGCCACATTATGTGCTGAAATTGCCACTCGACCTATGTCGAGCGCCGCCACATAGTCCAGCTTTATTTAACTCGACTTAAGTGGTGAGCCGCTTTTTAAGGGTTAATGTCGTCAAACGTAGTAGCTTTCTCCGACCTCAGCCAATTCCCAAAAGCATCAGACAGCTCCCGGGCATGCTCCAAAAAGGTGCTCTCCCGACCCTTGGTAACACCCCGGAACTTCAACCTGTACGTCTCTGGTTGTAGTTCGTATGCTCTCAGGACAGCCTCCTTGAGTTCCTCATAGATAATACAAGACTCTATAGGCAATGCATCATAAACCTTGAGTCCCTTGCCCACAAGTCTAGAGGAAACAAGGGCTGCCCACTTTTCCCCAGGCCACTGGTGGATCTGGCACTTCTTCTCGAATCTCATGAAAAATTCGGTGACACCCGACTCATCAAATACAGGGACTAGCTTCAACAGGTGCGACAAAGATTGGTCCCGATGTCTGTTACCTCCCCCAATATTTCGCCCTGTTACCTCCACTCGAGATCTCTCCAGCTCCCTGTCAGCCCGATACCTAGTAGACTCTGCCTGCAGTTCAGCCTCTCGTATAGCTGTTCTCTCTGCAGCCTCAGCCTGCACACTAGCCTGTCTCTCGGCAGCCTCAACCTTGGCCATCTCAAGCCGAAACAACAAATCTGGAGTCAACCCTTGAGGAGGGGAAGGTGCATTTAATGGAGAGGGTCCCTGTGATTGAATTCCACGCTGCCATTGACCATCAACTTGGGGGTATGTACTAAATTCAGGCACCCTGACGTTTGATATGGGGGTAGAGTGGAGGGGGGGCTGGGGACCGGGGCCCCAAGTCGCCTCTCCACCCAGGTCTCTCACTTCTAAACCCAATATCAAAGTCCTCAGCTGATCTTTCCTCATGCCACTTAAACCCTGGTGACCCTGAAGACCTGCCACACACTTTAAGCCATACTTATTCAGCTTCAACACCCAGGCAGCGGTAAGGGGCACCTCTAAAAATCTTCTAGCACCCTCCTCGCTATCGACTAGCCACTCCACAGGTCTTTCTCCCTCCGAGCCTGTATCGTGACCTGACCCACCACTGTGTTCTGATTCGTCTCCCATTGTGTCCACCAAAAATTCTCACGTTTATAAAAAAAAAAAAAAGTACCCAAGCTCCTATGTAGCACTATTCACTTGCCAAAAATGTCTGAAGACTCTCAAGTGCTATACTACTTTGCCCAAAAAAAAATAACGTGCCCACTATATTCCTCAATAACACAAATGACCACAACAATCCTGCAATTATCTCTTAGTTCACAAGATCCTGAGCTAGGTCGCCATTTGTTACGATCCAGGTTCTCAAAGACACAGGGCTCTTCAACATTGGACTAGATAATGGCAAAAAGCAACAACGGTAACACTAGCTCCAACCCCTGCCTTAAACACTGGAAAACAAAACACCATTACCGCCCTGAGTCGTCCCTAGACAATGAGGTATCCTATGACTCGGTAACTGGTGCACACACACTAGGCTGACGCTCAATAAAACAGCCTATTCTCAAACAGTAAAAGATTACTCGATTATGTTACACAAAGAAAAGATAGTTAACGTGATTAATTAACGTTACGGTAGATATTCAAATAACTGGCACTCCTGTATTAAAGAAAGTGCAATGCCAGTCGTGCAACATCAACTGGAAACTTCAGAAATAAGTCTGATGCTGGGAAGATGTTCGTAAAGAATCTTGAACAATTATAATGCAGAATACGGGTCACAATAAATGCTAGGACATATAGTAATAATAAGCAGGCGAATAATAAAGACTGCACAAAGGTAGTAATGCTCGACAACTAAAGAAATGCTTCGTGACACAACGCAACAGCCTACTCGGGTTGTGCAACTCAACAACAACCTCGGCTCAAAAGTGCAGTGAATAATAATGCTGCATACATATAATAATGGGGCTTATCTCTAACCAATGTCTGCTCAGTTAATAAAGTCTAGCTGGGGTATCAAGGCAGGGCAACAATGGGCGAGGATGCGGCTCATAGCCTAACGTTGTCCAAGGGTGGTATAATGAAGATTACGTTATATGACGGGGATGCTCTCTTGATAATCCAGGTCTCTAGTACCTAGCTCTATCCTGGCGATCCCTCAGAAGTCAACACAAAGAGGCAGCACTATGTTGTGAGGGATAGGCTATGGCCCCCTCACACCACAGCACTGAGCTCGCAAAGTAAACCAACCCGAAGACAACTTAGGCTCCACACAGTACCTGTCGATGTCGTGCAGAGCTTAGCTAACACTGCACACCTCGGAGACAACGACACAGTAACCTTACCCCTAGTCTAGCTTTAGATAACCAAACAGAATCACTCAACACCTTGCAAGGGAGACATATACCGGTCTACCACCTTCCCGAGAGAGGACACATACGGAAAAGTCCGTCTCTCTAAACCTCAATAAAGCATAATACCTCCTTAACCTAATACATGGAAATATCTGAGATCTTCGCGTACAATACGACTGGCCGACGGTGAACGTCTATGCTGAAACCAGAAGGGATGTTGAGTTTAATAAAGATTAGAGAATGAGAAAGGAGAAGTCGAGAGAGAGAAATAGTATGCATAGTAGCGAGTATGGGGGACAGAATTGCAATGGATGTAGGCGATACGCGTGTCAGGCAAGCTCTGAGATGGTAAAGAACACGAGGCAGCGACGGGAAGGGACTAGTTGACCACCCGGCCGCCAACGCCGTCAGCGCCCAAGCGAGCCGCGTCATAGCTCACCTCGCTGCCGGGTGTACTCCCTCACACTCTCTCGCTCGCCTCCCACACAAGCAACATTTATATTATAGTGAATATAAAATATAAGATGCGGCCACAGACCAAAACAAAGACCATTTCTAGACTGTCCGTGGCAACACGACACTAATGAAATAAAGCAGATCATTCTAGGACAACTGTAGCCTATCCCCCCATCCTGGCGAGCGCTAGCGAGCTGCAATGCCCCATGCAACCATTCTGCTAACGCCGGGAGGCGTCACATGTGGCATTTACCTGAGGTTAAAACGTCCCACATCTTGGGCGGGGTGTTACGCTGGCCAGTTTGCCAGAATGTACTCGTGACTCGCTAGCACTCGCCACGGCAGTGAAATGGGCTATAATAATCGTAGAACGATATTCTTTCTTTCTTAGTATTCATGTTGTCACAGACAGATCAGTGTTTGCCTTTATTCTTGTCTGTGACACTTAGAAGTATTTTATATCCATGGTAGTGATTATAACATGCAGCGCGTGAGAGAGAGAGAGAGAGAGTGTCGGAGAGGAGAGCGAAGAGGCAGTGTACGTGTGCATTCCTCGCTCGGTGGGCCCGCCCGCTCGCTATTGGACGGCGGGCCTGGCATGGCATATGACGTCTGCTTGTCATGTGACGTAGCGGCCTGTGATTGGTCGCAGAGCCATCTGGTGGCCAGACTCAGTACTTCTCTCCTTCTCTCTCATCAGAACATGGTATCGCGCGCTCGGCCCTACAAGTCCCTCGCATTCTGTCCCACATCTAACCCCCTTTACTGCTGTGCCTCTCTCTGAACTCCTTCTTTCCAATACTTCTTATCTTTATTCAATTACCCATCCCTTCTGGTTCTCGCCTACGACTTCCATAGTCGGCCAGTCGTATTACCAGCGCCTGTTCTCACATATATGTTTTGCACTAGCTTTAGAGGTTATTAGAATCATAGTCACATGGATTCATATTGTTGGGTGCTTCTAATTATTTGGTTGTTCTTTATTACTGTTTAATGCTAGACAGTGGAGGGTATCTTTGGTCGTTGTCTGTGTTATGTATATGGCAAGTCAGAGCCTGTACGACTTCGACGGAGCTAGGTAGCCTGTAGTACACCCTTGTGCATATTTTCCTTTGCGAGCTTAGCAGTATACAAGCGAAGGGCTTTTGCCTACTCTTGCTTGTATACTTGCTAACTCATTTTGTTGACCTTTGAGGAGTGCCAGGGTAAGACCAGATACTTGAGATCTGGACTTACCAAGAGAGCCTCCTAGTCACTTAACGTAAGATAAGGGAAATCTGTCCAGGGGAGACAGTAGGCTGCGAGCATGCTTGAGCTCTGCCTAGGCTCCCTGTACCTTTATGCTGCTGCTAGACTTTATTAGTAACAAAGACAGCATTTTGTTTATTAACTTTAACCGCGTATGCTTTAGCAATTATTCACGTATTGTTTTAGCCTAGGTTGATGCATAGTGCACAACCCAGTATGGCTGTTACTTTGGCTATGGAGGTACTGTTTTGAGTTGCTGTTGTTAGTGCTGTCACAGAGTTGTTGCACTATCTTGTTTCCATATATATGTATCCTACTTTTTGGTGTATTTAAGATACACGCTTTGGTGTCCTGCCCCCTGCATTATTCCTGTTCTATATTCAACGAGCATCTTAGAGCATCAGACGTTTTCAGAAGATTCCATATCTGTTTCCTGTAGGACTAGACTTCAAGTGTTTTCATAGAGCATTGAAGATTTTAGTGTTGAATTCAGACTCACACTAAAGATAACGTAAGCATATAATTTTTTATTAAATCTTGTCATAGTTTATTTAAGCATTGTTATTACTTGAGAGCTTTTTATTAACGTAATTACTCTTGTTGTGAGTAGGCTTTGCCGTCACCGGAAAGCCTTTGTAGAAGTACACTTAACCCAGTTAATTGATAACCCATTATCCAGTAGATTAACTCTGGAGGGTTAAAGTGTTTTGTTCACCGGCTTAATAGTTCGAGGGTTTGGAATTAGCGTACCGTTGTTGCAGATCTAGCCTATCTTGTAGTCCAATATTAAGTGCCCTTGTTTATTTCGTTGTGCCGGTCGTAACATGATGATGACAGCAGTGATGATGATGGTAGTGATGATGACAGTAGTAGATATGATGGTGACAGTACTAGTAGTAGTGATGATGGTCCTAATAGTGGTGATGATGGTGACAAGCAATGATGATAGTTGTAGTGATAATGATAAGAGTAGTGATGATGGTGACTATTAGTGATAATGGTGAGTAATAGTGATTATGGTGAAAGTTGTAGTGATGATGACAGTAGTAGTGATGATGAGAGTAGTAGTGATGATGGTAAGAGTAGTAGTGATTACTATAAAAGTAGTACTGTTGATGATAGTAATGATGATAGTGACTAGTAGTGATGATGGTGACCCATCGCAGAGTTGGGTATGCCGTTTTGATTTTGGGCAAAACGGCACGTCTACTTTACGCAGAGTTTGGTATCGCCCCCCCGTATAGTGGGTACCACCGATAAAAATGTCTGTCGTCGTCGTTGTTGTCCGTCTGTCTCCAAACTCCTAGACCGTTCGACGGATTTTCACCAAATTTCCCACGAACATTTGTTGGGTGAATGCGAACGTCAGTCAAAGAAAGATTTTTTGAATTTGTGCAATAGTTATGATTTTAGACCCAAAATATGGTTTTACCCCCCCCCCCCCCCTGGGGCCCCCTCACCCAGAAACCCCTTCCCCCTCCTGCAATGATAGCGTTCTGTGTATGTGCCCCATAGGGGCTCACACACAGAACGCCTTCGTTCTGGGGGCGAAAACATCTTGCCCCACATTTGTTAGGTTAAGTTAGTTTAGTTGACATTAGAAGGGATGATAGTAATAGTGGTGATGATGGTAATTGTAGTGATAATGGTGATAATAGTAGTGATGATGGTAATTGTAGTGATAATGGTGATAGTAGTGATGATGACAGCAGTGATGATGATGGTAGTGATGATGATGACAGTAGTAGATATGATGGTGACAGTACTAGTAGTAGTGATGATGGTCCTAATAGTAGTGATGATGGTGTCAAGCAATGATGATAGTTGTAGTGATAATGATAACAGTAGTGTTGATGGTGACAGTATTAGTGATGATGGTGAGTACTAGTGATTATGGTGAAAGTTGTAGTGATGATGACAGTAGTAGTGATGATGAGAGTAGTAGTGATGATGGTAAGAGTAGTAGTGATGACTATAATAGTAGTACTGTTGATGATAGTAATGGTGATAGTGACTAGTAGTGATGATGTTGACCCATCACAGAGTTGGGTATGCCGTTTTGATTTTGGGCAAAACGGCACGTCTACTTTATCAACTCTGCGTAAGTAGAGTTTGGTATCGCCCCCCCGTATAGTGGGTACCACACAAAACAAATGTCTGTCGTAGTTGTCCGTCTGTCTCCAACCTCCTAGACCGTTCGACGGATGTTCACCAAATTTCCCACGAACATTTGTTGGGTGAATGCGAACGTCAGTCAAAGAAAGATTTTTTGAATTTGTGCAATAGTTATGATTTATTATGTTCCTTCCAACAACCAACTATACTCCTAAAATCGATTAATGAAATTTACAAACACATGTGGCAGTCCGTGGATTCGAATCCAGGATGCGCACACCGAAAATCAACACCTTATGCATCGCACCACGAAGACAGTTAAAGAATGGTGGACACTGCCTACGATTTATTATGCAACTTCGAATCCTGCATATCAATCTAAGCATGTACACACCTCCCAACTGCAACTCACGTAGGGTATGCATATGTGAATGGAAAGAGCAATTAATGGGGCCTTAACCACTAGGGAAGTCCTCTCGATAAATTACCCCTGAACCAATATCAATTATTATGTTCCTTCCAACAACCAACTATACTCCTAAAATCGATTAATGAAATTTACAAACACATGTGGCAGTCCGTGGATTCGAATCCAGGATGCTCACACCGAAAATCAACACCTTATGCATCGCACCACAAAGACAGTTAAAGAATGGTGGACACTGCCTACGATTTATTATGCAACTTCGAATCCTGCATATCAATCTAAGCATGTACACACATCCCAACTGCAACTCACGTAGGCTATGCATATTTTAGACCCAAAATATGGTTTTACTCCCCCCCCCCCCCCCTGGGGCACCCTCACCCAGAAACCCCTTCCCCCTCCTGCAATGATAGCGTTCTGTGTATGTGCCCCATAGGGGCTCACACACAGAAAGCCTTCATTCTGGGGGCGAAAACATCTCGCCCCACATTTGTTAGGTTAAGTTAGTTTAGTTGACATTAGAAGGGATGGTAGTAATAGTGGTGATGATGGTAATTGTACTGATAATGGTGATAATAGTAGTGATGATGGTAATTGTAGTGATAATGGTGATAGTAGTGATGATGACAGCAGTGATGATGATGGTAGTGATGTTGATGACAGTAGTAGATATGATGGTGACAGTACTAGTAGTAGTGATGATGGTCCTAATAGTAGTGGTGATGGTGTCAAGCAATAATGATAGTTGTAGTGATAATGATAACAGTAGTGTTGATGGTGACAGTATTAGTGATGATGGTGAGTACTAGTGATTATGGTGAAAGTTGTAGTGATGATGACAGTAGTAGTGATGCTGAGAGTAGTAGTGATGATGGTAGGAGTAGTAGTGATGACTATAATAGTAGTACTGTTGATGATAGTAATGGTGATAGTGACTAGTAGTGATGATGTTGACCCATCACAGAGTTGGGTATGCCGTTTTGATTTTGGGCAAAACGGCACGTCTACTTTATCAACTCTGCGTAAGTAGAGTTTGGTATCGCCCCCCCGTATAGTGGGTACCACACAAAAAAAATGTCTGTCGTAGTTGTTGTCCGTCTGTCTCCAAAATCCTCCTAGACCGTAGGATGGATTTTTACCAAATTTCACACGGACATTTGTTGCGTGAATGCGAACGTCAGTCAAAAAAGATGTTTTGAATTTATTCAATAGCTATGATTTTAGGTCCAAAATATGGTTTTACCCCCCACCTCCCGGACTCCCCCCACCCAGCAATGATGGCGTTCTTAGTGTGTGAGCCCCAAAGAGGCTCACACACTAAGTACGCATTCGTTCTGGGAGCGAAAACATCTCGCCCCACATTTGCTAGGTTAAGTTAGTTTAGTTGGCACTAGAAGTGATGGTAGTAATATTTGGATTGATGGTGATAGTAGTGATGATGGTTGTAGTTGTATTAATGATGATGACAGTAGTGATGATGATGACAGTAGTAGATATGATGGTGACAGTAGTAGATATGATGGTGACAGTACTAGTAGGAGTAATGATGGTTATAATAGTAGTGATGATGGTGACAAATAATGATGATAGTTATAGTGATAATAATGACAGTAGTGATGATGGTAGTGACGATGGTGTGAGTATTAGTGATGATGGTGAGTAGTAGTGAGGATGGTTAAAATTGTAGTAATGATGACAATAGTTGTGGTGATGAAGATCATAGTAATGGTGATGATGGTGACAGTAGGATAAATGATGGTAATATTTGTGACAGTAGTAATGATGATGGTTATAGTAGTAGTGATGATGTTAATAGTAGTAATGATGATTGTAAGATGGTGGTGATGATATTAGAAATGATGGTTGATAGTTGTAGTATCAATGATGATAGTAGTGATTAAGATGGTAGTGACAATGGTGACAATAGTAGTGATGATAGTGAGAGTAGTAGCGATGATTGTAATTGTAGTAGTTATGATGATCATAGTAATGGTGATGATGAAAGTAGTTGTGATGATTGTGGCAGTTGTAGTGATGATGGCAGTAGTAGTGATGATGGTGATTGTGATTGATGATGATATTAGTAGTGATGATGGTAACCCATCGCAGAGTTGGGTATGCCGTTTAGATTTTGGGCAAAACGGCACGTCTACTTTATCAACTCTGGGTAAGCAGAGTTTGGTATCTCCCCCCCCCCCCCCCCCCGTATAGTGGGTACCACATGAAAAAAAAGTCTGTCGTCGTCGTCGTTGTCGTTGTCCGTCTGTCTCCAAACTCCTCCTAGACCTTTGGACGGATTTTCACCAATTTTCACAAGAACATTTGTTGGGTGAATGCGAACGTCAGTCAAAAAAGATTGTTTGAATTTATGCAATAGTTATGATTTTAGGTCCAAAATATGGTTTTAACGCCCCCTCCTCCCTTCCGGGACCCCCCCCCCCCAGCAATGATGGCGTGCATCACACACTAAGAACTCATTCGTTCTGGGGACGAAAACATCTCGCTCCGCATTTGCTAGGTTAAGTTAGTTTAGTTGGCATTAGAAGTGATGGTAGTAATAGTGGGATTGATGGTGATAGTAGTGATGATGGTGATAATAGTAGTGATGATGGTATTAGTTGTATTGATGATGTTGACAGTAGTGATGATGATGACAGTAATTTTGATGGTGACAGTACTATTAGTAGTGATGATGGTCATAATAGTAGTGATGATGGTGACAAGTAATGATGATAGTTGTAGTGATAATGATGACAGTAGTAATGATGGTAGTGACGATGGTGTGAGTATTAGTGATGATGGTGAGTAGTAGTGATGATGGTGAAAGTTGTAGTAATGATGACAATAGTTGTGATGATGAAGATCATAGTAATGGTGATGATGGCAGTAGTAGTGATGATAGTGATAGGATACATGATGGTAATACATGTGACAGTAGTAATGATGATGGTTATAGAAGTAGTGATGATGTTAACAGTAGTAATGATGATTGTAAGATGGTGGTGATGATAGTAGTAATGATGGTTGATAGTTGTAGTATCAATGATGATAGTGATTAAGATGTTAGTGACAATGGTGACAGTAGTAGTGACAATGAGAGTAGTAGTGATGATTGTAATTGTAGTGATGATCATAGTAATGGTAATGATGACAGTAGTTGTGATGATTGTGGCAGTTTTAGGTATGAAGGCAGTAGTGATGATGGTAACCTATCGCAGAGTTGGGTATGCCGTTTTGATTTTGGGCAAAACGGCACGTCTACTTTATAACAGTAGTAGATATGATGGTGAGAGTACTACTAGTAGTGATGATGGTCATAATAGTATTCATGATGGTGACATTAGAAATGATGATTGTAAGATGATGATGACAGTATTAGTGATGTTGGTAAGTAGTAGTGATGATGGTGAAAGTTGTAGTAATGATTAGAGTAGTAGTGATGATGGTGAGAGTAGTAGTGATGATTATAATAGTAGTAGTGCTGATGATATGAATGATGATAGTGACTAGTAGTGATGATGGTGACCGATCGCAGAGTTGGGTATGCCGTTTTGATATTGGGCAAAACGGCACGTCTACTTTATTATAGATAAGTATTCCAATTGTTAAGATTCAATGTGATCATAAATGTAATTATCAACTTTGCACAAGCAGAGTTTGGTATCCCTCCCCCCCCCCCCCCCCCCCCCGTATAGTGGGCAACACCGAAAAAAAAATCTGTCGTCGTCGTCGTCGTCCGTCTGTCTCCAAACTCCTCCTAGACCGTTGGACGGATTTTCACCAAATTTCCCACGAACATTTGTTGGGTGAATGCGAACGTCAGTCAAAATAGATTTTTTGAATTTGTACAATAGTTATGATTTTAGACCCAATATATGGTTTCACCCCCTCCCCCCAGAAACCCCCCCTACCCAGGGGGTCCCCCCCCCCCCCCCCCCCCTCTTGCAATGATGGCGTTCTGTGTGTGTGTGCCCCATAGGGGTTCACACACAGAACGCCTTCCTTCTGGGGGCAAAAACATCTCCCACCGCATTTGTTAGTGTAAGTTAGTTTAGTTGACATTAGAAGTGATGGTAGTAATAGTGGTGATGATGGTAATTGTAGTGATAATGGTGATAATAGTAGTGATGATGGTAATTGTAGTGATAATGGTGATAATAGTAGTGATGATGGTTGTAGTTGTAGTGATGAAGAGCAGTGATGATGATGGTAGTGATAATGATGACAGTACTAGTAGTAGTGATGATGGTCCTAATAGTAGTGATGACTATAATAGTAGTACTGTTGATGATAGTAATATTGATAGTGACTAGTAGTGATGATGGTGACCCATCGCAGAGTTGGGTATGCCGTTTTGATTTTGGGCAAAACGGCACGTCTATTTTATATATATATATAAATATACTCCCAGGCGGACATGAACCACCAACAGTCAGGACGAGTGTCTATGCTTTAATTCACTACACACAAGCATCCTCTATCACGCTGTGGTATAGTGGATTAAAGTATGGGCACTTGTTCTGACTGTCGGTGGTTCAAGTCCGGCTGGGAGTATAAAAACATTTAACATATATACAGTATATATACTGTATATACAGTAAACCGATTTTACCTAAGAAATTCAATATTACTTGCAGAATTCCAGGTCGCAGAGTTGCGTATGCAGTAATTTTTTTTTTTTTTTTGATAATGCAAAAACTGCACACCTACTTTATATACAGTTCTTACATGCATATACAGTAATTACCAAACACTCATAGCTCTCCAATATCAGATGGCACCACGTAGTTTGCATATTATTCAGTTATAATAAGCAAGAACATTCTAAATGTCTTAAATAAAGATGTATGTATATAAGCCTAGTCACCAATTATCCTCTAAATTTTTATTTAATCAACTCTGCAGAAGCAGAGTTTGGTATCCCCCCCTCCCCCCCCCCCCCCCCGTATAGTGGGTACCACTGGAAAAAGATGTCTGTCGTCGTCGATGTCGATGTTGTCGTCCGTCTGTCCCAGAACTCCTCCTAGAACGTTGGACGGATTTTCACCAAATATCACACAAACATTTGTTGGGTGAATGCGAACGTCAGTCAAAATAGATTTTTTGAATTTGTACAATAGTTATGATTTTAGACCCAAAATATGGTTTCACCCCCTCCCCCCAGAAACTCCCCCTACCCAGGGGGTCCCCCCCCCCCCCCCCCCCCTCTTGCAATGATGGCGTTCTGTGTGTGTGTGCCCCATAGGGGTTCACACACAGAACGCCTTCGTTCTGGGGGCAAAAACATCTCGCACCGCATTTGTTAGGGTAAGTTAGTTTAGTTGACATTAGAAGTGATGGTAGTAATAATGGTGATGATGGTAATTGTAGTGATAATGGTGATAATAGTAGTGATGATGGTAATTGTAGTGATAATGGTGATAATAGTAGTGATGATGGTTGTAGTTGTAGTGATGAAGAGCAGTGATGATGATGGTAGTGATAATGATGACAGTACTAGTAGTAGTGATGATGGTCCTAATAGTAGTGATGACTATAATAGTAGTACTGTTGATGATAGTAATATTGATAGTGACTAGTAGTGATGATGGTGACCCATCGCAGAGTTGGGTATGCCGTTTTGATTTTGGGCAAAACGGCACGTCTACTTTATATATATATATAAATATACTCCCAGGCGGACATGAACCACCAACAGTCAGGACGAGTGTCCATGCTTTAATTCACTACACACAAGCATCCTCTATCACGCTGTGGATTAAAGTATGGGCACTTGTTCTGACTGTCGGTTGGTTCAAGTCCGGCTGGGAGTATAAAAACATTTAACATATATACAGTATATATACTGTATATACAGTAAACCGATTTTACCTAAGAGATTCAATACTACTTGCAGAAGTCTAGGTGGCAGAGTTGCGTATGTAGTAATTAATATTTTTTTTTTGATAATGCGAAAACTGCACACCTACTTTATACACAGTTCTTACATGCATATACAGTAATTACCAAACACTCATAGCTCTCCAATATCAGATGGCACCACGTAGTTTGCATATTATTCAGTTATAATAAGCAAGAACATTCTAAATGTCTTAAATAAAGATGTATGTATATAAGCATAGTCACCAATTATCCTCTAAATTTGTATTTAATCAACTCTGCAGAAGCAGAGTTTGGTATCCCCCCCCCCCTCTCCCCCCCCCCCCCCTCCCACCCCCCGTATAGTGGGTACCACTGGAAAAAGATGTCTGTCGTCGTCGATGTCAATGTTGTCGTCCGTCTGTCCCAGAACTCCTCCTAGAACGTTGGACGGATTTTCACCAAATTTCACACAAACATTTGTTGGGTGAATGCAAAAGTCAGTCATCAAATATTTTTTGAATTTGTGCAATAGTTATGATTTTAGATCCAAAATATGGTTTCCCCCCCCCCCCCCCCCCGGTGTGTGTTTTTTTTTTTTTTTTTTTCTATGTGATTGAGGGAGGCAAAAGGCATAACTGCCTATAGCGAGTGCCTCCCCCATGGTTGAAAGAGTGACAGGGCCAAAATCAAGGGACGTTCGAGCCAAAATGCCTGGACACACAGAGTTTGAAGCAATTTAAGTCATAGGAAGAGGGAAAGACTGATTCTGGGAGAGAGTTCCAGAGCTCAGATGTTGAGTAGAAGAGTGCCCCGTAGGGGCTCACACACACAACGCCATCGTTCTGGGGCCGAAATAAATTTGCCCGGCATTTGCTAGGTTAAGTTATGTTAAGTTAGTTTAGTTGACATTAGAAGTGATGGTAGTAATAGTGGGGGATGATGGTAATAGTAGTAATGATGGTTGTAGTTGTAGTGATTAAATCACTGTGCCTGTATGCTTGTGTGTGCGTGTGTTCCCTGCAGGAGCACACACATTCTTATGTGGCTGTAATGATGACCATCACAGGATGCCACACATCACAGAAGTGATGATAATGGTGATTATGGTACTAGAGATGTTGGTGATTGTGATAGTATTTGTCATGGTGGTGATGATCTGTACTGGTGACGATATTCTCTGAATGTAGTAGTATTAGTTGTGGTGATTATGGTAGCAGTTATGATATTGCCAGTAGTGATTATGATGGTTATTATGGTAGTGAGGGCAGTCGTGATTGTGATAGTAGCAGTGATGATGGTGGTAGATGATGGGAATAGTAGTAGTGATGATGGTGAAAGTATTAGTGATGGTTAACGAACTTACCGCCGTACTGGAAATGACGCCCCCAAAACAACTCTCCTCTCATTTGCATGAGGAACTTGCCCCGGTTTGGATAGGTTAGATTAGGTTAGCCCTTTCACGCATTTATGATGCAGAGGTTGCCAGATTAGCAATAAGAAATAAAGTTCTCTCACTCTTATAATTATCTCTCCAAAATTAGTTTTCTGCCCACAGCTAACTCAAAGACAACTGCAGAGGTTGAAGTAACTAAACTAAAGGTTTCTAAATACCCCTGATGGTAACAAAGGCTTTAAAGTATCCCCAATAGGCTCAAAATCACGTCATATGTCGGAGAGGGTTAAGTTAGGTTAGGTTAGTTTAGTTGACGGTAGAAGTGATGGTAGTAATAGTAGGGATGATGGTGATAGTAGTAATGATGGTGATGATTGTGATAGTTGTAGTCATAATGATGACAGTTGTGATGATGGTGACAGTAGTAGTGATGATGATAACACTAGTAATGATGATTGAAAGATGGTGTGAATCATAGTGATAATGGTGATAGTTGTAGTAACAATGATGATGGTAGTGACAATGGTGACAGTAGTAGTTATGATGGTGAGAGTAGTAGTGATGATGGTTGAGCGTAGTTGTGATGATTGTAATAGTAGTAGTGATGATGATCATAGTAATGGTGATGACAGTAGTAGTGATGATGGTGGAGTTGTAGTGAAGATGGCAGTAGTAGTGATGATGGTAATAGTATGATTGATGATGGTAAAACCTGTGATGATTGTAACCCATCGCAGAGTTGGGTATGCCGTTTTGGTTTTGGGCAAAACGGCAAGTCTACTTTATTTAAGTTTATATCTAGAGGAAACACATCGACAGAGGAGTTAGTATTGCAGGGCAATTGAGTGGGGGAGGATGGAGAGGGGTAGGTGGTGTAGGGTTTGGTATTGGTGATGGTGAGGGTCTTGACTATGGTGTACGCGGTGGTTCTGGGAGACTCGGAGGAGCCGGAGTGCCTGAACTCCTCATCCTCCATGGCCCTTTTGCGCACTGGGGTCCCCTTCATAGTGTGGGAGAAGTACTCTTCCTACACTAACCAGTCCAGCACTGAATGGCAAAACCTAGACCCTCATTCCCCTGATGTAAGAGTCAGGGTCCCTGAGCTCCCTTGAGGAGCTCGTGTGAATTCCCCTTCTCCACTCTTCACTTATAACGTGATAGGGTTGTCTCTGGTGTTAGCGCTCCCCTTGTTTTCTGATAATAGTGTTTTTGGGTGGATGGGACACGTTAGCCTTGGTGGGAAACCCATCTAGGGGAATAAACCCTAAATAAATTACCGATGGGCGACATGCTAATAGGTGCCACTTGCAGGTGGCAAATTTTATAACAGATGGGAAGATTGTAAGCACCAATCGAGCAAGGCTCGATTGATTTCCCATGGAATGATTTCTGCTTCCATGGCCGAGGACCCTCGGAGAGTGCTGAACGCATTACCGAGGTAATCCTATCGGGCATGGAAGCATACATTCCATTCTCTTTCTCTCAGACTAATGCTAAAAAATCTTGGTTTACTCACGCCTGTTCTACTGCTGTCCGCAATAAGGAGGAAGCATTCAAACGGTACCGACGCCTTAAAACTCAAGACTCTCATTCTTCATATGTTTCTGCCCGGAATCAAGCCAAATCTGTTCTTCGACTTGCCAAACACTCTTTCATCAATAATAAATGCACTGAACTATCCAACTCTAGCTCTTCCCAAGCTTTCTGGCATCTAGCCAAAAACCTCTCCAACAATTTCTCTTCCTCATCTTTCCCACTCTAATGGCACAACCATCACTTCTTCCTCTGACAAAGCTAAACTCTTCACTCAAACTTTTGCTAGAAACTCCACCGTGGATGATTCCGGTGCTATTCCTCCCTCTCCGCCCTCCTCTCTCTTACTTATGCCTAATATCCTAATCTCTTCTAAAGATGTACTTTCTACCCTCTTTGGGCTTAACACTAATAAGGCGTACGGTCCGGACGGTGTTCCTCCTGTTGTTCTCAAAAACTGTACTTCCGTGCTGACTCCCTGCCTAGGCAAACTCTTTCGTCTCTGTCTATCCTCTAACGTCTTCCCTTCATGCTGGAAGTTTGCTCACATTCAACCTGTCCCAAAGAAGGGTGACCGCTCTCAACCCTCCAACTATCGTCCAATTGCTCTTATCTCTTGTCTTTCTAAAGTTTTTGAAACTATTCTTGCTTCCAAATTTCTTAAGCATTTCTCTTCTCATAATCTGCTCTCAGATCGCCAGTATGGCTTCCTTAACCCGTCCAGCACCAGTGACGCGTCTGACGCGTCGGCGATGTATGTAACGCACAGCCCCAGCGACGCGTCTGACGAGTCACCCTAATTGCTCCGACCGTAACCTCAGGTGTAGCCACTCGAGAGGGCTCAGATTTGTATGGGAACTGTGTACGTATCCCACGCAACCATGCCGATGGTTGAAAACTCTCAAAGTCCACGTGCGTGCACGTGAGCGCGAAATAACCTGTTTTTTTTTGGGTAATTGCCTTCAATTTTTTACTCTTGTAAAATACGTTTTCGGGGCCTCTGTAGGACCATTCTTTAAGCTTTTTGAGCGGTTTTTCGTGGTTTTTCCTTCATTCCTAACCCATTCGCTATTGTTTCTGGAATAAAAAAAAAATTTGAAAACCGGCCGGGTTCTGGTGAACAAACATTACAAAACTAGCCGGGGCTCCACGGGTTAAGGGTCGCTCTACGGGTGATCTTCTTTCATATCTTACTAACTCTTGGTCATCCTCCTTTAGGGACTTCGGTGAGACTTTTTCTATTACACTAGACATATCGAAAGCCTTCGATAGAGTCTGGCATAAATCTTTAATTTCTAAACAACCCTCCTTCGGTTTCTATCCCTCCATCTGTGCCTTTGTCTCTAATTTCTTTTCCGGCCATTCCATAGCCGCGGTTGTGGACGGCCATTGTTCACTTCCTCACCTTATAAACTCCGGTGTTCCTCAGGGCTCTGTCCTATCTCCTATTCTCTTTATAATTTTTATAAATGATCTCCTTAACTGTACCTTAATTCCCATCCATTCATACGCAGACGACTCAACCTTACACTACTCCATTAGTTTTTCAGAACGCCCCAGCCAGCAATCCCTCAACGACAAACGTAATGAAGCCATAGAACTCTTAAATTCTGATCTAAATACTATTTCCAATTGGGGCAGAGAAAACCTTGTTAATTAACTTTAATGTTTCCAAAACCCAATTTCTCCATTTATCTACCCGTCAGGATCTCCCAGCGGACTATCCCTTATTCTTCAACAATACAAAAATCAACCCGTCATCTTCTCTCAATATTCTTGGTGTCTCTTTTTCTTCTGCTCTCATTTGGAAGGACCATATTACCAGTCTTGCTAAGTCAGCCTCCCAGAAGCTGGGTGTGCTCAACCGACTTAGGGGGTTATTTTCCCCTGCACAGCTTCTTGCTCTGTACAGGGGCATAGTGCGCCCTTGTATTGAGTATTGTTCACATGTGTGGGGAGGTTCCTCTCACACCGCTCTCCTAGACAAAGTTGAAAGGAAGGCCTTTCGTATCATTAACTCCCGTCCACTCACCAACTCTCTGCAATCTCTCTCTCTCCGCCGCAATGTTGCATCTCTCTCGCTATTCTATCGCTACTATAATAATCAGTGTTCCTCAGAGCTATCCCAGTGCATACCACCTCCTTTACGTAGGGCACGTGGTACCCGTCTTGCAACTCAATCCCACCCCTACTCTGTGCAACTCTCCAACCCAAGAGTGAAACGTTACTCTCAAACTTTCTTCTACTCAACAGCTGAGCTCTGGAACTCTCTCCCAGAATCAGTCTTTCCCTCTTCCTATGACTTAAATTGTTTCAAACTCCGTGTGTCCAGGCAGTTTGGCTCGAACGTCCCTTGATTTTGGCCCTGTCACTCTTTTAACTATGGGGGAGGCACTCGCTATAGGCAGTTATGCCTTTTGCCTCCCTCAATCACATAAAAAAAATAAAAAATAACAAAAAAATAAAAAAGGCAATACCCAGGGCATTTGATAAGGAGTTCCTGGAACTCCTGTTTCATTTGTCTGACTTCCATTACTGTGTGTGTTTGTACAGTATTTTAGCATCTGTATATATGTTAACAATTTCATATATACTGTATATTGTATATACTTCCTGGGGGGAAAAAAACAGTGAATTGGCAATGAAAGGGGTTACATCAAAACCAAAAATGCGGTGTGTGACAAGGATTTTAACTGACCTATGCCCCGTATGAGTTACCTCTGACCCTCATACCCTGCACTACGGCCGAAAGCATCAGGCTAGTTTAAGTTGTGACGAGCGCATCATGTCGCGCTGCGTTCTTTCCGGATCTATGATACGTAATCTCGTCAATCCTACAGGTGGGCACTATGATATACCTTTTTCTGGTGATTTGGACGATTCCTTCAATGTCGATGTGGCTGATTTGGATTGCGTGCATCCGGATGATTCAAGCTGGGAGGTAAGTGAATTTCCATCATCAAGTTCGGAGAGGATGTACTACGTAAACCGTGCCGGTACAACACATTCCATGCCCACGCTTCTTCCATTCGTCATTTTCATCTCCATTCAAGTCATGAGAAACATGCTTATGTTCTACGCCCTTTACCTTCGTTCCCTGCATTGCTTAAGATACCAAAGGACATGAGGAGAGAGTCCTCAAGTGGTGGGGAAATAGTGACAAAGCATGCGAGAGAGGAGATAGCAAGCGACTCCGACCCTTTCTCTCCACATGTTTGCACCGATCCAACACCAGGCATCTCGGAGGTCTCACATAGTTAACCCACCTCAGCCAGCCTCTAAACCTTCTGCACCTCCCCAACACCCCTCCCCATCTTCCCAATATGTGGGAACAGGCAAAAACAAGGGCATAGAGTAGAGATAGATAGAGACAAAAGTGTGACATCACAAATCTGCAAATAGTGTGCACGAGAGATGGCAGCACGATCACAAAGGTAAATGGGAGGGTACCTATTAATTTGTAATAATACCTATGTTGTACTAATAACGCTATTAACCATTACAATCCCAACGACGGCTGCCAGCCGTCAGTAGATAAATCACTCCCCAAGTCTCAGCGACGGCTGCAAGCCGTCAGTAACATACGGTCCTTGTAACTGCCAGTATCAGGCAGTGGCTGGTACATTGACTTGTAAACACTGTTCTAAGGAATTGGCAACACTTCTTCAGTTGACTGCAAGCTTCCACAGGCTGTCTGGGTCCGTGTTTCATAAACTTTTGAGGTGGGAGGTTGTTATATCTTGCCTCTGAAGCCATTTTGGCCACATTGCTTGGTACTGGGGGGTACATTTATGGTAATTATCATGTAAATACGATAGTGTACGACACTTTTGTGCTACCATACGTCTCTGTGACGTCACGGTCGTTCCCGCTGCACGGCGTAAGATGATTACATGTTGTAAGTAAGTTAAGAGTATAAAAGACCTAATATGCTGTTAGAGTAATATTGACACGGTCTTATGCCAAGGCAGCTAGGTGTGACTCTGAGGAAGAGAGCCCAGAGCCTCCACGAACACCAACCAATTAACATCTAATTTCCGCCCTCAGTTGATTGAGCTTTTGTGCCTCTAATCACAATAAACTGCCAGCAATACATACATCTACACCATCACGACGCTCTCATCGACGCCATGACTGACTAACAGATAAGCATAGTATTCATGTCCATTCTCATATAATCATTTGATTCTTTCTTTCACTTTACCCGAGCCTCAGGGCCGGCGTCTCGCTTCCCCATTGTCCGCCATATTGGGTAAACTTTCTCCTTTGTCTCGTTGCCACGTGGAACTATTGGTGAGTTAATTCCTGGATATTATTAACCCTTATAACCTTACCTTACATATCATTTATTGTGTGTAACCTTTGGATATAAATTAGCTTGTTTCAGATTGAATTCAATTTAGATATGGAGTAATTTGATTTAGATTGGTTTTGTTTGGATTATAGCTTATAGATATTTAACTTCCATTGATAGTATACCACATTGGTGCCCAGACCCGGGAATTAGCTACCGGTAAGGGATCTTTTAAGGCAATGAGCAAGGGGACATATAACAGGATGCAGGAACAACTCTATGATAAACTGGTAAGGCTAGCCAAGCGATGGTTAGAGCCGGAATGCAGGGTCACATCGTTGCGCCTGCCTAAGTCCTGCATCCCACCCATCATCTTCCCCCCATAATTTTCCTTTTCATTTGTTTCAGACTTCCTATGACACCTGACCTGACCTAAAAAAAAATCTTGTTCAATATGACCCTTTAGTGTAGGTATTGCTATTTGGTGTGCTATTTTTTTTCCATAACATAGAAGTCCGCCGGTCGGCGTCTCTTAACTAGGCTACTATTTTGCCGTTGTAATTATAACATTTTAGGTAAATAGCCTACAGGGTTACATACAAAATGAGTGAACAGGAAGAGACACCGTCTAGTGGGGTGCTGAGCAAAGCCCCTAAGAGTCAGAGGGCGGGACTTCGGGGAGTATTAAATAGGTTAATTATTGATGTCAACGCTTTCATCACTACTGCTGACCTCGAGGAATTAGGGGCTAGGTTAGACAATGTCCAGGCTACCTACGGTCGTATTGTTGCTCTAAGTGAGATGATTGTGGCAGACATGACAGAGGAGGAAGAGATAGTTACAGAGTGTGATAATCACACCCTCTATTATGAACCTGTCTTTAAAGCGAAGCACCTATTACAGCGCGCTGTCACAAACAAGAAGGGAGGCGAGAACGAGGCCCATAGAAGGGTTGACCCGAAACACACTGTGCACCTCCCAAAGCTCAATCTTCCTACATGTGGGGGCAAATTGACTGAGTGGTTAGCTTTTTGGGATGTTTTTCGGTCTACAGTACATGAATCCTCTTTGGGTAATGTCCGTAAGTTTCACTATCTGAAAGGACAAATGGAAGGAGAGGCCTTACATTTGATAGAGGGTTTTGCGGTAGTAGGTGATAGCTATCTTGAGGCAGTACAACTATTACAGTCCACATAAGGGAATCAAGAGCAGTTGAAGATGGCCCATGTCGTTGCCTTGTTAAAGCTCGCAGAACCACAGTATAAGGTTGAGGAGTTAGCAAAATTTAGGGCAGATATGGAGTGCCATACTCGATCGCTAGACATCCTAGGGCTCACCTCACAGGGAATTATAGTTATTATATTACGTCAGAAGCTTCCTATGGCAATACTTGACAAGGTTAGATCGTTTGATTTGGGGGAGTTAAAAAATCAGTTCAGTAAAGAAATTAGTAATTTACAGTTGAACAATGGGAGAATGAATGTGTCAGGAGGGAGTGGGAATGTGGAGATAAGGGGAACTGAAGCATGACGGTGGGGACTAAAGGAAAGAAAGAGGGTACATATAAGAAACATGCTCAGATTCTATATAAGCTATGCTATAATAATAAGCATAAATGGAGTTTCTGTGTAAAATACCCAACAAATGAGACAAAACTAGCACAGGCAAAAAGGTTAAAGCTATGTGTAGGTTGTCTGAGTAAGTAACATGGTAAGCAGGGACAATGTACTGCTACATACTTAAGGCCCTGTCGCCACTGTAAAGGACATCACTTTGACAAGTTGTGTCCTACAGCAGACAAAGTCAAAGACGTCAAACCAGAGGGTACTACAACTTTGACACTAGGTAGCACGAAAGACACTACTATATTACCCACAATACAGATTCCCATGGAAGGTAATGACAGTAACAAGGTTTGTCGGGTATTTCTTGATCAAGGGTTTCAACGATCCTTTATAAAAAGGTCCGTATTAATGGGACTTAAGCACCGAATCGTAGGGGCTGAGACTCTTTGATTGCAGGGCTTCACAGGGGTTACTGACAAACAAGACTACGAGATAGCGGAGATTTCATATTTCTACTGTAAAAACAGATACATTATGACATGTATCGTAGTAGACACCCTACCAGAATATGTATCTGTAGGAGTGAAGAAGGTGGAACACGCATTACGTAGCAAAGGGGTTAACTTGTCAGATCCCATGGGAGATCAGAGTGAGGTGCATGTTCTACTTGGTGTGGATCATTATGATGTAGTGTACCCTGGATTTAAAAGAATGTGTGGTGTAATTTTAATCCCCACTTAATTTGGCTATTGCATGAGTGGAAAGGTGCATACTACACAGTCAAATGTCCTGGTCGACACGGTCTCGATATTAAGAGTGAATGTAACTGCGGCAGAGGAGTTGGGAAGGGAGGATTCCCAACCTAGTGACCCAAAAATGACTGCCGAGTTCGACCTGGAGCGACTGTGGAGATTGGATCACATAGGCATTAATCCTATGGAGACCGATTATGACTGAAATTGCGCTGACGAAGTTTTAAGAGTCTGTGAGCTACTGTGCCTCAGACAAGCATTACAAGGTTAGTTTACCCTGGAAGAATAGTGAGATGAGCCTGCCAACCAACTATGGATTGGTATTAGGTCGCTTGCGCGCATTACAGCGTAAATTAACAAATGAACCGAGCACGCGCCAGGCGTATGACGATGTTTTTCGGAGATATGAAGATAGGGGCTTCATAGAAAGAGTCGATGTAAAAGAACCGATTAGGAAGGGTTCACTATCTGGCCCATCATGGGGTGAGGAAAGACAGCGTCACCACACCAATACGGGTGGTGTATGACTGCTCTTCCCACCAAGGTCAACAACCCAGTCTAAATGACTGCATACTGACAGGTCCGTCCTTGGTGTCGGATCTGTCCCAACATCTATTGCGGTTTAGGCTGGGGCAGTATACATTTACTAGTGACATCGAGAAAGCATTCTTGATGGTCAAACTAAAAGAGGAAGATGGAGATGTTATCCGCTTTCTTTGGTTCGAAGACATTAGCGACTCTGAAAGTCTGGTCGTAATCTACCGTTTTCGGGTCGTACTCTTTGGTGCTACATGTTCACAGTTTTTGTTAAATGCCACAATCAAAAACATCTATCAGATACTCATGAGGACACAAGTAAACTATCTTGTGGGTTGTATATAGACAATTTACAGGGTTCTAGCGATAGTCAGGACGATTTGTTACATAACTACAGTGCATTCATTCGACATATATCGACAGTCCCTGCCCGCTTCCACCAGCGCCGTAGACGAAGTAGAGCTTATCATACCGCAATCTCGGACAAGTCACTTGTCACCTTACCACAGAGCTGATAAAAGCTCCAAGTAAAATTAATTATAGGATGTAAGAGCGCTTTAATACATGCATATTTGCAGTTATTCTTTACTAGACAATATTACCATATACCATAGTACAGAAAAGTAAACTCCATTACCATTGTTACCTCGTCTACTTGGGCAGAGCAGAGGTAGACAAATATTAAGCTAGGCTTAGCCAGCAACTGCGTTTGGGTGTATAGGGTACGGGACCGTAACCGTAATGCCTCCCCCTCCCTCTCTCTCTCTCATATTGTGAAGTGATCAAAGTTGTCAATGGTCCAAGTATGGGTGAAAGCCGTTGCTGGTAAACTGGTGAATGAAAGACTCTTTCAATCTTCCTGCCTGAGTTCTGATCTTATTAATTAATGGCTGTGAAACTTTCGTTGCCTCAGAGGTTTTCTTCACCACCACATCAACTGGCTCAGTTTTCTCCTTATCAAAATACATGAATACATTCAAGACAATATTCCTGGCTTGACTGACAAGTCGGGGAGAACCAGCAGGTCTGCCAGGGGTATGGGCAGGAGACGCCATCTTCCACCTTCAGAAGACAGGAGGGAACTGAACTGTGAACTGACGTTTGAATGGCAGCGCAGTGACAGTTGAAACCTTGAGAGAGAAGCGTTGCCAATGTAGCTATCTTACCGCTAGATCTAAAAGTATTTACTTGAACAAGGGAATGAAGCTGTTAAAGACAGGCTCCAGTCTTAACATTTCTTTCTCACTCGTTGATGTAGAAAGGTAGATGGCTTTGTAGGCCATTTTTAATAATCTAAATTGATAAATAAATATTGACTTCATCTAGCGGCAATATTTTACACCTAGCAATAAGAATGCTGGCTATACTCCGAATCTTTTAGCACATGTTATCAATATTGGAGTAATATTCTAGCAATATTAGGTAGGCATTTACTAGTTTGTATTTTTCTAGTTATTTCTGCAAACAGATTAAATAATATTTTTGTGCTGATTTGGTAACCTTGTTGGACACCCCTATCTCGCACAGTCATGCCAGCCGTATGATAACGGTTGGGGAAGTGGGCGGGGCCTGTCGATATACGTCGAATGAATGCACTATACTGGCAAGCACGTAGATTGTTTACAGAAGCACATTTATTTCTCCGCGAGTGGGTTACTAATAGTGAAGCTCTTCAGAGTTTGATACAGGTGGACGGTACGGCATCTCATAACCAGGAAAAGTCCAGAAATTTGGGGATGATCTGGCAACCTAAACAAGACATACTAACTTTTCAAATAAGGTCTTTTGCTCAGCAGACGGGAGCGCACTCAAAAAGAAGTCTGTTGAGCAAAGTTGCGCAATTTTTTGATCCTTTGGGTCTAGCATTACCCGTTACCATAAGAGGTAGGATTCTGATGCAGGAAGTTTGGAGACGCAAAATAGGATGGGATGACAGTTTGCCCGAGGACTTGAATGACCAAGGGACATTGTTGTTGAAAGAGTATGACATCCTATGTACTAAACCATTACCTCATAAAGTGGCGGCGTTCTGTGACGTTACATTACACAAGTTTTGTGATGTTAGCGCCACGGCATACGGGGTAGCCATATATGCCATTACTTCATTTTGGGGCACTTATAGTTACCGCTCGGGCCAAAGTAGCCCCGGTCAAAAAGGTAACTATCCCTAAAATGGAATTGACTGCCATGCTGCTATTAGCACGTCTGGTGCAACATGTACGCGCAGCATACGAGAGCGAGTTAAATATTGAAATCGTTCAGGTTTGGTGCGATAGTCAGGTCGCACTCAACTGGATACATAGCAAGAAGTCTCTGCCAGGTTATGTGCGGAATAGGGTAGATGAGATTAGAGCCCTATTGCCAGACATTGCAGATCATTATGTAAATACAATAGACAACCCTAGTGATCTAATAACTAGGGGTATAACGGCTAGCCAGTTAGTGAAGTCCGAAGTGTGGTGGCATGGTCCACAGTGGCTGCTCCATGAAAATGAATGGACGATTTGGCATGCTGATGGTGAGGGACTTCTGCCATGGGAAACAGTGGCAGTTACAGCCCAACCAAATGAGCCACCGGGTCCAATATTAGAATGGGCAAGATTCGGTGACTATAATAAATTAGTCAGAGTTGTAGCTTGGGTGTTGAGATATATATCCAATATCAAGTTTAAAGTAACGGGCCAGCTCTGCAACAGGGGTCACAACATTGATGCTCGTGAATATAAACCAGCTGAAGTAACTTTGATCAAGTGGGTTCAAGCAGAAACCTTTTCCAATGAATTAGAATCTTTGCAAAGATCGAGTAAGACAATAATGCCTAATTTAGTGCGTCAAGTGAGGTTGCACCTAGATAATGACCTCATCAGGTGTGAGGGTCGCCTGAAGTGGTCGGGTGTAACGGACGGCACAAACTGTCCTATACTTATGCCAACAAGGCATCACGTTACTGATCTATTGATCATACGTGCACATAAGGAAGTAAAACACTACAAGGTATGTCATATTATATCAAATTTGCGTCTCACATGGTGGATACCCAGAGTTCGACAAGTAGCTCGACGCGTAGTAAGAAAGTGTGTAATATGCCAGACTAAAGGGTGAACCATATGCAACTGGACCAGCTCCACTTCTACCTGAATGCCGTGTAAAGCACATAGAGCCTTTCCAAGCTGTAGGGTTAGATTACACAGGTGCATTGAAGACGAGAGAGCATGAGGTTTATATATTATTGTTTACCTGTGCAACGTCTCGAGCGGTACACCTAGAACTATGTGACAATATGTCTAGCGAAGAATTTATGCTGGCGTTTAGACGGTTTTGTGCCCGTCATTCATTCCCTCAATTCATTCTTAGCGACAATGCTCTTACTTATATCCAGGCATCAACATATCTAAAGGATATGAGCAGTGATCCTACAATCATCACTTTTATGGGAGAGAGGATGTGCGAATGGAGGTTCATCCCAGTTAAGGCACCTTGGTTTGGTGGGATGTGGGAACGGTGTGTCGGCATAGTAAAGTCAGGACTCAGAGCGGTAGTAGGACATGCTCTATTAAAGAAGAGTGAGTTGACGACAGTCCTCACAGAGATAGAGGCAGTCATGAATGATCGTCCGCTCACATATGTGTACACCGACCTGCAAGAACCACTACCATTAACGCCAGCTCACTTGCTATATGGTAAACCATTGACTGCATTTCCATCTGATTTGCAATCCATTGTAGAGTTAGAGGATCCCTCGTACTCTGAAGCAGTGGTGTCTAACCGATACCAGTATATATCGAGGGTAATCGAAGATTTTAGAAAAAGGTGGGTTAATGAATAAATGCTAGCATTGAGGGAAAGGAGTGTTACACCCTCTGGTAGACCAACGGCACCTACTGTTGGTGAAGTCGTTTTAATTAAAGAAGATAGTCCTCGGTTGTACTGGAAATTAGGCCGCGTGTTGGAGGTGTACAAGGGGGAAGACTCTGTTGAGCGGGTGGCGCTATTGAAGACAGCCACTGGTACTACTGTTCGTCCTAGCGCACGTTTGTACGCTTTGGAGCTCGATTCCACTTTACAATCGGAGACTCCACCTGTTATTGCTGGGTCCGAGGATTCTCAAAGTAACGACTCACCTCTTACTGATGGTGATCAATCTCGGACCAGGACATGTCCCAGACGCGCTGCTGCTGGTGCCGTCGACATGTGGCATCAGAAGATAGCCTATGTGCAACTTTAATTTTAAGGTGTGGTTAAGGTATTTTTTGTGGGGGGAGTGTATCGTGTAAATATGATAGTGTACGACACTTTTGTGCTACCGTACGTCTCTGTGACGTCACGGTCGTTCCCGTTGCACGGCGTAGGACGATTACATGTTGTAAGTAAGTTAAGATTATTAAAGACCTAATATGCTGTTAGAGTAATATTGACACGGTCCTATGTAGTATATTATGAATTTATCGTATATAATAATATAATTTATCGTATTGAGCAAGGTAGAATCGGTACGATAATTTGGGCCCTGGCGTTTGCCAAGGCAGCAAGGTGTGACTCTGAGGAAGAGAGCTCAGAGCCTCCACGAACATCAACCAGTTAACATCTAATTTCCGCCCTCAGTTGATCGAGCTTTTGTGCCTCTAATCACAATAAACTGCCAGCAATACATACATCTAGACCATCACGATGCTCTCATCGACGCCATGACTGACTGACAGATAAGCATAGTATTCATGTCCATTCCCATATAATCATTTGATTCTTTCTTTCACTTGACCCGAGCCTCAGGGCCGGCGTCTCGCTTCCCCATTGTCCGCCATATTGGGTAAACGTTCTCCTTTGTCTCGTTGCCACGTGGAACTATTGGTGAATTAATTCCTGGATATTATTAACCCTTATAACCTTACCTTATATATAATTTATTGTGTGTGGCCTTTGGATATAAATTAGCTTGTTTCAGATTGAATTAAATTTAGATATGGAGTAATTTTATTTAGATTGATTTTGTTTGGATTATAGCTTATAGATATTAAACTTCCATTGATAGTATACCACATTAATACCCTATGGTAAAGTAGGGGATAATAATCAATGCAACGTTATCCAGAGACTCTGTATATATAAACATAAGTAAAGGTTACTGTAAAGGCCAGAACATCGTTCACAGTTAAGCCTCCTCTACCCCTGCCATTGTTGTTGTGATGTAGGGAAATTGCCAACATCAAACAGGCTGAGACAGAATATCCCTAGATGTCATAAGTATACCCTAACTACGTATGTCGCCAAAATATCCAGTTTTTGTGCAACTTTACTGTTTAACATCTAGGCCTACATAACATGTAACTAATAGTATATATTCAAAATCACATGTGTATTCTTGTTGTGCTGCTTGGAGTTATACTTGCATCATATACAAGTATTATATATATTGTATAATATGTATACTTCTTTTTTTCTTTTGCTTTTATATATCTATTATATATCAATTAATTTACAAGTGTTTTTACCCAAATTAATGCACTCTTAAAGACGTTCCTTCTTTAAGGGGAGATTTCCACTTGAGGGACTTTTTTCTTGACCCCTTTCTCCCTCATGTCTAGCCCCATTGCTTTTGAGATTTTAAGATGTTTGCCCCATTAGTTTGGTGATTTTTAATAATTTCCGCCCCATTCTGTCAATTTTAAGACCTTTCGTGCCATTTAGGTGTCGATTTTATCCTGGCGAGCGGTAGCGAGCCTGTAATTTAAGAGTAATCGGCCTTCGGCCGAGACATTTTTCTACCGAAAAATGTACAAATTTATCTTGAAAGGGGGTCAAGGGGGTGAAATTTTAAGATTGCTGGAAGAGTAGGAAACAAACAACAAACCTCCCCTTAATCTAACTACCCATCATTCTGCGAACGTTTCCCTAACTGTAGTAAGACTGCAGACATGCCTGGCGCGCAGATATCAAGGAGTATTTATTATTATTTTTTTTTTTTTGCTGTTCCCCAAGCTGCCTGGCCGAACAGCCCCAAGGTCCCGAGCAAGGCCAGGGCCATAACCAAGTACCCCCACAGAACCCTCCCTGCCGACCACAATAAAGCCTGGGTGACTGAAGCCACTCCATGGCGGGGAGCTAAGGAGGGTGAGGAAATGCCCGGGAAACCAAAGCCCCACCCAGGGCCCTGTGCCCCTCAGCAATTATGAAGAGAAAGTTGAGGGGCAAAGAAAAAAGTGACGCTTTGGCTTCCAATCTTGGTAGATTGGGAGGTCAGTCCACGGAAGAGATGCCGTCACATGAGATCTAGAAAATATATAAGTAAAAGGAACAGTCAGAGTAAGCTATGGGTATGGCAGAGATCGCTCAGTTCTCACTCTGATAGAGCAGCCCATCACCACAGTATTTAATAAGTAATTACTACTGGTGCCTTTTGGTTATTATAAAATGCTCCGTGACAGTGGTGCTACCCCTAGGATGCGCGCGGAAACATCCGTGTGACGTCACGCTTTCACCTCTATCCTTCTATCCTATTTGGTTAAAGGGGAATGGAAAACCTACAAAACCTGAGAGTAATCGTGGCCGTGGGCAACCGCATCATGGTGTGCATGGGCAGTTGCAGCTCACCAGATTCCTCACCCTCTCCTTCGCCTCCTCACGACTCGGTGCCACCTGATGGCGATTTGGATCTGAACCTGAATTGGAAGTGGGAGGATGGGTACAACTTCACTCCCCACCTCCAAACTTTCCTGGATGAAGACATTGCTGGGTGTTCTGTCCCTGAGCTCACAAAAGATAAACAGAAATATTATTGTTACAATTTCTTTTCTCTTGAATTTGTGACACAAATAGTCCACATGACCAAAATCTATGCCACCTTTAGGAAGGACATTACTGTACCAAACTAAACACTTGCGTCAGTTCAATGCTGATGTAACTGCATCGATGATGTATTTGTTCCTAGCCATTGTTTTCCTGATGTGGATTGTGAAGAAGAACCACTTTGTGAAATACTGGAAGCCAGATCCCCTGATTACCACGCTTTTCTTCAGCCACGTGATGGCCAGGAATAAATTTTAGTAGATTCTTGCATCCCTCCACTTCTTTGACTTGCTGAAAACCGTCACACTACCGCACTTTGACTAACTCCAGAAGAAATTCACAGTTCATTCAAGCCGTACCATAACCTGGTGATAAACGAGAGTTTGGTGCTGCGGAGGGGCTACGTCAGATTCAGACTGTACATTCCTAGCAGGAGGTACCACTTTGGCTTCAAGACCATCATGTATGACTGTAAAAGCGGATATGTCCAGAATATTCACTATTCAATATACACTAGCGATCAAGCCGGAGTTGTCCTATGTTACTTACCTTTTTGCCTACCCTGCCTTTCCCCTTGCCTGAATGCTTACCTTTTTGCCTAACCTGCCTCACTGGCTTCCCATCTTTCTTCCATAGGTATCCCTGCCTTGCTTCCTTATCTCCCAAACTAACATTCCTCCATTGGCTAGCTCCTTTTCTACCTTGCCTATCTATCTTTTTACCCTACTTATCTATATTTTTATACTGCTTACATACATTTCTACCCTGCCTGTCATACTTTCTATCATGCCTATCTATACCAGTCTACCCTGCCTTTCTATCCTGTCGATCTATCCTTCTACCCTGACTATCTACTTTTATACCCTGTTTATCTACCTTCTACCCAGCCTATATATACCTTTCTACCCTACCAATTTTTTTTCTTCTATATTCCAACTACTCCCTCTCGGGCATAGGCTGATAGCCTTTACACTCTACCGCTGAACACGGTGAGGCCCGTGAGGTCTTGTTCCCGCCTAGGAAGTGAGACGTGCGAAGCACCCACTCACGGCTCGAACCCAACTCCATCTCTGAAGCTGATTCGCCCCTGCACCCTACAGTCTCACTCCCCAGGCTCGGACCCTCACTCTCAGAACGCCACCTATTGAGCAATTAACTCACTAGGCATTGCCCCCCTGTAGCATATTCCTCCTTACCTACAGTATACTACCTCCCTGTCTATCTACCCTTCTACTCTGCTATCTACCTTTCTCACTGCTGCTGATAACCCCAGTCATGCCTGTAGTTGTCTGTGCCTTCAGATGACATATCACAGATACATCTGCGGACCAGCCAGGATTTCCAGCGCATTTTTGGAGCTTGCCGACTGTCTGTGAAAATTTAAGGCGTACTTGAATTTATTTTCTCTCCCTCGCGGCGCATCCCCGCAGACACCGATGGGTTCATGGTACATTGGAATTGCCTCAGAACACTCTCACGACATGCCTGTAGTACCTTGTTCAACAGTAATCGTTATCAAGATCTTGAATGTGTGACCAATAAAAAAAACATTGGGGAAATGGTTGCATCGCATGAATCTAAGCATTTCTTCTCCAATCGAGTTGTCAACTTGCAGTAAGGTCTTCCTCAAGATGCTATTGACTGTAGCACCGTTGATTCCTTTAAACATCGCCTAGACAAACACAGTGCGTGAATGACTGCATTTGTAAATTAATCACTATTTCTTTTTCTTTTTCTAATGATACATAGAGGTTCACTGTGTTTGTAAATAAATAACTAAGATACTACTCTAATTTCCACAGATGACATGAAGGATCCCTTATAAATGTGTTATGTTACTAACACTATTGTCCCCTACTAACATGACAATTCGTCCCTGGGAAGTATTTCTCTTTCCAATTGTCCCTTACCCACTCTAAACCCCTGATGAACACTTTGAGTAGCAGTGATTAATAATGCAAGCAACCTCAAATGGTCGTTACACCTCTTGTTGCTATATTTTCTTTGTACCCCTTTGTACATTGTCAATCCATTGAGCAACTGAAAAAGATCATTGAAAGTGGATATCCAAGTTTTAAAACCCAGTTGTTCAAGTAGCCATATAAATTGTTTCTAGTAATCAAGTTGTTAAGAGTACGATCTCTAGTAATATAACTAACGTATTTTATTAGAGTTAATATCTGATATTGTGGTGATTGTAATGGGTGATAATACAGACCATCATGAACTAATGAGTAGGTTGGAAGTACTATCATGTTGCAATAGCCCCTTCTGTACCGATGACGTCTTTTTAATTTTTCTCTGTCTACTATAAGACGATTGTATTAAGGTAAAAAGGGCCTCCAGCAACTAACAGACTTGCCATTATCTCACTTAACCCTTTTTACTACCACAGACCATTCCTAAACTGCACAAACTTGTCTAAATATAGAATAAAACTACAAAGAAGACGTTTTTCTGGTCCCCTTTCTTCCTCACACCTATCCCCATTAGTTGTTAGATTGTAGGACGTTTACCCAATTAGTGTGTCGATTTTAAGACCTTTCGCCCCATTTCTTTGTCAATATTAAGACGTTTCTTGTCCTTCAGGTGTCGATTTTTTCCTGGCGTGCGATAGCAAGCCTGTAGTTATGGCGGAACCGGCCTTCGGCCGTAACATTTTTATATCGAAAAATGTACAAATTAATCTCGAAAGGGGATCTAATGAATGTTGTTTTAAGTTTGATGGAAATCTAGGGAGAACACTAGAAAATAAATGAATATATAAATAAATAGACCCAAAACAACAACCACTGTCTGCTTAACCCTTCTTTAGCGGGGCCCGACTTAAGTCTGTATCTAAAAAGCTGGACAATGTGGCGGGGCCCGACTTAAGTCTGTGTGCTATTTTGGCGCAATATTGGCTCTGAGAGAGAGCCGAGCGGTGGGAGGAGCGTAGGTTGCCTCATGACCGCTCGCCACGACCGTCGTGGGCCCACTGACATGTACTCCACACTACTCCACCCTCTCTCACTCGCTACACACGTAATTATGTAACGAAATGACCGTATTTTAGCGATTTTGCCCTTTGGTTGCACGATCGTTGCAAGACAACCAGTGATCATAGAAGGATGGTTCGGGTGTCATTGGAAAGCTCAATTTACGCCCTTTCAGGGATACATACTTGTATTACGCTCTGGCTCTTGTTTATGCATGAAAAAGAGCACGGAAACAACCCCATTTATGGTAAAAAAACCCGCTGGGCGGCACGGTCAAATATACCGCCTAGGCCGCTCGTTGAGTGTTAACCCATGCTGTACCGGCAACGTCTTGTTTATTTTGTTATAGCTATATTTAGATATGTGTGGTTTACAAAAGGATGTGTGGTAGGAAAAAGGATTAAGGGAGATCATTCGAAGCCTGTTAATTGCGGGAGGACCCTTTTAAGATTAATATTATCGTCTAATAGTAGCCAGAATAAAGTTACAAAGACATCGCTGGTACAGAAGGGATTAAGCCTCATGAAGCCAGCACAAGGTCACACCCAGGGACCGCGTACAGTTAAGCTCTCTCTCTCTCTCGTGTTATGCCCCATTTGTTTTGAGATTATAAGACGTTCGGCCCATTAGTTTGGCGATTTTAACACCTTTTCCCCCATTTAGTTGTAAATGTTAAGACCTTTCGTGTCATTTAGGTGTACATTTTTTCCTGCCGAGCGATAGCGATCCTGATACTTTAAGAGGAATCGGCCTTCGGCCGGGACATTTTTCTACCGAAAAATGTACATATTTATCTTGAAGGGGGGTTTAGGGGGTGTTATTCTAAACTGGATGGAGTTCTAGCGAAGAAACTAACAAATATAGGAATAATTTAATTAATAGACCAAAAAACCGGGCCATCTCCCCTTAATTTATAGTCTGTTCGTTTTCCATTCTAGCCTAGCAATTAAACTCTGACGTCGCGATAATTGTTTTCATCAGCAGTCAGTGAAGTTAGTGATCATAAATACTAATTAACTGCTGCAGTAATACCGATAATTTCACCACCATGTTCGTTTGCTCACAAATCTTTTCACTCCCTCTCTAGCTTGGTTTCTGTTCACATACTGGCATAGATAGTTTATGGCAAGTTAAGATTCGATTTCATCATTTAACCCTGAATAGGTATGCATAGGACACAGGAGGAACCGCACCATGCACAGAAACGGTTTTCCGGCTGTCATGATGCAAATATATACACGTTGAAATGCCACTTCAACCATGTATATACTATAGATATAGTCATAAAGCAAGATCAGAAGAAGCTTTATCAACATGTTACAATACTATATATCTATTGCCGGACATCTTACTCCCCTTAATAGGGGTGGCCATACACAAAATGCCCCCAAGCAGACCTATTCCCTGTAAGAGAGACAACCCATGACAGTTTACTGAAGGACTTACAGGATTGACCACTCAATTTAGGGTCCGTCTGACTCCGAGGCCTTTTATGTATTTATGTTTTTCACTATTTTTACACAGTGGTGTGCGGCTAATCCATCCACTGACCTGCTTCACCTTAAGGTGGCAGTACGGATTTGTATAAGGTTTACTCCCCTAGACAGGTTGCCGAGCAAGGCTGACGAGTCCCATCCACCCGGATTTTTTTATAAGGTTATATCCCCTAGATGGGTTGCCGACCATGGCTAACGAGTCCCATCCAAATTGTTATAGATTTTGTGATTATATTTGAAATAATAGATTTGAGTCTGGAAGGGAACTATGAACACCTAATATTAAGTAGCAGTTCCGGAATCAATGACGTACTGCCAATAACCTAGCAAGCCCTTCGTAGGAAACATCTCGCTGGTTCACAATAGTATACCATAATATCACTCTTTAATCTAAGAATAACAACTAAGACCGCACTGTGTTTTAAAATAACCATGTTGGAAGGAGGCTGTAGCTCTGGTATATGAGCAACACAAATATACACATATACACACACAAAACATCTTTAGGGAATCATAACTCATAAGTTACAAATGTATATACACATACAAAAACAATCTTTCCCGTGTGTTTATACAGTGGTAGGGGAGCCGGGTTCAGGTGATTTAGGGTGTAACTCATACTACTACTAGATGAAAGCAAATGGCACATCGTAATTCAAAGGGTTGGTAAAATCACAAGGGAAAAGATTTGTTGGCAACATGGGAGCTGAATGATGAAGAGGATGATAGACGTGTGGAGGATCAGTGAGGAATGGAAGGAAACATTAATTTGAAGAGACTTTGAAGTTACAGGGAAAGAGAGACAGAGAGAGACGAAAATTTGAGATGGGACAGCGAGAAAATGGTATCGAGAACGTGGAGTTGCGATGGATCATGAGGAGACAAAGAGGCATCGTAAATCTACAAGATAAGAGACGAACGAGCCGATTGCAACACTCAAAATGTTCTCGGTGTCTCACTCGCCATTTGGAATATAATATTCTGACTTCACCATACTGAGCGGTTGGGTCTAGAACTACATTAAAAATACCTTAATAACTAATGTTCTTCGGAAAATTAAACATTCTACTAAAGCTAGAATATTATCATACACAAACATAATGGAGAGAAGAATAGATTACTTGACCCAATTGTAGTAAATTAAATAAAGGATAGATATAAACACATACTATGCATTAGAGAGATGAGTGATGAAATGGTTATAAAGCTAGATTTGAAACTACGAGAATGTAGAACGAATCCAAATTAATTTAATTGATATATTACTGGGATATATTTTGTATTTTAACTTGATACATCATGATAAGCCAGCATACATGTCATAGAACAGCCTTAACTTATCCGCCACAGGATATTTCCACAAAATTAAGTTATACGTTGGAATTTAGGTACACAGATGATCCAGGTGAGATCATTTGAGGACGGGGTGAGAACCTAACACCATCTGTTAGCCTACAAATAACCTCGAATCTAGTATCTTGTTGAAGTATATACAGAACAATGGAGGACATATATTGATTAAGCTGCTCAATCCATAGTTAAACAATTAACATTTAAAATAGGCATTTTTCAAACAATATAAACAAGAAGATTTGCAAAAGGATGCGCAAGTTCCTAATAAACACAGCTTAACCCAATGTCAGTGTCATCAATAAAGTGTACTATTCCTAGATTCTCGTTTACAGATATCTATTTTTTTTATTATCATAACTTCCCTTCTCAAGTGCCCTTTCAAGTTTCGAGGATATACAAAAACTTCTTTTCATCAGCCCTCCTTTGAGCACTTGCCATCAAATTAATCCTTACATAATTTCTAGGTTAAACGTCAAAATATAAAATGTCAAGTTTTACTACAAGTCGGGAATTATATATGGCCAATGTTAAATCATATTTCATTCGAAAATTGTTCATGGAACTCGATCATTTCATGAAGGTTTCGTTTATGCAAAGATACCACCAAGCCTGAATCTGTGCAGTGCTGGCGAACACAGCTCATAAATCCTCTTGGCACCAGACTATGTAGTGCAACTCAGAAAAAAACAACAACTGTATAATTATATGGGGAGATATGGTGGAGTGGTCATGCCACTGGACTGGTAATCCAATTGTCCCGGGTTCGAATCCCGATGTATCAATGGGAAGATATTATTGGGTATGGAATTTGTGCTGTACTTAGTATCAGTGCATTACCAAAAATCCCACCAAAACGCCAAAAAAATACCCTCATTGTTCCCTGATTAAATAGCATTGTATGAATATTCCCATATACAAAATATGCTACAGAGGGGCAATGCCTATAGTGAGTTCATTGCTCAATAGGTGGCGTTCAGAGAGTGATGGTCCGAGTCTAGGTGGTGAGACAGTGAAGCACTGGAGCGAAGCAGCTTCAGAGATGTGGCTGTTTCGAGTCATGGGTGGGCAACCGTGCATCTTGCAAGGACAACATATCTGGGGCTAGTTGTATTCCAAAGTGCTTCACATGTCTCACTCCCTAGACTGGAACGAGACCTCACGGGCTTCGCCGTTCACTGTACGGAAGAATGTACAGGCTCTCAGCCTATGCCCGAGAGGGATTAGTTGGAATATAGAAGACAAAAATAAATATATATATATATATACGGACATATTTATTCTTTTGAAAAATATCACTAAAGCGATTAGTATAAGTTATTTGTTGTGATTGATATAGTTATATTGACAATGTTTAACCCATTGGCTGCGGGTGATGTTCCAGAACGCATAGGCAATTTAGACCAATTTCCAGGCATTGAAAGCCTGTAAAAGCCGTAGAAATCGAGTGTCAGTGGGCGAGAGCGTGAGGGACCTCCGTCCGACCCTCGGAGCAGCCAGCCGCTCACTGAGGTAGACTGTGGTCTCGTGCGGCTGTCTCGACAGAGTTGTGTAGCGAGCGAGAGCTTATACTTAGCGAGTTTTTCCGAATGTCTATGGCAACGCTGCGGGTGAACCCCACCACCTACGAAGCTCATTCAGGTGTCATTTTGAAGCTATTTTCGCCTAATTTTCGGCAGAATACAGTTCATTTAACGCAGATATTTGATTTATCATTCAGGAGTGCCTGAATATGCGCTTAATAGCGCAAATAAGCCCACAGCCAGAGGGTTAAATTACACATAATAATGTCACGACCACCATGCTGTATCAACTTTAATGATAGTACGATCGACCATTTACATTGATCATTTAGAAAAGTAAATTAAAAAAGCATTATTTATACACAACAGTTATTATCGCAAAATGTAGCTGTCTATTAATCTTCACCTGCCCGGGATCTCCTGGTTGTGAGCTAAGCGCACTACCTACTATTAGTAGACCGCTTTATATCATCCATACAGCAGGAAGGTAATGATTATTGTTTAATAGATTGTGAACCTGTAGATCTTCGTTACAAATATTAAGGTATGTCAGGCTTAATATACTTAGTCAAATAATATTAATAGTGCCAATGTAATATTTAATTACATCAATGGCTAATTATTTCAAAATGGTCATCAAACCGCTTCAGCGTAGTCAGCACTACAGAGGTGACTGTTGTTTCGCCCTCAGAACCTTCGCTTACGCTTTTGTATTATCATAAATTTACGTTGACTAGCTTTATCAATATGTGAGCAAAATGTTGGAAGGTGAGCATAAATACGTTTACCCACAAACATGGAGCATGAATTAATGTTAGCAATGCTCCAATTAATTGGTAATACTGTTACGAACTGGCACTCGGGTACACAAGGGCTCTCAATCAGGACTCGAATACGGCTCGCTGCCACAACGGAAACACACGATCCCAACCCCTGAGTACTGCCAGCCGAACAAAAAACACCAATACCCTCCAGAGTTCAATCTGCTATAACGGGGTATACAAGAACTCGGTACTAGTGTTCAACAACAGACTAATAAAGAGACAGGAATTATCTAGTCTGGTCAACAATCAAACAATAAAGTAAGAAACAACAACACCAAAGAATAGTGTTGGCCGAAGCCGAAGTAATCCACCCTTGACTATGAACTTAAGAAGTCCACCACCCTCTACTTCGGATCGGCACTATTACGTTACGTTAATTAATAGTCCTTAAGCATCGAGCAAGGAATCTTCTGAAAAAAGTTAGATGCTTCTCGGATGCTCGTAAGAAGTATGTATCGGATTTTTAACAGTAATTCAATAAGCAAAAACACTGGCAATTAAATACTATTAAAGGCTTAAATTGGCATAAGAATAATTAAAAGAATATGCAATAGTAAATGGCAAATATTAAAAAGAAGTACTCCGCAAATGCAACGGCAATAGCCTACTCGGATTGTGCTCGTGGGCCACTAATCACTAAAGTAGCCAAGCTTGCAACACATGAAATCAATAGTGCATAAACAATATCATACGTAAGGAAAGCTTCAATACTATTCTGTATCTACTAATCGAGTAAAGTCTAGCTGGGGTACTGTGGGCAAAAGGTAGCAGTGACTGGGCAAAAACGGCTTGTAGCCTAGCGAAGTCCTCACGACTGTTTAAAGTATTACGTTAAAACTAACAAGTGCACTTTGAGAAATCCAGATCCCTTGTATCTGGTTTTCTCCCGGCTCCTTGACATAGTAAAAACAAACTGTTAATAAAATACAGGGTGGTTAGGCTCTTGCCCTCACGCACTGTAAATTATAAACTCAACACAGTCAGCCGCGAAGACAACCTAGGCTTCACTGAACCGAAACGAGTATGCAGGTTTGTCGCTTAACCACTGCATCAAACAACAACTCGTAACACAGAAAAGCCTTACCCCAGTCTAGCATTACCTAGACCAGCAGAAAACAGGACTAATAATAATAACACACAGGGAAATGCATATACAAGTGCAACAAACATAAATCAATCCTATTCTAAGTTAACCCTTCCAAAATAGGCTATCTAATAGGCAAGTATCTCATGAGAACTCAAGCGATAATACGTTGGCTGACTAGCTCTGCACCAACCGGACAATGGAAGATAAACAGGGCAGGGACAAGAGGAGATAAGAATGTAAGGTAGTAGAGAAAGTTCCCATCAGTCAGAAGAATATATATAGTTAGCAAGGGAAATGAGAAGTCGCTCTGCCTAATGAGTTCTGATGAAAAAATGGCTAGACTTCCCTTTTATACCCGGCCCTCTAGTGAGCCCAACGTGAACTACTAAGGACCGCCCACTGACAACCATTACGTAATTTCTCTCTCTCCTCTGGGATACACAAAGGCTCCCCTAGCACTGAGGGAGGGAGGAATGCGAGTGAGTTAGGCCCACCTCCCGCCTGGCGCACCCACTGACCCCCAACTGTGGCTGTTTCTCTTCCCATCATTACAAATAAGTTTTACACACAATACTTATAACTAATGATATAAAATAGAACTCGTTGACTCAGATGAAAACAAAATACATATTCATAATACTTATAGTACAACGGCTCACATGAACTAAGTTAGGAAACTCTACATAGACTACAGCCAAAGTTCCTGCCCTGACGATCCTAGCGAGAGTGGGGCATGACTAGGCGTTCTGTACAGCATGCTCACACGTGGACATGCGTCACACCTCCCCCAAGATTTTACTCGCTCAACCCTGAGCTAAAATCTGACAAACACAGAACCCCATCAAGCCCCTCACACCCAGCGACCGCATGGCACTAAAACAAAGCTGAGTTTATCGCCAAAACACATCTTATTATTAAAAAAAAAAATCACATTTTTATAACTCCTCCCAACAATAGCAAAAAGACACAATATCATGCTCCCAGAGCGAGCTTACAGCAGCTGAGCCGTTTGATAGTTCGTGGACTACTCAAACTCTATAGGCTATTACAAACTTATACGATTACCTATATCAAAAGAAAGAGTTTTTATATGATTTTTATATTTTAATATGTTTTTTCCGGCTGCACTATAAGGGCAGCCTATTTTCCTCCACTCAAACCCACACACCTGTGATAGCCTACGACTGATCATCAACCCTTGATAAACAATCCGCGATCACATTGTCACATCCAGCAATATGACGGATGTCCAGGTTATACTCCTGCAACATCAAAGACCACCTGGTCAGTCTCATATTGCGATTGTGAAATTGATTCAGGAATCTCAAAGGGTGAAGATCAGTGTAGATAACCACGACTGGGCCATACACCTCGAAGTGCCTGAGCCACAGCACAATCGCCAGTAATTCCTTTTCTATTGTAGAATAGTTCTTTTGTGCAGCATTGAACTTCTTAGAAAAGAAACTTACTGGGTGTTCCACACCTTCATTGTCTGTCTGTAGCAAGACGGCACCAGCCCCTACACCACTAGCATCTGTTGCCAGCTGAAAAGGCCTGTTAAAGTCTGGGGCCCTGAGTATCGGGTGAGTACATAGCAAATGTTTCACCAAAGTGAAAGCCTTTTCACACTCAGGTGCCCACAAAAACTTTTTGTCTTTAGATAACAAATCTGTGAGAGGTGCCAACACCGTTGAGTAACCTTTTATGAAGCGTCTGTAGTAGCCTATCATACCCAAGAATCTCATAATCTGCTTCTTGGTTGTTGGGTGCGGAAATTTATTGATAGCCTGTACCTTGTTCTGAGGAGGGCACACCTGTCCCCTTCCCACTACAAACCCAAGGTACTGCACAGTGGCTTTTACGAAGTCACACTTTGCCAAATTTACTACCAGACCTGCTTCACTAAGTTTCCGGAACAAGGTCTCAAGGTGCTCACAATGGCTCTCAAAGTCGTCATCATAAATGATTACATCGTCCAAATATACGGTGCAATTTGGAATGTCGTTTACAATTTCATTCATCAGGTTCTGAAACGTTGCTGGTGCATTCTTAAGTCCGTAAGGCATAACATTGCACCGGTAGGTACTCCCGTCCACAACAAAACCACATACCTCTTTAGCACGCTCGGACAAAGGTACTTGCCAGTAACCTTTTACTAAATCTACTTTAGACAAAAAACGAGCATTACCAATTTTGTCAACACTATCATCAACCCGAGGAAGAGGATATGGGTTAGTTGGAGTCAAACCGTTTAACCTACGGAAATCAATACAAAAGCGTACCTTGCCATCTGGCTTAGGCTGCAGTGTTACGGGGGAAGCCCACTTAACTGTGCCTTTTTCTATCAACCCTCTACCGAGCATATACTCCAACTCATCCCTCAGAGCTGGTAGTTTTATGGGGGGCACACGGTACGGGATTGACTTAAAGGGTATATGGTCCCCCACGTCAACATCATGCATACCCTGAGTAGTGAGGCCTGGGTGTTCAGCAAATACAGTGGGGTATTAACCGAACAGCTGATGGATAGCATCAAACTGCGGATCAGGCAAATGAGCTATAGCCTCGTCAGCCCTTAGGCTCGAGTTCCCCGCCCACTGATCCGCTGAAACATGTTGATCCCAGCTATCCTCCTCCGAAGCTTGACTGTCCCCCTCTCCTTCTCCACCACGGCCGCAACAAGCCAACACAGGGACAGTGAGAGGCTCAGAGGGGCGCCTCACATACTCTTTAATAAGGTTCACGTGACATAACTGGTTCTTTTTCCTCCTGTCTGGAGTGGCAACAAGGTAATCTAAGTCTGAAATTTGTTCTACAATTTTATAAGGTCCAGTGTACTTCGCAGAGAGGGGGTTACCAACCAAAGGCAACAAAATTAATACCTCTTGTCCTACAGTGAACTTCCGGAGCCTCACTTTGCGATCATACCTGTCCTTCATCAAAGCTTGTGATTCTGTCAAATTTCTACCTGCCATCTCCAGACTCTTAAGCATGCGCTCACGGCTTTCAAGCACATACTTTAATAATGGACAAGGCTGCACAGTCCCCTCCCAAATTTCTTTCAGCATGTTAAGGGGGCCCCTGATACGGTGTCCAAAAAGCAGCTCGTTTGGACTAAATCCCAGGCTCTCACCAGGTACCTCCCGAGCAGCAAACAGCACATAAGGCAATCCAAGATCCCAATCCATACCGTTGTCAGCACAATAACACCTGAGAATGCTTTTAAGTGTAGCATGCCACCGCTCAAGCACCCCTTGACTCTCAGGGTGATACGCTGACGATACTACTGCTCGTATCCCATGCTGTTGCATTGTTTGCTTGAACATGTTGGAGGTGAAATTAGATCCCTGATCAGACTGAATCTCCTCCGGGTACCCGTACCTTGAGAAGTACCACAACAAGTTACTGACTACCGTCTTAGCCATTCCATTTTTCATAGGGTATGCATCGGGGTATCTAGTGGCAACATCCATTATGGTTAACAACAATTTATTTCCAGCCTTAGTGGGAGGGAGTGGACCAACCATGTCAACAATAATTTTACTAAAGGGTGGCCCAATCACAGGAATAGGGTGTAACGGAGCCTTAGGAATAACTTGGTTCGGTTTCCCGACATGTTGACAAATATCACATGAGTTTATCCATGACTGCACATGAGACTTCATCCCCGGCCACCAAAACAATTTCCCCAAAGCCGCCACCGTTTTCTTGGCACCCAAATGTCCTGATAATGGAGAATCATGAGCCAACCTAAGCAAACTTTCCCTGCAGCCCTCTGGCACGACCAGCTGGTCAACTGTACCTGATCCGCCCTCCCAATTTCTTTTAGGATCTTGATATCGGTGGTATAAAATTGCATTAAAGAAAAAAAATCCCCTGCCTTTGTATCCCTATCTTCTTCTAACTCCACAGCCCCATTGGTACACTGCAAAACCTCTGGATCCTCTAATTGCAACTTTCGAATGTCTGTGGGAGCCAACATGTCTAACTGCTTGGTCAACAACTCATGCCCTCCCCCAACATCCAACTTAGACATCCGGTTTTCTCGCTGCAGGTAACGGTGCTGTCTCTGAGTCTCTGCCTCCTCCACTACTTTATCAACTGTGTTAGGCACCGGAGTTACAACTGACTCGGTCAAAGGTCCTGCTATATTGGGTCTTTTGGGAGAGCCACTGGTTCTAAACTCTTCAAACTTTTCCCAGCCTTCCGCTTCTCCTTAATTCCCTTCCTCCGCTGTTCTGTGGCCTGGGAAATAGGCTGTGATACCTTAAATGCTTGGGAACGAGTTACCACACATGCCATCTGTTGGCGTTGACAACTCACTACCCACTCTTGTTCCTCCCTACTCACGTCGGCCGGCCTCTCGGCAACGACTAAGGGTGGAACTTCTAAAGTAGGCACCGCAAAGTCGTTGCCGAGAAGAAGGTCGACGCCCTCCACTGGCAATTTCTCAACGATCCCAACATCTAAGTCCTTAATCACACCATCAACTTCCAGCTCCACACGAACCAACGGGTATGACCTGGTCGCATTAATACCCTGAACAACAACCACCCGTGCCGCATTAATTGGTCGCCCCGTGAAATTCTTCAAAAGTGTCTGTGAAGCTCCAGTATCACGCAAAACTTCCACCTTATGCTGGCAACCCGCCCAACTTACCCTACCGGTCCCTCTATGGGCGCAAAAGACATCACGGACAGGGGACGAGCCTTCCTGAGTCTTATACATAGCCTGTGACCCTGCCGCTGGCAAACTACCCTGGGTAAATCCAGATGACATTTCAGCCACACCTATGCTGCGCACCAAAGACACGGCTGCAGTTGGCGGCTTACTAGGACAAAATTTTGCATAATGCCCCTTCTTTCTACAATGAAAACATTCCACTTCCCCTATCGGTCTCTTCCGATAAGGGGCGGAGTTCTGACCCTTCTGTAATGAGACGGCTGTAGTCTTTGGTTCAGTCCTGGTATCTTGGCTTTTAAACTGAGGTTTATATCTATAGTGATTGTCCTGAGCTCGAGGGTTTGGAGTATCGCGCCCCTTGGGAACTGCATCAACACGCTTTACAGATTCACATCCCCTGATTAGCGACAACCTGAGGTCAG
This sequence comes from Paralithodes platypus, assembly GCA_032716605.1. NCBI lineage: Eukaryota > Metazoa > Arthropoda > Malacostraca > Decapoda > Lithodidae > Paralithodes > Paralithodes platypus. The sequence continues at coordinate 13,995,964 of CM064505.1, forward strand.
CCATCTCAGCTGCCTCTTGAAGAGTTCTTGGGTTCTTTTCTTTAATATTTAACCCTCCTCTAGCGGGTGCTCTGTGGCCGTTTTGGGCCTTTGCGGGCCGTTCTGACTGCTATATCAACCATCAGTATGAAAGGAACTGTATTGCGCCGAAAACTAGGAGGAAATCGCTACACAATGACGCCACATACAGCTACGTAGCACTCGTGGAGCACTGACAGTGTTACCTCGAAGTTGGAAGTTTAGCTGATTTTGCTACCTTGCTCACTTTTAGCGAACTATTGGTTACACTGTCATCCTCACGCGCGGTGGGGGAACTGGAGTTAGTGTGGGCCGGTTGGCAACAGATGTCGGACGTATGGATCATTACTATCCCACCCATTTTCACTCGATTTCAACCCTTTTTTCACCCGTTTTTGGCCAGTTTTTTCAACTCGACTTATGTTGCGAGCCGCTCTTTAAGGGTTAAAGTCATTTCTGCACCAGTACACTTATAAAACTGCTCGAGCAGAAACAGCTCAGTCAACTGTTCTGCCGTCTCAGCTTTCTCAGAACGTGTCCAGTTTTTAAGTGCATCTTTTAAGTCCCGGGCATGTTCAAGAAAGGTCGCCTCCCTAGTCTTTGTAACACCCCGAAACTTCAATCGATATGTTTCCGGTTGCAACTCGTATGCCCGTAGGACAGCTCTCTTCAATTCTGGGTAGTCAATGCAAGACTCTAAAGGCAGTGCATCATAAGCCTTCAGACCCTTACCCGTAAGTCTTGAGGAGACTAGAGCTGCCCACTTCTCTTCAGGCCAATTATGCTCCCTACACTTCTTCTCAAAACGATTAAAAAATTATGTGACTTCAGTTTCACTAAATACCGGCACCAATTTGACTAAGTGGGCCAAGGACTGTTCTCTTACTTGGCCCTCACGGCCCATCCGAGTCCCTGTCGACTCTGCACGAGTCTTATCTAAATCTAATTTAGCACAATATTTCTCCGAGTCGTACCTAAGCTCAGCCTCATGCCTCCTGGTCTCATCCTCTTGCCTCCTAACCTCAATCTCATGCCTCCTAGTCTCATTCTCCTGCTTCCTAGCCTCAATCTTAGCAAGCTCAAGTCTAAATACCATATCTGGAGACAGGCAGGAAGAGGGAGCTTCCACTACTGAAGGAGGGGGGGCAAAAACTGGGGAACCACCACGTGCACCACCCGAGGGCACTCCAATCTGCCAATTCTCATCCCTCTGTGGGAGAGTGCTAACCTCCGGTAACTGAGTGGACGGCACTGCGGGAATCGAGTGAGAGGGGATCAGGGGAGGAACCCCCCCAAACGCCCTCTCCTCCGAAACCCCATGTCGCCCACGCAACACCCAGGAAATCAGCTCCCCCTTGGACATCCCTGCTACATTGGAAATGCCCAAAATCTTGGCTATCAGGTGCAAGCCACAAACATCCACCCCAGTCAGCCTCTCCTACGTCACGTGGTACCGCTTACTCACAAAAACTCTAGCATCCTCCTCACTGGTTACTAACGGCACACCTTCAAATGACATCTCTCGCTCATCGTCAGTGGTAATGCACGACATACTGAAGTCCACAAAAAAATTCTCGAGACAAAAGTGTTAAACTTCCTATGCAAGCACTAATTACTAAATTAACTGGAGTCTCTTAAATTCTTTACTAATTGCCAACAAAAAAAATATTCTTCAATATGCACGCTAAAATACAAACAAACAAATGTTGTACAACTCTGCAAAAATGTATACTGTTCACAAAATCCTAAGCAAGGTCGCCATTTGTTACGAACTGGCACTCGGGTACACAAGGGCTCTCAATCAGGACTCGAATACGGCTCGCTGCCACAACGGAAACACACGATCCCAACCCCTGAGTACTGCCAGCCGAACAAAAAACACCAATACCCTCCAGAGTTCAATCTGCTATAACGGGGTATACAAGAACTCGGTACTAGTGTTCAACAACAGACTAATAAAGAGACAGGAATTATCTAGTCTGGTCAACAATCAAACAATGAAGTAAGAAACAACAACACCAAAGAATAGTGTTGGCCGAAGCGGAAGTAATCCACCCTTGACTATGAACTTAAGAAGTCCACCACCCTCTACTTCGGATCGGCACTATTACGCTACGTTAATTAATAGTCCTTAACACCTTACGAGCGGCCTATGCGGTTTATTTATATGTACCGCACAGCGGGGTGTTTTTAGCCAAAATAGGGCTGTTTACGTGATCATTTTCATGCCTAAATAAGACCCAGAACGTAAAACAAGTACCTATCCCTGAAAGGGCATAAACAGAGCTTTCGAATGACACCATAACGATCCTTGTATGATGGATAGTTTTCTTGCAATAACCGTGCAACGCGAGTGCAAAAAGCAGGTAATTCGGTACTTTCGGTACATAATTGAGTATGTAGCGAGTGAGAGAGGGAGGAGGGAGCTGAGATTTGTGTCAGTAGGTTCGCCGCGGTGGTCTGGAGCAGTCATACGCTCGCTAGTCTCCTGCCACCACTTGTCTCTCTCTCTCAGCCACATTACGTGCTGAAATTGCCACTCGACCTATGTCGAGCGCCGCCACATAGTCCAGCTTTATTTAACTCGACTTATGTTGCTCGCCGCTAATTAAGGGTTAAGCATCGAGCAAGGAATCTTCTGAAAAAAGTTAGATGCTTCTCGGATGCTCGTAAGAAGTACGTATCGGATTTTGAACAGTAATTCAATAAGCAAAAACACTGGCAATTAAATACTATTAAAGGCTTAAATTGGCATAAGAATAATTAAAAGAATATGCAATAGTAAATGGCAAACATTAAAAAGAAGTACTCCGCAAATGCAACGGCAATAGCCTACTCGGATTGTGCTCGTGGGCCACTAATCACTAAAGTAGCCAAGCTTGCAACACATGAAATCAATAGTGCATAAACAATATCATACATAAGGAAAGCTTCAATACTATTCTGTATCTACTAATCGAGTAAAGTCTAGCTGGGGTACTGTGGGCAAAAGGTAGCAGTGACTGAGCAAAAACGGCTTGTAGCCTAGCGAAGTCCTCACGACTGTTTAAAGTATTACGTTAAAACTAACAAGTGCACTTTGAGAAATCCAGATCCCTTGTATCTGGTTTTCACCCGGCTCCTTGACAAAGTAAAAACAAACTGTTAATAAAATACAGGGTGGTTAGGCTCTTGCCCTCACGCACTGTAAATTATAAACTCAACACAGTCAGCCGCGAAGACAACCTAGGCTTCACTGAACCGAAACGAGTATGCAGATTTATCGCTTAACCACTGCATCAAACAACAACTCGTAACACAGAAAAGCCTTACCCCAGTCTAGCATTACCTAGACCAGCAGAAAACAGGAATAATAATAACACACAGGGAAATGCATATACAAGTGCAACAAACATAAATCAATCCTATTCTAAGTTAACCCTACCAAAATAGGCTATCTAATAGGCAAGTATCTCATGAGAACTCAAGCGATAATACGTTGGCTGACTAGCTCTGCACCAATGGGACAATGGAAGTTAAACAGGGCAGGGACAAGAGGAGATAAGAATGTAAGGTAGTAGAGAAAGTTCCCATCAGTCAGAAGAATATATAGTTAGCAAGGGAAATGAGAAGTCGCTCTGCCTAATGAGTTCTGATGAAAAAATGGCTAAACTTCCCTTTTATACCCGGCCCTCTAGTGAGCCCAACGTGAACTACTAAGGACCGCCCACTGACAACCATTACGTAATTTCTCTCTCTCCTCTGGGATACACAAAGGCTCCCCTAGCACTGAGGGAGGGAGGAATGCGAGTGAGTTAGGCCCACCTCCCGCCTGGCGCACCCACTGACCCCCCAACTGTGGCTGTTTCTCTTCCCATCATTACAAATAAGTTTTACACACAATACTTATAACTAATGATATAAAATAGAACTCGTTGACTCAGATGAAAACAAAATACATATTCATAATACTTATAGTACAACGGCTCACATGAACTAAGTTAGGAAACTCTACATAGACTACAGCCAAAGTTCCTGCCCTGACGATCCTAGCGAGAGTGGGGCATGACTAGGCGTTCTGTACAGCATGCTCACACGTGGACATGCGTCACAATACTAACCATCAGTAGTAATAGTAAAGCTTATATAAATGCGCAGATTATATAATGACTAGGTAGAGACATTAATGTAATGGTGAATTGTGTATATTTTACGTTTCTACTGTTATTCGTGCACAACAATTATGCACTGTATACAAATGCCATCAACAGTCCCGCTCCGCCCCAATATGTTATTCTTCACATACAGCGGTTGACGATCTGATTACAATAATTGTCATATATTTTTATAAAGAAAAAAACATATTTTTTATTGCATTAGACTTTTGGATCATTGTATTAAATGAACACATGAGATTCACTATAGTGACTATAGACTCTCTTATACCAAGTCGTTAAATGTTCATGCATTAGCTTTAACTGTCACATTTAAAATGTGTAGCCAAAGGTAAGTGCCATGCAAATGTACTTGGATTTTGTTTTGAAAACTGAAGACTTTACTCCCGTTGTTTATGGGGGCCCCAGTTGGTAGTGGTCTTAAATCGTCTTGCTGATAAATTGTGCTGTGTCCAATGTTCATGAAAAACACTTTATATATTTGACAATACAAACACATCCGTGCATTAACAAAAAGAGAGAGAGAGCAAACAAACTAAAGGTTGTTTTAAATTCTTTGTTGCTGAAACGCATTTCTTAATATACTAAAAATATTGTATAATTATAGTCACAGGAATAATACTGAAACTCAATCACTCAAATTACTTATAATTCCCTTGTTAGCAACAGTTCTTTCCTATGTACCGTTAGCCACAATGCAAAATATCTACTGGTAGATACAAATTATCAAAACAATTAGTGGAGTTGATTATATACCTCCCCCATATGAGACGTTTAACGTACAATGACTCAAATGTTGATATTGTAAGCCAGGGTAAGATGAACATGTGATCATACAGGACGTGCTAAAGTAATGTACACTCTCATATCCTACATCCCTCGCCTCGCCTTTCATACACTTGTCGTTGAATTACCAACTCCTCCAATTACTTCAACACTAATTTGTTGACAGGAGTATGAATCTCTCTCTCTCTCTCTCTCTCTCTCTCTCTCTCTCTCTCTCTCTCTCTCTCTCTCTCTCTTATGGTAATAGGCTTGGTACATACATTATATCGGGAGTATCATTTAATGTTTGAATACACATCTAACTGGATTATGCATGTATGCGCATATTGGATTGTAAGTACTTACATTAGTTCGTAAAACACTTTATACTCTGTCGCTGACAGTAAGAGCAACAAATGAATGTGATTATTATTAATGCGCTTCTATAATCTCTTTGGCATCAGTTCACAACTCTGACATTTTAAAAATGAAAATATAATATTCTGTGATGGGTATAGGTGGCTGTTTTTAAACATAGTTCATTGTTATAAGACGTCGGTAGTGCGATGACAAATATTTGGTGAAATCTCATCTGGACAGGCAATCAAATAACGCACTCCCACCTGGCTCATTGATATCGTAATATATTGCCCCAGTCATTAATTAATAACCATTGCAAAGTCTTAATTCTGCAATGGCTTAAAGCTTTTAGCGAAATGCTGAACACTTTTAGTAAAATACAACAACTGTACCACAACTATTTAATTTGTTCACATCTCTTAAATCCATGGTCCTTTGACTTTCAAGCTTCAGGCAATCTTCATCAACATTCTCAGTTCCTCTTAAATTTCGCGAAATACAACCCTTCGTTCCACGTTCCTCCCAGGCTCCACCTTTACCATCAAAACTTACGCTGGAAAAGTAACTAACAACCTCTGTTTCTCAGATTACGGAATCTTTACCGTGTTACTTTTTATATACTTTACTTTTATGCTCTGATGCTGTGTGCCTTGCAACTATTTTTGTTCTTTAAGATTATAGTATGGATATAGTAACAATTTTGTATTAACCTTTTGACTACGGAATTGTGTTTTGTTTTCTATGTGAGTGAGAGAGACTCAAGGCAGAACTGCCTGTAGCGAATGCCTCCCCTAGAGTTGAAAGAATGACAGGGCCAAAATCAAGGGACCTTCGAGCCAAAATGCCTGGACACACAGAGTTTGAAGCAATTTAAGTCATAGGAAGAGAGAAAGACTGATTCAGGGAGAGAGTTCCAAAGCTCGGCTGTTGAATAGAAGAAAGATTGAGAATAACGTTTCACTCTTGGGTCGGAGAGTTGCACAGAGTAGGGGTGGGATTCTGTTGCAAGACGGGTGCTACATGCTCTACAAAGAGGGGGTGGTATACACTGAGAGAGCTCTGAGGAACACTGATTATTGTAATAGAGGTAGAACAGTGAGATAGATGCCAAATTGCAGCGGAGAGAGAGAGACTGCAGAACATTGGTGAGTGGACGTGAGTTAATGACACATAAGGCTTTCTTTTCTACTTTGTCTAGGAGTGCTGTGTGAGTGGATCCTCCCCAACCGTGTGAACAGTGCTCAATACATAGACGCAATACAAGGACGCACTGTGCCCCTGTACAGTGCAAGAAGCTGTGCAGGGGTAAAGAACCCCTTGAGGCAGTTGAACACTCCCAGCTTCTGGGAGGTCGCCTTAGCAAGATTGGTAATATGGTTCTTGTAATTTATTGTTTGTAATTAATTCTCTAGTATATAACAACATGCAATGTATTGTAAAAAGTAGTACCAATCGATCTTATATATATTATAGAATATTTCATTCACGTAAAGTACAGTACATCGACAGAGTCGAATGTTCTAAGGTTCAGCCGTATTAGTTGGTTAGAATGCTCACAAAAGAGAGAGCTCAATTCTGAAGATCAAAAACTTCATGCAGCGAAAAGTGGAGTGTGCTTGAATAGATACAAAAGTAGATAGCTACTTCATTTTCTGAACATCATAAGTGCAAATCCTGGCCACAATGTATCTGCTTGCCAACTGATACAAGCAACAAGAAAAGGTCTGGATGGTGGACCTCTATTATCATCATCAATGACCCGGTACATCGGTCACAGTAACGACTAACAATGGAGGAGACAAGTATAAGGTGTGGTGATAATAAACATTGAATGAATAAATATAGAAACAGAATGATGGAAACAAAATATATTTAATACAGAATACAAACATATAATTACTTTACGGAAAATGAGTTACTGAACAAGTAGAGGAAAATGAAGGATGCCGCATACAAAATGGAAACTCAAACAGAAAAGAACAAAGGACAAAATTAATGATGTTGGGTGTGAAAAGGTAAAGTTTGTGTATGAATATAAACGTGCCTAATGGCATTGACAGACCTGTAGAAGAACCGCCCTACCCGGCCCTCAATAGGGTCGCAGATCAACTGACGTATATTTTAACTGCAAATAAAGAGAAGGGAGTAAGGAAGTGGGATGATGGACATTGAGGAGGAAGAAAGGACAAACCTACGTTCCTCAATCGTTATCATGTAAGGTTCATCTTACCGTCCTATATTACTTTCAATACATTACGACCATATCAATTACGACCATATTATATTATATACATTGCTTTGTTAGGTTAAGTTAAGTTTACTAATATCAGTGTCACCAACTGCCCATACTTTGTAGGATAAAAGTACATGGTAAACAGTAGTGGGTGGAGGATAGTTTGGAGGGTGGATGTCATTACTGCTTAATGGAAATTCAATCAGGGTTTCTGTGTTTTTCCTTTATATTTTTGTGAATGTCAGTAGCGTTGTGTGCATGTTGGCGAGCGAAAATGCTTGACAAAGACAGGAGTGCATAATTATCACAATCAGATACAAATCAAAATGAACCCTAATTTAAAACATTCAGACAATCTAATATGTCATGTAAATTATATCTAAATCATCATTGCATACGCTTACAATGGCCAACATATAAAATGTAATAGGAATATAATACAATATGTAATTGTATTTTCAAAATTATTTGACATACTGTATGAGATTGGAGTTTATTAGGGTATCATCATATTCAAGTCACATTATATCTTGGTCAGAGAGAGAGAGAGAGAGAGAGAGAGAGAGAGAGAGAGAGAGAGAAGACCCCTACAGCCGAAATGCATGTAACCGATGTTGTATGTCAACTCATTTTGAGAATACAATTACATATTGTATTATATTCCTAATCCATTTTATATTTTGACAAATGTAAGCGTGTGCAATGATGGTTTAGCTATAATTTACAAGACATGAGAACATACGTTACTAATCACTAACTAGCAGCCAAAGGAGGAAGGTGGGGGAGTTGGGAATAGTTTGGGGGTGGAAGGTGGGGTAGAAGTGGATACGACTCCCCCCTTCCACCTGCCAAGGGTGGAAGAGGAAAAGGAAGGACCAAACCCTGAGCAGCTTTTAGTACGGTGAGTGTACCTCTAGTGCTATCCAGTCATATGTTCATGACTCTTACCTTACACTATTCAGGTAGTTGTTCACAATGACCCAGTATGCAATCACTCAAAAACTGATCTATCAGCTATTTCAAGTTGGGGTAGAATCTTGTTACTTTCAATCCTTCCAAAAAAAAAATTCTCCATTTATCTACCTGTCGAGAACTTTCACACGTCTATCACTTATTTTTGTGTTCTATGTAGATGAGGGAGACAAAGGGCAGAACTGCCTGTAACGAGTGCGTCCCCCTGTTGAAAGAGTGACAGTGGCAAACTAAAGGAATATTCGAGCTAAAATGCCTGGACACACAGAGTTTGAAGACATTTAAGTCATAGGATGAGGGGAAGATGGATTCAGGGAGAGAGTTCCAGAGCTCAGCTGTTGAATAGAAGGTTTGAGAATAATTATCATTTCACTCTTGGCTTGGAGAGTTGAACAGAGTAGGGATGAGATTGTGTTAAACAGTACAGTCTGGGACTAAAGTCGTGGTATGGATCTTTAGCCATCCATTAATTCCCCCTGACGGCGGTATTTGAAACAATCCGCGATATGATGTTTTTGGCTCTCCATAGATGGCTCTGTTGGACTCGTCAAGGTAGCACCATAAGTAAGCGAGAAACTTCCTGTTTCTTGGTGGATTACGACCATGCCAACTAGAACACACATACACACACACACACACGCACAAACACACTACAGTACTTCAATATTTGCATGTATGGAATATATATGCCAAAAAGATGCGAAAATGCACTGGGTATCCATGATAGATGTAACAGGCAAACATTTCAAGAGTTAGAAGTGGTGTGTGTCATTTTCCTTTATAGGTAATAATATAGGTAGATATCCCTATTTACAGTAGTTTATTTATGCGAATAATATAACCAATAATGGGTGTTTATAGTATAGGTCGTTAAATGACGGTATTGCTAGCGCAAATAATATGTATATAAAATTGAGATTAGGATACTAACAATGCAACACAAATACTGTAACTGAATATTGTATGATTCATAGGAATGACAAAGTGGTGTAACCTAACATTAATTAAAACACAACATATATGATATTAATTTAATTTCGAGGAACAATAGAAGGAAACAATTAAAAGATTACCAATTAGAATATTAATATACAGTATACTGTATACTGTATTAAAGCAATATTGTGATTGATTTAATTCCATCATTCCAAACAGTAAATTGTGTTGGAGATGCCTCCGCTCAACCTTGGCCTGTATCACACCATCCTTCATCCCTACGACTGTTGTATTAAACAAATACCACCACAAACGTTAATCTGTATCACTATTTCATACCTCCTTCAACTGACATTGATCGTAGTGTAATAAATAAAATCCATATGTTATTCCCATACCGTTAATATCTCATATCTTTATGGAGGAGAGTGAAAGCTTTTGAAACGCTCCGAAGCATGGAGAAAAGAACTATAGCTCTTTTAGTACTTTAGGGCGTAAGGATATAACGTAAACATCCAATGATTCATAGGTCAAACTAGGTCTTATTAAACCCTTTTCTTCCATGGATACTGTTTAATGATGCATTATAACAGATAATATATAACATAAGGCATGAGATTGATTTAGGGATTACCGAAAAGTTTAAACAGCTTCCCAGACTGCAATAAGGTAATTAAGCTATTTGCATGCGTAACATTAAAACAATAGTTGTGTCAATTGTTTATATTATAAAGCATACTTTTTATTGTTCAGAGGTTTGATAATCATCATGCCTCGTCAGTATTTGGTAATATTGAATAACTGTTCATAGTAACTATTTTATGCAAGGTTTCATAAGCCATATACTCCACATTAAATCCAGTGCCCTCGAGAACTCCTATCTTCTCGCATCGACTGACACAATTATTGACACAATTATTTGTGTTAGGTGTTCTAGTTATGTCTATGCTTAACAGGTCAGGCATCTTTTCTTTACCAATTAATAAATCTGAATGATAGTAGGCTGTATTTTCTACCATATTAAGATTATTGGCTTACAAAATAAAACATATAAATACAATATATTTTTCAACTTTCCTCTTATATGAATCGAGAATATCTGTCCACTATACAGGGCAACTTACCCAGTTCATTACCCATTACAAAATGTGTCACTATTAATTTTATCCTGTTGTAGCATGCTGCCTAATAATGCACTTCTTGTTAAACGAGAGGAATCTTCTTAAAATCAAGATGTACTGACTACATTTGTTTTCTTTCACTCTCTGGGTAATATAAGCTGCCCATATTGACCCGCCAAACCCTACAAGCCTTTCTCCCACTATCCCTTCCTCCCTTCACCTCCCACTACCCCTCCCTCCCCGCACCTCCAACTACCCCTCCCTCCTTCCACCTCCCAATATCCCTCCCTCCCTCCCTCATCCTCCCACTACCCTCCCGAAAGTCACCCGCCAAGTGCAAAAATTGTCATGGCTAAAGCACACCAAACCGCACACCAAACAACCCAGGGATTTTGGGAAATATATTTTTGATTCTGGGCGAATGGCTGGTCGAAAATGCAATCTAAGACCGTGTATGGAAGCTGCACGTCGGAAGAAATCGAATGCCACCAGGTAGAATTCCCTAGAACTTATAGTTTGGGCTACAAAGGACTTTTAAAATCCAAACTGGTCATTTGGGCCGTTCTGGGAGGCCAAGTCAAATTCGAAATCCTAAACTAATGGTCCGATTTCAATCTTGTTTGTGCCATTCGTGTCAAAGTGTACTTGTGGTATATATTTGAACAAAATCCATACACAGATAACTCTTATATGGATTTTTTTAACTTTAACATAGGCCTATTGGGCCTAAAATATGGTAAACATTATAAAATCCATACTCCGTTGGAATCGCAATGACACGACGAATCCAGATATACCCTTGAAAACTCAAAACTCGAAAGACACCCGCCAAGTGCAAACATTTTCATGGGCTAGAGCATACCAAACCGCATACCAAACAACCCAGGGATTATGGACAAAATATTTTCGATTCTGGGCGAATGGCTGGTCGAAAATGCAATCTAAGACCATGTGTGGAAGCTGCTCGTCGAGAGAAATCGAAAAGCACCATGTATAATTCCCTAGGACTTATAGTTTTGGCTAGAGAGGACTTTTAAAGTCCAAAAACTGGTCATTTGGGCCGTTCTGGGAGGCCAAGTCAAATTCGAAATCCTAAACTAATAATCCGATTTAATGTATGTTTGCGCCATTCGATTCAGCGTGTTAAAGCGTACTTGTGATTTAAATTTGAACAAAATCCATACATAGATAACTCGTCTATGGAGTTTTTAAACTTTAAAATAGGCCTATTGGGCCTAAAATATGGTCAAAATTATAAAATCCATACTCCGTTGGAATCGCAATGACGTGACGAATCCAGATATACCCTTGAAAACTCGAAAATCGAAAGTCACCCGCCAAGTGCAAAAATTGTCATGGGCTAAAGCACACCAAACCGCACACCAAACAGCACACCAAACCGCACACCAAACCGCACATCAATCCGCACATCAAACAACCCAGGGATTTTGGAAACAATATTTTCGATTCTGGGCGAATGACTCGTCGAATATTCAATTTAAGACCATGTATGGAAGCTGCTCGTCGAGAATAAATCGAATGGCACCAGGTAGAATTCCCTAGGACTTATAATTTGGGCTACAGAGGACTTTAAAAGTCCAAAAACTGGTCATTTGGGCCATTCTGGGAGGCCAAGTCAAATTTGAAATCCTAAACTAATAGTCCGATTTTATTTATGTTTGCGCCATTCGATTCAGCGTGTCAAAGTGTACTTATGGTATAATATTGAACAAAATCCATACATAGATAACTCGTTTATGGAGTTTTTAAACTTTAAAATAGTCCTATTGGGCCTAAAAAAATAAAAAAATAAAACAATCCATATACCTATGGAATCGCAACAACGTGACGAATCCAGATATACCCTTGAAAACTTGAAAATCGAAAGTCACCCGCCAAGTGCAAAAACCGCACACCAAAACCACACGCCAAACAACCCAGGGATTTTGAAACAAATATTTTCGATTCTGGACGAATGGCTGGTCGAAAATGCAATCTAAGCCCACCGATGGCAGCTGCTCGTCGTGAATAAATCGAATGGCTCCAGGAAGAATTCCCTAGGACTTATAGTTTGGGATACAGAGGACTTTTAATGTTCACAAACTGGTCATTTGGGCCGTTCTGGGAGGCCAAGACAAATTTGAAATCCTAAACTAATAGTCCGATCTCAATTATGTTTGCACCATTCGATTCAGCGTGTCAAAGTGTACTTACATACATAGATAACTCGTCTATGGTGTTTTTAAACTTGGCATGTCCTTGTAAAAAATAAAACACCCTTTTCTCCCTCGTGGGTATGATTAAAAGAAGACGAGTTTATTGTGTCCTTGAACTTAACTTGTAGAGTGCATATCATGTATATCAAATAAATTAAACTCACACAGTATACTTAATTACATTGCTTACTATACATTAAAACGGAATTAAGGTTATTTTGAATATAATATTTTGTTAGTAATGGGATATCATTAAAACATTCATATCAAGTCAACAACAGATGAGGGAGAAGACGGGTAAGGGTTAGATATTGCATAATCTGTGGGAGAGAAAATGAAAGGGAGCCGCTAAGGAGATCGGCTAGGGAAGAGGGCGGTCAAGGGATAATAAGAAAGGGAAGGCTTATTGATGGCCATCAGATAACTAGGAACAGTCTATCAACAAATGTTGGACTGTGACTGGAACCTTCCAACAAGGGCAAAGCGTGGGGGTATCCCCCGATATAAAAACAAAAAAACATGTATGAGCGTAGTGTGGCCGAATCTTAGGCGAACCACGGGAAGCACACTGCCAGGGAACTATGCGAAGTGTAGATTGTTATTTGTTATGGACGTCCAATCTACTTGCCACCACTGACGGAGGAGTTGGGTAACGTTTGAGAAATAATCTGATACAGGAATAGGTCACGTCATGATCAGGTTGAGTAGATTTTTATGCAAAAAGTCATAGTATTGCCAATATCCACTAGGTATATTATAATTCTAAGCAATAAGTGTAACCTAATTGTATATAATGCCTACATGAAATATGACTATATAATAAGAGGCTATATACTTGTGTTGCATTCACTTACAAAAGTTGTGTATACTGTATCCACTATATGCTATTTCCCTAGTAAGCTAGAATACTTGGTGTGCCTTACCTACATTGCTATGTTTCACCATTAATTTATATTCAATCTTTAATATACGGAACAGCGTCTAAATACAGTATTCTCATTTCGTTTAGATTATTTTCCTATGCAGGAGTAAAACTAGCATAAATACATAAATACATTAATTATAGTTGAAGAGCATACTAATATTCCTTGCATTCTGATAATGAAGTAGTGTGTGCGTGTGTTCTAATTGGCATGGTCGTAATCCACCAAGAAACAATTTGTTTCTCGCTTACTTTTGGCGCTACCTGGATGTGTCGAACAGCCATCTATGGAGAGCCAAAAACCTCATATCTCGGATTGTTTCATTTACCGCCGTCAGAGGGCACTAATGGATGGCTGAAGATCCATACCACGACTTTAGTCCCAGACTGTACATAAATTAACCTTTTATTTTCTCTCAATATTCTTGGTGTTTTTTTCTTTTCTGGTCTTTCTTGCAAAGATCATATTAAAACTTCATAGGGGCACAATGCGAACATGTATCGAGTATTGTTCGCATGTGTAGAGAGGTTCAATCCATACCACACTTCAAGAAAAGCTACAGTAAAAAGCATTTCATCTCATCAACTTGCCTCCTCTTAATAATTCCCTCTCTACATTTATTTTTGTTTTCTATATTCCAACAACTCACTCTCGGGCATAGGCTGAGAGCCTGTACATTAAACAGCTAATCAATGAACGGTGAAGCCCGTGAGGTCTTGTTCCAGTCTAGGGGGAGATACATATGAAACACTTTTAGCTGCAACCAGCCCCTGCCATATTGCCTTCGCAGGATGCATGGGGCTTAGTTGCCCGCTCACGGCTCGAAGAAGCCCCATCTTCAGTTGCCCTCTGACCCCTGACTAGTGCGGACGTCCCCAGTGACCGCTAGTGAACCTGTTTACCCTTAGTGAGGTCCTAGTGAACTTTCTTAGTGATGGCTGTTGTTGATGAGTCTGCTGTCTCCTCCCATACTCTCCAGCTTTGTCTTGCTTTGCAAGAAAGACTGGAGAGTGTGGAGCAGGAGATTCAGTGTCTCAAAGATGAAAATTTGACCTTGAGACTAGCTATGGCGGAGAAGAAGTGTGAGGCTACCGGAAGTGTTCCCAGGGATCGTGAAGCCCCTTGGAAAGTGGTGTCGACCAGTGCAACGGCCTGCAAGCTGAAAAGGCAGCACTCAAGACCCACAACAACTTCAGCACCTTGGCTGATGAGAGTGATGGCGAGGAAGTGGCGATCATCGAGGCAGTGAGAGGGGAGGGGGGGAAGTCTACTGCTGTTGCTGCTACAACTCCTGCTACACGCCGACAACGGAAAAAAGCTAAGTTCATTGTCGGTGATTCAATGGTTAGGTACCTTGACGGGGCTACTAACACTCATGTTAGTAAAGTTGTCTGCCTACCTGGAGCCGGAGTCGGGAGGGTGGCAGAGAAGATGGATGGTGTCCTAGAAGTGGGTGGGGAGGACCCCATCATCTTCATCAACGCGGGATCCAATGACATATGGAGATGCAGGACTGAGGAGTTGCTGACCAAGTACCAGGAAATGCTGGAGAGGATCAAGGAGAAGGGTGGATTTCCTGTGGTACACAGTATCCTGCCAAGAAGAGGGGTACGGAAGGAATGGTCCTCCAGGGCTATTGGTGTAAATAGCCGGCTGGAGAAGTATTGCAAGGCAAAGTCAATACCATTCCTAGATAACTGGACCCACTTCTATGGTAAGGATGAACTGTATGCCCAGGATGGAGTACATCTTTCTCGACTAGGAGTTTCGACCTTGGCCAGCTCACTGGACAAGATTGTTGCGGGGTTTGGTTAAAAAAACCTGGGTGTGTAAGTAAAATACTGTCTCCATATGGAGCAGGTACTTCATGTGACAAACCAGTGAGTAAAATAGAAATAATCAGTCAAGATAGTGCGAATATAGTGATGTGTAATAGTAGTATCGATAACACTACACATGTAACTGATAGTAAAGATGAGATTACTGATAGAGTAGAATTTCCGTCTAGAGCTAGTAGTTCAACAGGAAATAATAAGTTAGCTAAAAACAATAGAAAATTAGTTGCAAATAAAAGTAATAGGTTGAGGGTATATTATACAAATTGTAGGAGTTTATGTAACAAAATGAACGAACTTAGAGCACTCGTTAGCACAGAAAATATAGACATAATAGCGCTAACTGAAACGTGGATTAATACAGAATCTAGGCATTTTTTAGCAGAATTTGATATTCCAGGATATAGTTTGTTTAAATATGACCGAACAAGTAGGAGGGGCGGGGTATAGCAGTGTTTGTCAGGAGTACATTAAAAAGCTGTATTAAATCAGGTATTAGACTAAATAATGATAATGAAAGTGTTTGGGTAGAGGTTAACGAAGGTAGTGAGACCATAGTTATTGGAGTTATATATAGACCGCCTAATATGAGTAGAAATGGCGGAACATCGTTATGGGAGGAAATTAAAATAGCATCAAGGTTTAGCAATGTGTGCATTATGGGGGATTTTAATTTTCCGAACATTGATTGGCAGCACCAAATAGGCGACTCCGATTCAGTAGAGTTTATTGAGGTAGTACAAGATAGTTTTGTATTTCAATTCATAGAAACGCCGACTAGAGGTATTAATATTCTTGATTTAGTTTTCAGTAACAATGAACATATGATAAATGATGTAGAGATTGGTGACCACCTAGGAAATAGCGATCATAAATCTATTTATTTTAATATACAATGGACAGGGAATGCTAAAGAGAATACGACACTTATCCCAGATTTCAGAAAAGCCGATTATGGTGGGCTAAGAAGTGACTTAAGGGTGGACCCTATTCTTAAGCAATTAAGTCAGGATATGCCAGAGTTAAACTTGCCACCTACATATAACCAGTGTATTGCTTCACTCCACAATGCTCAAAATAAATATATCCCTAAAAGAAAATTTAGATCGCCGCAGAACCAACCAAAATGGATGACTAATAAGCTAATAGATCTTATAGGAAAAAAGAAAGGAATATATAGAAAAATAAAGAAAGGCGAAAATCATCTACATATATACTATCAGACTCTATCAAGACAGGTCAAAAAGGAAATCAGGAAAGCAAAAAGAAATTATGAAATAAGGATAGCCAGTGACTCAAAAAATAACCCTAAAGCTTTTTACCAACTATATAAATCTAAAGTTAGAGATGTAATAGGCCCCCTAAAAACTTCAATAGGAGAAATAACAGAAAATGATTTAGAAATGTGCAGTACATTAAATAGTCAGTTTCTTTCCGTTTTCACTAATGCAAATTTGGCACAGATTCCAGAAGTCAATATGGTATATAGTGATAGTATAGAAAATATGTTAAGTACAGTTAGTATAAGTAGAAATGATGTGCTTAAGGAAATTGACAGACTGAAACCTCAAAAATCGCCTGGTCCTGACGAGGTATATTCTAGAGTATTAAAAGAATGCAGAGATGAGTTAAGTAGCCCATTAGCATTTTTATTTAACAAGTCTTTAGAAACAGGTTTAGTTCCAGAAGCTTGGAAGCTTGCAAATGTAGTTCCGATCTTCAAAAAAGGTGATAAATCGATAGCATCCAATTACCGTCCCATTAGTCTCACATCAATCATAGGAAAGTTGCTAGAGTCTATTATTGCTAGGAAAATTAGAAGCCACTTAGACAAATTTAACTTAATAAATTCTTCTCAGCATGGATTCACTCAGGGACGTTCTTGCCTTACTAATTTGCTTAGCTTTTTCTCAGAGGTATATGAAGCAGTAGATAGTGACAAGTCATATGATATTATTTATTTAGATTTCAGTAAAGCTTTCGACAGAGTCCCTCATGAGAGATTGATGAGAAAGGTTGAGGCACATGAAATAGGAGGATCGTTGTTGGGATGGATTAGGTCATGGCTAATTGGTAGGAAACAGAGAGTCAGCATAAATGGTACCAAGTCAGAGTGGGGAGCAGTCAAAAGTGGTGTCCCCCAGGGATCGGTATTAGGTCCCCTGTTGTTTCTTATATACATAAATGACCTAGATTTAGGTATAACTAGTAGGATAAGTAAATTCGCAGACGATACTAAAATGGGGAGATCAATTGATTCAGATAGCGATATAGAGTGCCTCCAAAGGGATCTAGATACCTTACATGAATGGTCAGTAAATTGGCAGATGAAGTTTAACATTGACAAATGCAAGGTATTAAAGATAGGGAAGATGCATACAAATGTTAAATATAAACTAGCTAATTTAGAATTAGAAAATTCAGACTGTGAGAAAGATCTAGGTGTGTTTGTTAGCAATGATTTGAAGCCTACAAAACAGTGTATAAGCGTTCGTAATAAGGCAAACAGGATTCTCGGGTTCATCTCTAGGAGTGTGAGTAACAGAACTGCTGATGTTATCTTAAAACTTTACTTGTCATTAGTGAGACCCCATATGGATTATGCTGTCCAATTTTGGTGTCCTTATTACAGAATGGACATAGATTCATTGGAGAGAGTACAGCGTAGAATGACAAAAATGATCCATAATATTAGAAATCTTTCGTATGAAGAAAGGTTGAAGAAATTAGGTTTACATTCGTTAGAGAGACGCAGAGTTAGAGGGGATATGATAGAGGTGTTCAAGTGGGTTAGTGGGATTAACAAAGGGGACATGACAAATGTACTAAAGCTCAGTGATAGCGAAAGAACTCGTACCAATGGTTTCAAATTAGATAAATTTCGTTTCAGAAAAGATATAGGCAAATATTGGTTTGGTAACAGAGTTGTAGATGGGTGGAATAGACTACCAAGTGCTATAGTGGGGTCTAAAACGGTAGGGAGCTTTAAGATAAAATTGGATAAGCATATGGACGAGAAGGGTTGGGTGTGAAGGGGGATCAGCCGGGTTGGGCCAATCAGCACTCTGCATACCCCCATAATCCTGCGTTAATCTCTAACCGTTTTGGTAAGATGATCCTCAGGGTATTAGAGTGTTGAGCCTATAATTGGGCTTTGTAATTGAACTGGGGTTGTGTGGGACAGGGATCTGGCTTGCTTAGGCCAATCGGCTTTCTGCAGACTCCCATTTTCTTATGTTCTTATGTTCTTATGTTCTACCTCGCTCAAGTGCTTCACTGTCTCACCTTCTAGACTCGGACCCTCACTCTCAGAACGCCACCTATTGAGCAATGAACTCACTAATGCCGCAACGTTGCTTTTCTCTCACTCTTCTACTGCTATTTCAATACTGAGCATTCTTCGGAGCTTTTTCAGTGTATACCTAGTCCCGTATGGAGAGTGGGGGGGGGGGGCACCCGCCTTTCAATACACTCTCACCCTTATTCTGTCCAACTCTCTAACCCATGATGGATTCGCTTTCTGTCATTCTTCTACTCAACAAGCAAGCTTTGGAATTATCTCCCTCAATCTGTCTTTCACACATCCTATGACTTAAACTGCTTCAAGCTCCATATGTCCAGACAATTTGACCCTAATGTACCTTGAATTTGGCTCTGTCACTCTTTCATCTTTGGGGAAGACACTTGTTACAGGCAGCTTTGCCTTTTGTCTCCTTCATGCACATAGGAAAAACAAACAAAACTTGTTGTTCCACATTATAGTTGTCTACACCGTGGTATAGTAAACAGGGTATAGTCCTTCATTATGTTACACCAGTTGATCCATAATACTATGGGTTTCATAGGCCGTGTGGCATCGTTTTTCGGGAATAATTTATTAACAAACAGTTGGATCAGTATGATATTCTGACACAGCTTGAAGTTGCACATTAATGACTAAAATACGGACAAGGCAACCGTGGCTTACCTGTGAGAACCACTAAATCATTAGTACTTCTCCATCAAACACGGTAGTTATCAGCCAACACCCAACCCTATTATCGCCTTTAACTCTTCTTTGGCGGGGGTGGACTTAAGTCGGGCTAGAGAACCATGGACTATGTGGCGGGGACCGACTTCAGTCCGTGTGCAATTTTTGAGCAATAATGGCTCTGAAAGAGAGACGAGCGATGGGAGGAGCGTAGGACGGCTCATGACCGCTCGGCACGGGTCCCGCGCGACTACTGACGTCTACTCCACACACACCCACACTCACTACCTCGCTACACAGGGAATTATCTAAGGAAATTACCGTATTTTAGGGATTTTTCCTTCGTCTTGCACGATCGTTGCAAGAGAACGCGTGGTCGTAGAAGGATGGTTCTGGTATCATTGGAAAGCTCAATTATCGCCCTTTCAGGGATACATAAATGTATTACACTCTCGCTCTTGTTTATGCATGAAAAAGAGCACGGAAACAAGGTCGTTTAGGGTAAAACCACCCGCTTGGCGGGTAGTAGAAGTTACTGATGGGCCCGCTCGTAAGGTGTTAAATTCAAGTTATCTGTCAATATCAAGTATAAATATACAAACAATATGTATTTTTGTATATTTATACTATCAATTCAGATGTTTGTGGTGAAGCAACCTATCGAAACACATAATATACTGCTTATTCAACAAGATGCTATGTTCTCTCAAGAAGGTGTGAGTGACAAGAAAGCTTTAGCCAGAGAGCTAGGTAAATCATAGTTTTAAACGCAACAGAAAGCAAGATTGTTGCGTACATATACGTAACATCCACCTTTGGCATGAAACTGAGGATAGACACAGTAGGTGGGTAATATGAAGGGATTGCTGTCAGTTGTCCCAGACAACTTAGTTTTGGTGAGAATGAAAAGATCAGGATTGGCAGAGGAAAGGTGACATTCCACAGAGTGGAAGTTAGAGGAAAGGCCACGAATGCTTCAGAAATTGATAGTAAACTAATAATGTAATAAGGTTTTAGCGGATGTTAATTTGTTATTTGTATACCACTTATGATGACATGTGAATTGTGTTGAAACGATTGGAAATAAAGCAGCATTATATTCCTCCTGAAACTGTGGTTCCCAAGGAACACTTCTCTCTCCGAAGTCTTACAAAATGATTCGCTTTACTACAGAGATGACTGAAGAACAGGTAAGAGGAGTGGTAATAAATATGAATGAATGGAGAATGCTTGTGAATAGATGAGTGATAACGCGGTCGGTCGTAGGAAAAGGGGGTCAGGCGCCAGTTAGATAATAGTCCATCAGGTGTCTGGCCCGGGGAGCCGATTATGTTGTGAAAGGTCATGCCTAGAAGTAAGGTGGGTGGGTATTGTGGTGGTGGGGCTTCGCTGTGTGTTTGCCAGCAAAGACCGGGGAACCTCTCCGGGAGGTCTGGAATCAGGGGAGTGCTGGAGGCCCCTAGTGATCCTTGGCCTCTGGGTCTTCTGGGCAATCTAGATGTTTGTGAATTGTAAATTCTGTTTTTTACGTTGTATTACGTTTTCCCTGTTTGGGCTCTGAATCCGGTAGATTGATGCCACTCCCGATGCTCGGGCCCCTGAAAGGGCCAAGGTGAGATGAGATCTGTCTCTGAGAGGACAGCGGGAGAGGGGATCATCAGCCCACGGGCTTGCGACCCCGCGCCAATACCCCCACCATCCGCAGCCCCCCTTGCAGTGCCACCCAATCGGGCGATCTCGTCAGCACCTAGAAGGAAAATTAGTACAGGAAAGGAGAGACAGAAATGGCTAAGTTAGGGTGGAGTATGTCAAACCTCCCTCTGGATAGGACCAACCCTCACCCGAGGTAACCTATGTTATTAAAACTGGTCAACAGACTGACTTAGCAGCCATACCATCAGGGAAGTAGGAGGTTTGTACAAAACTCTCCTGTCCAAGTCTATTTCTTACAGGCAAGAAAGGTTCTTGTGGGAACCTATCAGATAGGAAAGAAGTTTGAACACACCAGTGTTTATCTATACGGAGTACTTAGACAGGTAGACTACTTTATGGGGATGTGCGGTTGTGAAGTGAAATAGAGTGGTGCTTATATGTTCGAAAGAGAGAGAGAGAGAGAGAGGTGTGTGTGTGTGTGTGTGTCATGTCCCCACAATAGCGTCAATATTCCCGCGTGGCCAAATCTAACAAATTAATTGGGGCAGACTCAATAAACATACGCAAATAAAGCTCTCACTTTGTAGTGTTTATCATAGTTGAGGGAATAGTTTCAAGTGATAGGGTTATCATTCACAGTAATGTGGAATTTTGCACAATGCACAAGCAGCAGGACAGCTTCCGACCTGCTTTATGGAACGACTTCTGCAACGGCTCTCACAGGTCACGGTTTCAGGGCGGAAATATTTACATAATCACTTTTTGGTATTTGTGTCCCTGCTCTAAGTTTTGTATTCCTTTATAGCCCATATTCCTTTGTATAAATACTGAATGTACTGTATATCATTTACTGCATACCTTAATACATTCATATAATTATCATAAAAGCTGTACAATACTGTATATTCAGAAAGGTTTGAATATTTAGGAATTGTACATGCAATGCTTTAAGTAATTATAAAAACAAAATTTTAACATGCAAAAATAGAAAATAAGTCGAGTATAAATTGTAAATAAAACAACATGTCACATGTATAAACTATGTCGAATAATTATGTAACACAGAAAAATGGCACCCCACATGTCTTCATACATAATACAAAATGAGGGACCTCAAGATGATTATACAGAAATTAAGTGTGCTTAAAGTTAACAGGAAGCTGAAGTTGAAGAGATGAGAAACAAAGAGGAGGGCACAGAATGACTATAGCGAGTCCGGTAGATAAATGCTGGTGTAAATAAAACTAAACGAGCTTGCAAGAGGAAAGAGGAGGACAATGGAAGACGGAAGAAAATAAATAAGGGAAGGAAACAAAATGAAAAGTATGGAGGCACACACTGAAAGAGGGAAGACAGACGACTTGGTGCTGATATATAAGTAAAAAAGCACGTTTTTATGTACAGTTCCGAGCACATGAAACAGAGACGCTGCGCCGTCTCCTCAGCCACGGAGAATCCCTGGTGTATCCTTTCTGGCTGAAGAGTTACGATGGGGCAGAAAGGAAGGGATGGAGGCGATAGTGGTGGTGGTGTGGGGGGGGGGGTAACAGTTTAATGGGTGGGGGATAGAAGTGATAAGATAGGAGGCAGAGGAGGGTGGGTCGGGTAGCAAACATACGGAGGAAAGAGGGGAGTGGGGTGCATAGATGCCAACCCACTTTACCTCGAATGAATGATTTGGGAGCTAAACTTAAAGTGTTCCGTTTTTGTATTATCTGATAAGCTAGAGCTGTTAAATCTGTAACGCAGCATTATCATTAATAATCGGAGGACATTGTTCAAACAATTGTTTCAAGAGTGACGCGAATTGGTGCGGAGGAGAACAGGGTAACCAACTGGACGGGTTTTGGTATTTTTTGATTGGTAAGATTGATAACATCAAATATCGAAGTGATACCGTAATGATATATTAGGCATTTATTATATCCATTATCTATAATTATACAATATAACTGTCTTACCTCTTTAATTACTCAATACATCTTATGAAGTGGACCCCACTGTCACGTGCCGTTGATGTCATATGTAGGGGGTCGAACGAATTAGCTTGTGGATCAGTCAAAATTACATTGACTACACCTGCTAACTTAAACTAATATAGTTATTCCTCTTATTGTTAATTCTGCCGTAATGCGTTAGCGTGATCTGACCTAAGGTGTTTGTGCACCTTTTCCTACTTTCCTCAATAAATCAATTCATAGCCAACTTCAATATAATTATCCCATCAATGGCAGATGTTTCTATATGTTCAGAATACTATGATCTGTACTAAATCATTTGTTTATATTGCTATAAATATGTATTAGTATAGGCTACTCTAACTAAGAGATACAAGTAATATGGCATCTATAAGTCATCATCAGGATCTAAAGTGACCATCATAACATTTCAGTACTAACCTTAAGTACCGGTATGTTAAACATTAAAACTAAGACTCATATTATGTTACCTATTATTTTACTTTTCCATGAAACTTAATATAGATTTCAATACACTAAACACTATATATTAGATGACAAGTCACTCAGAGAGTATGAACTAACAATTAGCTGAACTAACAATACAAATACAAATATTTGATAGGAAATTATCTTTCTTTTCTCCAATAAAACACCTTTGCAGTCCTCCTCTTTCTCCTAAAGGACTTATTTTCTATTGTCCTTCGATCTTCGGCATGGAATCGACGTCTCCCTATCATACTGGCTTAACGCTATATTTTTATTCTATGTTTATGAAGGAGACAAGAGACAAAGCTACAGGCAACAAGTGTCACCCTCAAAGTTGAACGGGTGATACTCGCTATTTAAAACGCTTAGTGTGTGTGTGTGTGTGTGTGTGTGTGTATAAGAAAATGTGGTGCGCTTGTTTAGTGTAGTAAATTGATTTTTAGGAGGAAGTGTTTGTGGGAGCTAGCTTGATTACTCTCTGTAGGTGAGACACAAACACAAACAATGAGGGTAGCCAGAAAATGAAACAGGAGTCCCAGCAACTCCTTATCACATGCCATAGACTACAGTAGATCTGGACTGGACACGAAAATGGAACTTTGCAGTAAGGGACCCAAAATCGGAGAACAAACCCCCAAGTTCGACCCTCGAAACCGCGAAAATGTGATATTTTAGTAGGTTCGAGGTTCGAACTTGGGGGTTCGTTTTCCGATTTTGGGTCCCTTACTGCAAAGTTCCATGTTCGTGTCCAGTCCAGATGTACTGTAGTCTATGCACATGCCTATAAGGCTCCCCTGGGTATTGCCCTGCTCGATTGGTGTCAACAATCTCCCCATCGTCATCTACCAATGTTGGCTGAACTCGCTCCTCGGCTATATTTACTCCAATTTTGGCCTGAATAAATTCCCTCTGTATTATTAATGTTTCGCAAACGCTAATAAAATGTCGAGTATATAACCATATTAACGCAATTATGATAATTTTGACAGATAATACAATTAACAACAATCTTGAAGAATTGAAAGAACATATCTCACGTGTAAAATAATGAACAAGAGTACACCGGCGATTGTCAGTTTTATTTAGTAGCGCTGGGGTAACCGTAATAGGTATAAATTCAACGTGTAAGAGTTCGAGCCCCTCAGATGACGACTTTTTAAATGTATAATTCCGATTATTTTAGTCTAATGTATGGTAGCCTATCATGTTTAAAATAAGTTAACATATGTCAAGTTCATAGAAATATATGCTTCTTGGTTACAGTAGGCTTACAATATGTTAGGATCTAATTTAACTAGCCTAACTATGCTAACCTAATATTATCATTTCATGACTTAGCTTATTATATCCTAACTTAATCTTATTTCCTAACCTAGATTACCATATCCTAACTTATGTCCTAAACTACAGTATTAGTGCATATATTAACACAAGCCAATCAAAACTAAATATATATGAAATACACACAATATCTACAAATTATTGAATTTCACTTAATATAATGCCACTTAAAGAAAAAATAATACTAATAAAATAAAGACAAAAATGTCGCTGCCACGGTAAACTCGATCCCCGGTTTTTAATATTACAGCCAGTGCCTCCCACAATAAGCCACCAAATCGATTATTGAAGATAAATGCAAGCAAATCAGATTATAGCTGCTTAATTACATGTCCATTTAGCCGTTTTGTAGGTCATAATAAATACATTCCTTATTTATATACCAGTATGATAGACCCTTAACTTTGATGGCCCCTTAATTCCACCCGCCTTTCCTACCTCGTAACACTTCTACCCCCACTCCGCAAACCATCACCCGCCCACCATCGCCTACTTCC
The DNA here is from genome assembly GCA_032716605.1 of Paralithodes platypus. NCBI lineage: Eukaryota > Metazoa > Arthropoda > Malacostraca > Decapoda > Lithodidae > Paralithodes > Paralithodes platypus. Next base: position 14,021,405 of record CM064505.1, read on the forward strand.
ACTCTCGTTCTCCCCCATCATAACTCTCCAGCCAGAAAGGACACACCAGAGGTTCTCCGTGACTGAGGAGACGGGCTGAGGCGGTGTCTCTGTTTCATATGCTCGGAACTGTACATAGTAATAATACGGTCTTTTCTGATCAGTATTTCAGTCTTTTTGTCAATGATATATTTAACAATAAACCAAATGTCTTTATCTCTAAAATGCCAGACAATAGAATGGGGACAGACAAGCTATTAATATAATAATTCATTCAGGTTCAGGGGTAGTTTATAGAGAGGCCTTCCTTAGGGTTAAGGCCCCATTAATGACTCCTTCCATCCATCTATCTATAGCCTATGATAGCGCAGTTGGAATTGTGTACATGCTTAGATTGATATGCAGGATTCGAAACTGCATAATAAATCGTAGGTTTGTCCACCATTCTTTAACTGTCTTCGTAGCGCAATGGATAAATGCACTGAATTTCGGTGTGAGCATCCTAGGTTCGAATCCCTGGACTACCACATGTATTTGTTGATTTCATTAATTGAGTTTAGGAGTAAAGTCGGTTGGTGGAGGTAACATAATAATTCATTCTGGTTCAGGGGTAGTTTATAGAGAGGCCTTCCTTAGGGTTAAGGCCCCATTAATTACTCCTTCCATTCATCTATCTATAGCCTATGATAGCGCAGTTGGAATTGTGTACATGCTTAGATTGATATGCAGGATTCGAAACTGCATAATAAATCGTAGGCGTGTCCACCATTCTTTAACTGTCTTTGTAGTGCAATGGATAAATGCACTGAATTTCGGTGTGAGCATCCTAGGTTCGAATCCCTGGACTGCCACATGTATTTGTTGATTTCATTAATTGAGTTTAGGAGTGAAGTCGGTTGGTGGAGGTAACATAATAATATCCAAACTGAAATGCCATATAGTGATATATATTTGTTTGTCTATGTGGATGAGGGAGACACAAGCCAGAGCTGCCTGTGACAAGTGCCTCCCCCAGAGTAGAAGAGTGTGTTTTTTTTGTTTGCTTGTGGCAGAGAGCTGTGAGGTGTGCTTTTGTAGTGTAGTAAAGCAGATAACAGGAGGTGGTGTTTGTAAGAGCTAGCTGGATCAATCTGTGTCGGTGAGGCACACAGAACAGTAAGGGAAGCCAGACAAAAGAAACAGGAGTTCCAGCAACTCTTTATCAAATGTCTATGGGCCTCCCCTGGGCATTGTCTTGTTCAATTGGTGCCTTCAATCTCCCCATCTGTTATCTGTCATAGATATTGCCACGCAAGTGGCACATATTAGCGTGTCGCCCATCGGTAATATGTTTAGGGTTTATTCCCCTAGATGTGTTGCCCGCCAAGGCTATCAAGTCCCATCCACCCGGAAACATCTCTTTCAGATACCAGGGGGACTGCTAACACAAGAGACAACCTTATCACAGAGAGACTGCTAACACCAGTGACAACTCTATCATAGGGGGAGCGCTTAAAACCAGAGACAACCCTCCTATCACATTATAGTGGAGGAGGGGATTCACCCGAACTCCTCAAGGACCCTGACTAATACATCAGGGGAAAGACGGTCTAGGTTGTGCCATTCAAGGCTGGACTGGTTAGTGTAGGAAAGGGACTTCCCCCAACACTATGAAGGGGACCCCAGTCCGTAAGAGGGCCAAGGAGGACGAGTAGGAGTTAAAGCAACCCCACTCCTCTGAGTCCCCTGGGACCCCCTGACACACCATAGTCAAGACCTTCACCATCACCAATACAAAACACCGCACCATCTTGCCCATCCCATCCTCACCCACTCACTTGCCCGGCAATACCAATTCCTCCGTCTATGTGCTACCTCTAGATCTCAACTTAAATTATCCTAAAAAGTACAGACTAAAGGAGATTTTTGGTATTGCAGGGCAAGTTAGTGGGGAGGATGGGAAGGGCAAGTATACGTACAAGTAGAAGCCAGTTACGGGAAAACCCACAATCTCCAAGCAAGGTACGAATATTGTCTCTGTGATTAACTTATCAGCATATTTCATGGTGTGGCAACATGATTCCTAATTAGGGTATGCTCTTAAATATTATAGTAATATGGTAATCGTTTCTTGGTATTCGCTTTAGGAGCTTGAGGGAATTAAACGATATAAGATATACAGGGTTTTCTTTGATATTTCTACAAATGAAATATTAAGTTATTCGGAGTAAACAAAAAATTATATATCTATATAGTCTTTTGGGGGCATTTTTGTGCACCATGGCCCAATAAAGCAAACATGTTTTTAGTTGTCTTGTCATATGCATTTGTTTTCGTTTTCAATAACATAGAAATAGGGATCAAACTATAAAGCGTATGCTGAAACCACATAAAAATCCTTCAGAGTGATTCCAAGATCTTCACTGTATCGTTCTTCCTAATACCGTGGCGACAATTTGAATATTACAAAAACCACACACAAACCTATACTCATCTCATCATCATTGTTCGAAGAAAATAGCCATAGCAGATTTATTTGGTGTATATTTGAAGTATTGTTACCTCGTTCCATCATACACTAGTTAGTAGTTCCCTTACTAATCTTATTTATATAAGAAATGGGTTCTAACTGAAAATTAATACTGCTCAAAATTCCAGCCTTTTGGCCTGGCAATTTTACATGCTTATTGTGTACTCCGTATTTGTCTTAATATAAAAGAAATAGTGATACATCTGAGTACTTTATTATGAAGTATGGTACAAATACTTGCAAAAGTAACAACAAACACCTCTGTATAATTCTTAATCTTCCCGTGGCGATTCGCTGACTATGCGGTTTGTGTTATGCTTGAAATATTCAACTCCACGCCATGGGATAATGTAGAGAGCGAGAACAGATTTATTGAATTCTATTAGAAGATTGGATACGATAATTGATTATACACTACTTATTACATTCCCTATTCCTTTATGTTAGTGGGAAAACGGTGTAAACAAATGCGAACCACGCAAAAATTTCGACTTAAAGGGCCCATAGCTTCACAACAAAATCTCAAAAAGCCTATGTCTACAGAACATTAATTGTGTACCTAGAATGACATAATTTCATTGTTGAAAGTATCTAACACAACTCCTGGGACACCCTTTCTTTATACCGATAACAGAATGGTAAACTTCTTCTATGGAAGACTCAGATACTTTAAGATAATTAACAAATAGTCGCATAAGAACATAGTACGCTTTTATAGCAGTAAGACATTGAACAAAGAAGAGAGATATATAGGTATCTACACAACTATCATTATTGCATAAATTAACCCACTGAGCACCAGCTGATGAATAATCTAGAGATCCTTGCAACACAGACTTCTAGTGTAAGGCCTCAGTGTCGCTTGGGAGAGGGTGGATGTACGCTCCCTCTGCTGCTCTTGCCTTATGAATGGATCGGTCAGCAATAATACGTCTTTTCCACCCCCCAAATACTATTCCCACTTTTTTTAGTTCTCTTAAATGTTCATATGTTCATAGTAAAAGCAAAATAGGCACATATGGATAAGTAATAATTATATATATATTACATATGACGATTTTCGTCAGAATAGAACCAAATATCTTCGCTTGGCCAGAGGGTTTGAACTACCATGGCTACGCAGTTTATGACTTACCAGGCTTGGAACTATGTCACATAACTAGTTTTACTGCCACACAGCATTCTTAAGATGCACAAAATCCTCTAAATATAGCTAGCATTAAGTTACAAAGACGTCGGCGGAACAGAAGGGCTTAAGGAATCAAAGATCGAGAGGTCGAGAAGGAAGCACAGAAGGTAAGACAAGAGGAGTTAAGGTTGGGTGACAATAACAGACAGGACAGAAAATTAGGTTATTGCATCTTACGTTTACCCAGTAAACTTGGGTCACTGGCTTTTGTTCTCTTTCACTCCCTCTCTCTTTGGCTTGGATCCATTCGGCCCCATTAGGCCTACTGTTTTAAGATGTTTATCACCATCCAGGTGTCGATTTCTTCCTGGTGAGCGATAGCGATCCAGCATTGCATGGAGAAATCCGGCTGCGCCTGAGACATTTTGCTATCAAAAAATGTGCAAATTTAGCTTGCTGTCAAAACAGAAATATACATATGCTGGCTTGCTACTGCTCGCCAGGAAAATATTGACACCTGGATAGGGGTAAACATCTTAAAACAATAGGATGAATGGGGCCGTATGGATACAAGCCAAAGAGAGAGGGAGAAAAAGAGAACAAAAGTTGTGTGGGCTCCCTTAAGTACACACTACACTACACCTGCCATTCCCTCCCTCTACCCTTCCCCTCGATTACACAACCACATATCAACACATATTACACAGTATTAGTATGCCAATGTTATATAATGTGCAAAGTTATTGTGTCAGTTCTGATTATATGAGGGCTTAAGTATGTATAGGAATGTCCGTTTCTATCGATAAAACATAACCAGCTGAGTCTGGCTCGGTAGTTTGTTCGTCCCTATTTGGGTTTACTCGTGTTTTTGTCCCTACCTACTTTCAATTTTGGGGGAGGCACTTGTCACGGGCAGCTCTGCATTTTGTCTCCCTCATCCAAATAGAAAAAAACCCACACAAACACAAACACAAGGTAAACAGGAAAATATATATACCACATCCGTTACACAAGGTTATAAATACATATAATTATGTACACACTTAACTTTACTTGAACACAGTAAATTCGAGAAGAAAACATAATTATAGACACACACAAACACATGGAAACACTCACACTCCAAATGGTTGCATAACTGTCAACGGATAATAATAATGCCATATAATAATAATACTCACAATGCGGCATATGCGTTACATACACACACACACACACACACACTTAAGGGGGGTCACCGGTTTCTTTTATCTTTCTCTCCTTTTCTCTCTTTCCTTGGCTTGTATCCATTCGGCCCCATTCAGCCAATTGTTTTAAGACGTTTATCCAGGTGTCGATTTCTTCCTGGCGAGTGATAGCGAGCCAGCATTTTATGGAGAAATCTGGCTTCGCCGGAGAAATTTTTCTATCGAAACATGTACAAATTTAGCTTGCTGTCAAAACAAAAATATATATAATATGCTGGCTCGCTACCAATCGCCAGGAAAATATTGAAAGCTGGATGGGGGTAAACGTCTTAAAACAGTAGGCTGAATGGGGCCGAAAGGATACAAGCCAAAGAGAGAGGGAGAGAACGAGAAAAAAAAACGAGGTAGGCTCCTTTAAAAAAATATGAGTGCCGTCCAGGACACTCAATACACTTGTATTGTCATGGGAGTGGCTTGAGTGATGGAACAAAATAAAATACAAAATAAGAAAAGGTAAGAGGATTAATTATTTCATCCCATGAGTTTGAGACATTAACTGTTTTGGTCTTACCTCGAAGAACGTTTTTTCCAGTAACTATTGGAAATTTGTATGAATATTTGAACACGTTTAAGCAAATAGAGGCACACCGAAATATATGTAAACTTGCGAGACCTGAAATGCCGGTACACAACAAATTCACTTGCTCTCGTGTTCTCGACTTTGACTTCTCAATGTTATGGCTCAAACTATCCTGTCACTCTCATACTAAATATTTTGTGCTGTCTATCTTTCCCCTAACTCTACTGACTTTCTATCTAAACTCTAAAGTGGAATACATCCTATCCATCCCTCATTTCTCAGAAATCTCCATCTTAGGAGATTTCAACGTTTAACACCGCCAATGGCTATCCCCTTACTCCACTGACCAACCTGGTGAACAAGCCTACATCTTTTCTATCCTAATTGGCCTAGAGCAGTTGGTTCAGCAACCAGCCCGTATCCCAGATACCTTCAGAGATCGGCCAAACATGCTTCACTTGTTTCTAACTTCTAACCCTTCTGCTTATAATGTCGATCTTTTCTCTCCTTTTGGACCCACCGGCCATAAACTTATCTCTATCACCTGTTCTATCTCCAGTACGGCCACCCGATCCTCCTAGCCGGCGGCGCTTGTGGCACTTTGGCGCTGCCAAATGGGAGGCTCTTCGGCAGTACTTTGTTTATTTCCCATGGAATGATTTTTGCTTCTGTGGCCCTGGACCCTCGGACAGTGCTGCATGGATTACCGGGGTAATCCTCTTGGGCATGGAGTCATACGGTATACATTCCATTTGTCTTTCTTTTAAACTAAATGTTGGTTCACTCACCCTTGTTCTGTTCTACTGCTGCCCGCAATAAAGAAGAAGCATTCAAACAATGGAAAACAATATACTGTACTGTATATATATATATATATATATATATATATATATATATATATATATATATATATATACTGTATATATATATATATATATATATATATATATATATATATATATCAAAATATCAAAGCGTGAGGTGTCATTTTGAAATGCTCAAGGATGAAAAGTATGCAGTACTGGCTGTTGTCTCTCCATCAGCGTGTGTATTACCATAATTACGTAATTGTCTTAGTGGGTACCCCTTTTTTCACACCATTTCCTCACTCCCCAGTTCCCACCCCACTTTGTGCTCTCTCTCTCTCGCTAACAAAACAGTGCTAGGGTTCATCAGAAGTTATATCCTTTATCACAGGTAAGACATAGTTATACAATTATATATCGTATAGGGAGGCTGCATCTGGGGTATGCTGTGAAGTTAAAATTCAATAATCTGTGCAGCGAAGACCAAGATAAATAATCCTATCGCTAAAGTGTAAACCATAAAATGAAAGGTTAAGTTAACTTGATCTATTTTCACTTACAAAACGGAGGATAAAAGGTCAAGTCATAGTGATTTAAGATTAAAAAAGGATTTAGCAACATGCAATCTGATAATCTATTTAACCGCTAAGCTGCAACGTTAGTCTCGGAATGTTTCCTGGTCATATGCAGCGTTCCTTCTGGAAGATGGCACTTATAAAAAGCAACAAAAACATCCCTGTGCCAATTAAATGGATAAATACATTGAAACAAGTTGAACCTGTGCCATGAAGACCATCATATGTAATCCTATCAGGTCAGGTCAGGTGAAGACATTGAGTGATAAGCCTTTACAACGGTACCTTGTATTTACTTTTCAAAGAGTGTTGAGAGGGGAGAAGGGGTGTTGGAGAGAGACAAAGCTGTTGTAGTGTCTTTTGTGTGTGTGTTATTATTCTGTATATGTCATTGAGGAGTCTCGCGATTGGGTGCGAGCCCATTCGTGCATGTGAAACACACTAGAAAGTACTACTTCATCCACTAAATATTTCTGACTTGGCTGAGATCGAACCCTGGTCAAGCAGATTCACACATGAGCATATTCTCCACTCGGCCGCGCGGCTCTCACTAAGCTGTAAACCATAGAATGAAAGATTAATGTAACGTGATCTATCTTCACTTATGAAACGGAGGATAAACCGACATTTGATCGTGTTATAAAAATTAAAACGGATTTAGTAACATCCAAGCCGATCATCTCTTAAGATAGCCAAAGAGAGTTCTACCAGACGAAACAAATATATATTAATTGGCAGGAAAGAGAACCTAGCTACCACAAACAAATTATTCACCCACAATATACTTAGGCGCCAGGCAATAGATAGATAGATAAACTACCTAATAAAGTAATTGACAATAATACAATAGATACATTAAAAAAGACAAGACACATACTATAGGCAATTTGGGTTGAAGTAGATAATAATTATTATTGACCAATGTATCCAGTTGAAGATAGCATCAGAAAAAAACTTGCTTGTATTCATATGTATAGAAGTTTTGCATGATAATTCCTTTACATTACTAACTATTCTATTAATTATTTTTGTTTAACTCGTAAAGCGCGAAGTTATGGTTGTTCAAACCCTCCCGCCGCCAAGCGAAGGTATTTGGTTCTATTCTATTTGGTTCTATAGTACCATATAATATTATGTTTTTTACACCAGCCAACTTCACCTCTAACCTCAATTAATGAGATCAACAAATAAATGTGGTACTTCGAGGACTCGAACCCTGGATACTTACATCGAAATTCCGCGCACAATGCATTACGCTATCAAGACACTTATAAATTATTACTTATCCATATGTGCCTATTTTGCTTTTAATATGAACATATGACATTTAAGAGCAATAAAAGAAGTGGGAATAGCATTTGGAGCATGAAAAAGACGTATTATTGCCGCCCGGTCAAACCAGGAGGCGAAAGCCGGGGCGGCGTATATGTTCCCTCTCTGAGCTGTAGAGCGACACTGAGGATTTGCACTAGAGGTCTCTCTGTTGCAAGGATCTCTACCTGCCTCGCCCATGTTAAAGAGACCGCATGAAGGAAATTCGCGCCCAAAATTACCAGATAAAAGGGAGAATAAGAGGAAAAATAGCTGATAGTTGAAGATGGGGGACATTAAGGGGGGGGGGACACATATGTAGGAGTGGTAGCAAGTAATGGAGGGGAATTATCTCACCTAATCACAGATTGCTTTGTTTTGAGTGCCACTGGGGGTGTTTTAAAGGTTTGTTATATGCTCTGGATCTATTGAGGATGGTCGCAGGGCACCACAAATACCTCTATTGAGGACGGTCGCCATTTATGGGTTAAGGCGATTTCCAAGCCCTGCAAGGTTATTAGCTTCAAATTGTCTGCATGTACAGTAATTACCAGAGGGAACAGAGAGTGGGGGGAGAGCCTTCTTGTTTGCTATCCTTTCATTCCACTTTCACATACTTTCGCCTTCTTCATTGCTATAATTTCTTTCCACTTTCTCACAATTTTGGGTTTGCTATCTCTACAATAATGAAGTCCTGACACCTTGCTGGCATTGTAAGGTCTATGTGGCCAGTGTATTAACATATACGTTAATCTATGTAAATGTACAGTATCTCCATCTCTAACCCACCAGACAATCTCACCATTGCTCCAAACACCAGCCCATAACGAACAATTGTGATGACTCTGATCCACCTTGCAATCACACAGGGTCACTCTGTGTTGTAAATGCGGCTGGAGCTCACTGTAGCGGACCCACAGTATAACTTAGGCGACTGATATTTTTGGATGGGACGCTTCAACCCCTTCCATACCGGCGACGTATTGTCTTATTTGATCGCAGCTACATTTAGACAACTTTATTCAGCTTAGGATGGTCGTCTACTAATTAAAAGGCTACACACTATCACAATTAATCATTTTAGCTACCACATATTCTCCCTAAGCTTCATAAAATTAAACTAAATGTAGCTGAAATAAAATAACAAATACTTCGCTGGTATAGAAGGGGTTAATTTATCTCTTATGAATATATTTTGTATTGCATGTATGTATTTATATTTAATTGGTATTTATTAGTAACCTTAAATGAGGTAATGCGTACATGTTTTACAGTTTTTCTTTTCATTGACTATTTGAATACTACGTACACCACTTCGATAATTTTTACTCAAAATGTGCAAGTAGGTAAAAACCAGCATTAAGAACAACAAGCTAAATGATATATTGTAGATACACTAGATACTGACATCATGTTTTTGTATAATCGAACTAACATCTTCACAACAAAGCAAATACTTTATTGTTGACTAAATTCATAAATAATGTCTACTCATAGTTCATTCCCAAAGACACAGATACTTCCTGGTTGATTAGGATCATCAACATTAAGATTATGCGATGTTCAGTCTCTCACTCAGAGATTTGCTACACTCAGTTATAAATTTCATTATTTTATGTTATATTAAGTGAGGTAAGAATAGGTTGATTAAGGTCGTTGGTGTCATATTGTGTGCAAATTACTCTTGTGCAATGTGAACAGAAATTCTGCGCTCATCAGTACTGACAATTAACCCCTTCTGTACCGGCAACGTCTTTTAAATTTAATTGTAACTACATGTAGACGAATTTAAGCAGCTTAGGAAGGATCTGTGGTAGCTATAAGAGGGTTAATTGCGATAGTCTGTAGCCTCTTAATTGCTACATGTTCGTTCTAAGTTATACAAAATGTGAAATGGATAATGGTGTCGGATACAATTGTGTTTGTGGTAAAGTGTGTTTATCTTTCTCGAATGTTGATGTTGACATAATTATTCCTTAAGGGGGGTCACCGGTCCTTTTTTATCTTTCTCTCCTTTTCTCTTTTTCCCTGGCTTGTATCCATTCGGCCCCATCCAGCCAGCTGGTTTAAGACGTTTATCCCCATCCAGGTGTCGATTTCTTCCTGGCGAGCGATAGCGAGTCAGCATTGTATGGAGAAATCCGGCTTCGCCGGAGACGTACAAATTTAGCTTGATGTCAAATCAAAAATATATATATGCTGGCTCGCTACCGCTCGCCAGGAAAATATTGACACCTACATGGGGTATAAACGTCTTAAAACAGTAGGCTGAATGAGGTCGATTGGATACAAGCCAAAGAGAGAGCAAGTGAAAGAGAAAAAAGCGAGGTGGGCTCCCTTAAAATCACCACATTGGCATATTCTCTCTTTCTCTCTCACTATCTTTGTTTCTCTCTTTCTCTCCAAGGATATTCTATATTTTATTAATTTCACCACAACACCAAACACCCCCAATGAAATTAATTATAACTGTTATTAAGTTTCTATGGGTGCCTGCCAGTGTTTGTTTGTCCGCTATTGTATATATTTACTTGTACGTTTGATTTGCTTTATTGCAAATAGTCCGATAATAGTGTATATAACAGATACCAAATGTCGATCAATAAAATGCCAATATCATATTATGAACTTAGTAATTAGTAACAGGATAAATATATAGATCAGTGGAAAAATCTGTAGTTGCAAAATATAAACACTAAGGTGGCAACGAGTGTAGAACCATCAACATTATCCCGTTCACTACCGCTGCCGTCCTTTTAACTTTATTATGGCTATTATTAGACGATTTTATTCAGTTTAAAAAAGGCCTCCAGTATTAAAGGGCTTCGAACTATCTTACTTAACCCTTTTTATTACAACATATCCTTCTTAAACTGCACATCGTCTAAACATAGCTAGAAAAAAAGAAAGAAACGTTGCCTGTAAAGAAATGGTTAACACATAAACATATTTGTTCTTGCCAGGTGCTTCCTGGAAACACTGCTGTTAACACACGAGTGCTGACTGATACGTGGTAGCAGGGTCCAGAGAATATAGGGTCAACCCGCCAGCCAGGTACCTGCGAGTGAGTGACGTCACAAGGCCCACGCTCAGACTGAACCCCTCATATAAGACACCTTGTTTTTGTGATATATTGAACTATGCCTGTAACTAGAGTCATATTTAATGAAACAGGACAAAAGAAAACATTGAAATAATTCAAGCTAAGTTTATTTTGAAATTAAATGTGCATAAATATGAAGTAATAAATTATATATGGTGACGAGCATACAATATATAACTTGTATACACTAAGAAAATTTATTAATTCTCAACATTTCATATTGGAGAGAGAGAGAGAGAGAGAGAGAGGTTGATACCTGATTAGGGACTTTAATCCGAAGGAAGGGCATATTAGTCATTAGAGAAGGAATGGACATTAACACACACACACACTTGTGCTTGTGTGGGATTGTGAGATTGTATGTGTGTGTGTGTGTGAGATTGTGTGTGTGTGTGTGGGAATGATTGTGTGTGTGTGTGTGTATGTGTCTGAGATTGTGTGTGTGTGTGAGATTGCGTGTGTGTGTGTGTGTGTGTGTGTGCGTGTGCGAGATATTGTGTGTGTGTGTGCGTGTGCGAGATATTGTGTGTGTGTGTGTGTGTGTGAGTGATTGTGTGTGTGTGAGATTGTGTGTGTGGTGTGAGATTGTGTGTGTGTGTATGTGATATTGTGTGTGTGTGTGTGTGAGATTGTGTGTGTGTGTGTGTGTGTGATTGTGTGTGTGTGTGAGATTGTGGGTGTGTGTGTGAGATTGTGTGTATGTGTGTGAGATTATGTGAGTGTATGTGCGTGTGATAGAGAGTGAGATTGTGTGTGTGTGTGTGTGTGTATCTTGCCCATCTTTATATTAACAAAAAATACTTTTTACATAAGAACATAAGAAAATGGGAGTCTGCAGAGAGCTGATTGGCATTCACAAGGCCGATCCCTCTCACACCCAACCCTAATTATAAGGCCTAATTATAGGCCACACACACACTGGATTTTACAAACTGTGTGTGTGTGTGTGTGTGTGTGTGTGTGTGTCTTGCCCACCTTCATAATGACAAAAACTTTTTGATCGTACAAACACACACACACACACACTGCATTTTACAAACTGTGTGTGTATATAAATTCTAGCTTGGCAATGTTAAGCTGATAATTCTTATTAATGACATGACATTTCCGCCTATTTCTGCTTAAACGAAAGTAGGAGGAACACACACACACACACACAATGCAGTTTACAAACTGTGTTTGTATGTATGTGTGTGTTGCCCACCTATATAATGACAAGAAGGACTTTCTTTTCACACACACACACACACACACACACACACACACACACACACAAACAAACACTTAAATTCAAATTGGATACATTTCGTTTCATGAAAGATACAGGCAAATACTGGTTTGGTAACAGAGTTGCAGATTTGTGGAATAGGTTACCTAGCGCCGTAGTGTGATCAAGGACGATAGAGAGCTTCAATATAAAATTAAATAAACGTATGGACGAGATGGGTTAGGTGTGAGAGGGATCTGCCTTGTGTGGGACAATCGGCTTTCTGTAGACTCCCAATTTCTTATGTTCTTATACATTTTACAAACCGTGTGTATGTGGATGTGTGTGTTTGTGGGGGGTGGTGGGATGGGGGGTAATTTCTAGCTTGTCAATGTTAACCTCCTCAGACATATTATGTTCCAATAAGTCCGAGGAGGCGGGAGCCCAGTATCCTTGCCACCGCCTCGCACCACACTCACAACAACACTGCGGCCGTTAGAATTATCGGAGGTGGCTGAGGTTGCCACCAACGGTTTTATCGTAAGCTAACTTATCGGACTTACTGAGCTCCATATGACGCTAGAGCGTCATATAACGTATTAGCGAGCCATGAAGACAAGTCCATATGACGCACTAGCGTCATATGAGTTTTTGGCGCACTCGGCCATATGACGCGGTAGCGTCATATATGTTTGAAAGAGTTAAGCTGATTATTTTTCCTAATGTCACACATACACACACACATACACACTGTATTTTACAAACTGTGTGTGTGTGTGTGTGTGTGTGTGTGAATTCTACCTTGCCCATGTTAAGCACATAAGAACATAAGATCGCCGGAAACTGCATAAGGCCATGCGGCCCACACGAGGCAGCTCCCATTCACACCCAGCCCACATCATCCATATGGGAATCCAACTTACGCTTAAAGCTTTTAACTGTTCCTGAGCTAATCACTGTTCTGGGCAAGCTGATGATTGTTCCTGTCATATGACCAGCTGCCAAATTCACGCACACACACGCGCGCACACACACACACACACACACACAAGCACAAGTGTGTGTGCGTGTTTATTTATATTCCTTCTCTAATGACTTAATCATTCGGATTAAAAAGTCCCTAATCAGGTGTCAACCCCTCCCACTCTCTCTTTCGCTCTCTCTCTCTCTCCAATATGAAATGTTGAGAATTAATACATTTTCTTAGTGTATACAAGTTATATATTGTATGCTCGTCACCATATATAATTTATTACTTCATATTTATGCACATTTAATTTCAAAATAAACTTAGCTTGAATTATTTCAATGTTTTCTTTTGTCCTGTTTCATTAAATATGACTCTAGTTACTATAATAATAATGTATACACCACTATTGTCCAACACCATATGGCACCACAGACACTTTAGACTTGCGGGCGCCTCTGGCACCCAGGCCTGTGGAGGCAGCAAGTCCTTCAGTTCACACCAGACTCTCACATAACCAACTAGCGTCTCGGCGCTCCTGTACTCAACCCTAGCCAATAAAGGATTGAAGAGTACTGGTGTTATATCTCCATTCATCTTTATTATATGGCGCAGTGTATATCAGTATCTGAACCTACATGGAGAACCTGCACTACCTAGCTGAGGCTGCAGCCGCTGTGGAAGCCGGCTTGCCGCCATGCGGTCCCTACCCGGCTACATCTACCTCCCAACCGGTCGAGCCTTCATTGCCCGATGCCCTGTCTCCATACCCATCCATCATCTACTTGAATGAAAGGATCGACGCCCTCCAATCGAGTATCGCCACCTTTCACCATCAGCATCACCAGGATCAGCAGAATCTACAACTACAACATCGCCCCGCGACAGCTCCACCACCGCCCCGCCAGGATCTACAACATCGCCCCGCGACAGCTCCACCACCGCCCCGCCAGGATCTCCAGCCCCACCAGCCTCTACAACATCAGCCCCAGGCCAGTAATGTTACCCACCAGGCTGACCCATCCTTTGCCTCACGCCCCACCAGTGATACACTTATTCATCCCTCTACACAGACACCCACACCTCATACATCTCCCCATGTCTCAGTGCCCCACCATATGCCAGTTACCCATGTCTCAGTGCCCCACCATATGCCAGCTACCCATGTCTCAGTGCCCCACCATATGCCAGCTACCCATGTCTCAGTGCCCCACCATATGCCAGCTACCCATGTCTCAGTGCCCCACCATATGCCAGCTACCCATGTCTCAGTGCCCCACCATATGCCAGTTATTCCCCACATGTCTTTATTACATATGAACATGACTAATCCCCTTACCCACCCTCTCAAGAGCGAATATCCCACACCCTCCCCAACTGACGGCCAGGCCCACACTGGTGTCGGTAGCGACGGTCGGTATTACGGCGACCATTATGCCCCCCCTGGCTATCGTACGGCTGGCACCAACCCTCACGGCGCAGCCCCTTCTGCGCATGACGTCATCATACCACCACCGCCTCAAGTCCCTTCCTACCCAGCCCAGCCACGCCCCGCCCCGCCCCGCCGGGCTGCCCCTACGCGGCCCCAGGCCGCTTTACATATGCCGGGACACGCCCTACGCAAATTCTGGGCTGATTGGGAGGTCTACAAGCGGCTCGTCCTTCTAACACCTCACGAGGCTACCATCAAGCTCTACCAGACGTGCGACCCTGCCCTTCAGAGCGCCATATTTGCTCACAATCAGGCGTTCTCCTCATTGCCAGAAATCGACCTAGCAACTCTCATCACACAACTCGTCCACCGACAACGGAACCGCGCAGCCGCTCGCCACCACTTCCGGTCTCTTCTCCAACAACCTACTGAACAGATCCGGGACTACGTCACACGTATTACGGAGGCCACTTTGGACTGTGGCTTTACCTGCCCCTGTTGCCACACTGATGTCTCTGACGAACACATACGGGACCAAGTGACTATCGGGATTAGTGATTCGTCCCTTCAGCAAGATGTTTTAACTAAAGACCGCACCCTACCTACCTTACAAGATGTTATCAACTACTGTGTGGGGTTCGAATCTGCGGCACTCGATCAGACGGCAATGCAACCGGGGGTACATGCTGTGAAATCACCATACCAGCGTCTCAAGAGTACTTACCCACGCCCCGCCCCTATCCAGCCCCCCGCCCAACCCACTCAGCCCCCGTCGCCCGCCCCACCACCTCCCCACGTCGGCCCCACTTCATCTCCCACACGTTGCTCCGGGTGTGGCCTATCTTCACATTCACAAGCCCAACGATCTTCGAAGTGTCCTGCATGGGGCAAGACCTGCACGGCGTGTAATAAACCTAACCACTTTGCCAAGGTTTGTAAATCCACCTCTTTCCAGTGCAGTGGGTGCGGCCTATCCACACACTCTCGAGCCGAACGCCCATCCAAATGCCCTGCTTGGGGCAAGACCTGCCCGTCGTGCAACAAACTCAACCATTACTCCACAGTTTGTCACTCCACGCCCTCACCTTCATCCGCGGCTGTTATCATTGGTACTCTCAAACAGGCTGTTAACAAACCACCACCCGCACGGCTCCCCTCCTTGCCCATTACCATTTCTACTGCCATGTCGCCCCACTCTCACCCCACCAGCGTCACGGCCCACCCTGACACGGGCGCCCAAGTATCTGTGGCTGGTTTGCAATTACTACGGGCACTGGGCCTCCAACGCCACCACCTACAGCCTACTCACCAACGGATCACGGCCGTGGGGGGTCACACTCTCCAGGTCCTGGGTTATATGCCGACTACCATTACCGCCACCGACGTTGCCGGCACCCCCTACAGTACTGATGATGATATTTTTATTATTCAGGCACAGTCACCGTTATTTATTAGCATGTCAGCTTGTAGGGCACTACATATCATCCCTCCCGACTTCCCCACACCTACCCCCTGCATGGCCGCCCACACAGCCCAACCACCACCCACCTTGACCAGGACCCCTCCACCACACCGGCCCACTTCCCTCCCCTTCCCACCTAACGACCTGCACCTGTCTGACCTTCGTGACTGGTTCTTGTCACAGTTTGCATCTTCTGCATTTAACACCACCAGCGGCCCACTCCCCACGATGTCTGGCCCTCCCATGCACATCCACATCAAGCCTGGCGCATCTCCACGTGCCGTGCACACCCCTGCCCCTATACCACATCATTGGAAGGCCCAGGTCAAAGCAGATCTCGACAGGGACGTCGCACTGGGCATTATTGAGCCTGTCCCCATCGGTACCCCTACTACCTGGTGTTCTAGGATGGTGGTGGTCGCCAAGAAAACTGGACAACCCCGCCGTACAGTTGACCTGCAGGCACTCAACCACGCCTGCCTTCGGGAGACACATCACACCCCGAGCCCATTCAACTTGGCCCAATCCATCCCTGCAGGCACTCGTAAGACGGTCCTAGACGCCTGGAATGGATACCATGCTGTTTTACTCGACGAATCCAGCAGGGAGGCTACGACTTTTATCACGGAATTTGGCCGTTACAGGTATATCAGGGCCCCTCAAGGTTACTTGGCAGCTGGCGACGCCTATACCCGACGCTTCGACGCAATCATACAGGCTGTCCCTCGTAAGGTGAAGTGTGTCGACGACTCCCTTTTGTGGGACTCTTCAGTCGAGGAGGCATTTTGGCACACTTTTGATTACCTGGCCCTCTGTGCAACCAACGGTGTCACTTTCAACCCTGACAAGTTTACCTTCGCCGCCCCTTCAGTTGACTTCGCCGGACTCACCATCACAGACACTGGAATTAAGCCATGCACGTCCATGATTAAGGCCATCCGTGACTTTCCCACGCCCACAGACATCACAGGAGCCCGGTCGTGGTTTGGTCTCGTTGAACAGGTCGCCTGGGCCTTCAGCATCAAACCGGAAATGGCGCCCTTCCGGGAACTTGTGCAGTCCAAAACCCCCTTCCACTGGGATGAGGCACTCGACTGTACCTTTGCCACATCTAAGGACCACATCACACGCCTGGTTGAGGAAGGGGTCTGCTCCTTCGAGATCGGCAGACCCACGTGCCTCGCCACAGACTGGAGCAAAACCGGCCTTGGCTTCCTCCTACTCCAACAACATTGTTCCTGCCCCACCGCATCTGCCCCCACCTGTTGCAAGGTCGGTTGGAAACTTGTCTTCGCCGGCTCCCGTTTTACCACACCTGCGGAGTCCCACTACGCACCCGTCGAAGGCGAGGCTTTAGCAGTGGCTGACGCCCTTGACAGATGCAGAATGTTTGTCCTGGGCTGCCCTGACCTCGTCGTCGTCGTGGACCACAGACCTCTACTGCACATCCTTAACGACCGGTCCCTGGACAACATACCAAACCCTCGCCTGTTCAAGATTAAGGAACGTACCCTACGATACCAGTTCACCATTCAACATACGCCTGGCAAATGGCACCGCGGCCCTGACGCTGTCTCCCGCTACCCGACCAGGCCCTCCGCGGACGCCCATGATGTGCATAGTGCGGCCGCCAGCGAGCTCGATATCCACTCAGTTGCCTTGGCCTCCCTCACCATGCTCGCCGCCATACCTGACCCAGTTGTATCATGGTCTGACCTTAAATCTGCCGGCCAACAAGACAGCGAGTATACCTCCCTTCTTCAGACCATCCCCGAGGGCTTCCCGGACTCCAGAGAGGCGACCGCCCCACAACTACGACAGTTCTGGGGTGTTAGAGGCCGCCTCACTTCCGTCGACGGGGTAGCCCTCATGGATCAACGACCAGTCATCCCCCATCATCTTCGGTCCAGAGTTCTCGAGGCCCTTCACTCAGCTCATCAGGGTATGACTGGCATGAAGGCCCGTGCACGTGCGAGTGTTTACTGGCCAGGTATTGACAAGGCCCTACGCAACTGCCTGGATACCTGCCACTACTGCCGCGCCCACGCCCCGTCCCAGCCGAAAGAGCCACTCATGTCATCTGACCCACCCCAATGGCCATACGACCAGGTAGCCGCCGATTTTTTTCAGCACCAGGGCAAACACTACCTGGTCTACGTCGATCGCTTCTCCAGCAATGTCCACATCTTCTACCTGCCACCAGGTAAATGTGATGCTCACCACCTCATCTCGGCGTGCCGTACCCTCTTCACCCACTACGGAGCACCCCGGGTACTGGCGAGCGATGGTGGGCCCCAGTTTACAGCCGGGGACTTCCAAGAATTCCTGGCACATTGGGGTGTGTCACAGCGGGTCAGCTCTGCGTTCTACCCTCAGTCTAATGGCCGCGCCGAGCTGGCTGTTAAAGCAGCCCGCCGCATCATCGCGGACTGTACATCCCCCACTGGCTCTCTAGACAACAACGCCGCAGCCCGCGCCCTCCTCCAATACAGGAACACACCCCTCTCGACCATTGACAAGTCACCAGCTCAACTTCTCTTCGGCAGGACCCTACGGGACCACGTCCCCTGCAATCCTGCACTTCTCCACCTCCACCCCCACTGGCTTCTCTCGGCCGAAGCTCGTGAGGCAGCCCTTTTTCACCGTAACGCTGCCCTAGCCACATACTATAATGCTTCAGCCCGGCCTTTATCACCACTCCACGTCGGTGACCGGGTCTCCGTCCAGAACCAGGGGGGCAACAACCCGACACGGTGGAACAAGACTGGCACTGTAGTCGAGGTGCATCCACACCGCCAGTATAACCATCCGGGTGGATGGGTCGGGGCGAGCCACACTCCGCAACCGCCGCTTCCTACGACAGCTTCGTCTACCGCCCTCCACTCAACCTACACCGCCCGACTCCACCATCGCCTCGTCGGACGCCAATAGGGGGGGGGAGATATAATAATAATGTATACACCACTATTGTCCAACACCATATGGCACCACAGACACTTTAGACTTGCGGGCGCCTCTGGCACCCAGGCCTGTGGAGGCAGCAAGTCCTTCAGTTCACACCAGACTCTCACATAACCAACTAGCGTCTCGGCGCTCCTGTACTCAACCCTAGCCAATAAAGGATTGAAGAGTACTGGTGTTATATCTCCATTCATCTTTATTATAGTTACAGGCATAGTTCAATATATCACAAAAACAAGGTGTCTTATATGAGGGGTTCAGTCAGAGCGTGGGCCTTGTGACGCCACTCACTAGCAGGTACCTGGCTGGCGGGTTGACCCTATATTCTCTGGACCCTGCGTGGTAGTTTAAGGGAGCCCACCTCGCTTGTTTTCTCTTTCACTCCCTCTCTCCTTGGCTTGTATCCATTCGGCCCCATTCAGCCTAGTGGTTTAAGACGTTTACCCAATCCAGGTGTCAATATTTTCCTGGCGAGCGGTAGCGAGCCAGCATATATATATACAGTACCGGTATACAGGGTGTTTTAAAACAACACTGCCAGAGTATGATGACCACATTGATAAAAATATATAATACACATATTTCTATTCTATTTTTACCAAAAATATATTGTACCAGAGATAAATGGTTATTTAGAAATGTAGCAAAACAGGGTTCTGAGCTCAGCACAAAACATATGATACATAATATGAATGATTACCAAGTAAAAAAGGTAAAGAAGAGATATCTAATGACCTAATCACATATTAATAATTACAAAATCAAAGTAACATAAAATTGGTAATGATATTTTGCAATTAGAAGAAAACTGCTAATTATTATAATCCAAGTAGCGTAAACAGATATGCACCATTTGTAACGATGACTAAGAGGTAAAACAATGAATCTCAAGTCTGGGTCAGGTATCCGAACACTGCTATAGGTAATTTAATCGTTCGTGAAACTGTTTGAATGGGACAACATTTTCCTGCACAATTTACTGTTTCAATACAAATACCTCATTACGTTACTATTATCACAGAGTACTAACGAAATATGTCTATCAGTTTTATGGTTGAAGTTTGACGATTTTACGTAGCTGTAGACATACAAGTATACGGTGTTCACTAATGAATATTTAAAATCATCTAATGGTACCCAAAACAAACAATTTACGTCACTTGGACTTAACGAGTATAAAATAACAAAGGCAGAGACACACCTAAATAACGACAATCATATTTATGTGATATTATAAGGTAAATAAAATCACTATGACAGAAGAAGATAGCACCATGGCCGAGTAGATGATTAAACACATGAGAAGATTCGTTATGACTCCAAAGCTTCGAAGAAAAACTCGAACTGGGATGGGAGGCAAGAGGTAGGCTATTTGGGGGGGAGGGGGGACACTAGCCCTGTTCGGATTATAGCTCATACCTGGGTATCACTAATTAGTTTACTCTATGCGGTTTAAATCATTAATGGTATATTATTTTGCATTTTGTCCTTAGATAATCGTCTTCGTTATTGTATTTACTAATTAGCAGATGAGGTCTTGCAGTGTTGTTTTAAAACACCCTGTATATATACTGTATATACTGTATATATAGAGCCTATATATATTTTTTTTTTTTACACCAAGCTAAATGTGTACATTTTTCGACAGAAAAATGTCTCCGGCGAAACAGGATTTCTCCATACAATGCTGGCTCGCTATCACTCGCCAGGAAGAAATCGACACTTAGATGGGGATAAACGTCTTAAAAACAGTTAGCTGAATGGGGCCGAATGGATACAAGCCAGGGAAAGAGAGGAAAGGAGAGAAAGATAAAAAAAAAACGGTGACCCCCCTTAAACAAGCATAGAATAACCACTAATGCTGGTGGAAGCATGATTATGTGTATTGGCGTCAGGCAGTGAAGGTGAGCTTGTATGTGTGTGAGACTCAGTGACCCTAATAGGCAGCCGGGCACCACCTTAGTTATCCTTCTGCCACGGACTGTGAGAGAATAATTGAGAAATTGCACTGGGACAGGATAGTTTATCTCGTTCCGACATTTGTTTTTCCTTTTCTTTTCCTAGATGCCGTAATTCTCAAGAACATTAACATTAACATCTTTTATTTCATACATTTTATTTTATGTGATTTTGATAATTTATTTTGCCTTTATATTGTTTTTGTCCAAGTTTTGGTTTGTTTAGTTTGCAAGTTTTACATTTTAATTAGGGGTTTGTCACGAATTGCTAGGTCAAGGTGCCCGGGCTTGACATCTACCAATAACATTTTGACAGTGAGGGCTCGATCCGCCAACCCTTTGATCAGCAGCTGACGCTCTACTGACTATGCCACGGCTCGTGACTGACCGACATTATCTAGTACTGGAAAATGAGACTTACAGCAACTTCAAGACGGAATATTTAAGCTTATCCTCCTCCTCCTGTTCTTCTTCTTATTGAATGTTCCACTATTTCTCTTCCTGACCAATGAGCAAAGAAAACTGAAGGACATATGACAGAGAAGAGAAACCTATTGATGTCATTCAGTCAGGTGGCAGCGAAAAATCTGTGTGCAAGGGTGAAGGGGGACTACCAGTTCACATGATAAAGAAAAGACAGAAGACAATGGCTGTATTGCTCTCTACCACACTCACCTTTGAACCGTAAAACTAGAGCACTTGTCAATAGCTATATGTATAATTTAAAAAGTGTCTCAGTCTTTCTGCTATTCAACTAGTGAACTCTGGAACTGTCTCACTCAATCTGTCTTTCCCTCATCCTATTACTTAATTTAACATTTTGGCTCTAACATACCTTGAATTTGTCTCTCTGTTACGCTTTCAATTTGTCTCCTTCACTCAAATAGAAACAAAAAACAGGGTGATTGGAAACAATGGGTATTAAAAGAAATATATAATGTTGGAAAGATGAACATTGGACTTAAATATGACACATGAAATTGGAGAGAGAAGAAATATAATTATTAAGGATGTAACAATAAGGGAAGGCAGAGATTAACCCAAGGACTGTGACATTACTGACGGAATGCTTTACTATGCCCCTTACATGTGTCTCATCTCCCCCCCCCCCACCTTCCCCCCTCTCCTTCCCACCTGTCAGAAACATGTCTTTCACATTTTACGAGTTAAGAAGAGGAACTCTAGTATTATTTGTTGCTCGATAATTGTCCAATTACTGGAAAGGGTGTGTTGCATATTTCAAAAGTATATATATATATATATATCTTTTTATCCTAATGTAAATGTTATTATCAACATAGTGAAAATAAGTCAGAATGAAGGGTAAAACTCTATGAAATCCCAGAAGATGCAGATGCTAAAAACAAAGTAGTCTACATCACCCCACATTCAAAAGCAAGGAAAAAGCTCTCTAGGCCCTGCGAGCTTGAAGATCCTTATGAACCACAGAACGGCACGGGGGTGGCGCCACTTGCCCTGATTGGTCAAGGGAGGAATCTTGACGGTCCTACACCTCTGCCCAGGGTTCTCTCTGCACCCCATGAGTTTGAACATTCTCGGTTTCTCACAGATTACAGAGCAGGTTGTGGATGGAACCAAGCACCATGATTGGTCCCGGGAGGGTTCGTGACTGTCCTACACTTCTATCAGCAGCCAGTACTTGGCTGAGAACATTGGAAGTAAAACGAAATGATGGGTATTTTAGTAGCACAAAAAGATGGGTGGATGTGATTGTATTACCGAACTAATGGCAATTTGCTCCAGTGTCTTCTTATTTTCATTATGTTTACATTGAGGGACCCGCAGAGGACTGATCTCAGGTGGCATGATATGTGGGGGCTGTGAATTAGGACTGGAGGTTGGGGACAGGATCAGGAGAAGGAACAGAATTAGGGATGTAATAATTGGTGATCCTAGTTCTAAAAGAATCGAGAGTGGGGCTATTAACCCCAAAACGGTGACCGTCCTCAATAGAGGTTTTTCTGGTGCACTGCGACCATCCTCAATAGATCTAGAGCATACAAACACACTTAGAAAACACCTCAGTGGCATTCAAAACAAAGCAATTTGTGATTAGGTGAAACTGGCAACGGGGTTGTGTATTAATACAGTGAATGATGCCCCTTATCTGACTGCCACATACTATTGTCTAAGACTTTTATAAACTCTGGTTACACCCCGACAGTGACGTATATCCACTCATCAGGTTCCTTACAGAAATCTTATCCAATATTTGATATGGTTAGATAAAAGGGGTGTACTTTAAAGTCACCTACTGACATAGATAATATGATCAGGAAGACACTTTACGATGATAATAGCAATCCCCATAACCCCTGTCTAAAGAGGTCAGATGATACTGCACAAATGGAGTTTGAAATAATCTCTGGTTTTCCTCTTCATATAATAAGGAAATACAATAGAATAAAACAATAGATAATGTAAACAATAGATAAATTTAATGAAGATTATATATACAGTATGTTGACCTCTAAACGGCGAAGTTATGGTATTTGAAATGTCCTGCCAGGCAAAGGTATTTTGGTTCATTCCCGACGAAAATCGTAATTTTACCATAAATATCGTTATTACTTTTTCATATGCGCCTATTATACATTTAATATGAAGATATTAACATGTACCAGCAATAAAACAAGTGGGAGTAGTATTTGGGGGGTGAAAAAGACGTATCATTGACGACCGATTGTATCAGGAGGGGAGAGTTGGCGCGACGTGGTGACAGGTCAGTTGAACCAGTGCCACTTCAACCAGTGCCACTTTAACCAGTGCTAACTCAACCAGTGGCCACTTCAACCAGTGGTCATTTCAACCAGTGACCATTTTAACCAGTAGGTTAGGTTAGGTTAGGTTAGGTTAGGTTAGGTTAGGTTAGGTTACTGGTTAAAATGGTCACTGGTTGAAATGGTCACTGGTTGAAGTGGCCACTGGTTGAGTTAGCACTGGTTAAAGTGGCACTGGTTGAAGTGGCACTGGTTCAACTGACGTGGAACCGGCGCGACGTATATCCTCTCTCTTTCACTTCCTGATTGATACTGACGTCTTGCAAGTGAAGTCTCTCTGTTGCTAGAATCTCTAGCTGCCTCCCCTGTGACCTTGAGACCGCGGGCAGGAACTTTTGCGCCCAAAAATACCCAATAAAAGGGGGAATAAGAGGAAAAATAGGTGATAATTGAGGGGGGAAAGGAGAGGAAGGGTGGGTGTTCAGACACATGTGGAGGAGTGATAGCAGGTATGGAGGGGAATTATCTCACTTAATCACGTATTGCTTTGTTTTGAGTGCCATCGGGGTATTTTGAAAGGCATTTTGTTATGCCTAAACTCTTAAGAGTCCCGGCACCTTTGCCCGGTCAAAACTCTTAACCCACTGGGTACCAAAACTGCATTATATGCGTCGGCAATGTATGTAACGCTAAACCCCTGCGCCACAGCACCTTCGTCAGCACTGTCGACCTTATTTACTCCTGTTCTATGGTAGCTAGAGGGTTCAAATTTGTATGGGATATACCTTATGATGTTGCCGAACAGTGGCAGTACTCGGCAATTCCCAAGTCCAGCTGCACAGGTTGGGCGGGCGGGTGGGGACGCCAGTTTACCCACTTATCTCACCACCTGCGTCGGCACTTTCGACTTTATTTACTCTTGTCCTATGGTAGCTAGAGGGTTCAGATTTGTATTGTATATTTTTTAGGATGTTGCCGAACAGTCGCAATACTTGGCAACCCCCAAGTCGAGCCGTGGTTGGGACGCATGGTAGGAGGGAGGAAGCCAATTTTCCCGTTGACCTCGCGAGTGATATATATACATCAAGTCTGATCTACCTCGTCGCTACCCACGCAGGGGTGTTAGCCTTGAGGATGCACTGCCTCTACTTGAGGAAAGTGATGTGCCTGATAGTGACACTGGATCGTCAGATAAGGATTGAGGGGAGGAGTATTGTCTAACTATGATGGAGATAGAGGAGGTGCAAGAGGAGGAGCCCATTGTTCCCATCTGTCGTCGCCTCACGATGTTGGAACAAAGGTAGGAGAGTGGGTATCGCTCCCCCACTGCTCCCAATTACATAGTTGACTCCCCACCTAGTGGGGAAGAGGAGGAGGAGGATGATCCAGACCCCATGGCATTCCTCTAAATTCCGCCAGGCCATCGTCGGGGTCAAAAGAGACGAGCTGAGGATGAGAGGGGTCAAGTTGCTACACAACAAGTGCGGAGTAGTCCTCCCCCACACCTGCCTTCACCACCACCTCCCACTGTCTCCACAATAAAAATACAATGTGAAAACACATATTTCTCAGTCAAGAGTGCCTAAAACAATGTGTAAAACTCTTATTCTAACTATAAAACATACGATAAAGTATAAAATCAATAAACACAGTGTGTGAGAGAGGCATAGAATGAAAGTGAAAATGGTGGTAGAGTTGTGTCAGTCAGCTGGCCGTATGTACATGCGTGCGTTCTGCTGTTGTCTTGGGCCAAGATGGCCGCCCGTCGCCATGGTAACCAGGACGTGTAGAGGCCTTGCCACTTGTCGGCATTTATAAAACTTAAATCTATGCACTTATCACACTGTAACTTCACTTACAATGACATTATGTGATACATGTTGCTAATATATGAACTATGAAGGCACACATGATGCTTGGGTGGTGTAAATAACCATCACTCGAAAACTGGAGGCATCATACATCAGCCATGCTGCTTCGTCCAGCTGTGGTGTGCCGGCGCGGGAGGTTTGAAGAGGCGCCCGGCACCAGCTGATGGCTGAGGCCCCCCCCCATCCCTTAGGACCCCCAAATGACCGAGGTGAGTGGGTTTTTTTTTCCCTTCATTTCTTACCTATTTAAGCTGTTTTACGGAAAACAACACTTTTGGTCCTGGGGTGTACATTTATTATATACTAGCTGGTGGGGTAATGCCCCTTTCCCACATGTACGACTTCATACGATTTTCATCGCCGACACCCATAAATTGGCACATTCGTGACATGTCGCAAAGAGATCGTATACCCTCGCATAATAATCATATGCCACGCAAGGCCTCGCATGGGCCCTCACGGGTCGTCGCAAAATTAATGTTCGGACTGTTCAACATTTTGGACGAGGACTCACGAGGGTTCGTAGCCCTCGCAAGCATCGTCGAACATCGCAGAAAGATCTGCGAGGCCCTCGGAGGTCATTGGCGACATCGGCGAGACATCGCGGAGGGTTTCGCACAAATTTTTTTTTGCAACGCTGCACGGATGCTCACCGATGCTCTCAGATGCCCTGCTCGCCGATGCTCTCAGATATTCCGAGAACATCGACGATGCCAAAGAGCACCTTCGGCGAGGTGGGTAAAAAAATGATTAGGCCTATAGTGAACCTGTCAACCCTTTTTTCTATGCACCTCTCTTGGGGGGTGCACCTGTTTTTTTCTCTTTATCTCCTTTTCTCTCTTTCTCTGGTTTGTATCCATTCAGCCCCATTCAGCCAACTGTTTTAAGACGTTTATCCCCATCCAAATATCGATATCTTCCTGGCAAGCGATAGCGAACCAGCATTATATGGAGAAATCCGGCTTCGCCGGAGAAATTTTTCTATCGAAAAATGTACAAATTTAGCTTGCTCTCAACAAAAAATGTTGTATATGTTGGCTCGCTACCACTCACCAGGAAAATATTGAAACCTGGATGGGGGTAAACGTCTTAAAACAGTAGGCTGAACGGGGCCGAACGGATACAAGGCAAAGAGAGAGGGAGAGAATGAGAATAACAAAAAAACGAGGAGAGAGGGAGAGAAAGAGAAAACAAAAAAAGGCGAGGTGGGCTCAATTAAGCCGTAACGCAAACATTGAGCCCACCTCGCTGTTTTTGTTTTCTCTTTCTCTCCCTCTCTCCTCTTTGTTTTTTTTTCTCTTTCTCTCCCTCTCTCTTTGCTTTGTATCCGTTCGGCCCCGTTCAACCTACTGTTTTAAGACGTTTATCCCCATCCTAGTATCGATATCTTCCTGGCAAGCGATAGCGAACCAGCATTATATGGAGAAATCCGGCTTCGCCGGAGGAATTTTTCTATCGAAAAATGTACAAATTTAGCTTGCTCTCAACAATTTGTTTTATATATGTTGGCTCGCTACCGCTCACCAGGAATATATTGAAACCTGGATGGGGGTAAACGTCTTAAAACAGTAGGCTGAACGGGGCCGAACGGATACAAGGCAAAGAGAGAGGGAGAGAAAGAGAGAAAAAAAAACGAGGAGAGAGGGAGAGAAAGAGAAAACAAAAAAAGGAGAGGTGGGCTCAATGTTTGCGTTACACTTATGAGCCCACCTCGCCTTCTTTTTGTTTTCTCTTTCTCTCCCTCTCTCCTCTTTTTTTTGTTTTCTCTCTCTTTCTCTCCCTCTCTCTTTGCCTTGTATCCGTTCGGCCCCGTTCAGCCTACTGTTTTAAGACGTTTACCCCCATCCAGGTTTCAATATTTTCCTGGTGAGCGGTAGCGAGCCAATATATATATTTTTTGTTTTGAGAGCAAGCTAAATTTGTACATTATTTGATAGAAAAATTTCTCCGGCGAAGCATTGCCAATCTCCGAATTATGGGGAGATGGGTCGTTTTTCTGGTCCCCTTCCTTCCTCATGGTTAACCCCATTAGTTTTCATAATTTATGACCTTCGGTCCATTAGTTTGGCGATTTTAAGACATTTCACCCCATTTTGTTGTCAATATTAAGACTTTTGTATCATCGCTTGAATCGCCGAAGACGTCGCAGAACATTCAGCGAGTTTTCTTTCACCATCGCATGATATCGCAAGATATTTTTGAAAATGTGACATTCCTCGCAGAGATCATAGGCGAAACATTGCTCACTTCGCCGATAACGTCGCACAAGGCAGCGATTGCGTCGCATTCATCGACGGCATCTTCGCCGAGTATAATTTGTTATCTGTTTGTAACGGTCAAAATCGTATACGTTGCACACGAATCCTTGCGAATTGACAAGACTACGTGCTCGGCGACGAAAATCGTATTAAGTCGCACATGTGGGAAAGGGGCATTATGCCCCTTTCCCACTGATGCGATTTCATACGATTTTCGTCACCGAGGACGTAGTCTTGTCAATTCGCAACAAATTTCTGCGACAT
Source organism: Paralithodes platypus (assembly GCA_032716605.1). Taxonomy (NCBI): domain Eukaryota; kingdom Metazoa; phylum Arthropoda; class Malacostraca; order Decapoda; family Lithodidae; genus Paralithodes; species Paralithodes platypus. The sequence continues at coordinate 14,049,705 of CM064505.1, forward strand.
CAACGATTTTGACCGTTTTTAAAAAACGTTGACAAGTTTACAGTCTGCGACGATGTCGCCGATGGGTAAGACGTAATCGGCGACATTATGCGAAAGCATCGGCAAATTGAGCGATGGTTCGGCGAATACCTCGGCGAGATTATTTAGTTTCATCCCTAGACCTCCATCAAGCATATAAAGCATCCCCCAACACCCTCCTTCAAGATCAATTTGTAAATTTTTCGATAGAAAAATATCCTGGCCGAAGGCCGGTTCCTCAAAAAGTACAGGCTCGCTATCGCTAGCCAGGAAAAACTCGACGCCTAAATGACACAAAAGTCTTAATATTGACAACGAAATGGGGTGAAATGTCTTAAAATCGCCAAACTAATGGGCCGAACGTCATAAAATATGAAAACTAATGGGGTTAACCATGAGGAAGAAAGGGGACCAGAAAAACCACCCGGGTATCTCCCCTTAATTCGGAGATTGGCAATGTCCGGCTTTGCCGAAGAAATTTTTCTATCAAATAATGTACAAATTTAGCTTGCTCTCAAAACAAAAAATATATATGTTGGCTCGCTACCGCTCACCAGGAAAATATTGAAACCTGGATGGGGGTAAACGTCTTAAAACAGTAGGCTGAATGGGGCCGAACGGATAAAAGGCAAAGAGAGAGGGAGAAAGAGAGAAACAAAAAACGAGGAGAGAGGGAGAGAAAGAGAACAAAAACAGCGAGGTGGGCTCAATGTTTGCGTTACGGCTTAATTGAGCCCACCTCTCCTTTTTTTGTTTTCTCTTTCTCTCCCTCTCTCCTCGTTTTTGTTTTGTTTTCTCTTTCTCTCACTCTCTCTTTGCCTTGTATCTGTTCGGCCCCGTCCAGCCTACTGTTTTAAGACGTTTACCCCCATCCAGGTTTCAATATTTTCCTAGTGAGCGGTAGCGAGCCAACGTATATACATTTTGTTGTTGAGAGCAAGCTAAATTTGTACATTTTTCGATAGAAAAATGTCTCCAGCAAAGCCAGATTTCTCCATATAATGCTGGTTCGCTATCGCCTGCCAGGAAGATATCGATACTTGGATGGGGATAAACGTCTTAAAACAGTTGGCTGAATGGGGCTGAATGGATACAGACCAGAGAAAGAGAGAAAAGGAGAGCAAGAGAAAAAAAAACAGGTGAACCCCCCAAGAGAGGTGCATAGAAAAAAGGGTTGACAGGTTCACTATAGGCCTAATAAAAAAAAATTACCCACCTCGCCGAAGGTGCTCTTTGGCATCGTCGATGTTCTCGGAACATCTGAGAGCATCGGCGAGCAGAGCATCTGAGAGCATCGGTGAGCATCCATGCAGCGATGCAAATTTTTTTGTGTGCGAAACCCTCCGCGATGTCTCGCCGATGTCGCAGATGATCGCAGAAGCCCTCGCAGATCCCTCGGCGATGCTAGACGATGCTTGCGAGGGCAACGAACCCTCGTGAGTCCTCGTCCAAAATTTTGAACAGTCCGAACATTTGCGACGACCGGCGAGGGCCCTTGCGAGGCCTTGAGAGGCCTTGCGAGTCAAACGATTTTTCATGAGAGGGTTTAAGACATGTCACGAATGTGCTAATTTATTGGTGTCGGCGATGAAAATCGTGAGAAGTCGCATCAGTGGGAAAGGGGCATTAGAGTCTTGGTGACTTTCCCGGGTTATGAAAGTATGAAATAAATTGGTAAAGAAAGTAATAGGAATATATACAACAGCAGGAAAAATAGGGACAGTACTCCAAACAAGGCCATCTTTATTTTACACATTTTCGGCTATCAACAAGCAGCAGGCGTGGATATCTCCGTGGGTAAAGGACGGTCCAGTGAATAGGGTATGTTTGTTATGTGTTTGTACATTTATAGGCTCAATTTTACTTATATTTTAGGTTTCATGTTTGTTACTTTAGGTGTCACTATTGATTTTCTGTTAACTTTACAAAAATAACAGTTTAATATTTGTCAGATAAATTCAAATTCAGTGTGTAAACGTCTGTATGTTTACCTGTACTCTTTATTAGGCGCATTTTTTGAGATAGTTCTTTCTTGGAGAATTCTTCTACGATTTCTTATGTCAAACGCTTATTTTAGACATTAGATATTTTCAAGTATTTGTTTTACGTACCGGTACCGGTTCTGCTTAATGTTTATCAAGCGAGTTATTTGTTTAAAATAACTCGCTTGATACAAAATGTCTAGCTTCATTGTTGAAAGATCCACGTGTTTATGTTTTTCGTATAGTTGTCTGCTCTGTTTTTAGGATCACGGTGTATACCTGAAGATGGCTGCTTGTTGATAGCCGAAAATTTGTATAATAAAGATGGCCTTGTTTGGAGTACTGTCCCTATTTTTCCTGCTGTTGTGAAAATTGCGGTGTCCCAGATCACCCACTGATGTATTACTCAATATATATATACAGTATATATATATATACCAAATAATTCTGAACACAGATTCACCTTCAGATAATAATTTCATGGCTGGGCAAACACGTTTATGATTTTCAGTATGTTAATTACCTTCGCAATAGCAGAAATACAGTGGCATTACCAAAAACAAAAACATCAATTAAGGTTCTTTGTTACGTTGCAGGAAAGATAAATTGAGCAAACAAAAGTAAAACTGAAATGTGGAAGGCACAGACAATTCACACACGCAGGCACAAACTTTAACGAAAATGGACGAAGAGCAAACCAAGACAAAGTGGAAGTGAAACAAATTTGTCAGAAAGACAAAACTCTCAGTAAACAAGCCAGTTATAAAAGGGAACAGTTGTTGACCATTTCTCCAACAAGTCTGTTTTCTCACAAATATTTTCGTAGTTTTGCCAATAATCGCTTATAAATTCCTTTATCGAATAGTAGACTATTAAACTTATCTGAAAAGTGGAAAATGGACTTCCACATTGAAACACGTCAATTATTCCATATTGGAAGTAAATTATCTGGAGGTTACAGTACCCATTTACTTCCAGATATCGGAATCAGTTATGAAGGCAATAGGGCCTACACTTGTTGGGCTCACTGGGAGGTATTTCAATTCAAATCCTAATACAAAGCTTCAACTGGTTTATAACTAATTTATCAGATCTCTTTCAGAGTACTATGTGCAATTTTGGTTTCCATGCCATAGACAGGATATTGATATATATGAGAGCGTTTCATTTGAGAGTAACAGGGATGAGAAGTGTGTTAGAAAGTAAGCAGTGACAGTTTCAAACCGGTTTGAAGCGCTTGGCTCCATGGAGGACATTGTATAATTAAGGGAAAACTTTAAACATGTAACCCTGTCAGTAGCTGATGAAGACATTGGAGTCAGACCGAGGTCAAGGAGAGATTTTCTATTGGGTGAGACGCTGGGTAAATGAGATGGAGTTCTGGGTGTAGAGTCCTTTCTCAAAGAGCGAGAATATCCCTGAGGAGACAAAGAGAGGTATGTTAGAAGAATCGCTGAGGAATTGGATGGCTTTTCTCTGTAGAGTACCTTCAGCCTGCTTACCGAGCCTTGAGGAAACTCAGCTCAAAGCCTACCCTTCAGATTAGTTCAGTTTGAAGGGATAAAGGCCAATTCGCATCAGGTGATGATAAGTATAAAGTCCGCTAGGCCGAGTACTTTGAGCAGTAGTACTTGGCCAGTGCCCCCAATGGAAAGCTTCATCCACTGGACGTCCAACTACCACCAGTGCCTGATCACCCGATAAGTGAATACCAACCCTCCCTTGCTGAAGTAAGGAAGACAGTGGCTAAGTTGAAGGGTGGGAAGGCTCCTGGTATTAATGACATTCCTGGTATTAATGACATTACTGATACCTGAGTGTGAGTCCATGGCCCTTGGATTGCATGCGGTCATGATTGCTCTATGGCAGACAGATACCATTCCATTTGACTGTCACCTCTATTGGAAAGGGTAAGGGAACCGACAGGCCTGCAATAACTACCGTGGTATCACACTACTCAGTGTACCAGGCAAGGTCTTTGTCCATATTATACTTAAGGAAATCTGAGGTCACTTGCAAAAGGAACAGAGACCTGAATAATCTGGATAATACACTCAAGAAGTCAACAACTGACCTGATTCTGCTGCTCCAGGTTCTCATGGAACGCTGACTTGAATTTCAAAAAGTGCTGCTTGGAGTTCATGTTGATATGAACCAGGCATTTGACTTGGTACACTGGCAGAAACTCTGGAAGCTACTTTGGCTACACGGGATCCTCAAAGCGATTATTGACATGGTGTCTGAACTTTATACAGGAATAGACTGTGATGTCAAGTGTGGTGGGGAGCATCTTCCTTCTTCCCTGTGAATGTAGGTGTGAGGCACTTTCAACACTTGTATAAACTGGGTACTGGGCCAGACAGAACAGAGGTTGGCAATTTCAAGATCACCGATCTTGATTTTATAAATGACATAGTGAAGCTAGCAGAGAACTTGAATATTTTCAGATTGGCCCTTGTCAATTAATGTCTTCATGAGAAGTTGGAGCCACTGGGTTTAAAGGTTTCTTGGACCAAGATCAAAGTCCAAACATTTGGTGACTTATTGGACGCATCATGCAGGCCAATTTGGTCGTGCATGTGGTGAGGACTTAGAGATATTGGATACATTTACTTATTTTGGTAGTGTGATTCATACAAGTGGTGAGTTGGGCTATGATGTTAATCATTGCCTCGGCTTAGCATATTGGGTCATGGATTCAATCAACAAAAGTATATGGCGTTGTCAAGACCTGTGCAGAAGGAAAAAGCTGCAGATCCGGAAGATACAGGTGCTCCCTGTTTTATCATATGGATGTGAGACATGGACACTAACAGTGAGTTGAAAAGACACATCAACTCCCTTGACACTTAATGTCGTCGCAGGATCTTGGACTATGTCTCAAATCCGGGACTACTCTGCGAAACTGATTCAAGAAATATTAGTTGCATGATCCGTGAAGACCAACTTCGGCTATATGAGCATGTGGTTCGCTTTCCTGAAGCTGACCCTCCATACCAGGTGGTCTCTACAAAGGACAGTCCTGAGTGGAGGAGGCCTAATGAAAGACCACTAAACCCATGGCTGAATCAAGTCGACCAATATTGCGATAGGATACTTGCTATAGGCTGGGCAGATAACTGGAATCTCGCCTAGGAGGATACCCAGAGTGAATCGGAGGGTTAGTGTGGCTACATACTGTCACGTCATATGCCCCAATGATTGATTGATTCTACATAATTATGACCTAAAGAATTTTACAAACACTATGCAGATAAAATGTGCATACTTATCTGTTCATTATCAATCCACACATGTTTTTGTACTGACTTTATCTGCATAAACAATGGAACAAAAGAAAATAAATATCGTTCTTACAGTACGTGATTTTGGAGTACTGAATATGGAGATAACAAGATAGAATTTGAAAGCTGTACACTAATAGACGATAAAAGGTATCATAATAATTACATGTGTAGCTTGCTGGATAAGAACAAAGTGGGGAAAAAAATATATATGTGTCGCAATACATGTTGTATGTGCTTGTTGAGGTAATTGTATAAGACATAAATACTGTACTCTTATATGTGTTCAATTTACATAAAGAGAACCTTTAAACAAAGGCAAGGAGTTTTCGATTTTAATGTATCAAGTTCCTGATTTGTCTGACGACAAGTAGATTCCCTTTAGTTCAAGAAGAACATTATTGATCTGCTCCTGCTGTACTTAGTTTATAAAAATCTTTCAAGAAGTTCGGTATGGGTGGAACCTCCTTACACACGCGAACAATACTCGATACATTGATGCACTGTGCCCCTATACAGATCAATCAGCTGTGCGGGGGTGAAATACGCACAGAGACAGTTGAGCACACCTAACTTCTGGGAAGCTGTTTTAGCAAAACATTTAATTTGATCCCAATCGACCTCCCTGTTCAATAAAAGGGAACAGAGATATAAAATACATATGGCTGGAGGATAATAATTGTAGACATCTCTCTGTGCTTGGATTTCGCTTATGTACTGTATATGTTTGATCTGATCTAATTATATTTTCTGACAGGAGTGCCAAAATATGGTGTCGAGAAAAGTTAATTTACATTTCTCGGAAAAATGAGATATAATTAGACGTTATTGCAATGTACGAACTTAGTTACTTAATATATATTATCGGATATCGTCACCACTGCACCATACAATTATAACTATTGTATTGATTCTTAACACGTTGTGAATGTTATTTCTGAAATCTGAGAAACGGAGTATATAATTGGTATATGTGTATTGTGTAAGCATGCGTATGTAGTTTTAGGTGATTTCGAAGCAAATGTTCCCTACTTCTATTCAACAAGTGAACTCTGGAACTCTCTCCCTCAATCAATCTTTCCTTCACCCTGTGACGTAAACTGCTTTAAACTTCGTGTGTCCAGAAATTTTGACTCCAACGTCCTTTGAATTCGGCCCTGTCACTCTTTCTGCTCAGGGCGAGACACTCGTTACAGACAACCTGCCATGTGTGTCTGAATTCGGCCCTGTCACTCTTTCTGCTCTGGGAGAGACACACGTTACAGACAACCTGCCATGTGTGTCTGAATTCGGCCCTGTCACTCTTTCTGCTCTGGGAGAGACACACGTTACAGACAACCTGCCATGTGTATATGAATTCGGCCCTTTCACTCTTTCTGCTCTGGGAGAGACACTCGTTACAGACAACATGCCATGTGTGTCTGAATTCGGCCCTGTCACTCTTTCTGCTCTGGGAGAGACACTCGTTACAGACAACCTGCCATGTGTGTCTGAATTCGGCATTGTCACTCTTTCTGCTCAGGGAGAGACACTCGTTACAGACAACCTGCCATGTGTGTCTGAATTCGGCCCTGTCACTCTTTCTGCTCAGGGCGAGACACTCGTTACAGACAACCTGCCATGTGTGTCTGAATTCGGCCCTGTCACTCTTTCTGCTCAGGGAGAGACACTCGTTACAGACAACCTGCCATGTGTGTCTGAATTCGGCCCTGTCACTCTTTCTGCTCTGGGAGAGACACTCGTCACAGACAACCTGCCATGTGTGTCTGAATTCGGCCCTGTCACTCTGTCTTCTCAGGGCGAGACACTCGTTACAGACAACCTCTCTCTGCTCTGGGAGAGACGCTCGTTACAGACAACCTGCCATGTGTGTCCTTTATACCCAGACAAAAAGTGGTGATATATGTGTTATACTAAAACCAAATTAATAATATGACCGGTCAGTTAGAGAACGACACATTATATTTCAAGCTTTCCTGATCCCAGTGCTAAACATGAAAATACCTATTATGAGTATGAGATATTTTGCCTTATCTGGGATTGTACTAAATCTAGAATCCAATCTCTCATGATTCAGAGCAAGCAAACATTATATAATTAGTTTGTTCTATGTGAATGAAGGAGACACAAGGCAGGTTGCCTTGTAATGAGTGTCTCCCCCAAAGCCAAAAGAGTGACAGGGCCAAACTAAAGAGACATTAGGGTAAAAATGCCTGGGCACACGAAGTTTAATGCATTTAAAGTCATAGGATGAAGGACAGATTGATTGAGGGAGAGAATTCCAGAGTTCAATATTTGAGTAGAAGAAAGACAGAAAATTTGCCAATTTTTGGATTAGATAGCTGGACAGAATAGGAGTGGGACTGTATTGAAAGGCGAGTGACTCGCACTCCCAGCAAGAGAGGGCCAGAGGGGATCTGCACTGAGAGAGGTCTGAAGAACACTGATTGTTGTAATAACGATAGAAGAGTGAAAGAGATGCAATATTGCGGAGTGTATGAAGAGGTAATAGGGAACTAGTAAGAGGAAGTGAGTTGAGACGAACTGCTTTGGACTCTACTTTTTCCAGAAGTGCGGCATGGGTATCAATATAGTTATATAATAATAATATAAATAATACTAATAAAAATACTACTAATAATAATAATGATAATCTCCAAGGACACTACATCCGCACTATTGGAAACAATTTATTAGGGTAAATAGGGACCAATAGACTCGCCATATTTTTCTCATTATAGTCCGCATGGAGGCATTTCGTTATCGACACTTGAAAACACCTGATTACACCGAATAAAAATACGAAAATAATAAGTCCCGACCGTAAACAAAGCATTGCGCACAATGAATCCTTCGACCTCACTCCTCTTCTTCTTATTTTGAAAGATGCGGTGACTGCGATTCACCCAATATATGGCGCGATTTGACGCTGTATCTTCAGATCTACATATATGAGGATGACAATAAATCAAGGGGGGGGTGAGGGGGGGCAACGCCCCCCCTCAACCCATCATGTATCCAATGTACCCCACAATTTCCCTTACCTACTGTAAAAGCGCGATTCACCCAATATATGGCGCGATTTGACGCTGTATCTTCAGATTGATGGATAATGGGTAAGTTAATGCGAATCCTCCACTCAAACCATAAAAAACAACTATGAAACTCTATATTCCTTGAACTAAAAACAAAAAAACATGGTAAATAAGGCCGAAGTAGTCTTGTTGAATGTTACCATAATAATAATCATATATATGTATATATAAATATATATATATATATATATATATATATATATATATATATATATATATATATATATATGTATATATATATATATATATATATATATATATATATATATATATATATATATATATATATATATATATATATATATATATATATACAGTATAAATATATATATATATATATATATATATATTATAAATATTTAACATATACTATATATGCCGCTAGACGTCTGACACGTTAATGGTACTGTCTCAAGATGCTGTCTTTCCTTTTCTTTATATGAAATTATTTTGTCACTAGGGACATTTATTATGTAAACTACATCATTTTCATAATGGCATATCCAGGGAAATCTGAAATCCAATTTTAGCGAGATTGGTCCAAAAGACTCTGTAAATGTAGCCTACATTTGCTCACATAAGTTCTGTCTGTGTTATTATATACGGAAACATAATGTGCATGGTTGAGTTACGAGTGTAGTTCCTCATGCAGTGATTAACTCATGTGGCTAGTCAACTGATAAGTAAGAAAAACACAATCGCCATTAAACCATACTAATTTAACTTCCATACGTAAGATCACAACGCAGAACAGGACTTATGAGGGTAATTGTACACTCGGAGATTGTGTTATGAAGAGTTTGTGTGAAATGGCTTGTGACTGTTATGCTGTATATATACAGTATATATAGGCCTATGTATCTTTTGCAGGACGCCGTGACCCTAGAAAGGGTGGCCATGAACGAAAAACCCCCGTGCACTTCTGTCCCCTGTCAGTCGACGCCCCTCCTCCCATCCAGCACCGCTTTCGCTCATATACTTCCTAACTCCATCCTTCCACCTCTCACTCGGTCTACCTCTCCCTCTCTGTTCTGCCATCTCACTCTCATACACTCTCTTAGTCATTCTCTCACTTCCCATACATTCCACATGGCCGAACCATCTAAAGGTGTTCCTCTTCACTCTTTCCAGCACATCTACATCCACACCACACCTCTCTCGTACTTCCTCATTCGCCTGTCTATCCCTCCATTTAAACCGAGAGAGAGGTGGAAAGATGGAGTTAAACAAATATGCATTAAAGCTGTGCTGGATGGGAGGAGGGGCATCAACTGACTGGGACCAAGTTACATGGCGGCGATTCGTTCATGGTCACCCCTTCGGGAATGCCGGTGTCCGGCAATGAAAACAAACAAAATTCCAAAATGTAACTATATTCAAGTCCCACAACACAAATAAATCTCCAAATACGAACAAAACGAAGACTCCACTATCTGTACAAGCTCCATATACAAGTTCAACACTGGTGCCCTCTTATGCACCTTTCCCACTGATGCAATTTCATGCGATTTTCATCGCCGACACCAAGAAATGGGCACATTCCTGACATGTCGCAACAAAATCTTGAACCCTCGCATAATAATCGTTTGACTCGCAAGGCCTCGCAAGGGCCCTCGCGGGTCATCGCAAATGTTCGGATTGTTCAAAATTTGGGACGAGGACTTACGAGAGGTCCGAACCCTCGCAAGCATCGTCGAACATTGCCGATGGATCGGCGAGGCCCTCGGAGATCCTCACTGACATCGGCGAGACATCGACGAGGGTGTCGCATTAAAAAAAAAGCGTCGCCGAGAGTATACCCGCCACGGGTATACTTCGCAGAGGCGTGCGAAGGGCTGTGCAACGTAGATGAATGCTCGGAAAACACCTCGTCGAGGCCAAAGAGCACCTTCGGCGAGGTGGGTAAAAAAAATGGATTAGGCCTATAGTGGACCTGTCAACCCTTTTTTCTATGCACCTCTCGTAAGGGGGTTCACCTGTTTTTGTTCCCTTTCTCTTCTTTTCTCTCTTTCTCTGGCTTTTATCTATTCGGCACCATTCAGCTAACTGTTTTAAGACGTTTATCCCCATCCAAGTATCGATATCTTCCTGGCAAGCGATAGCGAGCCAGCATTGTATGGAGAAATCCGGCTTCGCCGGAAACATTTTTCTATCGAAAAATGTACAAATTTAGCTTGCTCTCAAAACAAAAATATGTATATGTTGGCTCGCTACCGCTCACCAAGAAAATATTGAAACCTGGATGGGGGTAAACGTCTTAAAACAGTAGGCTGAATGGGGCCGAACGGATACACGGCAAAGAGAGAGGGAGAGAAAGAAAAAACAACAAAAGCGAGGTGGGCTCAATTAAGCCGTAATTCGTAAACATACGGCAAGGACATTGCTAATCTCCGAATTAAGGGGAGATGGGTCGTTATTCTGGTCCCCTTTCTTCCTCATGGTTAACCCCATTAGTTTTCATATTTTATGACGTTCGGCCCATTAGTCTGGCGATTTTAAGACATTTCACCCCATTTCATTGTCAATATTAAGACTTTTCGTGTCATTTAGGCGTCAAGTTTTTCCTGGCTAGCGATAGCGAGCCTGTACTTTTTGAGGAACCGGCCTTCGGCCAGGATATTTTTATATCGAAAAATGTACAAATTGATCTCGAAGGAGGGTGTTGGGGTGCTTTATATGCTTGATGGAGGTCTATGGATGAAACTAAATAAATCATAAACAAATATATAAATGAGCAAATATTACGCCCATCCCCTCTTAACCCGTCCAGCCCCGGCTAGTTTTGTAATGTTTGTTCACCGGAACCCGGCCGGTTTTCAAAACATGGTTTTATTCCAGAAACAATAGCGAATTGGTTAGGAATGAAGGAAAAAACCACGAAAAACCGCTCAAAAAGCTAAAAGAATGGTCCTACAGAGCCCCCGAAAACGGATTTTTCAAGAGTAAAAGATTGAAGGCAATTATCCCAATAAAACAGGTTATTGCGCGCTCACGCGCACGCACGTGGACTTTGAGAGTTTTCAAACATCGGCACGGTTGCGTGGGATACGTACACAGTTCCCATACAAATCTGAGCCCTCTTGAGTGGCTACACCTGAGGTTACGGTCGGCGCAATTAGGGTGATGCGCCAGGTGCGTCTCTGGGGCTCTGCGTTACATACATCGCCGACGCGCCAGGCGTGTCGCTGGGGCTGTACGGGTTAAGAGGAAACGGACTGTTTGTTTGATCATTCATTCCTTTAGTTTCCTCACTAGACCTCCATCAAACTTGAAACAAAAAACTCTAGACCCCCTTTCAAAATAAATGTGTACATTTTCGACGAGATGGGTTGGGTATGAGGGGGGATCTGCTTGGTGTGGGCCAATCGGCGCTCTGCAGACCCTGTAATCTTGTGTTGATCTCTGACCGTTTTCGTGAGATCAGTCCTCAAGGCATTAGTGAGTTGGATCTATAATTAGGCCTTGTAATTGGGGTTGGGTGTGACAGGGATCTGCCTTGTGTGGGCCGATCGGCTTTCTGCAGACTCCCGTTTTCTTATATTCTTATGTTTGTGCCATGAAATATATGCAAAAAGTTTTTGGATAATCTCGCCGAGGTGTCCGCCGAACCATCGCTTAATTCGCCGAAGACGTCGCAGATCAGTCGCCGAGGATTCGTTCATCCTTCGCATTATTTCGCAATATTTTATTCAAGTGTGACACTTCTCGCCGAGGTCATCAGCGAACCATCGCTCAATTTGCCGATGACGTCGCATAATGTCGCCGATTACGTCGTATCCATCGGCGACATTGTCGCCGAGTGTAAGCTTCTCAACAGTTTTTAACAGTCAAAATCGTTGACTTCGCACAAATTCGTTGGGAATTGACAAAACTACGTCCTCGGCGACGAAAATCGTATGAAATCGCATCAGTGGGAAAGGGGCATTACATTCCCGAAGTGCCTTGTCAATGTTGACGTTGGTGGTAATGGAACGCCACTCAGTCCTGTTCTCTGCTCTCCTCGCCACTTGTTCAATGCTGCCGATGTCCACATCACTCCTCAAACTCTCCAAGTACTTCATCCTTTAACGCCCCCTCGATCTCTTTCCCTCCTCAATGCCCATCAAACAATCCTTCTCCTCTCCGTTCTGCCTTAGTACATGTTCAACATATCCCAGCTGCCTCCTCCAAATCATCTGTCATCATCTGTCTCCTCACCCCCACCATTCGCAATACTGCTTCATTCGTCACTCTGGCCGTCCAAGGCATCCGTCTCATTCTTCTCCAAAACCACATCTCTATAGCCTCTAGTGTATAGTTAGATCCAGTAAGCTTTGGACATATCTCGGAGGAACACATATGACTCACCGGAGATATATATCAAGAAACTGCTCGTACCACATCATCAAGATGTTGTACGAGAATCATCAGGATTCCCCAGTTAATGCTCACCGTCCAGTTATCATCATTAGACGGTGCTCTAACCTTCATAACAACAACTTTCCAATCAAATGATATTCAATATATAAAACATTTATATATTATTAAAAAAATATAATTTTAAAACTATGTCATCAGACTCCACAGAACGCATTCCATGTCTTTAAAATCCTGCAGAATGTAAATATATCAATACTCACTCCTCTCTCTCTCTCCCGTCCTGACATTTATCGGTTACTGTCCAATTCCCACTTCTTTACTGGTGTGTTCGTGACACACTACAGGCGACACAGCTGGTCAGTGTAGCACGACAATATACGTTTAACTGACTATTCTCATGTAGTCATGCTCCCAATGGAAACATAAGAGTAATTTTCATTGACATGGACCACTATGTCATTGTATACAACACAAATATTATGGGAGTGGATGACTTACAAACAGTTTATTAAAGACCATATCACGTTGGTGGGACCATCTGTGTTGTGTGGTCCGAGTTCCTATGTAACGCCTAGTTCAGTCTCCTTTCATAAATCCTCTTCGCTCACTTCATCAGATACTGTCTCGTTACTCTTACCCCTTTGTCACTCTGGCTCTCTCTCTCTCTCTCTCTCTCTCTGTTCCGATTGACAGTCGTAGACTTAATTATCTTCTTAACCACCCCGTTATTTTCATTATGAACATATTAATATTAAAGCGACCAGTAAATATGTGATAATAATAATGTAATTATCAATTTGTACATTTATGCAAAACAAAACTTATTCGTAAATATATTATACCACCATTTTTAACCCTTATTTAGCGGGCTAGGTGGTCTATTTTACCGTAGCACCCAGCGTTTTTTGTTTACCCTAAATAGGGTTGTTTAGATGATCATTTTCATGCCTAAATAAGACCCAGAGCGTAAAACAAGTATCTATTCCTGAAAGGGCGTAAACTGAGCTTTCCAATGACACCCAAACCATCCTATACGACCACTGGTTCTCTTGCAACGATCGTGCAACACGAGTGCAAAAACCCTGTAATTAGTTAATTTCCCTACATAATTCCCTGTGTAGCGAGTGAGGAGAGTGGGAGGAAGTTAGAATACAGTTCAGTTAGTCCACCGCGGTGGTGGCCGACGGTCATACAGTTGCTACGCTCCTCACACCGCTCAGCTCTCTCTCTCAGCAACATTACGTGCTGAAAATGGCGCACGACATTAGTTGTGAACCGCCACATAGTCCAAATTTATTTCACACGACATAAGTTGCGCGCCGACAGTTAAGGGTTAAATGCACACTGAAAATCATAGGGTGCTTAGGAATATGTACCGACGACTGTGAATTCAGACCAACAACGATCGTACTGTTTACGTAATATTCCATCTTATAGCTAACAAATTACCATGCTCATAATATAAACTGGTATGGCATAAGGGCGGATATGAGCTGACTGCAATTAGCTCTCCAAGTCATACCTTAATTTTGTTTCCCAAAAGTTCCATACATCAAACTATCCAAGAAAGTATTATTGTGGTGACATTTGTATGTCTTACAGTTTTATAGTGTCCTAGTAAGGCATGAAAATACCTTTATTGTCACCATCAATTACCTGCATAGAAGACATCCTGCCACATTTAGAATTGGAGAGGGTGGCCAGACAACACCAAACCCATCAACAATACGTTGATATCTAATAGCAGAAAATCAAGCTGGAATAGGAGGAGGTATAGCGTAATGGATAGCGTCGGTCTTTGCAAACCATATGTTCATAGTTAAAGACCAGGCTAAGGTTCCGAGATTTTGCTTATTTTATTTCGGCGTTCATGCAGTTTTACCGAATTCTAGCTATATTGACACTTAAGTGAAAATAACCTTCATATCACCTAACCTCACAGCACAAACAATGTCAAGACATTTTCTAATATACTGTGACAATTATCAGGCATCACTCCTATAACATGGCCTTCCTTAAGGGCTGTTCGGCCAGGCAGCCTAGGGAACGACAACTATAAAAACAACTCCTCTGACATCATAATGTAGCGTGCCTATATTAGGTGCTGCCATTTACTGTGGTGCAGCGATAAGTAAATTAAGGGACCCACTTCGCTTTTTTGTTTTCGTTCTCTCCCTCTCTCTTTGGCTTTTTTTTTGTTATGTGAATGAGGGAGACAAAAGGCACAACTGCCTGCAGCGAGTTCCTCCCCCAGATTTCAATGAGTGACAGGGCCGAAATCAAGGGACGTTCGAGCTTAAATGCCTGGCCACATTCAGCCTACTGTTTTAAGACTTTTACCCCCATCCAGATGTCAATATTTTCCTGGCGAGCGGCAGCGAGCCAACATATATATATTTTTGTTATGACAGCAAACTAAATTTGTACATTTGTCGATAGAAAAATTTCTCCGGTGAAGCCGGATTCTCCATACAATGCTGGCTCGCTATCGCTCGCCAGGAAGATATCGACACTAGGATGGGGATAAACGTTTTAAAACAGTTGGCTGAATGGGGCCGAATGGATACAAGCCAGAGAAAGAGAGAAAAGGAGAGAAAGAGAAAAATAGCAGGTGACCCCCCTTAAGCAAACCAATAGCGTTAATTTTTTCTATAATCTCAAATGTTCATAAGAGATATTAACATCTTTCAACCAATGAGCAGTGAAATCTTCAGGGAGACAGGCCACATGCCCATATTACAGATGTTGATGATCATGGTCCATGCAGTCAATATGCCTACAATCAGAATCAGAGAAAACTTGCTATATTTAATAATATTATAAGGACATGCCATTTGGAAAATATGTTCTTTATGTGTCGCTGTAATGGATGAATAAATGTGCATGGTTCATAATTAAATAACACAACAGAGAACACCACTGTCTTCATGATCCGTAACATTGTCCTTCTACACAGATGTCGAAAGTATCACACACAAAAGCCCCTTTCCCATATTAAGGAATTTGGTGCCGAGTGCAGCCTAGTAGTGATTCTACCTGGACCCGACATGGATTCCTGGAGACACTCCGTCAAACTTTGGAATACTCCGTAGCACCCTGCTGAGGCTGACCCACTCGGAACTTGCTGCAAAATGTTTGCCCAATTTCAAAATATCAGTCCCGACTTTGGGAACTTGGTTACAACTTGGTCTAACTCCCTTGCACTCCATCATAGTCCAAGACACTCCGTCTGGCTGGTGCCATCACGGAGTCCAACGGAGTGTAAAGGAATGTAGCAGAGTTTATAGGAGTGCAAAGGAGTGTAATGGACTACAAGCTGTGCGACTTTGCAGTACTTTGGACAAAGAACCCAAGTTCAACAGGTTCAAATGAGATCAGACAGACTTTAACCGACTACTATGATGAAGTATCATACAAGCAGATAATCTATTCAAGGTAGCCAAAGAGAGTTCTACAGGAGGAATCAAATTAAAACTTATTAGCAGGAAAGGGAACCTAGATACAACTAAAGGATACCTCAGTAGAGCGCATATATCCACTTACGTTGGCTGGTTCTTTACCTTGAATATCATAGGCTGAATATGTTCTGGATTTGGGTTCCAGGATCGCATACCCTATCTGCGCAGCTTATTTTGTTAAAATCTCTGGTTCGCATACTTAGTTGAATTACTTCCTTCTTTACGCATATCATCTTGGCCCTCTAATTTTCATGAAATTCACGTTGTGGTGTAAATCCCATCTGCCCACCCAAATTTCGGGAGAATGAATTCTTAAATTTGTCAGATATCTTGTTAACAGAAAGACAGACAAACAAACTAACGGAGGCATAAACAATAGCTCCGTCCAACTTATTTGGCGGCGGTAACAAATAAATGCTTCACCCACAATATACTTATAGAGTGGAATAAACTCCTCAATAAAGTGATAGACAGTGACACAATTGATACATTTAAAAGAAGGCTAGACTCATACCACAGACAAAATAGGATGCAGTAGATAACTAAAAATGGACTCGGTAGAGCGCCATACCTCCGCCTACGTTGTCTGGTTCTTTACAATTATTAGCATCATAGGCCTATCTTTCTTCTGTATCTGGGTTCCGGGATATGATCGAGATCTCCTAAATTGAATCACTTCCTGCTTGGTGCATATCCTATTTGCTCACCAAATTTCATGATAATCAGTTAACCCCGGAAATGCTAGAGGTTAAGTTTTTTAAAATGTCGCCAATGCGACCACTTTAATGGTTAAATCGGACAACACAAATAATAATTACCATATAAAGAAACATTGCTTCTCCATATGCACATATTTTGCTTGTATAATGAACATGTTAACATTGAAGAACCAGAAAATAGGTGTAAAAAGGAAAAAACAGTGAAAAACTGTCTACGTGGTGCAATGCATTAGTGTGTTGATTTTCGGTGTGAGCGTCCTGGGTTCGAATCCTGTTATTGCCACATGTGTTTGTTAATTTCATTAATCGAGTTTAGGAGTAAAGTTGGTTAGTGGAGAGAACATAATTAATATTATGATAGGTGGCGAGGGTAGAGGCGTACCAGGGAACGCGAAATAGGTGTTCTTCGTTGCTTACCTGGGACAGATTGAGCTCTCAGCTCTCTACTGCACATGAAAGAGGGACTAGGAAAGCCGGGCGAGGGTAGGAGAAGGTAAGACGTAATTTAGGCAGGATATAGGATTTATAGGGAGTGGGGGAGGGAAATATCCGGTTCCATATCATCTCAACCAGTAGACCATTTCAACCAGTAGCTCTCAACCAGTGCCAAATTAACCCAGACCAACCAAACCAGTGCCAAAATATAGTACTAACCTAACCTAACCGTATTGGTTGATTTGGTACTGGTTGAAATGGTCTACTGGTTGAGTTGACCGGTCACCGAAATATCCAATAAATGAGTAGGGAGGAAGTGAGGGGAGGAGAGGGAGAGGGTGTGGGACACATGTGAGGGTTAGGCAGGAGGGGAAACATGCCACCTAATTACATACTGCTTCCATTTCACTGGGGTTGGGGTGTTTTTTGTTGAATTTGTTATGGGCTATCTACCGGAAGGAGCATCGCATTCGGAAGGAGCATCGCATTCGCCCAGCAAAACCTTTCCGAACGAGTGTCGCAGCACTTAGGTTAATAGCGCATATTATCTTGGTCTACCAAATTTCGAGAATATCTCTGGATTGCTTCCAAAACTGAATCACATCTTCTTTGGCGCATATCCTATTTGCCCTTTTTATGAAATTGGTTCATAAGTTTGTGAGATATATTATTTAGAAACAAACAAACAAACAGGTAGACAAACAGTAGCGAAAATATTACATCAGTCAAACTTCATTGACAGAGGAAAAATTAATGATTGAATAAAATGTCAGTAATGAACAATGTTTCCAGTTAAAGAGAGCATTGGAAAAAAAGTGTGTGCGTATAAGTGGATTTGCATGATAATACTATTCCATTTCTAACTATTCTATAACATTCTTTGGCCAATTCCCAAACCCTGTAAGGTTATTCACTTACAACTGCCAGAGGGATGAAAGGTGGAGAGAGAGAGAGCCATCTTCTTTGCTCTCATTTCCTTCAACTTTCATTTACTTTCAGGTCATTTTCTATTTCTACTAAAACTGGAAGGGCACTTGGGAGAGCGAATGCCTTCGCCTATGCTGGTGGAAGCAGGCATTCTAGCAATTGCCTCTTGCAGTAAATGGAATTACTTCTTCCTTGGCATATATCCTATGTGACAACCAAATTTCGGTTTGAGCCGCTTACACTGGTGGAGGAATACGCTCTACCGTTCACCTCCTAAATTGAATAACTTCTTCCTTGGCGCATATCATATTTGCCCACCAATATTTGAGAACGTTGGTTAATAAGTTTTTTTAGATATATTGTTTACAGACAATATAACAGATAGAATAAGTCCTGATAACTCTACCTTACATTATTCAACTAGTTCTCCACAACGACTCTCTGTGCAATTACTCTAAACCTCACTTAATGTGGCCATAGCACGCCTATCTTTTGATCTATCAACTATTTCCGATTGGGGCAAAGAAAATGTTGTTACTTTCAAAACCCAATGTCTCCATCTATCTACCCGTCACAGGCTTCTATAAGACTATCCCTTATCATTCAACAATACTCAAATTCAACAATAGAGGCCTTTATCTTCTCTCTTATTCCTCGTGTTTCTTTTTATCATGACCTATCTTGGAAAGATCATACCTCATTTGCTAAAATAGCTTCCCAGAAGTTAGGTGAGCTCAACTGTCTCCATGGGTTCCTCACGCCATCGCAGCTTCTTGCTCTGTACAGGGGCACAGTGCTCCCATGTATCGAGTATTGTTACTGTGTGTAGAGAAGTTCCACCATTACCGCACTTTTCAAAATGGTAAAGTCAAAACCATTTCGTCGTAACTTACTTCCTCTTACTAATTGCCTACAATCTCTCTAAACGCCGCAATTGTGCATCTCTCGCACTTTTCTATCGCTATATTACAATAATCAGTTTTCTACAGAGCTTTCTCAGTGTATACGTCCGATCCCTTACAGAGAGTGGGGTACTCTTGCCTTTCAGTACACTCCCACCCTTAGTCAGTCCAACTCTTCAACCCAAGAGTGAAATTATTTTCCCAGTCTTTCTTCTGCTCAGCAAGTAAGTTCTGGTGCTCTCGCCCTCAATCTGTCTTTCCCCCATCCTATGACTTAAACTGCTTTAAGTTCCGTGTGTCCAGCTATAGTAACTCTAACGTACCATGAATTTGGCTCTCTAGCACTCTTTCAGCTTTGGGGAAGACACTTGTTACGGCAGCTTTAACTTTTGTCTCCTTCATATACAGAAAATAGAAGAAACTTATTTTGCACACGGATATTGTCCAGTGCTTCAAACAGCAGATACTGACTGCAGAACTAGCAACATTAAAACAAAAATGTTCCTGTCTAGTGCTCGCTTGAAATGAATAACTATTATTAACACAAGAAAGCTGATTTTGATACGTAGAAAGTTAAGTAAGCGTAAACTAACCACTATTGTTGGTGGTAATATGAATATGTTTATTGACGTCAGGCAGTGTAAGTTCGCTTGTATATGTGTGAGACTCTGTGACCCAGATAGGCAGCCAGGCAGCACCTTTGTTCTGAAGTGAAACTCTAATTCTCTTTTTGCCATGGACTTTGAGGGAAAAAAATGGCAAAGGGACGAGACAGGTTTTGCTTGTTCCAACATGATCAAGTTTCGGAAAATGAGACTCAAAGTACCTTCAAGAGGGAATATTTGCTCTTATAATCCTCCTTCCCTTTCTTCTTCTTATTGAATGTTCCATACTTTCTCTTCCTGTTAAACACAAAAAGAGAAAATGGAAGGACATATGACAGAGGGGAGATACTTTTGATGTCCTCGCTCTGGTGACAACTAAAAATGTTGTGTACAGGGGTTAAGGGGGACTAGCAGTCCACATGAAAACAGAAGACAAAAACATAAAATAATTACTGCATTGCATTCTGCCACACTCAACTTTGAACCGCCGAGAGCACTTGACAATAGATATAATTATGCATAATACAAATATTACTGATATTAGGAGAAATGGTTATTACAAGAATTATATGCTAGAAAGAGGAATATTGGACAACAAATATGACAAATGAAATTGGAAAGAGAGGAAATATAATTATTTAGGATGTAACATTAAGGGAAGAAAGAGATTAGGAAAAAGTACTGAACAATTATTTGTTGCATGATAATAAGCCAGTTGTTTGGGTGGAACAATGTGTGCTTAGTAATTGGAAAGGGTCTTCTCCATATTTCCATTTTGTTTTTTTCTTTAACAATTTTTTGTATAAATAAAGTAGCAAAATTAAGTTGTATTGTAGTGAAGGACTCTAAGAAAACCCAGAAGATGCCGAGGCTTAAATCAACAATCTTCATTTCCCCACAATCAACAAGGAAGACGCTGTATAGGCACCGCGAGCTTCAAGATTTTCCTGGACTACAGAATGCCACGTGGGCGGCGGAGCCACCCGCCCTGATTGACCGAGACCAAATGGAGGGGTACATGTGTGAGAGAGTGGGAGTGTGGAATGGGTGTGTATGCTAGAGTGAGTGAGAATGAGGGAGCAAAAGAAGGTGAGTGTTTGATTGTAAGTAACAAATGGAAAGAGCGTGTAAGAGACTAAGGTTCTGTGGGTGCAAGAATTGTGTGGGTGAGAATATAAGTAAGAATACAAATGTGGGTGGTTGTGTGTGTGTATGCTCCGGCAGAGGATAAATCTGTAAGAAAGAAAGGAGTTATGGGTTAATGTTTAGGCGTGCCTGGAAGACTTTGGCAAGAGTCTGTCTGACCATTATGTAGTAGTAGCTAAAATTAGGATACAAAAAAAGTGGGTGAGGAGAGCTGGAGGGAGGCGAGAGGAAGGTGGAGCGGCGAAGAGGGTGGAGAGGTTGCAGGAGAAGGAGATCAGGGAGGAGTTCAAGAGAGCAGTAGAAAGACGACTAGGTGTTTAGCAAAGTGTTTAAGGAAGAGATATGTGCAGCATGTGAGGAGGTGTGTGGAGTAAGAAGAGAGAGGGGAGTGAAGGGTATAGCGTGGTGGACTGAAGAGGTATAAATAGCGGTTGAAGACAAGAAGAAAGCGTATAGAGAGTGGTTGAGTAGTAGAGGGAATGAAGATTTAGAGAGACAGAAAAGAGTGAGGTACTTGAAGAAAAAGAGTGGTGAAGAAAGTAGTGAAGGAAAGTAAGAGAAGAGAAGAGGAGGAATTTGGAAGGAATCTAAGTGTAAAATGGAAGGAGTGTAAGAAACTTTTCTGGAAAGTGGTCAATAAAGTTAAGGAGGGTAGCAAGGAAAATAGTAAGGGTGTGAAAGATAAGAATGGGCGAGTGATAGCCGAGAAGCAAGAGATGGAGGGAGTACTTCAACGAATTGCTAAATGTAAGGAATGAAGCACCAGCAAACATAGTTGGATAGGGTATGGAAGGGAGAAGAAGAGAAGTAGGGGAAGAGGAGGGGAGCATCAGGAGGTCAGAAGTGTATGAAGCCATGCATATGGTGCTGAGGTGTGGTGGTGAGATAGTGATCGAAAATGTGTAAACTAGCATGGGAGAAGTGTGGTGTGGATGTAGATGTGCTGGAAAGTGTGAAAAGGAACACCTAGAGAAGGTTCAGCCATGTGGAACGTGTGGGAAGCTAGAGAATGACTAAGAGACTGTACGAGAGTGAGGTGGAAGGACAGAGGGAGAAGTAGACCGAGTGAGAGCTGGAAGGATGGAGTTAAGAAGCATATGAGCGAAGGCGGTGCTAGATGGGAAGAGGGGCGTCGACTGACTGGGGACAGGTGCATGGGGGCATTTCGTTTGTGGCAACCCTTTCGGGGATCACGACATCCGGTAATATATTTATATATATATATATATATATATATATATATATATATATATGTATATATATATATATATATATATATATTCTCTTTTAAACAGACGAGGTTAAAGGCAACAGCAGTTTCAGCATTCAGTATTTTATTGTTACAGCTTTCAATAGTTCTAACAATTTTCCTCTGGGGTTCAGAGATGAGGTACAACAGGTTAGCAAAATTCATGGTGGATCCAATGTTTCACAAGTAAACATCTTGCATCTTCAGGGAAAGGGCAGGTAATGATTAGAATAAGGACAAAGCAACATATTTATACAAAATTCGAGGATCAAGAATAGGTAGGTGGGTGGAGCTACTGGGTGTGGGGTGGCTGTTCATTGGTGGAAGGCAGTCTATTCGCGAGACGGGCACTAAATCTTATCGGTGGTTGGTTGTTGGCTGTGGGTGGCTGTGATTGGTTGGTGTTGTCAGTTGTGTGCTGAGCGCGGAAAGGTAAGGGAGGGGGGCACAGGGCGAGAGGAACGAGGGCAGTATGCCTGTAGCGCTTGCCTGAAGGAAGAATTTGAAGGTCTTGTGTTTGGTTGTTGATGCTGGGGTTGAGCGTTTGGATATATAGAGCTTCTAAAATAGCTAGTCTTCTGGGGTCTGATTCTTTGTCGAGTATGGTAGTTTGTTTGTCTAGGTCGGCGCGAGTTAGGGCAAGATGGTGGGGGGCTTGATAGTGATCTTTTATAGCGCCAGATTGAAGGTGGAGGGTTAGTCGACGGGAAAGGCGAGTCTGTGTCATTCCAACATAGGATAGGGGTC
This sequence comes from Paralithodes platypus, assembly GCA_032716605.1. Taxonomy (NCBI): domain Eukaryota; kingdom Metazoa; phylum Arthropoda; class Malacostraca; order Decapoda; family Lithodidae; genus Paralithodes; species Paralithodes platypus. The sequence continues at coordinate 14,072,631 of CM064505.1, forward strand.
CACAGTCCCCAGAGGGGCAAATATGCTGGTATATCACATGATCGTCTTTCGGTTGGTTGGTGGAAATGGGGCGGTTACGGAGGACAAGGTTGGAGGTCTTAGGAGATTTGTAGTAAATAATGAGTTTTATTTTATTGTCAGGGTTGGTGGGGAGGACGTTTTTGTGAATTATTTCTTTCATAATGGATTCGTCTGTTGTGTGGTCGGAAGATATGTAGTTTCTGTAGAAAAATGTAATGTCATTGGCCGGGTTGGTGCTAGGGGGGTCTTGTTTGTACCATTTTTCTAGGTGGTGGTTGATGGCATTGGTGATGTCAGTGTTGGAATACCCATTGTTGACTAGGACCTGGGTGAGCCTTTCCAATTCATTGTGTGTGTCATTCCAGGTGGTGCAATGGGTGAGGGCTCTCCTGACATAGGCGGCGATGGTGGACTGATGGTATCGTTTAGGGCATTCACTTTCCCCATTAAGACATTGGCCATTGTTAGTAGGTTTGGTGTACACTGTAGTTTTGAAGCCGTGGTCGTGGAGGGAGACAAGGAGGTCGAGGAAGGGTAGATGACCATCGGTGGTTTCTTCGTATGTGAAGTTGAAGTTGTCAGGAGAGCCCTCACCCATTGCACCACCTGGAATGACACACACAATGAATTGGAAAGGCTCACCCAGGTCCTAGTCAACAATGGGTATTCCAACACTGACGTCACCAATGCCATCAACCACCACCTAGAAAAATGGTACAAACAAGACCCCCCTAGCACCAACCCGGCCAATGACATTACATTTTTCTACAGAAACTACATATCTTCCGACCACACAACAGACGAATCCATTATGAAAGAAATAATTCACAAAAACGTCCTCCCCACCAACCCTGACAATAAAATAAAACTCATTATTTACTACAAATCTCCTAAGACCTCCAACCTTGTCCTCCGTAACCGCCCCATTTCCACCAACCAACCGAAAGACGATCATGTGATATACCAGCATATTTGCACCTCTGGGGACTGTGGACCCCTATCCTATGTTGGAATGACACAGACTCGCCTTTCCCGTCGACTAACCCTCCACCTTCAATCTGGCGCTATAAAAGATCACTATCAAGCCCCCCACCATCTTGCCCTAACTCGCGCCGACCTAGACAAACAAACTACCATACTCGACAAAGAATCAGACCCCAGAAGACTAGCTATTTTAGAAGCTCTATATATCCAAACGCTCAACCCCAGCATCAACAACCAAACACAAGACCTTCAAATTCTTCCTTCAGGCAAGCGCTACAGGCATACTGCCGTCGTTCCTCTCGCCCTGTGCCCCCCTCCCTTACCTTTCCGCGCTCAGCACACAACTGACAACACCAACCAAACACAGCCACCCACAGCCAACAACCAACCACCGATAAGATTTAGTGCCCGTCTCGCGAATAGACTGCCTTCCACCAATGAACAGCCACCCCACACCCAGTAGCTCCGCCCACCTACCTATTCTTGATCCTCGAATTTTGTATAAATATGTTGCTTTGTCCTTATTCTAATCATTACCTGCCCTTTCCCTGAAGATGCAAGATGTTTACTTGTGAAACGTTGGATCCACCATGAATTTTGCTAACCTGTTGTACCTCATCTCTGAACCCCAGAGGAAAATTGTTAGAACTATTGAAAGCTGTAACAATAAAATACTGAATGCTGAAACTGCTGTTGCCTTTAACCTCGTCTGTTTAACCCTTAATTAGCGGCTCACCACATAAGTCGAGTTAAATAAAGCTGGACTATGTGGCGGCGCGCGACATAGGTCGAGTGGCAATTTCAGCACGTAATGTTGCTGAGAGAGAGAGACAAGTGGTGGCAGGAGACTAGCGAGCGTATGACTGCTCCAGACCACCGCGGCGAACCTACTGACACGAATCTCAGCTCCCTCCTCCCTCTCTCACTCGCTACATACTGAATTATATGGGGAAAGTACCGAATTACATGCTTTTTGCACTCGCGTTGCACGGTTATTGCAAGAAAACTAGCCATCATAAAAGGATCGTTATGGTGTCATTCGAAAGCTCTGTTTATGCCCTTTCAGGGATAGGTACTTGTTTTACGTTCTGGGTCTTATTTAGGCATGAAAATGATCACGTAAACAGCCCTATTTTGGCTAAAAACACCCCGCTGGGCGGTACATATAAATAAACCGCATAGGCCGCTCGTAAGGTGTTAAAAGAGAATCTATTACCTGGCTATACTAACATATATATATATATATATATATATATATATATATATATATAGATACTTATTTATACAGAGAGAGAGAGATAAGAGAGGGTAGAGGTAGGGAGGGGTGGTTGTGTGAGTGGAGGTGGTCTTTAATATGGAATACCAAATGAAGCCATTTTCGGGATAAATGGGAATCCAATATGCAAGAGCAAGCAAACCGGTTCTAAAAAACGGTAATGGCCCCTCATAATTAAAGTAGTTTATTATGCAGTTGGGTATATCCATTCTTTGTATATTTTACAGCTACAGGTAAACCATGGGATTCTGGAAATATGTGTGTGATATTTTTTGCAGGAAATGGAGTAAGAGAAGCCATAATGGCGAACTCCATTATAATTTGCATTGTACTATTTAGTCGATATATAATAAGAATTGGTCATTGATGCAGAGTTGCGTTTATCAAGTAAATGTTAGAGTGAGAAGCAATTCGCAGAATATACAGTACATACAACCGTAGATCTATTATATGATAAACTAGCAGGGGTACCCGGCGTTGCCCGGGTTTAAATTCTACTACCATAATCACCATCATCAATCACTACTACCACAATCATCACAATACTACTACTACCATAATCACCGGCCTCGACCTCCCTGTGCCTCATTAAACGGCGACCTCGATTTCGGCCGCTAAATGACCTCCGATTTTGGATCTGACCTCATCCGTACCCCCATTTTGGGGAGCTGCGAACAACTTTCGTTCCATACACCTTTTCGATCGGAGGCCTCCTTCTGCCCCAAACGGTAATTTTGTTCGCTCCTGTTTACTACATTTTCGCTCCCGTTTACTACATAAGTTTTGCCGAAAATTGTATTAAACAAAAGTGTCTCTGATTTCCACTAAACTCACCTAAAACCATCTCCAAAGCCTGGGCTTTCCAACGGTGCCCCATACTCCCACTTGGCACCAAAACTGTGGGAGGAGTTTAGTAACAAAGGTCGGGTAACTGACAAACAGACAAACATTGACCTTTATTTATTAAGATGTCACCTAACAACACAGCAAATTAATTGAGTACTGTCAACAAAAGAGAAAGCGTGAAATGAAAAAAACAAAACATTAATAATAATATATTCACAAATGGACAACAAAATATATACTGTATATATATATATATATATATGATAATAATAATAATAATAATAATAATAATAATAATAATATTAATAACGGTAAAATAAGTAGAAACTATTCAGATGTTGACTAATGTCAACCCTTCTGTTATAAACATTATAATTGCAATCACAAAGCAGATGTCAACGTCGGAAAATTACATGGATCATATTGAAAATCATTAGTGTCACTGACGATATTGAACAATACGGTTGCAATTAAGGGCTTCCCTGATACTGTACTAATGAAATTGGCCGAAACATCAGAGCAGTTTCAAGAGAACCCCAGGACACCCTTTGGCTCAAGCAAAGGCAAGGGATGGCCATCCTCTCATCCTCAGAATGAAGGGATTATTACAGTCTGTCTTCTAATCAATAGATAAGCTCCGGAACTCTCTCCCTCAATCCGTTTTTCCCTCATTCTACGGCTTAAGCTTCTGCAAGCTCCGTACCTTGAATTTGGCTCTCGATCATTGTTTCAACTTTGAGGGAGATACTCCTTCTTACATCCAATACAAATGTCAAGAGTGTAATGAGCTCAGTACGACTGGGCCAGCCCATGGTGTGTGGCCCAGGGAGTCATGGTGTTTCCCTAATTTGCACACGCGAGGGCTTTACCATATTATCTTTGTATTTTACACTTTGTTTGATGTGCATAAATACATTCTTAATATCACCAACCCACCAACCAACTTACAAAATAACCTAATTAATGAAATCAATTAAATTATTGAATATGTGTGGTACTCCCAAGATTCGAACCTAGGATACTCACACCGAAATCCAGTGCACTAACCATTAAGCTACCATGGAGATATGTTGGACGGCTGGAAGCCACAATTGTTCGCGCGTTTGGGGCTAGCAATAAATATTTTTAAAAACATGTATCCATCATGATAATTTACTTACCTTACCTTACTTAATGCATCTTACAATTTGCCTAAATGACAACAGGCTTTTCATAAAACGTAGACGGAGGTCATAAAAAGAAAAATAACAGCCAAGTTTACATAATTATCCTAGGATGTAGTTGTATACCTCGTACATCTGTGCACCTACCAGTCTTTCCTTCCTACCTACCCTGCCTACGTCATTTACCTCTCTGCTTACTCTGCTTTTCCCCCTGCCTCAATGCATACTTTATTGCCTAACCTAACACACTGCCTTCCTATCCTTCTCTCCTAGGTATCCAACCCTACTTCCTCGTTGCCTAACTAAAGCCTTTTCCTTCCTGATTTCCTCCCAACGTAACCTACCTCCTTACCTGAGCTACCTCCCTTTCTATCTTGCATATCCATCTTTCTACCTTACCTATTTACCTTTCTATACTGCCTATATACCTTTCTACCTTTCGATCTTGCCTATCTACCCTGCATATATATCTTTGAACATCAAGTATCTCTCTCTCTCTCTTGGCCGTTCAATTGCCGCCGTAATTAACACCAGCATGTCGGCGGCAGACGCCGCGCCAGATTCATACCACAGACATTTACAGGCTAGCCAGGATTTCTGGCACATATTTTGGAGCTCGCTGATCGTCTGGGAAAGATTCAAGCATGCTGTATATCAACATACAGGTATAGTTCCGGTCACTAATTCTGGTACATGTTGACACCTAAAACTGTTTATAGAAACCTCTGAAATGCAAATAACCAGTAAAACATTATTAACCCGGGAAAGGTGAGAACATTCTTAAGAGGTTTTGGTGGGCAAGGGCGAGGAACCTCTTAAGAAGTAAGGCCTAAACAAAAACTTTTAAAAGGCCCAGGTAGCACTTAAAACAAGTGAAATGGTGATTAAGTGAGTTAACCCTCTCACGACCATAGGACGCAGAGGTTGCCAGATTAGCAATAAGAAATAGATTACTCTCACTGTTATAATTACCTCTCCAAAATTAGTTTTCTGCCCACAGCTAACTCAAAGACAACTGCAGAGGTTGAAGTAAACAAACTAAAGGTTTATAGGTACCCCTGACGGTAACAAAGGATTTAAAGTATCCCTAATAGGCTCAAAAATCGCGTCAGGATGTGAGAGGGTTAATAACCCTCCATACCTCCTATCCCTTCTCCACATGTGTCAAAATCCCCTCCTTCCCCCCTTTCCCCTCCCCCCCCCCCCTTCTTCCATTATCACCTATTTTTACTCTTATTACCATATTCATTGGTGTATTTACCGTGCTAATATCTCTAATATCTCCAAACCAATCCTAGGCTGTTGTGTTGCATGTATCTGCGTGGGAAAGAGAGAGAGAGAGAGAGAGAGAGAGAGAGAGAGACAAGCCACACACCCTCAGTCTCTCACCAGGCACTGAGAGAGAAGAGTGTGGGCCTCGCCTGCCTGACATTTGATGAATGACCGCTCGGCAATAATCGCGATTTTCACCATCCAAACACTATTCCCACTTGTTTTATTATTGTTACATGTTACTATCTTCTTATTTAACGTACAATAGGAGCATATGAATAAGTAATAACGATATTTATCATAAAATTACGAATATAGGCGGGAATGGAGCCCAGTTATGTGGTGTTCACTACACACTCCTAGCTTTTTATAGGTTAAGAAGGGTTTAGTTCAGCTCGAGGCAGCTTCGAATATGCATTAATCAATATCAATAACTGTGGTTTGAAATGTCTGCATTGTCCACCTACGATAATGCTGCACATTGTGAATGTGTACACATTGATACACCCTAATTCTCAAATATTGATAAGGGTAATGACAAAGTTAACACCTTACGAGCGGCCTATGCGGTTTATTTATATGTACCGCCCAGCGGGGTGTTTTTAGCCAAAATAGGGCTGTTTACGTGATCATTTTCATGCCTAAATAAGACCCAGAACGTAAAACAAGTACCTATCCCTGAAAGGGCATAAACAGAGCTTTCGAATGACACCATAACGATCCTTTTATGATGGCTAGTTTTCTTGCAATAACCGTGCAACGCGAGTGCAAAAAGCATGTCATTCGGTACTTTCCCCATATAATTCAGTATGTAGCGAGTGAGAGAGGGAGGAGGGAGCTGAGATTCGTGTCAGTAGGTTCGCCGCGGTGGTCTGGAGCAGTCATACGCTCGCTAGTCTCCTGCCACCACTTGTCTCTCTCTCTCAGCAACATTACGTGCTGAAATTGCCACTCGACCTATGTCGAGCACCGCCACATAGTCCAGCTTTATTTAACTCGACTTATGTGGTGAGCCGCTAATTAAGGGTTAATATCTTGGAACATTAAAATGTATCCATACATATGCATGACTAACACTTACACAATAAATGTAGTGAATATTTGCACAAACAAATGTTTGTCACCAGAATTGCTTTGTTTGGTTTGTTAACCCTTAATTAGCGGCTCACCACATAAGTCGAGTTCAATAAAGCTGGACTATGTGGCGGCGCTCGACATAGGTCGAGTGGCAATTTCAGCACGTAATGTTGCTGAGAGAGAGACAAGTGGTGGCAGGAGACTAGCGAGCGTATGACTGCTCCAGACCACCGCGGCGAACCTACTGACACGAATCTCAGCTCCCTCCTCCCTCTCTCACTCGCTACATACTCAATTATATGGGGAAAGTACCGAATGACATGCTTTTTGCACTCGCGTTGCACGGTTATTGCAAGAAAACTAGCCATCATAAAAGGATCGTTATGGTGTCATTCGAAAGCTCTGTTTATGCCCTTTCAGGGATAGGTACTTGTTTTACGTTCTGGGTCTTATTTAGGCATGAAAATGATCACGTAAACAGCCCTATTTTGGCTAAAAACACCCCGCTGTGCGGTACATATAAATAAACCGCATAGGCCGCTCGTAAGGTGTTAAAGGGTTAAGGGGAGGTGTTTTCAACAACAAATATAATAAATAATTTTAATACAAATATAAATGTCTTTGGAAGGCAAATCATTTCTCAAATTTAATGATTAGGCTAGGTATCAGATCTGACTGGAATATTGTAACATGGTATCCCTGCGGGATAAAATTAACTATTGTATATTCCAGCTTGTACACTCTAAATTTTGTTGTTTAATTAATTCCAACAATTGAGTGAAGGCATTCATAACTTCATTTGATTACCAGTCACCATCGTCTATTTGCTTGATGATCTTTGCACTTAACCCATTCAGCACGATGACATAAATATCGTCTTATTATGCTTACCATTATACGATTTTCTTTAGCTTATATTGTACCTCTTGGACTCAAAAGGGTAATTATTTTCTCAATACATCCTCTGAATCACACAGATCCTTCTTTAACTGCATAATATCGTCTAATTCTAGCCAAAATCAAAGGTAAAAAGAGGTCATCGGGCTGGAGGGGTTAAGACACCCGTATCAAATGCATCCACATACATATTCATTTTAGGTATATGAATAACTACGGTACCTCATTTAGCATTCAATATAAATATATATGTGTTATTGTTTTTGCCACACAATAGGTATATATTTATTGTACCAATTTTTCAAGCTAATTATATATTTTGACTTGCAAGTTTGATACATTTGTGTCTGGCTTGGCAAAAATGGCTCTGTTTTGGATGTTCCAATGGATATTCATGGGTGTACGTATGGCTAAAATATTTAAATTAAACACAATTCATATTTGTAATCCGTATACTTAACGCGTGCGTGTGTGTATGTGTGTCTGTGAAATTATTTTTTCACACAGGTAATGAAGGTTAACCTTGTTAGCGTATTATATAATATGGCCTCATTATATAGCTAATCATGAGATCGCATTCTTCTGAACTTTCTTGGAAACATCATAATTCTACTCTTGCTATAACAGCCTCCCAGAAGTTAGGTAAACCGTTCTGTGGGATTTTCACCCCCTCACTGCTTCTTCCTCGATACATAGGCACGGTGTGCCTATGTATCGAGTAGTGTTAGTATGTGTGGGAAGGATCAACTTATATTGATATTTAACTCCTCATAGGCCTTCTAATTACCTGCACTCTCTCTCAACACGCTACAATGTTGATACTCACACTCTTCTACCACTATTACAATGAGCAATGTTCTTCAGAGCTTTCTCAGTGTATACCTCCTCCCTTACTAAGAATGGGGGCACCACCTTTCAACACATTGCCACCCCTATTCTGTCCAACTTTCTAACCCATGAGTGAACTGATTTTCCCAGTCCTTCTTATAGTCAACAAGTAAGCCCAAAAACTCTCTCTCTCAATCTGTCTTCACCTTAACCTATGACTTAAACTGCTTCAAACTCTGTGTGTCCAGACATTTTGACACATTTGTCATGAACATACCTTGAATTTCGATCTATATCACTCATGCAACTTTGGGTGGGAAACTTGTTACAGGCAACTTTGCCTCAATGGGTAGCTACGACATAACTAACACAATTTTTTAAAGTCAGAATAAGTTAAAAGTATGATAATTTGATTATAATTTGTTATATACAAGAGAACCTACATTATAATCTAAATATCTCCACTTCTCAATCCTAAATACACACACACACAGTCTCTATCTCTATCTCTATCTCTCTATCTCTCTCTCTCTCTCTCTCTCTCTCTCTCTCTGCAGGTTATTGGGGCATTTCTTTCGAGTTGTATTTTCCTATCAGGGGAAGTGTGGTGGAGTGGTCTTGCCACTGGACTGGTAATCCAATGGGCCCGGGTTCGAATCATACTATGATTCGAACCCGGGCCCATTGGATTACCAGTCCAGTGGCAAGACCACTCCACCACACTTCCCCTGATAGGAAAATACAACTCGAAAGAAATGTCAATGGGAATATATCATTGGGATGGAATTTGTTCTGTAACTAATATCAGTTCATTACCAGAAAGCCCACCGCCATGCCAAATAAATATCCTCATTGTTCCCTGATTTAAATAGCACTGTATGAATATTCCCATATTCAAAATATGCTACAGCGGGACAATTTCTAGTGAGTTCATTGCTCAATAGGTGGCGTTCTGAGAATGAGGGTCAGAGTCTAGGGAGTGAGGCAGTGATGCACTGGAGCGAGGCAGCTTCAGAGATGGGGCTGCTTCGAGCCGTGAGTGATCAACTAAGCCCCATGCATCCTGCGAAGGCAAGATGGCAGCGGCTGGTTGCAGTTAAAATTGCTTCCATGTCTCAACCCATAGACTGGAACGAGACCTCACAGGCTTCACCGTTCAATATAGAATGGTTGAATGTACAGTTGGTCAAGGATGAAAGTATACAGTTTTTCGTCTGCTATAGCCACACATAGTTTGTCATGTTGGCAGCCCTGGTAGCCATATCTCAGAGCCCGCCCTCCTTATACAGGGTGTTTAAAAACGTGTTCCTGGACTTAGTTGTCAGACGGAAATATGAATATATTTCTCTATAATCTTTGACGTGAATATCACTTCGGAGATACTAAACACTTATGTTATTGATAGATATACAAGAAATGCGAGAGTGAAAACGAAAATCAAAACGTCTACCTATATACAATATTTCAGTGGAATACAGGTCCATTTTCACACGTGGTAATATGTGGCTAATAATGTAGGGTATGGTGATATCAATGTTGCAGTTGGTTTGCAGGTGTTCTGCTGATAAAAATAAAAATTATAATAATAAATAAATAAATAAATAAAAATCACAAGTAAAGCCTCATTATGCTTCGAGGACTGACTCATAAAGCAATGGCGCTCGCAAGATGAGTAAAATTGCTGGGTCGTTACCCTATTGAACACACAGGCTTCCTTACGTCCACGTTTAGGAATTAGATTTTTGTGTATCTAAAGTAGACGAATATGGAGCGGCTATAAAAGATATTACGATATACACTTAACATTATAACATTCATAATAAATAATGAGTAGAAAGAGGAATCTAATAATACTGGTTAATTAATAAGTAGGTAAATATTGATATTTCACTTTCATCCCCAAGACTGGATTATATGTGATCCAAAGGGCAATGAAACGGTGGCGAGCGCCGCGGCTACGCGCTGTTCCAGCGTATGCCCCCAACTTTGTTTTGCTATCTCCATAACAGTATTTAGTCACCCTGAAGGTTTATGAATAATTCTCTAACTTTTGATATTTATGGAAACGCTTTTTCGAAGCACTCCGTATATTAATTAATGTATCAATATAATAAACCCCATGTGTGTTGGGATGGTTTGGGCTAGTGGAAAGGCTGTCATGGCTGCCAACATGACAATCCACGTGTGGCTATAGCAGACGAACAACTGTATACTTTCATCCTTGACCAACTGTACATGCTCTCAGCCTATGCCCGGGAGGGAGTAGCTGGAATATAGAAAGACAAAACATGGGTTAATGTATCGTCACCAAATTTTGCAGCAAAACTCGGTTGGTCAATGCAATGATTGTCCAAATATTGTGTTTTTGTTATTCGAAGGTCAAGGTGAATTACCAAGGTCACAGATTATGGTCTCTATTTATTTTTGTTATATATATATATATATATATATATATATATATATATATATATATATATATATATATGTAAGGAAAAGCAGTACCTGGGTTGTGACGACCATATTTGTTGTTGCAACGTTTCGGCACAGTTACGTGCCATTATGAGGCTAGAATAAACTAAATAAAATACCTTAATAATACATAGTTAGTTACTAAAATTATACATGCCTTTCATAGAAAATTGCAGACTTGTCTAAGATAAAACATCGAAGTGAAATATTTGAGTAAACTATTAGAGAATTAATAAAATATACATCGAAGCGTATACATTCAAAGTTCAATATACATCGAAGCGTATACATTCAAAGTTCAATATACATCGAAGCGTATACATTCAAAGTTCAATATACATCGAAGCGTATACATTCAAAGTTCAATATACATCGAAGCGTATACATTCAAAGTTCAATATACATCGAAGCGTATACATTCAAAGTTCAATATACATCGAAGCGTATACATTCAAAGTTCAATATACATCGAAGCGTATACATTCAAAGTTCAAATATACATCGAAGCGTATACATTCAAAGTTCAAATTTAATGTTAAATCATATAAATTAATAGATACATTAGATTATCGTGAAATAAACAAAAAGACAATGATTATGACCTAAATGAGAATCTTATGCAAATACACTATACAAAATTATAAATATATCGAATAATAAAATCCTAAATATAGTAATAGTCTATCTATCTATCTATTGCCGGACGCCTTACTCCCCTTACGAGGGTGGCCATACACAGAATGCCCCCAAGCGGACTTATTCCCTGTGAGAGGGACAACCCGAGCCAGTTTAGTGCAGGACTTACAGGATTGACCACTCAATTTAGGATCCGTCCGACTCCGAAGCCCTCTGTGTATCTTGTTAGCACTTTTTTTCTACAGTGGTGTTCGGCTAATCCATCCACTAACCTGCCTTACCCTTAGGTAAGCAGTACGGATTTGTATCAGGTTTACTCCCCTAGACAGGTTGCCAACCAAGGCTGACGAGTCCCATCCACCCGGAGTTGTATAAGGTTGTCTCCCCTAGATGAGTTACCGACCAAGGTTAACGAATCCCATCCACCCTAATAGTAATAGTACAAACCTCAAATAGCAGTAAAAAACAGAGGAGTGGCATCGAGGACTCGTTGTCGCCGATGTTCAGGCGCTCAGCTGCCTGAATAATGCTGCTCTCTAATATCAACAGGTCAGTGTCAGTCCTATCACTAGCTAATATTGAAAAATAAAGATGTTCGTCATGACCCTGGTCCTGCTTTTCCTTATTCGACTGCGCTTTCCACGCGATAAGCCCCTCACTGATATATATATATATATATATATATATATATATATATATATATACCGTTATTACCAAAGAGATTAAACTCCAACTTACGAATTCCAGGTCGCAGAGTTGGGTATGCAGTTTATATATATACTGTCATAGACTACAGTAGATCTGGACTGGACACGAACATGGAACTTTGCAGTAAGGGACCCAAAATCGGAAAACGAACCCACAAGTTCGAACATCAAAACCGCGAAAATTTTGATATTTTCGTGGTTTCAGGGTTTGAACTTGTGGGTTCGTTCTCCGATTTTGGGTCCCTTACTGCAAAGTTCCATTTTCGTGTCCTGTCCAGATCTACTGTAGTCTATGATACTGTATATATATATATCATAGATTCCTTTAAAGAAGGACTGAAACCTCCCATGCTCGGGGTTTGTAACTTGAGTATGAAGGGTTAACTTGAGTCCTGGACTAAAATTACTTCTAGAAGGGCTAGAGACACGATCTCGGGGTCCAAATAGGTTTTTTTTGAGGACAGCGAGTTCCCTAGCGACATTTTCAACACCACCTGGAGTCATCTTCAAGGTCAAAAGGTTATATTTCAAGGTCAAATTAGTGAATTTTGGTAATTTTTGCCCGTTTGTTGTGTCTAACTCATAAACGGTGAGAGATGGCTGATTGTAATAAGAGACAAGTTTGTAGAGCTGTCAAAATTTGATATTTATTATCATATATCGTATTACATAAACATTATATGCATATCACAGCACTATGTCTATTACAACTATGTCAATGTCTATCACTAGTTGGAGAGCTATCGCTAGTTGGAGAGCTTTTTTTTTTGCCTCCTGAGGCATCCCACAGCCTTTTCTTTGTCACTTACATTGAGGATATGAGCTTTCAATAGAATGTTAGCTAAAGTAGTACATGCAGCATTACTACTAGATATAGGTGCATCTATAATGGATAACAGCTCAGCAAAATGAAAGCGGCAGCGCATTTTAGTCTTGTCATGCAAATTATAGGCATTATGTACAAAAAAGACAGTTGACATAGTCGGCACACTCAGTCCACCTCTATTCAAATTATCTAGGAACTCAGATGACACCTCGTTACCATCATCATCAATGATCTCCTCCATACTAGTGCTATCACCATATTTATGAACAAGGTGTCCGGCCAAATAAACAACTTTATGCTTAAGGGTATCATCAGACCTCAAGAGTTCCTGAGTGTCTTGAGGAGTGATCTCGTCAATGAGTTCACTTTGCTCATCTGGATTTATGGAAGTAGTACAATTCTTGTCGCAATCATGCACACAAGAACTAGATTCTGGCATAATGTCATGCTTAATGAGTGTCTGCAAATTTGCAATTTTAGCTGCAGCCATAATGTCAACTACGTCAATGTAGAAGTTTCCACCGCTTCTTTGCCTGGCTTGGCCGAAAAACTTTTCCAAGGCTTTATCCGCGAATATAGCAGGAAGAACGTAATCAAAGTCTTTCTCTGCCTGAAGCAATTTGGCAGCATCCACATTATTAGATGTGGACACAGTGAAGGCTTCAGCAGTTTCCTGAGTTAGCTTCAGCTTACGACCACCACCTCCTTGCCATGCGCAGGTAGATATAATTTGGTAGGCCTTCTCCAGCCTAGTGAAACTTGTACAGTCTGCTGTCCAAGGCTGTCTGGATTCGTCACGCAGATGGATAGAAGAGATACGGTCTTTCACATTCATCATCTTGAACCACTCACTCTTTGTCTGGGTGAGAATGATGGTGCCTTCGCTGATGCCCAGTGAATCCTTGAAGGTCTTTAAGGCAGCGACAGTTGTGACGCTCCTGCATAGCATCCACGTGCGGGCAGGCGCGCGCGTCGGCTCCCCAGCCGTTTAGAAACCGGCTGGCGGCAGCCGGCTGGCCGGCTTTTCCTTAGTATATATCCTACGACAATGTAACTAATGTCTGGGATATTCTTATGTTGTTTCACAGCTTGAAGCTGCCCTTATTCTTAACCAACACATCTTAGTATATTTTATTCTCGATAGTTGATTGTTTCATTATAATATATAAGATGTAAGTCTAGTGAGAGTGGGAGGAGACGAGAGAGAGAGAGAGAGAGAGCGAGCGAGCAGGGTGGGGGAGGCGAGTGTTGCTTTTCCTCCTCCTCCCTCCTCCCTCCCGGAGGAGTTGGTCGCCCGCGTGGTCTTTTCTCTCGGTTTTGATTGGCTGGTGGTTCCTGGCGCCTTCTGCAGGCCTGCTGCCGGGTGACGTAGCGGCCTGTGATTGGCTGACCACCGTGCCTTTGTGTGGGATCCTGGAGGGGTCCAGAGGAGCTATTCTCCTCAGAGCTCACCTCACTGTCGTACCCTGCGGACCCCCTTGATATCTATCCCTCTCAACCCCACTTAGAAACTTTCTCTCTTACTTTGTATACCTTCTTTCCACTACTTCACCAGTCTATTTAATTACCCCATCCCCTTGATAGACCTTATATCTATCATTGTATTAACGACGAGCTCTCAGATAACTAGATAGGATTTTGGGCCTTATGCAGAGATATAATTGTTAATAAGACCTAGGAAGCTTTTTTGTTGTCTCATATTTGGTGGTTTCATGCTTGCTAGTGTGTTCTTGTGGCAGGTGAGCAGGGGCTAGACCGGAGGGGAGGCTTTTTGCGATTCTTTAAGTAAAGTCTGCTGGTGCGAGTCCTGTGGACCTGCACGACTTTACTAGGATACCCGTGGGAGTCTGGGGGCATTTTCTTGTCTGTGTGCCTGTGTGTCTAGTGTTGTGTTGTGTGAGGGCCCTTGCCTAGTCCACTCTGCACTGCGCTAGCACGTCTTGCGTTTGACTCTCTCCTGGCGACCCTAAAACAGATACTTGGGATCTGAGTCTCTCAAGAGAGCACCCTTTCAATTAGAGTAATTTGGCGCACAGACTTGGGAACGTCCCTAGGCTAGAGCAGGTGGCTCAGCCCGAGTATCCGAAGCCTATATCCTTCCGGCTAGACCTCTGCCGCCTGGCAGATTAACAGCTAGTGGTTTTATTATATCTGTATGCTTGTTATGGTGCCACAGTTTACCGTTTTTGTGAGCATTGTGAGTCAGGGTGTGGCTTAGAGACTCTGTCCGAGCATGCTTGCCTGACTAAGAGTGAGAAACACACCTGTATGTGGTTATGATGCGAGTTGCTGCCTTTATTTAATTATACCTATGCCATTATACACTGTATGGCCTATCACTAGTATTTATTCCTGCTTATGAGTTAAGAGTTCTCTAAATCCGTAACTTACTTTCTTTGCTAAGCATCAGATCCTACAGTAGCCGCATGCAGTTTAGAAACCTCCATCTTGTCTACCTGTACGATGTTTTGAGGACTGTTTGCTTTCACCTTCTTTCACGTAGGGGTGATTAGTTGTATTAATTAACGTAACGTTAAATGTACTTTCTTCTAGTTTGTTATTAAATTGTTTCTGCAATTTAATTCCGTTATCTATCTTTTCCTTGAAGCTTTAAGTCAACTTAATTGTGTGATCTTTTATATAGCCTGCTTGACTATCAGCAGTCTATAGTGGTGCACCCTGTAACCGAGTCATAGGATACCTTGTTGTCCAGGCAGGACTCTTGACGGTTTAGGGTGGTTTGTTGCCTGGGTTTATAGATAAGGGTGGGATCTAGCGTTTTCCGTTGTTGCTTGTTGCCGCATACCTAGTCCAATAGAAAGAGCCCAGTGTTTATATATCCCAGGACGTAACAAATGGCGACCTTGCATAGGATTTACTGAACAGAGGAATATAGTGGTCATTTGTTTTGAGATTCCTTATGATTAAAGGAATACAGTGGACATAGATTTTTTTTTTTTGGAGCAACCAATATAACACATTAAAGAATTTAAATAACATTAGTATATACATACTTGCATAGGAGATAAGGCACATTCTATAACCGTGATAATTACTGCAGTGCACAAACATGTCTAATACATCAGAACACAGTGGTGGGTCAGGTCACGATACGGGCTCGGAGGGAGAAAGACCTGTGGAGTGGCTAGTCGATAGCGAGGAGGGTGCTAGAAGATTTTTAGAGGTGCCCCTTACCGCTGCCAGGGTGTTGAAGCTGAATAAGTATGGCTTAAAGTGTGTGGCAGGTCTTCAGGGTCACCAGGGTTTAAGTGGCATGAGGAAAGATCAGCTGAGGACTTTGATATTGGGTTTAGAAGGGAGAGACCTGGGTGGAGAGGCGACTGGGGGCCCCGGTCCCCAGGCCCCCCTCCACTCTACCCCCGTATCAAACGTCAGGGTGCCTGAATTTAGTACATACCCCAAGTTGATGGTCAATGGCAGCGTGGAATTCAATCACAGGGACCCTCTCCATTAAATGCACCTTCCCCTCCTCAAGGGTTGACTCCAGATTTGTTGTTTCGGCTTGAGATGGCCAAGGTTGAGGTTGCTAGAGCTCAGGTTGAGGCTACCGAAAGACAGGCAAGAGCTCAGGTTGAGGCTGCCGTACGAGAGGCTGAACTGCAGGCAGAGTCTACTAGGTATCGGGCTGACAGGGAGCTGGAGAGATCTCGAGTGGAGGTAACAGGGCGAAATATTGGGGGAGGTAACAGACATCGGGACCAATCATTGTCGCACCTGCTTAAACTAGTTCCTGTGTTCGATGAATCATGTGTGACTGAGTTTTTTATGCGATTTGAGAAGAAGTGTCAGGAACACCAGTGGCCTCAGGAAAAGTGGGCAGCATTAGTTTCATCAAGACTCCTAGGAAAGGGGCTAAAAGCGTATGATGCACTACCTTTAGAGTCCTGTTTAGTTTATGATGAGCTAAAGAAGGCTGTGCTACGGGCCTATGAGTTACAACCAGAAACATACCGCTTGAAGTTTCGGGGTGTTACTAAGGGCAAGGATAGTACCTTCCTAGAACACGCCCGGGACTTGTCTGATGCACTACGACATTGGCTGCGTTCTGAGAGGGCAGCTACTTTTGAGGAGTTGAGGGAGTTGGTTCTCTTGGAGCAGTTCTTTAAGTGCACAGGCGGGGACTTAACATTAAATATAAAGGAACAAAATCTTAGAACTCTCCAGGAGGCAGCAGAAATGGCTGACCTCCGACTGTCATTAATTCGAGGGTGCGAAGCAGCAGCTAGGAGTGAGTCGGATGCAAAGGATCGTACCCCTCCCCCTCCCAAGAATTTTGATACACATAAATACACAAAACCAGGTAGCACTGACAATAAAACTGAACATAAACCAAATACCGTCCCGTATAAGAAGTCTAATGGTACCTCCCACTCCCAAGGGAATCCAAAGAGTAAAGAGTGCTTTGCATGTCACAAGGAGGGTCACTTTGCAAATGCTTGTCCGAACAAGCCACCAAACAAGGTTGTGTCATTGGCCCGCAGCATAGGGGTGTCGCCTATATCTTCTGAGTTTGCCAAGGGTAGTTCGTCAGAGGTTGGGACACAGCCTGTGTTCAAGAGTCCGGAAGGCTCGAACCCTGTCCGCGACGTCTTTGGGGGTCATAGAGGGCATGGTTTTGTGAGGTGGGCTGGCGAAAGGCGAGGAGTTAAGCTATTGCGTGATACTGGGGCTTCTCAGACCTTGGTAAAGAACTTTACTGGTAGGCCGATTAACGCTGCTCGGGTGGTGGTAGTTCAGGGGATCAATGCTACGAAGTCTTACCCGCTGGTGCGGATGGAGCTGGAGGTGGGTGGTGTGGCGAAGGAGCTGGATGTCGGAATCGTAGAGAACTTGCCTGTTGGGGGCGTCGACCTCCTCCTCGGCAACGACTTTGCGGTGCCTGCTTCTAAGGTTTCACCCTTGGTCGTTGCCGAGAAGGCGGCCGACGTTAGTAGGGAGGAACAGGAGCGGGTTGAGAAGTGTAGCGTACAAATCATGGCGTGTGTTGTGACGCGTTCTCAGACATCCGGAGCCTTGCAGCCACTACCTCAGTCTATCAAACCGCGGAGGAAAGGTCACAAGAAAACGGGAAGTGTTGGTCAATTGGAGAGTTTTGAGCCGGCAGTGTTTCTTGGTGACTCATTATTGGCACCTATGTTAGAGTCTGGAGAGGCCCCAGGACCTGTCACAGCTAGTGAGGAGGTAGGGCAGGAAGAGACTCCGATGCAGCAACCTTACACACAGAGAGAAAAAAGGGTTGCTCAGTTTGATATTGGGGGAGGAGTTGGGTTGCTTCGGAAGCATCTAGACAGGTTGGTTCCCTCAGATATTTCTAAACTGCAGTTGGAGGATCCGGAAGTTCAGAAGTGTGGTAATGGTGCTGTCGAGATCAAACACAAGGACAGGGAAACATGTCATGTGAACCTGTTGGAGGAGTTTGTGAGGCAACCACCTGAGCAGCCTACTGTCCCTGCGTTGGTCTGCAGCGGCCAAGGTGGAGAAGGAGAGGGGGGCAGTAGGGCACAGGTGGAGGAGAGTAGGGATTGTCATGTCTCGGCGGAGCAGTGGGCGGGGGACACGAGTCTGGTGGCTGTGGAAGCGCTAGAACACCTGCCTGAGCAGCAGTGTGCAGCGCTCCAGCACCAGCTCGGTTCATACCCCACTGGTCGTGCCGAGCCCCTGAGTCTCACAACTCGGGCGGTGCAAGATGTTCCGTGGGCAGGTCATGTGGATATTGAAAGACCGTTAGCCTCGTTGTTTCGGTGGTTCAAGGTGGGCGACGAGGCTTTGGCATGGTTGCCAGGTCAGGGTCGACCCATGGCTGCCAAGGGTGGTGGCCAAAAGGAGGACATTGAGCAGATTGGTGAGGTTGGCTGTGGAGTGGATGTGCCCGGTCGTCGCATAGCCTCCCAATGCTGCTCTAGTCTAATGCAACAGCCCTACCATAGACCGACTGTATCTGGCCATGGGTCGCTAAAAGCGGTGATGCTGCGCAGGCAGATGTCGTCACAAGGAATGCGGGGGTGCGCATGTACGGTATCGGCGGGGAAGCCTTAGCAATAATGAACTATGGGAGTGACTGCACAGGTGGTACTGATTGTCCCTCTCATGACCTGGCTGTTCTAGGGACGAAGGTGGAGAAGGAGGGAGACTACAGGTTAGAAGCTGCGGTCTCGGCTGGGTTGTGGGAGGGCACTAGGCATGTTGTTCGTGGAGACAGTGCAAGGCAGTTGTTTACTAGGCTATGGCAGTACTTTCGCATGTTTGTTGCTTCTCCAGGCCTGATTTACGGGGTAGAATCCGACATGCAGGCTGGAGATAGTGCAAGGCTCAATTTAATTCCCTACCGTATAAATCCTGCTCGACAGCCTGTGGTGCAAGCAGAGCTGGATTACGTGTTGACGAAGAGTCTGAGGGATAAGGAATGTCGTGAGTGGTCGTTGCCTGTAACTTTGCAACCTGTGTTAAGTGGCAAGATCAGTGAGTGTGTTGATTGCGAGAGTGTGTGTGCATTATCCCTGACAGACGCCTATACTTTATCGAGAGTTGACGACACCATAGACCGCCTCGGGGCTGCATCGCCTATCACGAAGGTAGAACTAGTGAAAGGTTATTGGCAGTCCCCGTTGCCGGAAAGAGCGAAGAGAAATGCCAGTCTTGTGTTGAACTGGGCAGTTTATCAGTGCCAGGTGTTGTTGTGCTGCCGGAACACAAATTGGATGTGTGGCATGATAAGGGCACTGATAATGTTTTGGCTGATTGGTTGTCACGGGAGGGTTTGTTTGCAGGAGAACCCTCGCCGTTCAGTCAGTGTGTGTTGAGAGTGGAGGAAAATAGGCTGTCACTGTAGTTCAGCCGAAAAAAAACAAATTAAAAAAAAAGCAAAAACCTTACAAAAACTCTTTATTTTTATAACGTGTAGAATTTTTTATAAGATGTTGTAGCAGTATCTAAGTTGAATGTTTCCGCTTATTGTCGCTAAGTTAGTTGAACTTGCTCGGTGGAGTGCAACAGTCTTTATTTTTTTTATATATAGTGCCTTGTGTCGCAACAGTGTGTGGTACTATGAGAAGCTTTCTGTTAGATATGAAGAACTTAGTCAAGTGTCTTATATCTTGGGGGAGGTGTGACGCTCCTGCATAGTAGCCACGTGCGGGCAGGCGCGCGCGTCGGCTCCCCAGCCGTTTAGAAACCGGCTGGCGGCAGCCGGCTGGCCGGCTTTTCCTTAGTATATATCCTACGACAATGTAACTAATGTCTGGGATATTCTTATGTTGTTTCACAGCTTGAAGCTGCCCTTATTCTTAACCAACACATCTTAGTATATTTTATTCTCGATAGTTGATTGTTTCATTATAATATATAAGATGTAAGTCTAGTGAGAGTGGGAGGAGACGAGAGAGAGAGAGAGCGAGCGAGCAGGGTGGGGGAGGTGAGTGTTGCTTTTCCTCCTCCTCCCGGAGGAGTTGGTCGCCCGCGTGGTCTTTTCTCTCGGTTTTGATTGGCTGGTGGTTCCTGGCGCCTTCTGCAGGCCTGCTGGCGGGTGACGTAGCGGCTTGTGATTGGCTGACCACCGTGCCTTTGTGTGGGATCCTGGAGGGGTCCAGAGGAGCTATTCTCCTCAGAGCTCACCTCACTGTCGTACCCTTCGGACCCCCTTGATATCTATCCCTCTCAACCCCACTTAGAAACTTTCTCTCTTACTTTGTATACCTTCTTTCCACTACTTCACCAGTCTATTTAATTACCCCATCCCCTTGATAGACCTTATATCTATCATTGTATTAACGACGAGCTCTCAGATAACTAGATAGGATTTTGGGCCTTATGCAGAGATATAATTGTTAATGAGACCTAGGAAGCTTTTTTGTTGTCTCATATTTGGTGGTTTCATGCTTGCTAGTGTGTTCTTGTGGCAGGTGAGCAGGGGCTAGACCGGAGGGGAGGCTTTTTGCAATCCTTTAAGTAAAGTCTGCTGGTGCGAGTCCTGTGGACCTGCACGACTTTACTAGGATACCCGTGGGAGTCTTGTGGCATTTTCTTGTCTGTGTGCCTGTGTGTCTAGTGTTGTGTTGTGTGAGGGCCCTTGCCTAGTCCACTCTGCACTGCGCTAGCACGTCTTGCGTTTGTTTTAGGGTCGCCAGGAGAGAGTCAGATACTTGGGATCTGAGTCTCTCAAGAGAGCACCCTTTCAATTAGAGTAATTTGGCGCACAGACTTGGGAACGTCCCTAGGCTAGAGCAGGTGGCTCAGCCCGAGTATCCGAAGCCTATATCCTTCCGGCTAGACCTCTGCCGCCTGGCAGATTAACAGCTAGTGGTTTATTATATCTGTATGCTTGTTATGGTGCCACAGTTTACCGTTTTTGTGAGCATTGTGAGTCAGGGTGTGGCTTAGAGACTCTGTCCAAGCATGCTTGCCTGACTAAGAGTGAGAAGCACACCTGTATGTGGTTATGTTGCGAGTTGCTGCCTTTATTTAATTATACCTATGCCATTATACACTGTATGGCCTATCACTAGTATTTATTCCTGCTTATGAGTTAAGAGTTCTCTAAATCCGTAACTTAGTTTCTTTGCTAAGCATCAGATCCTACAGTAGCCGCATGCAGTTTAGAAACCTGCATCTTGTCTACCTGTACGATGTTTTGAGGAATGTTTGCTTTCACCTTCTTTCACGCAGGGGTGATTAGTTGTATTAATTAACGTAACGTTAAATGTACTTTCTTCTAGTTTGTTATTAAATTGTTTCTGCAATTTAATTCCGTTATCTATCTTTTCCTTGAAGCTTTAAGTCAACTTAATTGTGTGATCTTTTATATAGCCTGCTTGACTATCAGCAGTCTATAGTGCGTGCACCCTGTAACCGAGTCATAGGATACCTTGTTGTCCAGGCAGGACTCTTGATGGTTTAGGGTGGTTTGTTGCCTGGGTTTATAGATAAGGGTGGGATCTAGCGTTTTCCGTTGTTGCTTGTTGCCGCATACCTACTCCAATAGAAAGAGCCCAGTGTTTATATATCCCAGGACGTAACACAGTCTTGTCATTGAACACCTGACATACCAATGGTAGGTCTGGCGTTGAAGGGGCTTGGGGAAAACAGCGGTGTGCGTCAGCTTGGTTAAGCGAATAGGAGTAGCTCGGTCGATCTCATAAAGCTTCCGAATATCACTCCAGTAAGTTTTGTACTCATTGCCATCTACGACAAATGAGAGTGTCTGGCCATCAACAGTAATCCAGTTATTGCGAATATTTTTGAAGATGTGCACGTAGTCTTACACTAAGAACATAGATTGCTCTTGAATCGATAGCACTTGACAACTTCCAGGTGTTACGACCGGCACAACGAAATAAACAAGGGCACTTAATATTGGACTATAAGATAGGCTAGATCTGCAACAACGGTACGCTAATTCCAAACCCTCGAACTATTAAGCCGGTGAACAAAACACTTAAACCCTCCAGAGTTAATCTACTGGATAACGGGGTATCAATTAACTGGGTTAAGTGCACTTCTACAAAGGCTTTCCGGTGACGGCAAAGCCTACTCACAACAAGAGTAATTACGTTAATAAAAAGCTCTCAAGTAATAACAATGCTTAAATAAACTATGACAAGATTTAATAATAGGTTATATGCTTACGTTATCTTTAGTGTGAGTCTGAACTCAACACTTGAAGTCTAGTCCTACAGCAAACAGATATGGAATCTTCTGAAAACGTTTGATGCTCTAAGATGCTCGTCGAATATAGAACAGAAGTAATGCAGGGGCAGGACACCAAAGCATGTATCTTAAGTACACCTAAAAGTAGGATACATATATATGGAAACAAGGGAGTGAAACAACTCTGTGACAGCACTAACAACAGCAACTCAAAAACAGTACTTCCTTAGCCAAAGTAACAGCCATACTGGGTTGTGCACTATGCATCAACCTAGGCTAAAACAATACGTGAATAATTGTTAAAGCATACGCGGTTAAAGTTAATAAACAAAATGCTATCTTTCTTACTAATAAAGTCTAGCAGCAGCATAAAGGTACAGGGAGCCTAGGCAGAGCTCAAGCATGCTCGCAGCCTACTGTCTCCCCTGAACAGATTTCCCTTCTCTTACGTTAAGTGACTAGGAGGCTCTCTTGGTTAGTCCAGATCTCAAGTATCTGGTCTTACCCTGGCGCTCCTCAAAGGTCAACAAAATTAGTTAGCAAGCATACAAGCAAGAGTAGGCAAAAGCCCTTCGCTTGTATACTGCTAAGCTCGCAAAGGAAAATATGCACAAGGGTGTACTACAGGCTACCTAGCTCCGTCGAAGTCGTACAGGCTCTGACTTGCCATATACATAACTCCGACAACGACCAAAGATACCCTCCACTGTCTAGCATTAAATAGTAATAAAGAACAACAAAATAATTAGAAGCACCCAACAATATGAATCCATGTGACTATGATTCTAATAACCTCTAAAGCTAGTGCAAAACATATACAGTATGTGAGAACAGGCGCTGGTAATATGACTGGCCGACTATGGAAGTCGTATGCGAGAACCAGAAGGGATGGGTAATTGAATAAAGATAAGAAGTATTGGAAAGAAGGAGTTCAGAGAGAGGAACAGCAGTAAAGAGGGTTAGATGGGAGACAGAATGCGAGGGACATCTAGGACCAAGCGCACGATACCATGCTCTGAGGAGAGGAGAGGGTAGGAGCCCCACCACTGGGCAAAGGAGGGCGGTGACCAACCACAGGCCACTACGTCACAGGAACAAGCTGACGTCATACATCACGCCAGGCCCGCCGTCCAATAGCGAGCGAGCGGGCCCACCTAGCGAGGAATGCACACATACACACGCACACGTACACACGCACAAACACTACCGCCTCGCTCTCCCCTCTCTCTCTCATTTTCTCGCTCACGCGCTGCATGTTATAATCACTACTATGGATATAAAATACTTCTAAGTGTCACAGACAAGAATAAAGGCAAACACTGATCTGTCTGTAACAACACGAATACTAAGAAAGAAAGAATATCGTTCTACGATTATTATAGCCCATTTCACTGCCGTGGCGAGTGCTAGCGAGTCACGAGTACATTCTGGCAAGCTGGCCAGCATAACACAGGTCCTCCAAGTTTTGAATAAACACTGCGGTTGGTATTGCAATTGTCACATTTCAAAGAAATCACAGTACCGCCAGCACCAACTACAGCTGAGGCAGCTTCGATAAGGAGTTCCTTCAGCTGATCGGCAGTTAGTTTTTTGGAGGGCAAAATGCATAGAATAACGCGTGGACCACCAAAATGGCAGGCAACTTCAACAACCATAGCATGTGAAGCAAGCATTTCATGGCCACCACCCGCTGCAGCATTTTGAGCGTATCCTAGAACATGCCCTCCAGAAAATCGCAATGTCTCTACCATGTTGTGAAGCTGCATTGCGAAAATCATAGTATCGGTATCAAATCGGCGACCATCAGGAGGTTTG
The DNA here is from genome assembly GCA_032716605.1 of Paralithodes platypus. NCBI lineage: Eukaryota > Metazoa > Arthropoda > Malacostraca > Decapoda > Lithodidae > Paralithodes > Paralithodes platypus. Next base: position 14,097,111 of record CM064505.1, read on the forward strand.
AACATAAGACGCAGCTGCAACAGAAGGAAGGTGAAATGAGCAAGCTCGTGTGCCTCAGTCATCGTGCAGAGCTGGCTTATTACGTGCTGAAGATTTTCCTGGCTTGTGTACTCATGGGTGTTTACCTGGTCAGTTATGGATCTAATCTGGGACCATTTTGAGAGCAAGCTGTTCTTCTGCAAAGGAAAAAGTCGTGTGGGCACCTCAATACCATCTTTCTCAACTCTATTCAAGAATAGGAATCCAAAAGGTGAGCTGACTTGTTGGAAATGAAAGAACTGCTTGACAGTATGTCCAGTAGCGTCAGTTCTTGATAGGTACAAATTTGTCTGGTCTTTTATGACGTTAAAGCCAGGAAAATAAGATCTGATTTTGGCGCAGAAGTGGTCGAAATCTTGGATATTGTCTACAGCTTCATCAGCTGCCTGCACCTTCTTAGCTCTTGATTCTGATGTCGAAGATGATGTTGGGCATGGGGCTGAGGTGACCTGCTTCAAAGCTGATTTCGGTACTCCAGGAAATATTGATGGGGGTTCTTTAGGTCGCTTGCCACCCTTAACTGACACCCATTCACAATTGCAATGTGTCTCACAAATATATATCTCCTTCAAGCGCCTCAAGCTTTCTTTCTCATTCGGCATTGCCTATATCCATCTCACCCTCTCCTCAGGATCTATTGGGAAGCATATGACCTTTACATAAGGCGTCGCATCATAGTTTCCCTTACAGCCAAAGCAGCTGCAACGACGTGGCATATTGTCACAAAAGCAGGAACCAAAACAAAGATTCTGTGAGATTACCAGCTGGACAGTTTCTGAAAGAAAAACAAACAAAACATACATTAGTTAACGATGACAGAAATCAACAAGTAGGTGCAGTAGGTGCACAGGTTTCATACAAGATCATCATATCCGATAACAAATGTAGATTCAATGTTTTTTTAATTTTTAAAATTGGAGCCTCTCAGACTCAAGTTAAAAACCCCGAGGTCATGACGTTCCAATCCTTCCTTAATTAAAGGAGTCTATGATATATATATATATTTCGTTTTTTGTTTTTTTTTTAATTGCGAAAACTGCACATCATAGTTTACTATTTCACAAATGTTTTCTTTATTTCAAATTCCATGAATGTACAATGTTAGTACTACACATTTCTTTCACTACCTTACCTATCCTACACAAGCCTACCCAACCAAACATCTTTCCTAGTGGGTATTACTGTATTTAAGGGGACATGAGTCGCTTTTCTAGTCCCCATTCTTCCTAATCATAGAGTACAGAAGGATAGAGAAGAAAGAAAGATGCTACAAATATGAAAATAGCGAGCCGCGCGTTCGAGAGATGGCAGCACGGTCGCAAAGGAAAATGGGAGGGTCCCCATTAATTCATAATAATCCCTACCTTGTATTAATAACGCTATTAATTATCAATTCTACGCTATCCAGAGACTCTATAGACATGACAGAGTTTAATAGACATAAGTAGAAGCTACTGTAAAGGCCAGATCACGGCGAAATTGTCGTCATTATGAGAAGGTTCACAGCCACATCTCTTCTACCCCCACCATTGTTGTTGTGAGAATGGGGAGTTGCCAACGTCAAACATGCTGGACCAAAATATCCCTAGATGTCATAAGTATAACCTATGAACGTATTTCGTGAAACGTCCTGTTTTAATGCAACTTTATAAATTAACATCTACATAACATGTAACTAATAATATATATTCAAAAGTACATTTAAATTCCTGTTGTGTTGCTTGTAGTTATACAACTTACATCATAGATATATTGTTTATACTGTATATGTATTCCTAATAATCTCCTCTTACTATTATATATCTACTTTATTTTAAATAATTTACAAGTTATTTTACCAACAATAAATCACTCTAAAAGACTCTCTAAGATATTGCCCCGCCTCATTTTGCGGAATTTCCGTTAACTTTGGTAGCCCTGCAGACAAGCCAGTCGCACAGATATCTAGGAGTATCTAATAAGGAAAAACTACTGAGGTGTTTTGGTTGTATACCGTACAACAGTGCTGCCACCATATCCCTAGGACGCGCGGCAAAATAACCGTGTGCACACGTCACACTTACAGCTCTATCCTTATGTACTCTATGTTCCTAATGCCTAGCCCCATTTGTTTTCAGATGTTATGACGTTCGGCCTATTAGTTTGGCGATTTCGCCCCATTTCGTTGTCAATTTTAAGACCTTTCGTGCCATTTAGGTGTTGATTTTTTCCTGGCGAGCGAAAGCGAGCCTGTAATTTTAAGAATAACTATTTTTATACCGAAAAATGTACATATTTATCTTGTCTAGGTGGAGTTTGTCTAAGGTTGATGGAGGTTTAGCGAGGAAACTAAGAGTATTAACACATGAATTAATAAACCAAAAAAACGGCCACTAGCCCCTTAACCTACCTAACCATATTATACAGGATAGCGATGTTTACTTCCCCCGATGGGACGTCACAAATGTTAACTAACTCCTGTTTTTCCTATTTACTGTTTGGTGGACAAGGCGTGAGGAGGTTGCCCAATCGTTTCATTTTGCACGGGGATCGAACTTGGGAACTATCATTATGGATTGAATGCGTTATAATTGAGCTACAATTCACCCCATAAGGTTTAACCCGTTGAGTACCAGGGACTTGTACTATGTTTTATTCTAGCTATATTTTAACAATATTATGCAGCTTAGGGAGGATCTGTGCTAGTTCAAAGGGTTTGGTTGAGTTATATTAAAGCCTTATTGTTCCTAGAGGTCCTTCCTAAGGTGCGTAAAATTGTTTAATAGTTGCCAAAATATGATAAAAAAGGACATCCCTGGAACTAAACGGGTTAAGGAATGAATGTGCCTATCGCCTGCCCTATCTATACCTTATATTTGTAATATGGTCATGGCATCACAGCTGTCAACCAGTAATTTTGTTTCATGCTAAATAGCAGTCACTGTGTTTTGGATATAATACTTAACTTCTAAAGCGCGAGCTATTAGTAGCGAACACCCTACCGCCAGGCGACGATATTAGGCTTCATTCTCGCCTAAAATCGTCATTTTATGATAAGTATCGTTATTACTTATTCATGTTCGCCTATTTTACGTTTAATATGAAGATATTAACATGTAACAGCAATAAAACAAGTGAGAATAGTATTTGGGGGGTGAAAAAGGCGAATTATAGCCGACCGTCCAGTCATGAGGTGAGAGACGCGCGAGCCCTACACCCTCCTCTCTCGAAGCCTAGAGGCAGACTGAAGCCTTTCCTTCACTCTCCCCACGCACTGGATATGCGCAGGAACACACCTTGGAACCGGGTTGGAGATATTGGCGCGGTAAATACACCCATAAACAAGGGAATAGGAGGAAATAATAGGTGATAATTGAAAGGGGGGGGGGGTTTGATACATGTGGAGGAATGATAGAGGGTATGGAGGGGAATTATCTCACTTAATCACATATTCCTTTGTTTTAAGTGCTACTGGAGCCTTTTAAAAGGACTTTTTTATAGGCCTTGGATCTTAAGAAGTTTGTCCCCTTTCACCACCAAAACCTCTTAAGAGTCTTCTTGCCGTTCCCGGGCTAACTAAAATATATATCTAAGCATAGCTTGTTAGGATTTACCCACTCAATGTATTTATGTTTTTACTATGCATTAAACAGTTCTTCCATATCCTTACCACCAATACATATATGTTCGCATTTTGTATTGCTCATGCGTATATGTATAGTATGCTGCACCTTTATGACCTTTTTAGCATCAAAGCATATTTAATTCTTAAGTGGATGTGTGTTACATTTCCTGCCATAAAAACTATAGTATCTTCTTTATCCATACGGACTGTTGGTCCCCCTTCCCCTTGTCCATAGATATTCGAATTGTCTACTGGCTGAATGACATCAATTTGGTTTTCCTCTCTGTCATTTCCTCTTCCATTGCCTCTTTGTTAGGCAGGAAGAGAAAGCGGGACCATGAAATAAGAGGAGGATGGTAGCCGCTGATATCCTCTTTTGAAGTTGATGGTAGTCTCATTTTCCAGAACTCGGGTTTGTCGAAACAAGGTGGAGAATTCGTTTGACAATTTATATATTTTATGTCACAGAGCATGGCAGAGGGATAACTATAAAACACAGGTGCTGCAAGGCTGCCTATCTGTCTGTAACAACAACATACACACATTACCACACAACATGACGTCCAAAGATACAATGAAAATGTCAATATCTTGCCTTTAGAACAAGTAGTTAATTTAAGCCAGTGTCACACGGGCAATTATAGTATGGCAGGCGTAAGATTTCAGTTATATCAGAAATCAGCTACCTAACATCATCTACCTTCAGTCTATTTTCCAATCCTAATGTGAAAAAGCCTTACAATATCACAAGAAAAAACTTGCTCATCGAAAATTGCCGGAAAAAACGCTTGTGTGACACTGGCTATGCACAAGCTTAACTTTCCACAAGTGAAACACATTTGTTGTTCATTAACATTATCCAAAGAGCACCAGACTTGAACAGGAATTTTGTTTGATATGACATTACAGTCAGTGCGTGTGATGGCGTCAGGCAATAGATAGATAGATAGACAGGCAGTGCTAGTTTTGTTTTAAATACACAAGCATATTCACTTTGCGTTTTAATTACCCAGCTTAATTAATATGCATATGAATATATTAGAGGCACGTACAGTTGCCCACATATGTTCTTTTCCATGTTGTGACCTTATGTATGGAAGTAAGATTAGTATGAATTAATTGTGAGTGTGATTTTTTGACTAATCGGAGTTAACCTGCATAAGAAACTACACTCTTAATTCAATCATGCGCATCATACTGTATTTACATATATATAATAACAGAGAGGAACATAACTTATGTGGGCAACTGTACATATAGATTCTTTAATAAACGGTATGATAATTGGTATTGGAATGACTGACAATTACATAAATAAAAAGTTATAGTTATACTTTAATTGCATGATGAAACACGTATGAGCTTGAGAATTATACTAAATTGTATCATTGTAAACCTATATTGCTTGTTAACCCCTTCTGTACCGACGACATTTAGTCAATTATATCCTAGCTATACTTAGAGGATTCTGTGCCGTTGACGAAGGATCTGTGGTAGTAAAAAGGGTTAAGTGAGATAGTTTAAAACCTGCTTATTGCTGGAGGCCCTTTCGAAATGGAATACAATCGTCTAATATTAGCTAGAATATAATTAAGATGAAGTAACTGGTACAGAAGGGGTTAATACTGTAATTGTAATAAGTACACACGGATACCATAGCCTCTAGCCCACTCCTACAAATTCGTGGACTTCACCTATTTCTAATTATGGAAGTATTTCTCTGGAAACAAATTTATGAATATAATTTTATATAAAGCAACTACAAAACGATATATTTAGTATTTATTGAAAAGCTAGTTCTATCCAAAAATAATTCCAAACAGTTATAGTTGCATACAGAAAAACATATGGGGTGCACAAACTCCTATGAGTGGGCTAGAGACTATGGTATTGAGTGTACACATCAGGCATAATTCTTAATATTAAGGGGGGTCACTGGCTTTTTTTTTATCTTTCTCTCCTTATCTCTCTTTCTCTGGCTCGTATCCATTCGGCCCCATTCAGCCAATTGTTTTAAGACGTTTATCCCCATCCAGGCGTCGATTTCTTCCTGGCGAGCAATAGCGAGCCAGCATTGTATAGAGAGATCCGGCTTCGCCGGAGACATTTTTCTATCGAAAAAATTACAAATTTAGCTTGCTGTCAAAACAAAAAATATATATATATAAGAACATAAGAACATAAGAAAATGGGAGTCTGCAGAAAGCCGATTGGCCTAAGCAAGGCAGATCCCTGTCCCACACAACCCCAAATCAATTACAAAGCCCAATTATAGGCTCAACACTCTAATACCCTGAGGATCATCTTGCCAAAACGGTTAGAGATTAACGCAGGATTATGGGGGTCGGCGAGCGCTGATTGGCCCAACCCGGCTGATCCCCCTTCACACCCAACCCTTCTCGTCCATATGCTTATCCAATTTTATCTTAAAGCTCCCTACCGTTTTAGACCCCACTATAGCACTTGGTAGTCTATTCCACCCATCTACAACTCTGTTACCAAACCAATATTTGCCTATATCTTTTCTGAAACGAAATTTATCTAATTTGAAACCATTGGTACGAGTTCTTTCGCTATAACTGAGCTTTAGTACATTTGTCATGTCCCCTTTGTTAATCCCACTTGAACACCTCTATCATATCCTCTCTAACTCTGCGTCTCTCTAACGAATGTAAACCTAATTTCTTCAACCTTTCTTCATACGGAAGATTTCTAATATTATGGATCATTTTTGTCATTCTACGCTGTACTCTCTCCAATGAATCTATGTCCATTCTGTAATAAGGACACCAAAATTGGACAGCATAATCCATATGGGGTCTCACTAATGACAAGTAAAGTTTTAAGATAACATCAGCAGTTCTGTTACTCACACTCCTAGAGATGAACCCGAGAATCCTGTTTGCCTTATTACGAACGCCTATACACTGTTTTCTAGGCTTCAAATCATTGCTAACAAACACACCTAGATCTTTCTCGCAGTCTGAATTTTCTAATTCTAAATTAGCTAGTTTATATTTAACATTTGTTTGCATCTTCCCTATCTTTAATACCTTGCATTTGTCAATGTTAAACTTCATCTGCCAATTTACTGACCATTCATGTAAGGTATCTAGATCCCTTTGGAGGCACTCTATATCGCTATCTGAATCAATTGATCTCCCCATTTTAGTATCGTCTGCGAATTTACTTATCCTACTAGTTATACCTAAATCAAGGTCATTTATGTATATAAGAAACAACAGGGGACCTAATACCGATCCCTGGGGGACACCACTTTTGACTGCTCCCCACTCTGACTTGGTACCATTTATGCTGACTCTCTGTTTCCTACCAATTAGCCATGACCTAATCCATCCCAACAACGCCCCACCTATTCCATGTGCCTCAACCTTTCTCATCAATCTCTCATGAGGGACTCTGTCGAAAGCTTTACTGAAATCTAAATATATAATATCGTATGCCTTGTCATTATCTACTGCTTCATATACCTCTGAGAAAAAACTAAGCAAATTAGTAAGGCAAGAACGTCCCGGAGTGAATCCATGCTGAGAAGAATTGATTAAGTTAAATGTTTCTAAGTGGTTTCTCATTTTCCTAGCAATAATTGACTCTAGTAGCTTTCCTATGATTGAAGTGACCACTTGTTGGCTTGTTACCGCTCACCAGGAAAATATTGACACCTGGATTTTTGTTTTGTTTTTTCTATATTCCAACTTACTTCCTCTCGGGCATAGGCTGAGAGCCTTAACATTCACCGCTTTACAATGAACAGTGAAGCCCGTGAGGTCTTGTTCCAGTCTAGGGAGTGAGACATGTGAAGCACGTAGAGTACAACGAGCACCTGCCATCTTGCCTTCACATGAGGCACGGTGCTCACTCATGGCCCGAAACGACCACATCTCTGAAGCCACCTCGTTCCCGTGCTTCACTGTCTCACCCCCTACACTCGGACTCTCACACTTACACACACACAACGCCACCTGTTGAGCAGATAACTCACCAGGCATTGCACCCCTATAGCATATTTTGAATATGGGAATATTCATACAGTGCTATTTAATCAGGGAACAATGAGGGTATTTTATTGACGTTTCGGTGGGCTTGTGGTAATGCACTGATATGCACTGGATGGGGGTTAAAGTCTTAAAACAGTAGGCTGAATGGGGCCGAATGGATACAAACCAAAAAGAGAAGGAGAGAAAGAGAAAAAAAAAACATTGTGGGCTTCCTTAACACAATAACTGCAGTGATCTTATAGATGGCTTTACCGATCAGTGCGGAGTCTTTCCTGCTATATTTACTTAACCCCTTCTGTACCAGCACCGTCCTTGTTATTTTATTATATTTTACTCCGACTACTATTAGACACTTTTTGAGATAACAGGGCAGGAAAATGTCATACCAAAACAGACCACAAGCCCTTTCCCATCAACCGAAGGACCAACAACCTCAACCCCTAGAATTGCGACCATAAGAGACCGGAAGAGAGACCGGAAGCAGTCTCCCCTGAAAAGCAGTAACCACCTACTTCATTCACCCGTATCACAGCTCCAAGGAAAAGTACGGCTCCAGATACTCTTAATATATGCATGCTATGGCATCCGCCACAGTTTGTTGTCAATTACCCTCAGGCGCCAGGTGAACAATGGCCGCCTGCACCTGGCCCGGATTTGGAATACGAGGAGGCAGATTATATGCAAATGCAACATCAACCCCTTCCGTTTCCTTCCATCTACCTTGGCGGTTACACTCATCATTATCACCACTAGACGAGACAACAACTACAATCCAGTTATGCAAGATGATAACCAGACAGCTGCATGCAAACCTCTATATAGAGAGAGGCCTCCAATACTGTAAATAATTTATCCTGTACTTACCTAAGGCTTAGGCTACCTACTCTTAATATAAATAAATAAAACATACCATTCCCCACATAATAATATATGCATCGTATTCTTAAGGCTTTAGACAACCACGCAATAAATCAGAAACTATATTTCTCATGCCTCTCATGTTCCGAATCACACCAGGCTTGCCACTATCTGAAAAGTACAATGCTACCTGACCAAAAACAGGGTAATGGTAGGCAAGACGAGGCACTGTGTCACACGGGTAACCTTGGTGGGAGTATGTGTGAACAACTCGAACCGGATAGCACCATCCGTAGAGGTTAGCTAAAATCATCTTAAATCATGCCCTGCAAGCAGCTAGGAGTCTGGACGAGAGTGTATGTGTGTAGTGCTGTACCGGAAGTGACCTGCACTATCAATACCTGTGCGAAGGTATTCCCGGCCTCCCTGGTAAACAGGCCAAGACGGACAACGCACTCAGTCGCCCACACGTGTGTCAGATCTTTACAAGTCTACTTTCTACTATACTCCAACTAAAATTAAGTGCTTCTTGTTTTACTTATGTGTTTCGTGATTATTGCAAAGGTTATGTAGGATATGTTATGTGTTCAATCTAATGTAGATATCTGAAATCTATTATTCTCACCTTAGACTTTGTTACTCGTGTCGAGAGAACATACAAACTCTATCTTGGGATTGATATATATATATATATATATATATATATATATATATATACTGCGTGATATATATTCATATAATATCACCGAGGTTTATATATATATTCGTTCAGCAACAAAACCCGCGCTATTACACGTAAATGTTGTGAACACCCCTGACGGATCTATACTAGATTAATAGAATTATCAGGGTACGTAATCGTGTATAAATGTTCACAGAGAGTTATATATCTTGTCTCTTAGTCAGACTCATATTGTTTATGTTTCCTTGCTTCAAACCCAGTTTAAACATGATTTCAAATTCATAGTAATTCTATTTTGTCCACATCGAGTTAACATTTCAATGTCGAGGCCTCAGTCTTACACACGAGACTAATACATATTTTGCTCAGTTCCCTGAACTATTATCCACAAATCTAACTGTATACATTAGTAGAGAATTAAACCCTCTCTTACTATAAATAACTTATTCGTTATTTATCATTCAGCTGATATTCTTATTTATATATTCTAACCTCACTGAGACGGTGTGACCTCAGTTTTATTGACCTACCAAGATTCACGCTATACCTCGCGTTTATTTCTATATCAGGATATCAGCTACTATTCGAGACTAACCGCTCTGTTTGCATTTATGCTCTAAATACATATTCATCACATGTTTACTCAATGGTAATTTACCAGTTATTATTATAACTAATTTATTTACCATTCATGCTTTAAGAATATTATTATTCATTCTTGAAGTAGGTTCGAGAGTATTTATATATAGATACGACTCAACCATCATTATTATTCTTTATCTATGCCCGTGCCCTGATTAAAAGTGAAATAAAAACCTGTGAAACTCAACTGTGTATACTGTATCATTGGTGGATATTGAGGAGATATATAATTGCATATTTGGAGTCAGTTGTGTTCCTGCTGAGTATTATAGTTCTAAAAAGCTTTTCTAAGGAGGATAGATAGAACTGACTTAATCGGGCAAGAATTATTGCCCAGCATAACAATTTTATTCAGTTTAAAAAGCACCTCAGCAATTAACAGATTTCGAGCTATCTCACCTAACCCTTTTTACTACCATACATCCTTCCTAAGCTGCACAAAATCATCTAAATATAGCTAGAATATAATAAAAAGACCTTGCCATCCGTAGCCCTGAGATAATTCAAATGTGTTCAATTGGAACGATCAGATCGAATTCTTCCTAAACAAGTCTACTTCATTCATTTTCCTCTTCTGTGACCTTAACATTATTAAGCATACATTTCCTGCTTACCGGGACCTTCCCGGCCCCTTACCGAGCGTATTATAACATTCTCTCTCTTCCCCTTTTGTGACATGATATGACCCTCACATTCGTAACTGTTATATAGCTGTCACAAATATATGTAGAATTAGACCCCGTTTTGCTTGAATGTCGGCGTCTAAAACTCCTTATGCTTGGACACACCATCTCACAACTGATGCTTGTAAGAGACACGTATTAGTATGGGAAGGAAGGCTAGAAGCTTATGAAAGTGTCTGGCAACACACAGAATTGTTAGGTACTACCATAACAGCCAGTAATGCCAAAGCATATGGGTACATCGCCGGTAGCAAACATCTTTTAACACCTTATGAGTGGGCCCGTCAGTTTTTTTCCACTATGCACCCAGCGTTTTTTTTTTTTACCCAAAATGGCCTTGTTTCCGTGCTCTTTTTCATGCATAAACAAGAGCCAGAGCATAATACAATTATGAATCGCTGTAAATTGAGCTTTCCAATGACACCAGAACCATCCTTCTACGACCACGCGTTCTCTTGCAACGATCGTGCAACACGAGTGAAAAAACCCTAAAATACTGTAATTTCCTCACATAATTCCCTGTGTGGCGAGGTAGGGAGGGTGGATGTGTGTGGAGTAGATGTCAGTAGGCGTACGGGGTCCGTGCCGAGCGGTCATGAGGTAACCTACGCTCCTCCCGTCGCTCGTCTCTCTCTCAGAGCCATTCTTGCTCAAAAATTGCACACAGACTTAAGTCAGGCCCCGCCACATAGTCCAGCATTTTAGATACGGACTTAAGTCCGGTCCGGCCAAACAAGGGTTAACATAGGTTATATGGATACGTCGGCCGCAGCAAAAGAGTTAATAGAAAATGTATCATAATATATACCAATATATTAATTGGGATTCACATTAACCCAGTGAGACCCAGCGTCGCACGTGATGCGTCGGCAGTGTTTGATCACCAACTCCCAGCGACGCATCACGTGCGTCCGACATATAAAAAACACTTACGTGGCTCGTAAGGTAGGAAATGGCGGGAGAATAGGAGGGGGAAGTACCGTAGTGTGTGTGGGAGCCGGGCCAGTAGGTGTGAGCGGGCCGAGACAGCCGCGCGGCTGGTGGTGGTGGGCTTAGTGGGGATACTTTACACCCTTAGTTCACCGCCACTTTGAACCTTCATTACTCCGGTCGTATGGGAGCTAGAGGCTTGAGATTTATGTGAGACACTCCTTAGGATGTATGCCGTACAATGCCATACTCAGTTTTTACCCTAGTGCTCCCGGACGGGTGGTCATGCGGGGGAGACGAACTTTCGACCCCCCCCCCCCAAATGACCGAAATGATTGTTTGTTTATTTTTTTCTTTATTTCTCACCATTCTCTTCCATTTTGGCTCAACAATTTTTTTTGAGGCTCCCCCCCCCCCCCCCACCGGCCCGGCCCCCCGGGGGCCCCAAAAAAAATCCGAGGTGATTTTTTTTTTTTTTTTTTTTCATTTCTCATCCTTGTCTTCCATTTTAGCAAAAAAAAAAAAGAAGTGAAAATGGCTTGGGACTGGGGTGAACAAAATATTATAACTAGCCGGGGCTCAACGGGTTAATAGCTATATATTTCAATGCGGTTATCACACAGTTTCAGATCAGCTCACTCTACAATATGACGGTAGTTTCGCCCACAGTAGTTCAGCTCACAATTCACCCTCACCTAACATCATCATATCATATAATACCGTCACGTCAGCGTTTAATTGTTAACAAAATATGTAGAACCATGTTGTCAGGTTCTTACAGTAAAATACCGGACTGTAAATTAATTGTAACTGCCCCCTGTTGTGAGGTAATTCCGGTTTCATAAGGTATAACATAACACTACCAGGAAGGGGTGGACGACATAATCACTTCCACCACAGTCAATAGTCCACGATCAATGTTATTGTCAACCATTACCAATATTGTTTCAGATATTAATGCTAATATATAATTAAGATATTTTATCACACAATAAAGTTCGATTAGGACAAAAATATAATTTGTTTATTGATTTGTAGACAAGCTATAATTATATGAATGTGTGAACAACTGGGTTATCATATTTGCTCTCCACTATTAATGTTGTTTGTGTTGATGCTGAACAGGTTGACAAAGTACATGATTTACTATTTGAAACTGAATAATTAATTATACATACACACACACATACTGTATAATTATATATATATATATATATTATATATATTTTCATATATATATCTATCTATCTATCTAATGCCTGACGCTGTGATCCCCGAAGGGGTGGCCACGAAAGAACCGCCCCCATGCACCTCTGTCCCCAGTCAGTCGACGCCCCTCCCCCCAACCAGCACCGCCTTCGTTCATGTACTTCCTCACTCCATCCTTCCACCTCTCATTCGGTCTACCTCTCCCTCTTTGTCCCTCCACCTCGCTCTCGTACACCCTCTTAGTCATTTTCTCGCTTTCCATACGTTCCATATGGCCGAACCATCTCAAGTTGTTCCTTTTCACACTTTCCAGCACATCTACCTCCACACCACACCTCCTTCTTACTTCCTCATTAGTCTGTCTATCCCTCCATGTAACTCCGCACGCACTCCTTAAGTAATTCATTTCCACTGCTCTCACTCTTGGTCTGAGTCTCTCAACCAATGTCCATGCTTCGCTTCCGTAAGTCAGTGTCGGGATTACCACACTGTCATGCAAGGACTTCTTCACTTCCATACTGACCACCCTATTTCATGTTACTGCTTTTAGCATTCCTACAACCCTCTTTCCCTGTTGTACCCTCTCCTGCACTTCTTCATTCATAGTCCCATCTTTACTCAACACACTGCCCAGATACTTAAAAGAGTTGACAATCTCCATAGCCTGACCGTTGAGCTTCACCTCACACTCTGTGACTTCACCCCTTTCGAAGACCATAACCTTGCTCTTCCCCGCATTTACCTTCAAATTCCGTTTTTCGCACACTGTTCCAAACTCATTTACCAGACCCTGCAACTCCCATTCACTATCACTCATCAGAACTGTATCATCCGCAAACAGCAGTATAGGTAGCTTCCACTCAATTCCTTCCCTTTTCAGTGATACACCAACATCCACTGCTCTTGATAGTATTTCTTTCATGACTCCATCCATATATACAGTAAACAACCACGGGGACATCACACACCCCTGTTTCAAACCAACATTCAGGTCAAAGAACTCGCTCTGCTCACTCTCCACACGTACTGCCGCCTTTGCACCCTCATACATGCTCTTCACTGCTTTCAGCAACTTGCCCTCTACTCCGTATATTCTAAGTACTTTCCACAAACCTTCTCTATCCACTCTGTCATAGGCCTTCTCCAAGTCCATAAAGGCAACATACACCTTTTGTTTCTTCTTCAGATACTTCTCCACAACACACTTCAGGGTAAAAATCTGATCTACACATCCTCTTCCCTTCCTAAAACCTCCCTGTTCGTCGCCTATCCATTTCTCCGTTCTCACTCTCACTCTCTAAATCACTACCCTACTTTATACCTTCCCTACTACGCTTAGAAGACATATTCCTCGGTGGTTACCACACACTCCTCTTTCCCCTTTGCCCTTATATAGGGGGACTATTATGCCAGTCTTACAGTCATCTGGTGCACTCCCCTTCTCTCATGCTAGTTTGCACATTTTCCATACCCATTCTATCACTATCTCACCTCAGTGAGATATATAGTATATATATATATATATATATATACCGTGTATATATATATATATATATATTATACTATATATATATATATATATATATATATATATATATATATATACAGTATATATATGTTTATATGTGTGTGTGCGTGTGTGTGTACAATATAGTCAGCAAGAGTGTAACATATCAATATAACCGACTGTAGGACTGTAGGCTATACACCGTGCAATATATATATATTATGTTTAAAAGTTCCTATATATTTAAGCCTTACGGTGCATCTCATTATCAGTTCTCTATTCACAGCCACATACATATTGTTATACTATACGTACAGTGTTTCATTTAGCAGCAGTTTATTGTTCTTAATGCAGAGTTTTGGACCCGTTGGGTTAGTACCAACTATTTCAACTATGTCAATTTCCAGATCTTTCCCGTGTAAATGCAAATAATCGAAGCAGTACAGTGGAGATTCAAAGAATCAATCAAAGAAAAACGGTGAACATATACGAACTACTCTATTTAATTTGGTTATAAAACTATGGGTGAGGGCTGGTCTTATCCAGAGTGAGATTTGGCATCCTCTAGCCAACCTTAGCTGTGTATGCCTGTCTCTTTTACTGTCATGTTTTCCTTCTGGGGGCAGAGGGCTAGGATTCCTCCTCCCCTTGTATAATTTTCCTACTCGACGAGACAGGAACGGGCGAAAGAACACGAAAGTGGTCCCGGACCCTGAGACTAGGAACTTTAAATTATTCTGTTCGGGCTCTGTCTCGTGTCGGCCACCCCCAGCAATGGGGTATGTGCCTGAGTATATATATACATACATACATACACAATTATGCTACTGCCAAAAAAGATACTGCAGATATACTGTGGGTCAGCTTACCGTGGGCTTCAGCCACATATGCAACTCTGAGTGACACAGTGTAATTACAAATCCTACAACGATGATCACTGTTTGCAAAAGTATGTTATGGCCTGGTTTTGGAGCTTTGTGGTGAGAGAGAGTAGGAGTGGGGGAGGGAGGAGGAGGAGCAAATGTAGCAGGGAGGTACAAAATTCATCCCCACGCCTTCAAATATAACGTCAAAAGGTTGAACAAGATGGTCAAGCATTATTATAAGTTTTTAATAGCTATGCATCATTCAGTCCTAGCATTGAGCACTTCATAATTGTGTTTACATAGATTAGTGCAAGTGAGAGTTTATTTGAGTCCAACACTGCATTGTTGCGCAATTCGTGTGGTTCTGCAACTGTGAGTGTGGCTACACTCTTGAACCATTGGACACATAATACTAAGGGTGAGTAAGGGTTGGTATATACAAGATGTAAGTTACTAAGATATTTGTGAGAACAGACAGTAAAGGAAAGTGCCGACAACAAAAGTCAACCAGAAAGTAAACTTCACAAATGTATTATCATCTAAAATGGTGTCATCTTCATTAAAGTTTGTCCTATGTACGATTCAGTGAATGTATTTTAATAGCATTTATGACACACAATTTACTTCACCCTTAACACAATCCTGAGCTGCATGTTGACCAGTGCCGTAAATCAGCAAGACCTACATCTACCGTAGTTTGGTCCTATATGAAAACTGTTATTCGTGGACGAAATAGGTATTTAAATTTTGCAGAATCCAGGTGACCCAAATTTTGAGGGTTAATTTGATCGCGAACGATTGGAAAATTGGACAAAATAACACAAAACAGTTGGACAAAAGCAACTGCCAAATACAAAAAAACATGAACAAAAAATAAAATAAACACACACACACACGCTGGATATATGTCCTTCACTGAACACACTGTCTCTGATAAGGTTTCAATTATTTTGAGGGGTTCTCTGTGAATGGAGCGGACTAAAGGCAAAGCTGCCTACAACAAGTGTCTCCTCCAAGTTGAAATAGTGAGATAGCCAATTCCAGGGTACGTTTGAGTCAATATATCCGGACACACAGACCTTGAAGCAGTTTAAGTCAGAGGACGAGGGAAAGACAGAGTGAGGAAGATAGATTCAAAGCTTACTTTTTTAATAGAAGAAAGACAGAACATCGGTTCAGTTTTGGGTTAGAGAGTTGTACACAATAGGGGTGAGAGTGTTTTGTAAGGCAGGTGCCCCTCACTCTCAGTAAGGGAGGAGGTATACACTGAGAAAGCTCTGAAGAACACTGATTATTTTAATTGCGGTAAAATAGTGAGAGAGTTGCAACTTAGTGGCATGGAGAGAGAGATTGTAGTGAATTAGTAAGAGGAGGTAAGTTGACGAGACAAAATGCTTTTGACGCTACCCTTTCGAGAAGTGATTATGGGTTGAACCTCTTGACACTGTTACGATCGGGTCTCGTATAAATCAGTGGCTCTTATACATTGGACTAGACTGGCATAAATGCAACAACGGAAACGCTAGATCCAACCCCTGATATATAATCCCGTCGAACAAAGAACACATATACCCTCCAGAGTTATATCTGCGATAGCGGGGTATCTTAACTCTCAGTATCTATGTGCTTCTACTATAGGCTGATGTTCTCTGAAACAGCCTATTACCTATAACATATGGTTGCTTAGTTATGGTACACAAGGAAAAGATAGTTAACTTAATTAAATCACAAGAGTGATCAAATGCAAACAAGAAGAAGGTTTACTTAACGTTACTTTAATCAATAATATCTGTCACTCCTTTATGAAAGAAAGTGTTGTAAAGTCCTCAAGCACCGAACAAGGAATCTTCTGAATAATGTCGGATGCTACTAAGAAGAACGTATCGGAAATGGAACCACAAAATAGCAGGAGGCAGGACAATGCACGTGTAGGCTAAATACACAAAAAGGCTGGACATATAATGTTATTGGACACAAGAATATTATAAGCGGTGCAACTGTAATAATGCTCGCCACGAAAAAGTAGTACCCCTATTAACAAAACCGGTCTATGCTGGTTGTGTCTCTCTACAGCAACCTAGACCTCAAAATGCTTGTGTAAAAATAATGGGTATGCATAAAAGAGTATATGATCTAATCCAGCTAATGTCTACCCGGGTTAATAAAGTCTAGCTGGGATGCGCAAAGGTACAGAATTCTGGTGGAGCAAGGCAGCTGCTAGCCTAGTGTGGACCTTGGGTCTGTGTGGCCTGATTACGTTAATATGAAGGGGTGCTCTCTTGAGGTTTCTCGATCACAAGTATCGAGTATCCTCCTGGCGACCCTCAAAAGTAAAAGCAAATAGAGTTAGAACAGTGTTGGGTGGATTAGGCAAGCAGCCCTCACGCACTACACAGTCTAAACTCCAAGGTACACAGACAACAGATACACCCAGGTAACCCACAAAATCCATAGTGTCGTGTAGCTCAAAAGTAGCCTACACACATTGAAAACACCAACAGCAAGGTACCTGATCCCTAGTCTAGCATTATTTAACCCTGTAGAAACATTAGTGATTGATGGAGACAGTCTGAGCAATACAATCTCCCAAAAAGACAATGACTATCGTCAACCTTAATCTAGTACATAAGAAATGTGAGATCCAGCATATAATACAGTCTGGCCACCAATTCAAGGTGTGGATGCAGAGAACCAGAGGGGGATTGATATTAATAAAAGGTGAGGAAGTAGCGGAAATGATAGAGGCAGTAGGAGAGAAAGATTCTAAGACAAGAGTGTGGGACAGTTCAAGGGTGATGCTTAGAGTATGCTGTCTGGGAAGGATCTGACAAGGATATTCCCATGGACCTCCTGGCTGGAGTCCCAGTTCGCAAGAATGGCACGAGGGCGCGCGACAATCGCCCAGTAAGCAGCTGCGTAGTAGGCAGTGTTAGGCAGGAGGCAACGAATCCCGCGAGGCCTATGTAAGGGGGCCAGCCACGCGCCGCACTCACTACCAAGTCACACCACCTTGTCTCTCTCTCTCTCCCTCTCCCGCTCGCCTTCCCATCATTCAACTACTTAACACAATACTTTCAATGGACTAAATAAAATAGAAAGGATTGTGACAGACGAAAATAAAGAACAGTTCTGAACTGTCTGCAACACAAGCTTTCTCCAGAAGCAAAGCACACAATGATAGGTAGACTGTAGCTATATTCTCTGCCCTGGCGAGTCCTAGCGAGTAAGCCATGCGGTTCTGGGGGAAGCGGTGAGCGTCACAACACAAGTGAACAATACTCAATTCATGGGTGCACTGTGCCCCTATACAGAGCAAGAAACTGTATAGGGGTGAAGAACCCACGGAGGTGGTTGAACACACCTAACTTCTGGAAACCTGTTTTAGCTAGAGTTGTAGAGTTGATCTTTCTAAGTAAGGTCAGAAGAAAATGAAACACCAAGTATACCGAAAGAAGATAAAAGGTTGATATATGTATTGTTGAAGTATAAGGGATAGACGTGTGAATGTTCTTGACAGGTAGATGCATGGAGAAATTGGGTTTTTGGAAGCATTTAAAGTAGCAAGATTTGTTCTGCTACAATCGGAAATAGTTGATATATCAGAAGATAGGCGTGCTATGACCTCATCACATGAGTTTTTAAGTGATTGCAATCTGGGTAGTTGTGGAAAACTAGTTCAATAGTCTATAGTTATCAGCATAGGAATGGATAGGACTGGAGGTTCAGTTAAGAAGATCATTTACAAATATTAGAAAGAAAACTGGAGACAGGATGAAAGAATATAGATGCATTCAATATAGATGTAGTTGCATCCTCTTTTCATCTAGAGTACTGTATATCTTCCTATTCTTTTCATCTAGAGTACTGTAATCTTCCTATTCTTTTCATCTAGAGTACTGTAATCTTCCTATTCTTTTCATCTAGAGTACTGTATATCTTCCTATTCTTTTCATCTAGAGTACTGTATAGCTTCCTATTCTTTTCATCTAGAGTACTGTAATCTTCCTATTCTTTTCATCTAGAGTACTGTAATCTTCCTATTCTTTTCATCTAGAGTACTGTATATCTTCCTATTCTTTTCATCTAGAGTACTGTATATCTTCCTATTCTTTTCATCTAGAGTACTGTATATCTTCCTATTCTTTTTGTCTGCTGGGTAACGGTCCTTCTGTTCTGAATATATTTGTCTGACACTGAATTTGAATAATTAATTCACACTTAACAAAGAGAAACGTAATAATCTTTAACGAAGATAATCAAACCTAATTTAATATATTCAAAGAACTGACATAACTAAAATCAAGCTTGTGGACCAAACTATGTGAATGTGAACGAAAATAAATTGTGGCCAACAGGACAGAAACCACAATAATATTTTCACATGTACAATTGGTCATAATTTCTTCGTGGTTTGTTAATTGGCTAGTTTACGACTTCTGTGTGGTTGTAGTGGTGGTTATGGTGGTAGCAGCTGTTGTTGGGTGGTAGGACAATGAAGGGGAATTACGATATATATTTAGTATTTTTGTAATGTATAATAGTAATGTACAGTTCTGTAGCTAAGTGGTTATAGTAGTAAAATAGTTCAAGCGTAAGCATCTCGACCTACTGTACATAAAGGAGATGATGTTGGAATTGTATGTATAATGCAATTAATTTCAGGATTCTATGTGTGACGTATTTAACCCATTCAGTACCAAAGACTTCCTTTTCATTATATTCTGACAACAATTGGACGATTTTGTCAACTTAGGAAGGACGCCTACCCATTAAACGGCTACAGACTATCTCAATTAATCCTTTTAGCTACCATACATCCTTCCTAAGCTTCATAAAATCGTCTAAATGCAGCTGCAATAAAAGTAAACAGACGTCTCCGGTACTGAATGGGTTAATGTTGTACTGTACATTTTACCACGATATAACCAAGTGAGTTTATGGAGGAAACAAATATCTGGACGTTTTCGTATATATACAGTATATACCGTATATAAGTACAAATATGTCCACACCAAAAGAAGTGTAGAAAATGATAGGTTCACTGTACAGATTTTAAAGATATATACATGCGGTCCATTATTATTAATTTTCAGAACATGCTAACAAATATCGTAAGAGTATTAATAATAAAAAGTACATCCGAGTATCCTTTTTAGATGGCTCGAATTGTACGGTTTAAAATACAGATGTTTATATAATTTAAAATATAACATGCTTAAGGTTAGTTTTAAAAATAACACAGACGTTAAATGCCAGTGAAAGAAAAAAGGAAGTCCGAGTATCTTGTTAGACGGCTCGAATTGTAGGATTAAAATATAATAGCGTTTAACGTTAAATTTAAAATGTTTCACAGCCGTTTATTGTCAGCTAAAATATAAATAAATGCATTTCTCTACTTTCGTAGATCTTCAGTATTAAAATAGGAGTGGCTGGTTCCAAAGTCAGGGATGTATGTCCTCTATCATGCGTGGATTACCAGGAACTGGTTCTTACGGCAATAGTTTTGTTTTAAGTTAGCTGTGTTTTTTTAATTATTATCGTAAATTATTTCAATATTAAGTCTTCGTTCAGTGTTTCGAGCTAGGTGTATTAATCTCTATTCAACCGAGGTTTGAATTTATTCATGAAGTAACTCTTTGTTTTTTCTCAGAGTAATGTTATCTTTTTTGGCCTTATAAAATGGCATGATGTTAAAATTAGATGTATTTTTAGCACATTCAGAGATGTGTTGGTTTACATAAAGCCCTTTATTGTGTCTTACGTGATCTCTGTGAAGGTTTGTTCGAAGTTAAGATTCGAAGTTTCGCCAATATAGATGGAATTGCAGCCATTGCAACGAATCACATATATACAATTGAGTGTCGAACAATTCATATTATGATTAATCGTAAATGTGTATTTCGTATCAACAAATTTGAATTGACTGCCCTCTATAATCTGTGTGCATAATAATCATCTTGAGTTACCACACTTTGCCACTCCTGGGTTCGCTACGGTATCGAATCTTGCTTTTGTTAGTAATTTTTTTAGATTGCTGGGTTGCTTTTTAGATTTAATTAAGGAAACCTCTTTAAAAATATGTCTAGTTTCCTGTGACGTTTGTAATACATTAAAGGCTGATTTTACGTCATTAAAATTGTCATTGTAGTTTGGATTGTATGTAGTTATGTGTGGCATTTGATTGCACGTATCATCAATTGTTTTGTCTGAAGTTCGTAGTTCGCTTATGGGGATCTGTTTAGCACGATTTATACCACCCTCTATTAGGCCTTTAGGATATTTACGGTCTAAAAGAAATCTTTGTAATTCACATAATCTTTTATCTCTTAGTTTAGTTTCTGAAACAATGGTACAGATTCTGCGTGCTAGGTTGAAAGGGATATTATTTTGTACATGCCTTGGGTGGTTTGAATGATATTCTAGATACTGCTTTGTGTGAATGTCTGTTATGATTTAATTCGCTTGCTTCATAAGTTTTATATCTAGAAAGGTTACCGTATCGCCAATTCTATCACAAGTTAAGTTAATTTTAGGGTCTAAATTATTCATTAGATCTATCACTGTATGAATATTACCATCACTTTCATCCCATATCATGAATACATCATCCAAGTATCTCATATAATTGTTCTTGACTTTATTAGTAATTGTTTCGCCGAATAGTGAGGACATTTTAGAGAACAGATTATTTTCCAAATATCCAAGAACTAGATTGTCGTAATTTGGAGCAAACTTAGTCCCCATCGCTATTCCAGATATTTGTAGGTAGTTTGATCCATTAAATTCAAAAGAGTTGTTTTCCAGGATCAACTTGCAACCTTCTAAAATATGGTTAGAAGGTATACGGTTTGTTCTTTCATAATGGTTATCCAGCCAATAATATATTGCTTCATATCCTAATTCATGGCGTAGGTTGCTATAAAGATTGGTTACATCGAGCGGTACAAGAACTTCAGAAGTATTAACCCGGGAAGGGATTTTATTTAGAAAATCAAGATCTATATTATTATATCAGTTCGTGTGTCTGTTTGTCTGTATGTGTGTTCTAAATAGGCGGCCGCAGTTTTGGACCTGGGGAGCTGAAACTTTGCATGTGGGTGTCAATTGATCTGGGTCAGGTCATAGAGGGGGCAAGGCCACGATCGGAGGTCGTTTCGAGGCCGAAATTGAAAAAAAAGAAAACAATGACAAAAATTGCCGTTTGGGGCAGGAGGAGGCCTCCGATCGAAAAGGTGTATGGAACGAAAGTTGTTCGCAGCCCCCCAAAATGGGGGTACGGATGAGGTCAGATCCAAATTCGGAGGTCATTTAGCGGCCGAAATCGAGGTCGCCGTTTAATGAGGCACAGGAAGGTCGAGGCCGGTGATTATGTTAGTAGTAGTATTGTGATGATTGTGGTAGTAGTGATTGATGATGGTGATTATGGTAGTAGTAGTGGTGGTAGTAGTGATGGTGATTATGGTGGTACAGTAAATTTAAACCCGGGCAATGCCGGGTACCCCTGCTAGTTATTATTTATGTAAGCAGGGATGCATTTTAGAAAAGGTTGGAGGAGAATATCAAGGAGGTGAGTAAGTCTGTGTGTAGGACAAGCAGGACCAGCAACAATGGATTGTTGCTGGTCCTGCTTGTCCCGAGAAGGGGTGGCCATGAAGATTAGGAGTTTGTCACGAATTGCTAGGTCAAGTTGCCCGGGCTTGACATTTACCAATAACATTTTGACAGTAAAGATTCGATCCGCTGACTCTTTGATCAGCAGCCGACTCTCTACTGACTATGCCACGACTCGTTTACTTATAATATTGTATATAATATAATAGGGAATGTAATACTGATTTCAATGTGCCATTAACTTGTACACAATCGGTTATACAGTTGGTAGTGTTAGGTTTGGTTCAAAGTATGGTTACATTGCATTGGTTTATTTAAGATTGATTTGGACAATACAATAATGATAGAAGTGTGGTGTGGATGTGGATGTGATGGAAAGAATGAAAAAGAAAACCTTGAGATGGTTCGGCCATGTGGAATGTATGAGAAGTGAGAGAAGGACTAGGAGAGTGCACGAGAGTGAGGTGAAAGGACAGAGCAGGAGAGTCAGACCCAGAGTGAGGTGGAACGAAGGAGTTGAGACGGCGGCCGACATAGGACAGAGGTGCTTGGGGGCGCTTCATTCGTGTCCACTCCTTCGGGGATCATGATGTCTGGCAATAAAGATAGATATAAACAAGATATATTAATTTTGGAAAATACACAATGGTTACCGGTAGAGGTAATGTAGGTCACACTGGACCGTTTTGAAGCTACTTGACATGGAAGAGTCCATTACAGGGTCACAGGGGAGGGCACTGTATAAATCAATAAATATATCTTTAAGGGGGGATGAGTCGTTTTTCTGAACCCCTTTCTCCCTCGTGTTAAGCCCCATTTGTTTTTAGATTATAAGACGTTCGGCTAATTAGTTTGGCGATTCTAACACCTTACACCCCATTTCGTTGTAAATGTTAAGACCTTTCGTGCCATTTAGGTGTCAAGATTTTCCTGGCGAGCGACAGTGAGCCTGAAATTTTAAGAGGCACCTCCCTTTGGCTGGGACATTTGTCTACCGACAAATGTAAAAATTTATCTTGAAGGGGGGTCTAGGGGGTGTTTTTCTAAACTTGATGTAGGTCTAGCGTGGAAACTAAACAAACAAGGAATAAATTAATTTATTGACCAAACCAAAAAACGGCCCATCCCCCCTTAACGATTGAAATTGAAATTAAGACAGTCTGTTAGAGATTTTTTTTTTGTTTTCTATGTGATTGAGGGAAGCAAAAGGCAGAACTGCCTATAACGAGTGCCTCCCCCATAGTTGAAAGAGTGACAGGGCCAAAATCAAGGGATGTTCGAGCCAAAATGCCTGGACACACGGAGTTTGAAGCAATTTAAGTCATAGGAAGAGGGAAAGACTGATTCTGGGAGAGAGTTCCAGAGCTCAGCTGTTGAGTAGAAGAAAGTTTGAGAGTAACGTTTCACTCTTGGGTTGGAGAGTTGCACAGAGTAGGGGTGGGATTGAGTTGCAAGACGGGTACCACGTGCCCTACGTAAAGGAGGTGGTATACACCGGGAAAGCTCTGAGGAACACTGATTATTATAGTAGCGATAGAATAGCGAGAGAGATGCAAGATTGCGGCGGACAGAGAGAGATTGCAGAGAGTTAGTTAGTGGACGGAAGTTAATGATACGAAAGGCCTTTGTTACGACTGGGGTTCAAATATATCAGGGCTCTTATTCATTGGACTAGTAATGGCATAAATGCTACAACGGAAAGCGCTAGCTCCAACCTCTGATGTATATTCCCAGTGAACAAAGAACACAAATACTCTACAGAGTTCTATATGCAATAATAGGCTATCAAACTCTCAATAAATGTGCGTCTACTCTAGGCTTAATGTTATGTGAAAACAGCCTATTACTACCTATAACCGAAGGTGCTTGGTTATGGTATGCAAAGTAAGGTGGTAAGAGAAGTTACAGCTTACGTTACTTTAATCAATAAATGTCAGGCACTCCTGCATGAAAGAAAGTGCACTAAAGTCCTTCAACACTAACAAGGAATCTTCTTTAAATGTTAGATGCTATAAAGATGCTCGTATCGGAAATGGAACCCAAAAAGGCAGGCAGCGGAACAATGCTCGTGCAGGCTATGCACACAAAAAGGCAGAATATATAATACCGTCAGAGCCAAGAATATCCTAAACACTACAACTATAATAATAATCGCCACGACAATGCAGTATTCCTATCAACAAAAAGAGCCTAAGTCGTTTGTGTCTCCATACATCAAACTAGGCTGCGAAATGCTTGTGTAATCATAAATGGGTATGCATAAAAAGAGTAATTGGTTTAATATACTTAATGTCTACTATGATTGATGAAGTCTAGCTAGAGTCAATGATACAAGATACTGGTGCGCATGGCATGCCGCATAGCCTAGTGTAAATCACAAGTCTGTGCGTCAAATATTACGTTATAGGGAAGGGTAGCTCTCTTGAGAAACCTTAATACCGAAGTATTAAGCGTTATCCTGGCGTACCTCAAAGACAAACAACGAGCTAAGAACAGTGCAGAATGGTATAGGCAAAAAGCCCTCATTCGTGCATGCTCTACTCTCAATGGCACACAGACTAGAATTTACTCAATCAACTCCAGTTCTCAGGTATGTCGTGCAGCTTTTAACTAAAGCCAGCACTCATAGGAAACAATACCTTATAATATCAGACTCCTAGTCTAGCATTATCTAATCCAGCAGAACACTAATAATCATAGGAAGCGGCAATATGAAAGCCAACCAATGCTTTGTGATCAACTTATCTTAACACTAACATACATGGGTTATATCAGACCTTAACGCACAATACAACTGGCCAGCATGAAGCTGATTTTGCAGAGTTAACCAGAGGGGGTATAATATTAATAAAAGGTGGTGAAAGATATGGAAAATGAGAGAGATAGGCAGAGGAAAAGATTCTCAGGTGGAGAGCAGGGGACAGGTAGCAAGGGAAAAAGATGGGTGCGTTCTAGAAACCAGATCTGAGGGAGAGAGTGGCGAGGAACTGTATATAAACTCGCACTAGCTCGAGGCGCGCGGGAAAAAAGCTGTTACAAGTCCTCTAGCCACTAGCAAGGGAGCTAACAGCATGGTAAGGACCTCTCTCCACCAACCTCCACGAGGCAGCCAGCCGTGACGTCATCGAGCGGGACAAAAACACTGCGCGCCCCCCTCTCACTCTGTTCTACTCTCTCTCTCTCTCTCCCAGATCCCATCATTACTAGTTAATGATAAAACATATACTTTACAATTAAATATATAAAGCCTTGACATGGGTGAAAACAAAGAGCCTTTCTGGACTGCCCATGACACGAGCTTTCATATGAAATAAAGCACACTCTAATACATAAACTGTAGCCCCATCCACTGCCCTGGCGATCCTAGCGAGTCACTGTAGGACAAGCCATCCGGTTCTAACGGAGTGGTTAACGTCACACCCCGCCCAAGATTTTTCTCAGAGGCCCCAAGGCTCACAAAAATCTGATGGTTAGAACCCATGCTATATCTCCACTTCCCATCACCCAGCGGCAGTAAAATATCTGGCACAGTTCTTCAACAAAACATTTTTCAAAATTGTAACCCTCCCCAACACCATAGGTTAAATTATATGTAGTTATGCTCCTCAAGAGCGAGCTTCTCTAGCCCAGCATTCTGAGAGGAGTGCAACTCAGAATTACTGCTATAACATACTAAAAAAAATCAACTATCAAAGAAAGAGTTTTTATTTGATTTTTATGTTTATAATTTGTTTATTTCGGCTGCACTATAGGGGCAAGCCTATTTTTTTCTTCTATACCAAACGCTCAACTCCTGCTTTACGACCCAATACGTTGGGCTACAACCGCGAGCCAACAAGCACCAAGCGCAAAATACTATCCAAACTAAAGCAGGAGGCTACCCGTGTGTCAATCTACCCAGGATCATATACCCTTGAACGACCATCTGCAACCACGTTGTCACAACCGGCAATATGGCGTATGTCCAGGTTATATACCAATAACCTTAGCGACCACCTGGTCAGCCTCATATTCCGATTGTGAAACTGGTCCAAGAACTTGAGAGGGTGATGATCTGGGTAAACTACAACGACCGGACCATAGGCTGGAACATAGACCTCGCAATGCCCCAGCGCAAGCACAACCGCCAGCAGCTCCTCCTCGACAACAGAGCAGCTCCCCTGGGCCGAATTATACTTCTCCGAGTAGAAACTAACAGGATGCTCCAGCCCATCATCGTCTTTTTCCACAAGGACGGCACCAGCCCCCACACCACTAGCCTCCGTTGCTAGTTGGAAAGGTAGGCTAAAGTCAGGGGCCCTGAGGATCGGGTGAGTGCACAACAGGTGGTTTACTTCTCTAAACACCTTCTCACACTCAGGCGCCCATTTGAACTTCTTATCCTTCCAGTTATCCTCCACCTGAGCTTGACTGTCCCGTTCTCCTTCTCCACCTTGACTGCTAAACGTCATCACAGGCACAGTGAGAGGCTCAGGGGGGTGCCTCCCATACTCCTTCATGGGATTAACATGACATAACTGATTGCGCTTCCGTCTGTCTGGAGTGGCTACCAAGTAAACCAGGTCCGATAGCTCCTCCACCACCCTATAAGGACCAGCGTACTTCGCGGATAAGGGGTGACCTACAAGGGGCAGTAGAATCAACACCTCCTGACCCACGTGAAACTCCCTGAGTTCAACCTTGAGGTCGTACCTGTCCTTCCTGAGGGCCTGAGAGCTAGTCAAATTACGGCCAGCCAACTCCAGACTGCGCAACATCCGTTCTCGACTGTTGAGGACACACTTCAGCATAGAACAAGGTTTTTCTGCGCCCTCCCATACTTCTTCAACCATATGGAGAGGCCCTCTGACACGGTGTCCAAAGACGAGCTCATTAGGGCTGAATCCCAAACTCTCCCCAGGTACCTCCCGTACAGCAAACAAAACACATGGCAGGCCAAGATCCCAATCCTTCCCACTCTTAAAGCAACAACAACGAAGCACAGATTTCAAGGCTGAGTGCCATCGCTCTAACACACCCTGGCTCTCCGGATGATACGCAGATGACACAACCCCAACAATCCCATGCTGCGGCATTGCTTGAACAAAGAGGCTAGAAGCGAAGTTGGGTCCCTGGACTGACTGATTCCCCTGCGGGCAACCATACCGGGAAAAATACACTAGCAAGCTTCGGACCACCGTCTTCGCCGACCCATTTCTCATAGGGTACGCGTCAGGGTACCTTGTTGCCACATCTCCCGACTGTGCATCACTGTCCTCCTTCAACTCTTTCGTCTTTTTAAGCCCATCCTCTGCCTTTTCCACAACAGTTACTGGGTCTTCTTCAGACTCAATATTTGGTCCTAATACTGAGTCCCCGAGAAGGGCCGTTGATACTAAACTCTCAACCGCATCAACTTCCAACCCCTTCTCGGTACCCTTCCTCCGCTGATCTAAAGATTGTTGACCAGAATGTGCCTCCCTGGATGCAGGATCTCCGGTGACAACACACGCCATAGGCTGCACCGGACACTTCTCAACCCACTCCTGCTCCTCCCTACTCACGTCGGCCGGCTTCTCGGCAACGACCAAGGGTGGAGCCTCAGAAGTAGATCCCGCAAAGTCGTTGCCGAGAAGGAGGTCGACGCCCCCAACAGGTAACTTCTCCACAATTCCTACATCCAGGTCCCGAGTCACACCATCAACTTCCACCTTCATTCTTACAAGCGGGTATGACCTTGTCGCATTAACTCCCTGAACCACAACCACCCGCGCCGTATTGACAGGTTTACCAGTGAAATTTCTCAACAGTGTTTGCGATGCCCCAGTGTCACGCAAAATTCTCACCTCATGTCTTCTACCCCCCCACTCCACACAACCGAGTCCGCTGTGGTCACTAAAGGCATCACGGACAGGGAATAAGCCTTCCGGATCCTTCTGCACTGGCAGTGTATTTACCTCGGAAGAAATGCCTCTAACAAACTCCGATGTCCTCTTGAACACTCCAATGCCGTGAGCAAAAGACACGGCTGCCGGAGGAGGTCGACTAGGGCACTCATTTGCCTTATGACCCTCCTGGTGGCACCTAAAACACATACATTTCGGTTTCGGCTTATACTGTGATGTAAAAGGCCCCTGACTTTTCACATACGGTGTGGTGTAAGGTTTGAATTAAGTTTTAGTTTCATTGCTCTTTTGTTTAAATGTGTCGTTGCTACGGGGAGGAGGAGGATAACGGTCCCTAGCACTTGCATCGTACTTCTGTGAGGACCCGCAACCCCGAATCAACGACAGCCGTAGATAAGCCATTTCTGCTGCTTCTACTAGAAGCAGCTAATAAGGCGTACGGTCCGGACGGTGTTCCTCCTGTTGTTCTCAAAAACTGTGCTTCCGTGCTGACTCCCTGCCTAGGCAAACTCTTTCGTCTCTGTCTATCCTCTAACGTCTTCCCTTCATGCTGGAAGTTTGCTCACATTCAACCTGTCCCAAAGAAGGGTGACCGCTCTCAACCCTCCAACTATCGTCCAATTGCTCTTATCTCCTGTCTTTCTAAAGTTTTTGAAACTATTCTTGCTTCCAAATTTCTAAAGCATTTCTCTTCTCATAATCTGCTCTCAGATCGCCAGTATGGCTTCCTTAAGGGTTGCTCTACTGGTGATCTTCTTTCATATCTTACTAACTCTTGGTCATCCTCCTTTCGGGACTTCGGTGAGACTTTTTCTATTGCACTAGACATATCGAAAGCCTTCGATAGAGTCTGGCATAAATCTTTAATTTCTAAACTACCCTCCTTCGGTTTCTATCCCTCCATCTGTGCCTTTGTCTCTAATTTCCTTTCCGGCCGTTCCATAGCTGCGGTTGTGGACGGCCATTGTTCACTTCCTCACCCTATAAACTCCGGTGTTCCTCAGGGCTCTGTCCTATCTCCTATTCTCTTTCTAATTTTTATAAATGATCTCCTTAACTGTACCTTAATTCCCATCCATTCATACGCAGACGACTCAACCTTACACTACTCCATTAGTTTTTCAGAACGCCCCAGCCAGCAATCCCTCAACGACAAACGTAATGAAGCCATAGAACTCTTAAATTCTGATCTAAATACTATTTCCAATTGGGGCAGAGAAAACCTTGTTAACTTTAATGCTTCCAAAACCCAATTTCTCCATCTATCTACCCGTCAGGATCTCCCAGCGGACTATCCCTTATTCTTCAACAATACAAAAATCAACCCTTCATCTTCTCTCAATATTCTTGGTGTCTCTTTTTCTTCTGCTCTCATTTGGAAGGACCATATTACCAGTCTTGCTAAGGCAGCCTCCCAGAAGCTGGGTGTGCTCAACCGCCTTAGGGGGTTCTTTTCCCCTGCACAGCTTCTTGCTCTGTACAGGGGCATAGTGCGCCCTTGTATTGAGTATTGTTCACATGTGTGGGGAGGTTCCTCTCACACCGCTCTCCTAGACAAAGTTGAAAGGAAGGCCTTTCGTATCATTAACTCCCGTCCACTCACCAACTCTCTGCAATCTCTCTCTCTCCGCCGCAATGTTGCATCTCTCTCTCGCTATTCTATCGCTACTATAATAATCAGTGTTCCTCAGAGCTATCCCAGTGCATACCACCTCCTTTACGTAGGGCACGTGGTACCCGTCTTGCAACTCAATCCCACCCCTACTCTGTGCAACTCTCCAACCCAAGAGTGAAACGTTACTCTCAAACTTTCTTCTACTCAACATCTGAGCTCTGGAACTCTCTCCCAGAATCAGTCTTTCCCTCTTCCTATGACTTAAATTGCTTCAAACTCCGTGTGTCCAGGCATTTTGGCTCGAACGTCCCTTGATTTTGGCCCTGTCACTCTTTCAACTATGGGGGAGGCACTCGCTATAGGCAGTTATGCCTTTTGCCTCCCTCAATCACATAGAAAAAAAAAAAAAAAAAAAAAAAGAGTTCTTGGGTTTTTCTCCTTCAAGTTCAAAGTTAGATCACCGCCCATGCTCTTAAAGAACTGCTCCAACATACTTAACTGCTTAATTTCATCAAATGTTGTGACCTTCTCAGATCGGAGCCAGTTCCCCATAGCATCGGACAAGTCCCGGGCGTGTTCCAAAAAGGTGCTATCTCCTCCCTTAGTTACACCCCGGAAC
This sequence comes from Paralithodes platypus, assembly GCA_032716605.1. NCBI lineage: Eukaryota > Metazoa > Arthropoda > Malacostraca > Decapoda > Lithodidae > Paralithodes > Paralithodes platypus. Next base: position 14,127,880 of record CM064505.1, read on the forward strand.
TTCAAACGATACGTTTCTGGTTGCAGTTCGGAAGCCCTCAGGACAGCCTCCTTGAGATCCTCATACACAATACATGACTCCAAAGGTAATGCATCGTAGGCTTTAAGACCGTTGCCTATTAATCTAGAGGATACAAGTGCTGCCCATTTATTCTCTGGCCACTGGTGTTCCTGGCACTTCTTCTCAAAGCGTGTGAAAAATTCTGTTACACCACTCTCATCAAACACCGGAACCAGTTTCAATAAGTGCGGGAGAGACTGCTCATGAACACGGTTACCAGCCCCAAGTCGCTGTCCCGTTGCCTCTACTCGCGACTTCTCTACATCCATGTCGGCACAGTACCTAGTCGACTCTAAATCAGCTTGGATTTTTGCTAGCTCTATGTGCTGGTGACTTTTTCTCTCTTCTATCTTGGCTAATTCTAATTGCTGCTGAAGCTCACATGCCCTTTGTTGCTGTTGAACCTCAGATACCCTGATAGCCTTTCTCTCTTCGATCTTAGCTAATTCGAGCTGAAACAATAATTCTGGAGTTAACCCTTGAGGAGGTGAAGGTGCTACAATGTTTGAAATTACCGGTGGTCCACCCAGGGGCAACCCCCCCTGCCAGTCACCACCCAACTGTGGAAGCGTACCCGGGGTCGGCAAACTACTGGGATGGCTGGACGTCGAGTGTAGGGGAAGCATGGCCGAAGGGCTCTGAGCACTCAACCCATCTCGCTCACCAGTCACCCTGCCCAGTACACACGTTATCCAGTTATCCCTGGTCATGCTGCTAGTAACCACATGACCGATAGCTGTGGCCAGGCATTGAAGACCGTACCGATTCACACCCTCCAGTAACAGGCCATTGCAAAAATATCCTAACATCCTCCTCACAGTTCACCCGATTAACCCTTTCATCATACTGCTGTTCCTCAGTTTCGACATTACGTACTGTGTCTCCATTCTCCTCTGATCCGGTATAAGACATGATGCTCACAAAAATTTCCCACCTCAATATTCAGAAAAGAAGTACCCCAAACTCTTATACCTCAATATACACACAAAAATTCTCGGAAATACTCAAGGGCTATACTATGTTGCAAAAACAAATTATTCTTGCTGATCCCCGCAAAACAACAAATGTTCCCTGCTAATAAATGTAGGTTCACCAAATCCTAGGTAAGGTCGCCATTTGTTACGACTGGGGTTCAAATATATCAGGGCTCTTATTCATTGGACTAGTAATGGCATAAATGCTACAACGGAAAGCGCTAGCTCCAACCTCTGATGTATATTCCCAGTGAACAAAGAACACAAATACTCTACAGAGTTCTATATGCAATAATAGGCTATCAAACTCTCAATAAATGTGCGTCTACTCTAGGCTTAATGTTATGTGAAAACAGCCTATTACTACCTATAACCGAAGGTGCTTGGTTATGGTATGCAAAGTAAGGTGGTAAGAGAAGTTACAGCTTACGTTACTTTAATCAATAAATGTCAGGCACTCCTGCATGAAAGAAAGTGCACTAAAGTCCTTCAACACTAACAAGGAATCTTCTTTAAATGTTAAATGCTATAAAGATGCTCGTATCGGAAATGGAACCCAAAAAGGCAGGCAGCGGAACAATGCTCGTGCTGGCTATGCACACAAAAAGGCAGAATATATAATGCCGTCAGAGCCAAGAATATCCTAAACACTACAACAATAATAATAATCGCCACGACAATGCAGTATTCCTATCAACAAAAAGAGCCTAAGTCGTTTGTGTCTCCATACATCAAACTAGGCTGCGAAATGCTTGTGTAATCATAAATGGGTATGCATAAAAAGAGTAATTGGTTTAATATACTTAATGTCTACTATGATTGATGAAGTCTAGCTAGAGTCAATGATACGAGATACTGGTGCGCATGGCATGCCGCATAGCCTAGTGTAAATCACAAGTCTGTGCGTCAAATATTACGTTATAGGGAAGGGTAGCTCTCTTGAGAAACCATAATACCGAAGTATTAAGCGTTCTCCTGGCGTACCTCAAAGACAAACAACGAGCTTAGAACAGTGCAGAATGGTATAGGCAAAAAACCCTCATTCGTGCATGCTCTACTCTCAATGGCACACAGACTAGAATTTACTCAATCAACTCCAGTTCTCAGGTATGTTGTGCAGCTTTTAACTAAAGCCAGCACTCATAGGAAACAATACCTTATAATATCAGACTCCTAGTCTAGCATTATCTAATCCAGCAGAACACTAATAATCATAGGAAGTGGCAATATGAAAGCCATCCAATGCTTCGTGATCAACTTATCTTAACACTAACATACATGGGTTATATCAGACCTTAACGCACAATACAACTGGCCAGCATGAAGCTGATTTTGCAGAGTTAACCAGAGGGGGTATAATATTAATAAAAGGTGGTGAAAGATATGGAAAATGAGAGAGATAGGCAGAGGAAAAGATTCTCAGGTGCAGCGCAGGGGACAGGTAGCAAGGGAAAAAGATGGGTGCGTTCTAGAAACCAGATCTGAGGGAGAGAGTGGCGAGGAACTGTATATATACTCGCTCTAGCTCGAGGCGCGTGGGAAAAAAACGGTTACAAGTCCTCTAGCCACTAGCAAGGGAGCTAGCAGCATGGTAAGGACCTCTCTCCACCAACCCCCACGAGGCAGCCAGCCGTGACGTCATCGAGCGGGACAAAAACACTGCGCGCCCCCTCTCACTCTGTTCTACTCTCTCTCTCTCTCCCAGATCCCATCATTACTAGTTAATGATAAAACATATACTTTACAATTAAATATATAAAGCCTTGACATGGGTGAAAACAAAGAGCCTTTCTGGACTGCCCATGACACGAGCTTTCATATGAAATAAAGCACACTCTAATACATAAACTGTAGCCCCATCCACTGCCCTGGCGATCCTAGCGAGTCACTGTAGGACAAGCCATGCGGTTCTAACGGAGTGGTTAACGTCACACCTTCCTTTTAACTTTGTCTAGGAGAGCGGTGTGAGAGGAACCTCCCCACACATGTACAATACTCAATACAAGGACGCACTATGCCCCTGTACAGAGCAAGAAGTTGTGCAGGGGAAAAGAACCCCATAAGGCGGTTGAGCACACCCAGCTTCTGGGAGGCTGCCTTAGCAAGACTGGTAATATGGTCCTTCCAACTGAGAGCAGAAGAAAAAAAGAGACATTATCCATATAATCATATCCTGAAGCTTGGCATACCTTTTATGGGACACCCTTGCCCATTCTTCTCATCTACTCCCTGGTACCAAATTGGTCTCAGAAACGCGGATATTTTCAGTGGAATATCCTTAATGATTTCTACATTTCATACACCGTAGCATTTTGATATCATCTGTTTTCTTAATTAACTGGTTAATAATTTTATTATAGTCTGTTGTCGAATATCTACTGCATTACTTTCTTATACAACATTGTAATAACATTAAATGATTTAATAGATTATTATTGTTCTTCTTTCGGCTGCTCCTCTGAGGGGTCGCCACAGCGGATCGCTCGTCTCCATCTCACCCTGTCCCCTGCACTTTCGTCACACCAACCACCTCACTGCATCCATGACCCTCCTCTTTTTCTTTTACCTGTTAGCTGCGTCCCAAGCATCCTTCTCACAACATACTCCGCATCCCTCCTCTGGACATGTCCAAACCACCTCAATCTTGCCTCTCTCGCTTTGTCCCCAAGCCGTCGTACATGCGTTGTCCCTCTAATATACTAATTTATAATTCCGTACATCCTTGTCACTCCCAACGAAAATCGCAGCATCTTCAAATCTGCTACCTCCAACTCTGCCTCCTGAATGTTTGGCAATGCCTACTCCATACCGTACAACATAGCTGGTCACACTTTCGTCTTGTATACTATTCCCTTTCACTCTTGCAACTCTTCTATCGCAGATTACTTATGTCACCCATCTCCGCCCACTCCACCCGGCCTGCACTCTCTTGCTTATTTTCTCTACCACACTCTCCGGTACTTTGAACTGTTGACTTTAAGTATTTAGAATAATACATTATTATTGTTAAGGATTTTAATCGATTAGGTTGTATCTATTGCTTATGAGAAAATGCACGGTGTACCTTTCCGAAATAATATATGTATGCAACTGATTAAAGTGTGAGAGTTAGATAATGAGACGTATGGAGGTATCTACCTAGCCAGCAAGCTTCATAGATAGATACAAAGATAGGTCGAGAGAGACAGAATCATAATCCTATCAGCAGCAATTAGTGTTGAAATAAAAGGGGGAGTTGGTAATCTAATTATAAGTGAGTCGAGGGGTGTGAGATATGATTATGCAAATACATTTAACTCTTTATGTATGATCTATTTTGGTGTTTTCTGTTGTTTACATTTTATTATGGGTTACAGTAGAAACATTCAAGTCATCATAAGACAAATTTCTATTTTTTTTTACATCATATTGTATAATATCCTAACAGAGCTTTGGAAATTAATGTCATTCTACGAACTATCTTCTCTTAACTTGAGTTAGCCTTGCCCAATTGTAAAATAGAAAATGTACACATATGTCAATGCACAGCTCAATGTCACAGTTATCACCTAGAGGAGAACATGGACACTGATTTGTCCAACAATTTTAAACATCTTAGAGGAATTGTCGTAATATTGGAATTGTTATTGCTTAAATTGAACTTGATCTTTAACAATTATCGACAGTATAGCTTTGTCCTTCATTCATGATATTTATGAAGGATGATATTATTTTCAGTTAATTATATCTCATATATGAATACATTGTGTTTTCTACAATGTCTCTCTGCACATATTGGGTGAGTAACATTCCGAGACGTTCTTTAAAGGTTTCTCCGGGCAACATCCTGAGAAGTTTTCCCTTAGAAATTTCCCCCCTGAAAGCAGTAAAAAGGAATTGTTCGTAATATTATTATATTGTACCCAAAGCAAACAATTCTGTCAAGTGTCATCACTTTTTGTTTAACTACCGTGGCAGTATAATCGTTGGATGTAATATCGATGTAAAGTGGGAAATTCACATTGTAGTAAATAGGAAAGGGAAACAGTTAACCAAGTTAACACATACAGTCATTTAATTGACATATGTATGGAATGAAATAGAGAAGCTTGTAGCCAACAAGGTACGATAGAAAAGTGGGAAGAAACTTCTCTCCAACAGAGAACGAACTCTGGGACATGTTTATGAAAATAATGACTTTTTAAGTCTCATTATGTTTTTGCTGTCACCACTATAAATTATTATTATTGTCAAAGTTGGGAAATTATGTATTTTTATGTTGATTTTGTCTCTCCCAGTTTTGTGTGTGGCTTAAAGGGAGTGGCTGTTTTTGGTCTATTAATTAATTTATTATGTTTTTGTTTTTGTTTCCTCGCTAGACCTCCCTCATACTTAGAAGAAAAAAAACCTAGATCGCCCTTCAAGATAAATTTGTAAATTTTTCGGTAGAAAAATGCCCCGGCCAAAGGCTGATTCCTCTTATTATTACAGGCTCACATTCGCTCGCCAGGTAAAACTCGACACTAAATGACACGATAGGGCTTAAATTTGACAATGAAATGGAGCTAAAGGTGAAATCGCCAAAGTAATAGGCTGAACGTCCTAAAATGTCAAAACTAATGGGGCTATACATGAGGGAGAAAGGGGTCGAGAAAAACGACCCATCTCACTTTAATGCAGGTATAATACATTCCTTGCCATTGTTTTCACGAATTGTTCTCAAAGTTCATAACCAAGTTGCTTATAATTCAATATGTTACGGATTCAATTTAGAGGCTCCAGTCCTCGTGTTCCTGTTCACAACACGTCCAAAATAAAATATATTTGACCATAACCATATTTATTGAAGAACGTTGTTGTATTAGCAGTAGAAAACAAGGTACCATATAATATTGTTCATATTGCTAGTGTGCCGTTTAATTGAAGAGTCGTACACCATACGCTGAAATAAACATTTTGAATGCTAGACAACGGATGGCGTAATATATGCTGTTGTCTCCCTAGTTTCTCAAACATTGTTTAATAGTAAATGTGTATTTTAGTTTTGGTTGAACTTATTTTGTGTAACGTATACCGTGTTCATATTGTATTATGGGCAGTTGTCCTTAATAGACCCTCACCCGTGAACAGGTGCAAGCTATTATTATAATTGAGTGAGTTACCTCGGCATATGAAAGCATATGAAGGTGTTCATTCGCGGTCACCCCCTTTCGGGGAGTACGGCGACTGTCAATAGATAGATAGATATTGTACCAAAGTTACCTAACATGAACAATGTTCTGGTCTATGCCTGTATGTTTTTGCGATTCCAGCAAACAAAGTAAACAAATTGTCTAATACCAATATATTAATTTACACTAATTTTACAAAGTGTTGTTATATATGTAACCATTAACCTAAAGCAAAAGAGATAATAAGTTAAATCCGAAATTGGATACACAACTTTCTTGTCAACCGGAGGCAATCAGTAACCTTCGGATGTCAATATTTCAGTTCCCCAAGGAACAATGCTTGCACCTCCTCTCTTTAGCGTTCTGATTCATGACATAGATGCTAACATAAGACACACTGCCTTCCTTTGCAGATGACACAAAACTACTGTATGATAATAAACACACAGGAAGACACCAGCGGCTTTAGGTGGACATAAACGGGATCATTGGGATGCTCTATTGGATTTAGGAAAACAACATGCAGTTTAATTAATACAAATATGGGAGTCATAGAACATAACCAGGTCAAAGTTGTAGATGTGATACAGCTAACAGTATGATTCTACATTAATTTAGAATGTGCAGTGAGTTGCCAATGATAACGATCTTCAAATCACTGGTTCTAACATATTAACATCCTCATACAAAGAAACGTCACCTCACACCAACATTCTACACTATTTGGAGCCTTTAAATTTAAGATCACAGCAGCTGTACTAAATGTGGAAGGGAGCGGTACTTAATAATATAAACATAGAAAATCAAAGAGGGTATAGTACTATATCTACATAACCCGATAGTCAGGGAGTTAATTGATAGGAGAGACAGTGAATACGATATTCCCAGGATGAAAAATTAGCGGACTATGGGCTCCTTGCGAGAGGCATGGTTGTCACAGTCATATAGGAGCACGTTTCTTCAACAAATTCCCACAGTCAGTAAGAAACAAGAGGGGCGTCTCAAACAACTTCAAAAGAGCCTTCGATGTTGAGTTTCAAACGGTGCCTGATGAGCCCATCTTCGCAAGGAAGCTGGCTGCCCCTTCGAACAGTCTGCTGCACCAAATCAACCCAACAAGAAAGACGGCGCACTTGTCAATACCAACCCTACCATAGGTGACCATAAGTTTTTTTTTTGTTTTTTTTTTCTATGTGATTGAGGGAGGCAAAAGGCATAACTGCCTATAGCGAGTGCCTCCCCCATAGTTGAAAGAGTGACACGGCCAAAATCAAGGGACGTTCGAGCCAAAATGCCTGGACACACGGAGTTTGAAGCAATTTAAGTCATAGGAAGAGGGAAAGACTGATTCTGGGAGAGAGTTCCAGAGCTCAGCTGTTGAGTAGAAGAAAGTTTGAGAGAAACGTTTCACTCTTGGGTTGGAGAGTTGTACAGAGTAGGGGTGGGATTGAGTTGCAAGACGGGTACCACGTGCCCTACGTAAAGGAGGTGGTATGCACTGGGATAGCACTGAGGAACACTGATTATTATAGTAGCGATAGAATAGCGAGAGAGATGCAACATTGCGGCGGAGAGAGAGAGATTGCAGAGAGTTGGTGAGTGGACGGGAGTTAATGATACGAAAGGCCTTCCTTTCAACTTTGTCTAGGAGAGCGGTGTGAGAGGAACCTCCCCACACATGTGAACAATACTCAATACAAGGGCGCACTATGCCCCTGTACAGAGCAAGAAGCTGTGCAGGGGAAAAGAACCCCCTAAGGCGGTTGAGCACACCCAGTTTCTGGGAGGCTGCCTTAGCAAGACTGGTAATATGGTCCTTCCAAATGAGAGCAGAAGAAAAAGAGACACCAAGAATATTGAGAGAAGATGAAGGGTTGATTTTTGTATTGTTGAAGAATAAGGGATAGTCCGCTGGGAGATCCTTACGGGTAGATAGATGGAGAAATTGGGTTTTGGAAGCATTAAAGTTAACAAGGTTTTCTCTGCCCCAATTGGAAATAGTATTTAGATCAGAATTTAAGAGTTCTATGGCTTCATTACGTTTGTCATTGAGGGATTGCTGGCTGGGGCGTTCTGAAAAAACTAATGGAGTAGTGTAAGGTTGAGTCGTCTGCGTATGAATGGATGGGAATTAAGGTACAGTTAAGGAGATCATTTATAAAAATTATAAAGAGAATAGGAGATAGGACAGAGCCCTGAGGAACACCGGAGTTTATAGGGTGAGGAAGTGATCAATGGCCGTCCACAACCGCAGCTATGGAACGGCCGGAAAGGAAATTAGAGACAAAGGCACAGATGGAGGGATAGAAACCGAAGGAGGGTAGTTTAGAAATTAAAGATGTATGCCAGACTCTATCGAAGGCTTTCGATATGTCTAGTGCAATAGAAAAGTAGGAGACCCTTGTCCACCTACCTGTCTGTCTGTGAGTTTGCAAAATATATCAAATAGATGAATGGATGATATTTGGTCAGCATACTCATTTAGTACAATAAATGATCTGATTTTTGGTTAGCACTAGATAATGTATCTGCCTCCCACTCCCCCGTTTTCCCCTCAAATGGCACCTTGACAGGTTGTCTTTGATATAAACGAAACTTGAGGTACTATGTCCTGGTTTGTTGCTGACTTTCCACAGCAATTATTGTTAATACGGCATTATGAACAAATTCTTTTGTATGAAATAAATGTTTTGGTCAATGCTCCATTAACTTAAGTGATCGATGCTTTCAGTATGTCTGTATATATGCCTAATAGCTCGAGCATTAAGAATGAAAGTTCAACGAGACTAGGTCAGTCACTTGATTTGGTTCGTGATAGAAACAGGCACATTAATCTAAATTATAATACTACTTCGATAAATATAGCTTTACTTAACCCATCCAAAATCAGATAACACAATTATTGACTAGGTCAAAGCATCTCGACTGAGAACGAACATTAGTTGTTGCTGGACAACAAATTCTAGTTTACTATTCTCACACCTACACCTTCTCATCTCCCTCCTCATCTCTGTCTCGATGCTGAAAATCGCATATTTAACCAATGAATCAAGTTGAGCGGGAGGGGGGGGGGGGGCATGCCTGAATTTGTGCGGTACAGGGGAGATAGGGCTTATTTCTTTCTGCATTAGCCCTTGCAATGAAACAAGCAACATAGCTGCCCTTATTAAATACCATTTACCAAATATAGACCGGATTCATATTTTCATGTTGTCAGCATAAACTATAGTTCAAATGAGTAAATTGTTTGCCAGCACTCTTAGTAAGGAACTTATAAATGATGTATATCGTGACTTCAACATGGTCAGTAAGTAAAATCATTCAAAAGGCAAGGTCAGTTTTAGTGTCAGGCGCTTCATTCCTTTGTAAAGTATACAACGAAAAATGCCCTGCTATCTTTAAAAGGATATTTGTAAAATACATATGGCATATCTTAACTACAGCTAGACACATATAAAACATATGCATAAAACAGTTATTTGTATTGCCCACTATTTCACAGGTCAGGAAACAGGGCCATGACATGCCTATCATCTGATATAACAATTGTTTTCTGACTGGGGCAGAGAAAGTCTTGTCACTTTAAATGCCTCCAAGGCCCAATTTCTCCCTCTATCTACCCGTCGTAATCCTCAATAAGACTATCAGTTGCTCTTCAACAATACACAAACCAACCATTAATTTTCTCTCAATATTCTTACTGTATCTCATCTGACCTTTCTTTTAAAAATCATATTACCACTCTTGCTAAAACAGCTTCCCAGAAGTTAGGTGTGCTCAACCGTGTCTGTGGATTCTTCACACCCGCACAGCTTCTTGCTCTGTATAGGGGCACAGTTCGCCCATGTATCAAGTATTGTTCACATGTGTGGGGAGGTTCCACACATACCGCACTTCTCGAAAGAGTAGTCAAAAGCATTTTGCCTCATCAACTCGCTTCCTCTTACTAGTTCCCAACAATCTCTTTTTACACGCCATAATGTTGCATCCCTTTCACCTTCTCTACTGCTTTCACAACAGTGTTATTCAGCTCTCTCAGTGCATACATGCTCCCTTGCGAGGCACTCCGAGTGCGAGGCACCCAAATTTCAACACACTGCCACTCCTATACTGTCCAGCTCTCAAACCCAAGAGTTGGCAAGTTTTCTGTCTTTCTCCTACTCAATAGGTGAACTCTGGAATCTTTTCTGCATTCTATGACTTAGACTGCATTAAGCTTTGTGTATCCAGGCATTTTGACCCCAACGTCCCTTGAATTTGGCTCTCTGTCACTATTTTGACTTTGTGGGAGACACTCGTTACAGCCAACCTGCCTTATGTCTCCTTCATACACATTCACGAAAGTTCATTATAACTGTGAACTTCGACACAGTTATAGCTCTGAAACCATACAAGAACGATTAAGCTTGGTTATGGTATGTGTCAAATCAATATACAGTTTGTCCTATACTTTACGGTTAGTTTTACATTATATGGTACAGTAATTAGTCTATTTCTAAGACGCCAACGGTCAAAATATTGGACTTCCGTGACATTCATATTAACTGTATAGTTCAATGATGTGGGTTATTATGTAACCAATATCCATGGTCTCCTTGCATATATTCAGACTCTCCCGAGGCATTGCCATGTAAATTTATGACATGGACATCCCCTTGTTGGGGTATTCAGAAAAACACAAATCTAGAATCTAGCAATTTTTTTCCTAAATATGAGTTAGTGCTGCTGCACAGACAATATGTTTTACAGATGACCAACCAGAGGGGTCATCCAAACAACCACAACTTAATCTGGCAGCAGCGTAATCTTGATTTGAAAGACCCGCCTGTGGTGTGAATTAATGCCGAAAAGTAGCCCTCATAAATCGTAATGTAATGTACACTCGGATACCATAGTCTCTAGCCCACTCATACAAAATCGTGGAACCCCTATGTTTTTCTTTATGCAATTATATCTATCTGGATTGTTTTTTGCATAGAACTCGCTTTTCAAAAAATAGGATATATAGTTGTATATATGAGATGTATATAACATTATATTAATACATATTTTTCCAGAGATATACTTCCATAGTTAGAAATAGATGAAGTCCACGAATATTTAGGATTGGCTAGAGACTATGGTATCCGAGCGTACAACACCCGCGCACCATTGTTTTTGTCTAGTATGTGGTAGACGAGGAAGCGGACGAATTACATAAAATCCATTATATCTCACTTATAAAGCAATATTATTGTACCACAAGGCATGTGTCAAGAATTGGGACCCAGATATTAGGTGTTGGGGAAGAATAACGTACGTCAATGCAGGGTCCAGAGAATATAGGGTCAACCCACCGCTCAAAGAAAACGCGCTGTCTTTCGCGCATGACATGACGTCATTCTCCCCACAGTGGGGACAGAGGCTAGGGGTCAGTGGGAGTTCGGTCAGTTCATTCACTTTGAGAACTCAATCACGAACATACAGGTGAAACAAAGCGGATGTTTTATAATTCTAGTTGTGTGTGGTATGATAATGATTTGGAATTATGAATGCTAAGATACCTATCTTGAAATATATAGCATAAAAACAATGATGTTAGTTACTATACAGTTAACCCATAAAGTACCGGTGATGTCCTTTTCTTTATAGTGTAGCCACTATTAGACCATTGTATTCAGATTAGGAAGGACCTCTAGCAATAATATGGCTTCCAACTATCTCAACCAACCTTTTTAACTACCGTTGATCCTTCCGAAGCTGCATAATATCGTATTAATATATCCTAGCTAGAATACAATATAACAAACGTAGCTGGTACTCAAAGGCTTAACTAACAACATCAGAAGTTGAGACTATTACAATGTGTGTGTGTGTGTGTGTGTATTTACCTATTTGCCTATTTGTAGTTTACAGGAATTGAGCAGCGATCGTGTTGTCCTGTCTTAGTTACTTTATAATCAATCCATTTTACTTAGAAAAGTATCGTAATGGATATTCCCAGTTCCCAGTATTTTGGACTAACATGTGTGTGTGTGTGTGTGTATTTACATATTTGTAGTTTACAGGAATTGAGCAGTGTGTGTGTGTGTGTGAATTGAATTGAGTTTATTTTGCTCAGACTTTTACAAAAAGTATGGAGCACAGCCCCTTACATGCTACACATGTACAATATGCCTTTGCTAACTAAATTAGCGTACACGTAAATACACTGGTACATCTTAAGCAAACTATATTAAATGTCCTAAGACTTGATCTATCTATACATAGTAAACGTTCTTTTGAGAAGAGGTGACAGATTCCTCATACATTTTAAGTTAGTATTATTCATTAACAGTATATGCCTGTATTTATACTGTGTTGGGTTATGCTTGTAGTAATGAGAAATATATCTATTCCTTAACTGTACAATATCCTCATTTTGACATATAAACAACAAATGATATTCGTCCCGCACCACATTCTCATTACATTTAGTACCGGTACATACCCTGTCTTCTCTATCAATATTTATGTGTCTACCAGTATTAACTGGTAATTTATTATTACTTGCTCTCAGTTTACTTATAGCTAGTCTCTCTCCCTTATCCAATTTCGCAAGTTAATCCTCCATACTGAAGACAAATGTATAAGTTCTATAGCTACTACAAATGGCCCTACTTGACAAATTACTATTCCATTTTGTTATCCGTTGATCTTTAAGCTGTTGTTCTATTGCCAATCTGAACCAGGCTGGGGTTATTACATTGTGTGACAACCAGACTCCAGACATCCCACAGTCATTACAACTACTTTTAACACAATTCAACCAAGGTGAAGTATAAATACCAACCTGATCCAAATGTAACAAACACTTGTACATTATATAACTTAACTTACCGTACTTGTTTTACCAGTAATTAATCTCACCCAGTAACCAATCATTGAAAACTTAATATTTATGTCTATAGGATATTCACCAAGTTCACCATACAACATGTCATTACTAGTATACTTATGAACATGTAATCTATGCTTTAAAAACCTCAAATGAAGCTGTTCTCATTTTCTAATAACATAATGTCCCCATACCTCAGCAGCATACAGTACAACATAACTGATCTAAACATTAATTTAAACAATTCCAGCTGTATATCAACTGGTAAATTAAATTTTCTGCATTTATTAATCAATGAATACATAGCCCTTGTAGCTTGCTGTTTTAATTATAATTTTAATGTGGGTGTGATAATTTGGCAGCTGGTAATATGACAGTAGAAACAATCATCAGCTTAACATGGGCAAGGTAGAATTCAAAAGCGCGCGCGCGCACACACACACACACACAGTTTGTAAAATGCAGTGCGTGTGTGTGTGTGAGTATGACGTTAGGAAAACTATTCTTCTTAACATTGACAAGCTAGAATTAACCCCAACCCACACACACACAAGCACACTGTTTATAAAATGTAGTGCGTGTGTGTGACTGTGTGTATGACGTTAGGAAAAATATTCAGCTTAACATTGACAAGCTAGAAACTAACCCCAACCCACACACACACATGAGTTTGTAAAATGCATGTGTGTGTGTGTATGTGTGTGTTAGTGAGTGTGCGTAAGTGTATGTGCGTGCGTGAGTGTGTGTGTGTGAGTGTGTGTGTGTGTGAGTGAGTGTGCATAAGTATGTGTGTGTGTCCCTTCTACTTGGCGGAAAATTCATAGGGCATTAAAAAGATGATCAGCTTAACATTGACAAGCTAGAATTCAACACACACACTCATGGTTTGTAAAATGCAGTCCTTTTGTCATGATAAAGGTGAGCAAGATACGCATACACAAACACTCATTCCCACTATCCCATACACACATACACTCACATATTTTCACTCAGATCAACACACACACACACACATCACCGCTTGTCCACACACACAAACACAAGTCTGTGTGCGTGTTTGTGTGTGTGTCCGTTCCTTCACTAATGACATTATAATATGCCCTTCCTTAGGAATAAGTAGCCCCTAATCAGGTATCAACCACTCCCACTCTCTCTCTCTCTCTCATATGAAGTTAATGTAAGCACTTTCTTGGTGTAGCCTATAGCCTATATGTTATTCATTGGTGTGCTCGCTATCATCCATAATATATTACCTCATATTTATGCACATTTAATTGTAAACTATACTAAGATTGATATATTTTAATGTTTTCTTTTGTCCTGTAACATTAAATAAGATGCTATATACACGCATAGTTCAATATATCACAAAAACAAGATGTCTTATATGAGGGGTTCAGGCAGAGCGTGGGGCCTGTGACGTCACTCATTCACAGGTACCTGCGCGTGGGTTGACCCTATATTCTCTGGACCCTGCGTCAATGTATCAGGTCAGTGGATCGGGAGTGAGAGAGGGGAGGGAGGGAGGGTGATATGGCTCCCTCCCTCCCCTTGTTATGGATCGGTGTTTGCAAGCTTGGTTCAATGCAAGTACTTTCTTACTCGCTCATTCGTAAACGTATATAGTATATGGGATACATTGGATGTATGTGGTGTTGAGGGATGATCCCAGAGCTCTGCCATCGCTTCCACTATAATAAAGGTGTGTGAGGTGTCAATAGTTGCTACATAGGCCTATTCCTGATCCAATTTGAAGCCGCCTAAACCTGTTGGCACAGTTTTTGTGCGTTTTTAAAAGTCTCACTTACGAAAGGTTTGTCATCGTCACCTAGGAGAACTTTCTGGAAAGCTCATCACGCTCCCCGTTTTAATAAATGTTACTAGTTCCACCTTATACCATTCTTGCTATTCAACAAGTTCGTCAGTGATAACCAGTATATCTGATGTTGCTTACTATCCTATGTAATTATGTGCAATATTATTTTAAGAAAGAGTTAACCCAAATTCAGTCTATTACAAGAAGATATGAACCCCTTTCACAAAATTTATGTTGCTCTGATTTGAATGCAAGTACAGTACATGGTTTAACTGAAAAGGCTTGCCTAAGGAGTATGTTGCGTAGATAAATGTTTAGCGCAAACTGAATTGAAATAATTACCCAGAATATACATATCTTACTAACTCTTGGTCATCCTCCTTCTGGGACTTTAGTGAGACCGTTTCTATTGCGCTAGACATATCGAAGGCCTTTGATAGAGTCTGGCACAAATCTTTAATTTCTAAACTACCCTCCTTCGGTTTCTATCCCTCCATCAGTGCTTTTATCTTCAATTTCTGTTCTGGCCGTTCCATCGCTGCGGTTGTGGACGGACATTGTTCACTTCCTCAACCTATCAACTCCGGTGTTCCTCAGGGTTCTGTCCTATTTCCAATTATCTTTCTAATACTCATTAATGATCTTCTTAACTCTACCTCCAGTCCTATCCTTTCATATGCTGATGATTCTACCTTACACTATTAAACTAGTTTTCCAAATAAAAACAAACAAGCAAGCACTCAAAAAATCATGCGAAGATGCCATAAAACACTTAAATTCTGACCTTTCAACCATTTCCATTTGGGGCAGAGAAAATCTTATTACCTTCAATGCTTCCAAAACCCAATTTCTCCATGTATCTACCCGTACAGAACTCTCACAGGACTATCCCTTATACTTCAACAATACACAAATCATACCTTCATCTTCTCTCAGTATTCTAAGAATCTCTTTCTCTCCTGATCTCACTTGGAAAGACCATATTACCACCCTTGTTAAAACAGCTTGTCAGAAGCTGAGTGTGCTCAACCACCTCCGGGGGTTCTTTACCCCTGCACAGCTTCTTGCTCTGTACAAGGGCTCAGTGCATCCATGTATTGAGTATTGTTCGCATGTGTGAGGAGGATCCTCTCACACAGCACTTCTTGACAAAGTAGAAAAGAAAGCCTTTCGTCTCATTAACTCACGTCCACTCACTGACTCTTTGTAATCTCTCTCTCTTCGCCGCAGTGTTGCATCTCTCTCGCTATTCTACCGCTATTACAATAATCAATGTTCCTCAGAGCTCTCATGATGTATACCACCTCCTCTACGTAGAGTACGTAGCACCCCTCTTGCAACACAATCCCATCCCTACTCTGTGCAACTCTCAAATCCAAGAGAGAAACGATATTCTCAAACCTTCTTCTATCAACAGCTGAGCTCTGGAACTCTCTCTCTGAATTCATCTTTCCCTCATCCTATGAATTAAATTGCTGCAAATCTCCGTGTGTCCAGGCATTTTGGCTCGAACTTTCCTGGATGTTGGTCCTGTCACTCTTTCAACTTGGGGAAGGACTCGTTACAGGCAGTTCTGCCTTTTGTCTCCCTCATCCACATAGACAAAAACAAAAAAGACACAGTCAATAATTCACCGACCAAATTTAAGAAAGCAAATAGTTTAGAAAGTGTTCCTCAACATTCCCCCATTGTCTGAAATAAACCATAATTATTATACTATTAACTTTACGGCGAACGTGTTCCAAGTTAATATCCTGCTATATTGAGTTTACGTACTGCTCGCGATTAAGTCAATATATTAACAAAATAGACAAGGAAAGTTAACGCACAGACGGACAACCGGACAGACAGATGGAGGGTAGACCATAATACTACCCGTCATATGACAGGCGTATAATAATCACAAGTAGCTTGTTCATGAACATGTTCAAGATATAAACATATTAGTGTTGATTGACAACTTCTCTTCCTGACAACAACCATATAATAATATAATATATAACCGTAATTCCACATTGACTGACCCAATGCTGACGGTATGCTCGGATGGAATAATTGATAATACTCGTTCAAACCTTATACCTTTCTCTCATACCAGTCCTCCACACTCACTGTCTGTCCCGCGGTCCTTAAACAAATATTTAGCGATATACTGTATAAGACAGCTGATGACATTAATACTGTTGTGAATTTAGTGTTGTTTACGCTAAACATAACTTGACCAATTTGAACATGCTAATGAATTAATACAAAATTATGGAATGAAACGTTAAAGCTGTCTAAATTTAAACCTAGCTAGTGCAGACACAATAAAATACATTGATAGATATAATGCGTTATAAATAACTACTAACATAGTGACTGTCTAGCATGTGTGGGGTCCTCGTTCCGACTGAATGCTAATGTTATGAGGGACTTATAGCTACTAAAAAATATTTGCCTTTTAGTGAACATTTATGCAAAACTATTTTACATGATAGCTAAAGAAATTACCATAGAAAAAAATCGCAATTAATTGATTAAGAACATAAGAACATAAGAAAATGGGAGTCTGCAGAAAGCCGATTGGCCTAAGCAAGGCAGATCCCTGTCCCACACAACCCCAATTACAAAGCCCAATTATAGGCTCAACACTCTAATACCCTTAGGATCATCTTACCAAACCGGTTAGAGATTAACGCAGGATTAAGGGGGTCTGCAGAGCGCTGATTGGCCCAACCCGGCTGATCCCCCTTCACACCCAACCCTTCTCGTCCATATGCTTATCCAATTTTTTCTTAAAGCTCCCTATCGTTCTTGATCCCACTATATCACTTGGTAGCCTATTCCACCCATCTACAACTCTGTTACCAAACCAATATTTGCCTATATCTTTTCTGAAACGAAATTTATCTAATTTGAAACCATTGGTACGAGTTCTTTCGCTATCACTGAGCTTTAGTACATTTGTCATGTCCCCTTTGTTAATCCCACTAACCCACTTGAACACCTCTATCATATCCCCTCTAACTCTGCGTCTCTCTAACGAATGTAAACCTAATTTCTTCAACCTTTCTTCATACGGAAAATTTCTAATATTATGGATCATTTTTGTCATTCTACGCTGAATTCTCCAATGAATCTATGTCCATTCTGTAATAAGGACACCAAAATTGGACAGCATAATCCATATGGGGTCTCACTAATGACAAGTAAAGTTTTAAGATAACATCAGCAGTTCTGTTACTCACACTCCTGGAGATGAACCCGAGAATCCTGTTTGCCTTATTACGAACGCTTATACACTGTTTTCTAGGCTTCAAATCATTGCTAACAAACACACCTAGATCTTTCTCGCAGTCTGAATTTTCTAATTCTAAATTAGCTAGTTTATATTTAACATTTGTTTGCATCTTCCCTATCTTTAATACCTTGCATTTGTCAATGTTAAACTTCATCTGCCAATTTACTGACCATTCATGTAAGGTATCTAGATCCCTTTGGAGGCACTCTATATCGCTATCTGAATCAATTGATCTCCCCATTTTAGTATCGTCTGCGAATTTACTTATCCTACTAGTTATACCTAAATCTAGGTCATTTATGTATATAAGAAACAACAGGGGACCTAATACCGATCCCTGGGGGACACCACTTTTGACTGCTCCCCACTCTGACTTGGTACCATTTATGCTGACTCTCTGTTTCCTACCAATTAGCCATGACCTAATCCATCCCAACAACGACCCTCCTATTCCATGTGCCTCAACCTTTCTCATCAATCTCTCATGAGGGACTCTGTCGAAAGCTTTACTGAAATCTAAATATATAATATCATATGACTTGTCACTATCTACTGCTTCATATACCTCTGAGAAAAAGCTAAGCAAATTAGTAAGGCACGAACGTCCCTGAGTGAATCCATGCTGAGAAGAATTTATTAAGTTAAATTTTACTAAGTGGCTTCTAATTTTCCTAGCAATAATAGACTCTAGCAACTTTCCTATGATTGATGTGAGACTAATGGGACGGTAATTGGATGCTATCGATTTATCACCTTTTTTGAAGATCGGAACTACATTTGCAAGCTTCCAATTAACGTTTGTTCTTTGTTCTAGGTTCTATTGGTTTCCCAATACTTATACCAGGTGTATGTCCTGGTAGTTGTGCATACAGTACAGGCCTATAGTTGGTGTTTTTCCTCAAATTATTTAAAAAATAAATAAGAAAATAAAATATAACACAATATAATTAAGTACTTGAATGTGCCAGTGAAATCATTCATGTCAAAAGGTTGTATACTTGAACTGCAGGGTAAAGGGAATCCAACTTGTTTTGATGATAACTATCAATAGACCTTCACTACGTTGAACTAGGTTAGTGCCTCTCAATATTCATTGAGGGCTTGGTATGTCATTTCAACAAAACACATTTGAGAACTTTACAAAATTACCCAACGCAAAAACATGAGATCATTAAGGATTAGATAGATATATAAAGAGATGTACCGGGAAAGGTTATGTATAAATAGACACCTAGACCATATAACAAAACTCATCATAACCGGATATGAACGAGAAACACGTATCTTAATATATAACAATACGCATATCGCAATCTACAGAGCGACGTAGATTATTTACGACATGCTATTAAATTCAGTGTTCTCTCATTTCAGGATGTGTGTGTGTGTGTGTGTGTGTGTGTAACAAGTAACTCAGTTACTTGTTCGTCAAGGGGAATCCACGCAATGCGAGCTAAGCTCATTATTATCGCGCCTCCTTAACTGGGAATGTATTGCGTGACATGCATGGTAAGTGTTTTATGTATCGTTGGAATGGCTGTGGATGTGTGTGTAGTCTGTATTTTAGCCAATTGGCGGCATCTGGATACGAAGGCTTAGGGTTAACCTGTACGGTACCATTCTCACTACGGTACCAGTCTCACCCGAAGGCTTAGGTTGACCAGTAGCTTAGGTTGACCAGTACGATACCCATCTCGTGTGTGTGTGTGTGTGTGTGTGTGTGTGTGTGTGTTGCAAATGAAGAATAACGTAATAAATTAAGAAGGACAGAAGTAGAGGGGAGGATTAGGAAAACAACAATATGAAAATAGACAGGAGGAAGATAAAGAAAATCACTCGCCGTACTAATGACTTTGTTCAGTAATTATCTTGAGCAAACTTTAATTGTAAGGCATCAAAGAGAGAAGAGGTACACTCGGATACCATAGTCTTTAGCCTACTCATAGAACTTCACCTATTTCTAATTATGGAAGTATATCTATGGAAACGAATTTATGAATAATATTTGCTATACATCAACTACAAAACTATATATATTATTTATTGATAAGCAAGTTTTAACCAAAAATAAATCCTGATAGATGTAATTGCATAAAGAAAAATATAGGGGGTTTACGAATTCTTATGAGTGGGCTAGAGACTATGGTATCCGAGTGTACTTTAGGATTAGTTTTATTGTTCATGTTATCATTCAAATTAGTTATTTTCTTTTCTATTTCTATGTGTATACAAGAAACTGCCTGTAACAAGTGTCCCCTCCAGAGTTGAAAGAGTGGTGGAGAGCCAAATTCAAGGTACGTTATAGTAAACATTTGTGGACATACTAGGTGCGTGAAGTAGTTTAATTCGTAGGATGAGGGAATACCAGATTGAGGGAAAGAGTTCCAGACCATCTGTTACCGTAAGGGAGGAGGGATACACTTATAAAGCTCTGAAGAACACTGATTATTGTAATAGCGATACAAGATTGAGAGAAAAGGATCTATCTATCTATATGCTCAGGCCCAATCCCCATTTTGGGGGTAGCCGACTCAAGACAGAGCAAGAACAGGGAAAACACAAAAACAACATAAAACAACAAATAAACACAGATAAAAAGCACAAACTCACACATCCAGGTCACCCAGGAGAAGACCCAGAGACCAGGGTCACCAAGGTCGCTCCAGCACTCCCCCGGCCCCCGACCACCCGGAGAGGTTCCGATCTCGGCAGACAGACATGCAGCGGAGCCAAAGCCACAAGTCCTCCCACCACACTTCCAGGCGCACCCTTCATATTAATCGTCTCCCCGGGCCAGGCGCCTGATGGACTATTATCTAGTCCAACTTGCGCCCGACCCCTTACTCCAAATGACCACGTGTTCACTCAACTATTCACAAGCATTCTCCATTCACTCCTGTCCACCACCACTTCCCCTGCCTGATCTATAGTCATTCCTCTATCATCCAAAGCCTTTCTTACACAGTCTCTCCATCTGAATGGGGGTCTTCCTGCCCTTCTATCTCCCCTTGTACCTGACTCAGATATTCTCTTTGTAAGCCTTTCATCTCCCATTCGTTCAACATGACCATACCAGCTCAGCACCCTTCTGTCCACTCTGGCTGACAAATGTTCCTGCTGCCCCACTCTCCTACGTATCTCTTCATTCCTCAATCTGTCTCTACGAGTAACTCCACACATACTCCTCAAGCAGCTCATCTCCATCACATCCAGCCCTCTTTTCTCCTTTTTCTTCAGAGCCCATGTCTCAGCCCCATACATCACTGTTGGCACAACAATTCCTTGATACAGTGCACTTTTTACTTTCACTCCGAGATTTCCCGTCTTCCACATACTTCCCATTGCTCCGAAAACCTTCCTTCCTTCACACACTCTCTGTTTTACCTCCACTTCCATACCTCCACTCCTGCTTATCGTTCCTCCTAGATATTTAAAACACTCTACTTGTTCCAATATTTCCCCATCCAGCCTCACATCTAGATTCACCCTATGCTCTCCCCTATTACACACCATTACTTTACTTTTATTGACGTTCACCTTCAGCTTCCTCCTTCCACAAACCACACCAAACTCTTTGACTACCCGCTGCAGTTTCTCATCAGAATCCGCCACCAATGCTGTGTCACCAGCGAACAGCAAGTGATTCAACTCCTAATCTCTACCATTCTTTCCTACTAAACCCAATTCTCTTCCCATAGTTCTCCTATTCACCTCCCTCACCACACCATCCATAAACATATTAAACAGCCATGGTGACATTACACAATCCTGTTGCAAACCTACCTTTACCTCAAACCATTCACTCAACTCACCATTTCCGACTCTCACACATGCTCTGCTCCCTTCATAACAACTCTTAACTGCTTCTAACAAATTTCCTCCTATTTCATAAATCCTTAACACCTTCCACATTGCTTCACGGTCCACACCATCATACGCTTTTTCCAAGTTCATAAAAGCCTAAAATATCTCCTTATGCTTCTCTAAAAACTTCTCGCATAACTGTCTTACTGCAAACATCTGATCCACGCACCCTCTTCCCCTCCTAAAACCGCACTGTTCTTCTCCTATTGCAACTTCCATACACTTTATTATCCTCTCTATCAACACCCTGCCATACAGCTTTCCAACCACTGACAATAAACTAATACCTCTATAATTTGAACACTCCTGCCGATCTCCCTTCCCCTTGTACAACGGCACAATACATGCACTCTTCCAGTCTATTGGTACCATTGACACAGCAAAGCACATATTGAAAAGTCTCACCAACCAATCTATTATCACATCTCCACCCTTCTTTATACACTCCACAGCAATACCATCCAAACCTTCTGCTTTTCCCGCTCTCATTTGTTTCACTGCTTCTTTCACCTCATTTTCCTCAATCCTTTCATTCATTTCCTGCCACCTGGGTGGCCTGGATAACCTATCTCCATCCACCTCTGCTTCAATCACTGCTTCTCTTCCATCTCTTGTATTTACCAAAGATTCAAAATACTCGGCATATATTTTCCTCACTTCAACTGGTTCCACTAGTAATTCTCCATTTTCATCTTTCACTGACTCTTCCCTCTTTTGTCCTCCTTTCCTTACTTTATTTACCTCCTTCCAGAACATCTTCTTTCGTTCTTCAAAATTCTCACTCAGCCTTTGACCCCACCTTTCGTTTGCATCTTTTTTCGCTTCTCTAATTTTCCGTTTTGCCTCTCTCCTTTTCTCCTTGTACCTCTCCCATACCTCAACACTACCATCCTGTAAAACCCTCTCAAAACACTGTCTCTTCTCCTCAACTGCCTTTCTCACCGTATCATTCCACCACTCGCTTCCCTTCCTGATACCTCTGCCTCCTACTTTCCTTTTGCCGCATACTACCTCTGCACTTGCTTTCACTCCTTCCTTAAACTGTTGCCATTCAACCTCTACTTCTCTCTCTTCCATCTCTCTCACTTCCATCCACTTTTCATTTAGTCTTTCCTTGTACTCCCTCTCTTTTTCACTCTTCTCTAACTCACTAACTTTTATTACCTCTCTTACTTCACGCTTGTCTCTTATTCTCCTGTAACTCTTAACTCTTAGCTTTCCCTCCACCAGGTAATGATCTGACATACCCTCCGCCTCACCTCTCATCACATTCACATCCAGCAGTCTACACAATCTTTCCCTTGTCGCCAGCACATAATCCATCAATGCCCTCTCTACAATCTCTCCCCTCACAAGTCTATGCCAGGTGTACTTGTGTATACGCCTTTTTTTGAAGAACGTATTACCTACACTCAATCTACACTCTTCACATACATTTTTCAGTCTTTCTCCACTCTCGTTTACACCATCCACACCAAAACTACCGATGACTCCCTCAACAGGCTCATTTCCTACCCTAGCATTTAGGTCCCCTAAAACTATAACATTTTCATTTTCATCAAACCCTTGTAGACAATCTCTCAAATCCTCCCAGAAACCCTCTACCTCGTCTAACTCTCTTTCACTTCCTGGTCCATATGCACTTACAAAAACCCACCTTTCACCCTTAAACTGCATTCTCACCCACATTAGCCATAATGACACCTCTTTCCACTCTTTTATAAACTCTCTCAACTCCTCCTTCACAATAATAGCCACTCCTTCTTTCCCCCTGACTCCCTCGTGTACTCCAGGCTTTCTACCTATCACGTTTCCAATTTGCAGCATGTAGAGATATATTATAGGGAATAAGTAAAGTGAATTGTGTTGATGAAAAGAAATTGTATTGACCCTTTCGAGAAGTGCGGTATGGGTTCAACCTTCCCACACATGCGAACAATACTCAATATATTGGCGCACTGTGCAGCCACTGTACAGATCAAGAAGTTAAGAGGGAGTGAAGGACACACAGAGACAGTTGAGCACACCTAACTTCTGGGAAGCTGTTTTAACAAGAGTGGTAATATAATCTTTCCAAGAAAGGTCCGAACAAAAATAAACACTAAGCATATAGAACAAACAGATGTAGGGGTGATTTGTGTATTGTTGAGGAGTAAGGAATAGTCGTGTGGAAGATTGTGACGGTTAGGAGAACATTATTAGTCTTGCACACTAACAGCTACGCCCAGTTGAATCACTGAACCAGTTTACTCAATGTTGTTGTATCTGGAATGTATTAGAACATTAAATTGTCTCCGTTGGATGCGAAACACATTTATGTAGACCACTAACACTCACCACTGTTACTGGTATTAAAACCTGACTATTGGTTGATATCGTGGTGAAGGTTAACTATTAACAACTTATTATAAAAATAAAACAAATTAATTATGTGTGTGTTGATATAACACAATTGATTGTTTTTCAGCTAACTGTATATAAGTTAGCTCTTGTTGTCCCAAAATACATGTTCACTCTATTTGCTTAATTTGAACAATGGCTATAATATATCTACATGTATGAGCCTAAGGAAAAAAGCGTTTAATGCATACTATTCATGATTCTCGTTTATACATAATGCAGGACTTCCAGACTATATAAACGAGCGTCACGTATGCCTATCAATATGGAATAATCAATCCAGCTAATATGACAACCCTAAAGGAAATCAATACAAGATCTACACGACCAACGCAACAAATTTCGACCTAGCATAAATGTGACACTAAAATGAATACCGGTATTTTGCTAGAAAAGTGTAATTGTGCAAAATTAGTTTGTTGTGAACAGTATTCAATATGAATAGTTACCGGAAAAGCAAATATAACCTACAACATGTAATGGGTGTGCTACATTGTTGGTGGAGTTGATACCTTTCTTGGAAATATCATAATACCACTAAAACAGATTCTTATAGAAGTTAGGTGTTCTCACCTCTCTCTGTGGGTTCTTCACCCCCGCACAGCTTCTTGCTCTGTGTAAGGACACTGTACGCCCATGTATTGAGTATTGTTCGCATGTGTGGGGAGCTTCCACCCATACTACAATTTTCAAAAGGGTAGAGTCAAAAGCATTTTGCCTCATCAACTCACTTCCTCTTACTATTTCCCTACAATATTTGTCTACATGCTGCAAAGTTGCATCTCTTTCACTCTTCTATCGCTATTACTACAATCGGTGTTTTTCAGAGCTCTCTCAGTGAATAACCCCTCCCTTGCAGCGAGTGCGAGGCACCCGCCTTTTTAAAATAGCCCCACTTCTATTCTGTCCAGCTCTCCAACCAAAGAATTAGCAAATTTTCGAGCCATTCTTCTAAGTGAACTCTGCATCTCTCTCCCTCAAGCAATCTTTCCTTAATCCTATTACTTAGACTTGTTTAAACTTCGTGTGTCAAGTTTTTTTTTTTACCCCAATGCCCCTTGAATTAAGCTCTCTGTCACTCTTTTGGCTTTGGGGGAGTCACTTGTTACAGGCAGCTTGTCGTTTGTCTCCTTCATATACATGGAAACATAAAACACCCTGTACGTTTACCAGTATAGACAATTATACTGTATGCCTGCATATATTTTGTTTAAGTAAAAGTGGCTTTGCGTGTGTTTGAACACGATATATATATTTATATGTCGTTTATCATATAGAAGCATGCTTGCAATGATTTTGTCCTAATACAAGCAGATAAGTAATTATGTTTGTTATTAAATTGGGTAACTTTATTAAGAATCGCACGTTTGAATGTTTTCCAAGGCAAATTAATTACTTCAATGCAATATATTATTAACTATAATCAACATTTCTCACATTGATAGATACAAGTTCTCAGATAATTGCGTCTTTAATCATTGCATAACTTATTATTACTGAGTATTGCCTAATTATACACTTAGTTATTGAGTCAGCTTCAATACCTAGAACAATTAAAGTTAATCATAGTTCTTACTTATCTGTTTAGTATCTAAACAAGTCATTAATATAATACAAAGATGTTCGTCATATACTGGCATCAGTTTTACGTTGAGGTAATAATAACTTAGATTATTTGAGCTTTAGTTGTGGTTGTCGTTTTTGGAGATATACATTCCCAGTGATAACAACACATTCCTTTTTCTCATTGTGTCAAGATATTGCCAAAGGATACACATTACCTTAAACACAAACTACAAAATGTTTGGCATAAAACGATGTTCTTTCATTCCATCCTTGCCCCCCCCCCCCCCTTCTCTTCCCTCTTCCCTTAGCAGTCTCCCTCGTTTGCCTGAATATCATCCATTCCCTTTCTCTGCCTCCCCCTCCCCGTTCATGCCTCCTATGTTTACTATCTATACCATAAATATTTCCCCCTTTAACCCGTTCAGTACCGGTGACATCCTTTTAGCTATATTCTGGCAATGATTATACGATTATATTCAGCTTAGGAAGGACCGTTACCAATAATAAGAGTTCAAACTATCTCAACAAACCCTTTTAACTACCATAGATCCTTCTTAAGTTGCATAATATCGTCCAAATATAGCTAGAATACAATATAACACGTCGCTGGTACTCAAAGGGTTAAATGTCAGTATATAGCCAACAGTACACTGTAAAATGCTTTATTGGATGTAACTGCTATATATTCATTTTACATTTAGGAAGGGCCAGAGGTCTTTTAGTGGAAATGCAGTATAAGCTCAAGGCTTAACCACTTAGGACAGTACATGATAAAAGCATAGGAAAACTATTATCCGTGTTGGTGCATACTAAATTATATAACCCATTATTTCCTTGAATCTCCAAAATAATATGTTAGTATGACCACAAATCAAGCCAGCGCATATTCTCCGACACCGATTAGAGATATAATGGTTGCATAGATCATGAACTACAACTTCTGCTTCATAGGAGTGTGGTTTGTCAACCTGTGGATGATTCTGCTCACTCGGTGGGTTAGATGGGTAACAGCCATAATTACAGGAGCCCTAGGAGAAGACCATGTGTCACATTGATGAGCATATTTCGCAATGCTCCAGTTCTTCCGCCTTATTATACATAATTGAATAGGGACATTGTAGGTCTATGGAATCCTTATACTGTACTCATGTATAATTCACTGTGGGAGAATAATTTTGATCACATAATTATATAACCCGATAATAATACAAAAATAAAACTCAGTCTTATAGCTCTCAGAGTTCCTTCGGACGTCCTCACTGTTTACAAACGTGTTCATTATGGAGTATAATCGATATTTACCCCCTGCTGGCAACATGGATGACGATTTCAATAGGTCATGCGGGGTGGAGGGGGGGGGGGGGGAGGGGTGTCCCTCAACCCATGGTGTATACCACATTGGAATTATAACTAAAACCATGAAAACACTAATTTTTCAACATCTGGAGGAAAAATCGTGACAAATAAGGGTGGGTGCATTTTCCCTATGATTGCCCTTCCTTTATATCCTGCTGACTTAATCACTGGATGAAAGTGAATGGGGGTATCTTTATTTAGACTGAAGCGAGTTAGACTTCCCACACTAGCATCGTCATGGTTGTTTACCAGTTTAGCTTGGTGCGGTTTGGCTTTCACAACTTACATCTCTAGCTTTCCACAGTCTCAGGTCACCTTTTGAACATCTCAATCCCTAGTTACTGTCTTATACTTTTTATCTAAGATATGAACATATTTCTACAAAATGCTTTTCACGGTGGCCTCTGTAGTAAAGTACTGACATTATATATGTAAAGTACAAATGTAATGCCTTTGATGAACCAGCATCCGAACCCATGAACCTTTGGTGACTAGGTCAGTAACAAGACGATCCAGCCATTTCCATGTGTTGGTACTATTTTCATTACACACACTGAATACTTTAAACAAGTAAAACCCCTTTGAGTACTCCTGATCATATTCTGGCGTGAGCCAAGAAACCACAAATTTGAAAACGCATTTCTAAGTATTCCCAAATTTCTGGAACTAAGATGTCTTGATCCACATGGATATTTGAAATGCATGTGTTGTTCATACCGCCATGGAGAACGGATAGAGAACAACTACCTATCGTGTTATGTCTTTCAATGTTTAAGGGGTTAATGCCCGGGCATATTCTGTCGTAATGGTAGAAAGCCCAGATTTGAGGTCCAAGTGGGACTCATATAAACATATACCACCCATATATTTGAGTTATATATATAGGTATATCCGGTATATTTAATATTATTATTTCACCACTTCAGTCACACTTACAAAACTAGAACAGATTTCAGTAGTTTATATTTAATTCATTACTTATTTATTTTGTCCCTCATACCTGATCCATGACCTCATATCTTGTTTGTCTGTATTGTATCATATTGTTGGTACAGATTTCCACTTTAGTAATATGATAATTAATTATCATGCCTCATATCTCCAAACCTCTCATACTGAACTATATTCCTTCAAGAATTGTTGTAGATTCCTCCCCCCCCCCCCCCCCACCCCTTGTTCAGCAGACCATATACCCAGATCTAGCCTCAGTGTGAGATCCCCCAAAGCCATAAGGGGAAATAGTTCTAGAGGAATTACAGGCGGGGAGGAGTGAGGTTGTAGGGAGTGGACGCTGGCAGGGGAAATTATGTATATATATATATACATGTGTGTGTGTGTGTGGACACTAGTTAAATATTATTAGCCAGCCCTCTTAGACTCACACTTCGATAACTGCTACCTCCAAAGTATCTCTGGGCTTAAGTATAATTGTATAGATTTCGTTCAAGTATGGTTGATACACGCTAAATTATATCCAAAGTAATCCAATACAGCTATATTGGAAAAGGATTAATGTAAATGTTAAATTTAACTAAATTGGCTATCACCTACTTGGTATTCGTGGCTTCAACGGGTTAAGGCCGCGTCATACAGAGGTCAAACGTGGGGTGACAAACTCCCGAATAGGATGACTTGCAAAACAAATTCAAATTTCAGCTGGTTCGGGTTGATACGGGTCAATTCGGCGAATTATCTTGATTGCTCTGGGGACGTTCTGGGGATGTTCATGGGTGCAGGCGAACGTCTTGTGGTTCGGCCAAAAGTTAGTGCATGCGTTAACTTTTGACCGACATTCGGCTCTAAAAATCGTTAGAAAATGGTCGACTTTCGTTCGTCTTACATTCATATTACGTTCTTCTGATTCGGCCCATGTTCTGCTCTAACTTCCATTGACGAAGTTAACACGAACTACCCGTACATGGGTCGAACATATCCCGAACATAAGTCGATAATAACCCGAACCACATGAATAAATAATTAATCGATTACCAGCAGAACTATAGACGAATTACTCGATCAAAACACGACATTCTAAAGGTAAAGAGACGAATAAGACAAGATGAATCGGGTCTATAGACGATATTGCCAAGAACACGAGTCGAATGAGACGAATAAAATACGATCATAAGATGAATTTCCCCCGAACAACAGCAGAATCATTGGCTTGGTAGCGGCTGACACACGTGGGCCCACGTGGGAAGCCCCGAGCATGCCCAGATGTGCACATGGCACAGCAGACAGAGAGGTGAGGGAGGCGCGAGTGCACACAACTTGCAAGAATCTGAGGCGAATCGTACGTTGGCAGCCACGCACACGGGGCCCATATACAGCTGCCGGCGCCGGCATCGGTCTCACTACCCCGCACAAGTTCTCCCAACAAGTTCTCCCTCTCCACACACCACAGCAACCACCAAGATGGCCAAGGGCAATAAGCTATCACATCGCCTACCTACCAAGAAGAGCAAGGAAGCTGCAGGTCCTTCCATGGACCTCTACGCCTCCCAGGGTGCGATACCAGCAAAAGGGGATGATCTGCAGATACGATCAAGCTCGGAGAACGAAACGGACGACGCTGAAACCGAGTTTCAATCTGGACAAACTCTTCACGAGTCACAGGACGTGACCCAGATGGAGTCACTTACCCTTTTGAAAAGGCAATGACATGACCTGATCCACAGCTTCCCTGAATTGGGTGAGACGCCATCCCACAACGTGGATGATGACACCGCCGACGTCAATCCTTCAGCAACGCCACCCACTGAGTCACCGCAGGCAGTCCCCTCCAACACCACCACGTTGTCCAAGAGCCCAAGGCCGCCTTCCAAGAAAGAAGTGGTGAAAAGGAAGCGTACATACGCCATCCTGCCAGAGAAGGATGAATTGGATGTTGCCGAGTGGTACCGGGAGAATGATTTCTTCTATAATAAGAAACTCCGGGCTCATCGAGACAGGGACATCCGGGATCGTGCGATGCTCAAAAAGGCCGCGGAGGTCAATGTTACAGGGGGGTTGAGTGCAGTTGTTATTTTTAATTAAATAGGTTTAGTGGCCATATGAAAAAAATATTATTGCTGTACAGTGTTATTATAAAGTGCCGTCTAGAGTGTTGAATGTTTAATGCCAAATATTGTTGTGTACTGTGTGCTTACCTGGCCAGGTGATTCGTCCACCTGGGATGTCAAAAAGTATGAATAGAGAGGTTCGATTTTTATTTATGTACTGTGCGCGTTTGAGCTTAATTGTTTGATATTATTTTTGTAAACAGTGCTTGCATAATATAGGTATATTTTTCAGTTGAGGTCCTCGGCAAATGGATGGAGGGAATGAAGACCAGGTACGTGAAACTGGTGGAGATGCGGTCTGGTTCTTGGGCACGGGAGCTCACAGAGGGAGACCTGGATAGCCCAGGCGTTTGCATTCCTTCAACCTCATATTGTCAGGCTTCCCACAAGGAAGAGCATGGTACATTATACTACAACCACTTAAAAATAATTGGTCCAAAATAATAAAATATGGGAAAGTACAGTAATAGGTCAAGTATTATTTTTCAAGTGAATAGTTTGTATCTATAATAATCATAAAATACAATTGTGCATACATTACATAGTTATACATGATTTTGTGCTCATTTATATATAATGGTCACGCTGCATGAATTATAAAAATGTTCAAGAACATTGTATTACATTGGAAAATATTCAACATATCTAAACTATAACCACTGTTTGCCCCACATTATGACTCATTATTTTATATCACAATTTCACATGTTGAGCTGATAAATTTTCACCTTATCATTAACATAATTTAAACAATTATTACGTAGTTATTAAAATTGTCTAGGACATTGTGTTACATGGGAGAATATTACCAACATACCTAACTATAATCACTTTTCCCCCATATTATGACTCAATTTCTTTGGAAGAAATTCCATTTGAATAATTGTCACTATTCTGCTGATAAACTAACCCCCCCATATATTTCACAGACGTACAAAAAGAAAAAAGGTGCCCTTCGCCCCCAGGCCACCCAGATCTCTGCTGCGGCTGAGGAGGAGCTGGCCGACGACCTTATGGTGGAGGAGGCATCGCAGGAGGCATAGAAGGTGGCGTCGCAGTAGGCCGGTGTCCCTCCCACCACCCAGGAATCGACTCCCTCTCCGGCCACGGTCCGTCGCCGCACCAAAACGCCTGCTGGGGATGCCACGGAGAGCGACCTGTATTACAAGGTAAATATTAGTATTATTTAACCATCGAATGCTTATCATCGTTTTTATTATTTTATGTGATTTTCATTCTTGTGTGTTCCTATAGACGCGTATGTAATCAGAACAGGAGAGGGAAAATGACATCCATATTATTCTTGTTTCCATACATTTGTTTTCATGGGCGTTTCAATATTCATATGGTCCCCAATACATTCGTTATTTGAATTTATGTCTTCTTCATTAATTAATGCCAATCATTTTTCCCCACAGCTACGGCAAGGGGAGAAGTACCTCAACGAGCTGTACAACAGGTGGGATGCGATGAAGAAGGCCGCGACCCCAGCCCAGCATTCCCTGAAATTATTTCACAATTATGTCCAGGACAACCTCTCTCAACTCGACCCTGCACTTCTGGACCACTACCAGATGGAAGTCATGAGCTTCACGCACGCCATGCGTGCCCTCAGCTGTGGAACAGGCCCCCTCCCACGGATGGGTCCTCCGGACGGATCGTCCCACATCACACCACATAAACGGGTTGTGTCTTCGCAGCCCACCCCTCAGCACCCCCAGCAGAACGTCTACTACGAGACCCTGCAACCTCCATGCCCTTCCTACTACGGTGGGAAGAGCATCGCTGCCCCTGCCACGCCACGAGCATGGAAGTCCCACCCACCCTTCACTGGACGACCTGAAGCCACTTCGGTGGACATGAACAGGCCCAACACCCCACGGCTGCCTAACATTTCTCCTGGCTTTGTGAGTAGGATCATAGATGATTTTCAGGTTTAAACCCCACCTCAAGCCATCCCCCCATTAATAATTAATTTTGAGTAGTATTTTATATGTATAATTTGCTCTTAATATTCCTAGTGTTTTGTGGGTTGGCTGTGTCTATCATATGGTGCTAGTTATTTTTACTAGATATAACCTAATAGTCATAGTTTTTTTGGGGGGCACGATGGTGGAAACAATGGGATTGTGATATTGATATGTACAAATGATAACTAGTATATAATAAGTTTGCAATAATTATGTATAAATGTTTATATATTGTATAAAATTGTTACGTGTATATGTTGGTTGTACTTTTCCTTTTTACACAATACAATGAATAATAATAATTACACGATACAATGAATAATATTATGGGAGAGATAAATGGAGGAAACAAATATTTGTTGAAACAAAACAAGTGTTTATATTAAACTGAATACATAATACAACCTTGACTGGATTGATGAATAAGCGTAACGTTTTAAAATACTAATGATCTCATTATACGAGAATATTTCATGTTAGACTGAATACATAATACAATTTTGAGTGGAAAAGTTAATAACCTTGACGTTTTCAAATGCTAATGATATCTCATTATTATGAGAGATATACTATGGATGCAAGCAAACAATAATATTTCGAATAATAATACTTGACATCTTATTTATGATAATTACAAATGAAATAGGAATGTGACCGGGGTAAAAATGACATTGTAATATGTCGGGCATATCAATTAGGTGGGGCAGGGATTCATTGGGAATAATTGGAAGGCCAACTTACCTGTTCAGTTTTGAGGTACCTGCCAGGACAGGTGCTGTTATGGCCGGCTGTAGTACTCTGCTAAGTAGTCCCTGACAAGTTTGGCAGCGGCAGGTCCCCTCTGCCGCTGCAATGGTTCTAGTCCATCCAAGGGGTCCCTGCTCCAGTCACCTTGTTCCACGTTCTCCTGACGCTGTGATGCTTGTCCTTGTTGTCCTTGGTGTTTGTCTATGAGGAGATTATGGAGTATACAGGACGCGATGACTACCTTCTCCACGGTGGTGGGGTGAATGTTCATTGTTGTGAGGAGACACCTGAAGTGGTTCGCCAGCATACCGAAGGCGTTCTCCACCTGCCTCCTGGCCCGGGACAGCCTATAGTTGTAGTTACTCTTGGTATTCTCGAGTCCTCAGTGAGGGTAGGGCATTTGCAACCACTCCCTCATGGGGAATGCGTCATTCCCAACGAGGAAGTATGGCACTGGCTTGTCCTCCCCGGGGAATGGCTCTGGTGCCGGCAAGCCTGCTGCCCCGTCCTCCAGGGCCTGCCAGATGTCGGTGACCTGGAAGATGCCACCATCAGATGCGGACTCGTTCGCTCCCACGTCCACGTACAGGAACTTGCCCAGGTGATCAACCACTGCCAGGAGAACAATGGAGTGGTAGTGTTTATAATTGTAGTACAAGGAGCCGCAGTTTTCTGGAGGCTGTATGGCTATGTGCTTGCCATCGATTGCCCCAATGGTGTGCCTGAAGTTCCACCTGTCTTCGAATCCCTTGGCAACCTCCTTCCAACCTTCGGGTGTTGATGGGCAGACAATAACATCTTCTATGTACTCCTGTATTATAGCCTCGCATGTCTTCCATACTGCCAGGGAGATTGTATTGGCACCAACACGAAAGTTTAACGCCATGCTCTTGTATGCCTCGCCCGTTGCCAAAAATCACAGTGTCATGGCAACTCTCAAACCTGGCTCCAGGGGCTTCTTCCAATTGGTGGTCTCCTTCTTCATCCGGGTTGTACCATGGTGTACTATCTCATTGAAGAGGTCCTCATCCATACGGAGATAGTACATGTAGGTGTTCCTGTCCGTCTCCATTAGCTCCTTCAGCAGTTGGTGGTAGTGTTTGTGGGTGGCTCTCTGGGCGACTCAAGGCTTGATGCTGCAGCTTCGTGGTTTCCTGGGTTGTACACGGCGTTCACACTGCTTCTTCAGGAGGGTGGTGATGAGTAGCTGGTGGTTGAGGGTGGCTACAACAAGCTCCTGGAACTTGATTGCCATCTCCAACTCTTCTTCCATGACCTCACTGGGTGGATCGAGTTCCGGAAGGTCCATGTTGCCGTGGTGGTGACTGATGTGCGACTGCTATGTGTGCGACCGCACCCACATTATATAGGGCAGGTACAGGTTGTCTTCCCACATTCGTTTAGCATCGTGTTAAAATCGTCTGATGTTCGTCATAGGTTCTTTCATATCGGTTGAAGGTCGATTGATCATTGTACCTCGGTTGAAACTGGTCGGCTGATTCGGGGTATATTCGAGTTATAGTTAGGTCATGCTCTGACATTCATCGGCTTACATTCGAGTCATGTCCGGGTCTTTGTCGTTAATCGCTCGTGACTATCGGCTTATATTTGGCTTGTTCGGGGTATTGTCTGGGGATGTTCTTCTTCTTAAACTTCGGGACAATTTTGGTTGATTCGGTTCAAATATGCAAGTCATCCAATTCGGGGCTTTGTCGCCCGACGTTCGTAGTCTGTATGACACGGCCTTTAGTAAGGCCACGCACTGTCAAGGTGCATGTCCCCTTCGATTGATGTATGTATCACTGCATTTATAGGTCATCACAATTCTCAGTGAAATTAAGATATAATTAGTTTTATTTAGAATTCGCAATCTCCAATATTTACTATGAATATTATTTAAAAAATGACGAAGACATAACAAATATTAAAGGGTATTTACCTTGTGTTTGTAATAATAGTGCGGCGTAACTATACTACCAGCAATATATTGAGCGGAGTACCGAACTATGTATGTCCGATATACATACGAACCTACATATGGCCACAGAGTTCGCAACTATGTTCCTAACTTAGTAAAGGGTATTAACATACCCCTCACTAAGCGCGGTAGGACTTATCTTGGGTAGTTAATGGAAGAAGTTATTCATAGACATTAATGTAATATTCTTGAAGTTAATATTCCGTCTTACTTGAACACTCTCTGATGTCTTGCTGTTAAATTATCCCGTCTATGTTTCATTCCCATCGTTTCGCCCCACTCAATTCCATGACGTCAGATATAAATATAAACTTCGAAATGCTTCTTTTTGTTATGTACTGTATATGTTTGATACTTATGTGTGGTTTCACAGTTTCACTCTGTAATTATCCTGAAGCAATATTTTAACTTATGATTTAGTAGTTTAATTTGTTTTTAATTAATGGCTGTTCGTAAACACAGTTCACACATTCGGGATACCATTATTTCCCATTTTCTTTTCTGACTTAAGGGTGTAGCATTTTATCATATTTACACACTCCTCTCCAGTGATATTACCTTAAAGCTATAATCCCATCACCTTTTACAAACTAAATATTAAACTTAATCCCATAACCATTTGAAATTAATGTTTATGCATTTTGTATCAATATAATATTTTACTAAATTCCCTGTCAGGTAATTATGAAATGTTATATATATATATATATATATATATATATATATATATATATATATATATATTAGTAAAGCCAGGCAATACATTTTCTTTGATGCACACGAGGTTAAAAGATACAGCAATTTCAGCATTAGAGATTTTATTGTTCAGGCTTTCCAGAGATCTGACAATTTTGCGTTGATGGGCAGTAAGGAGGTACAGTAGATTGGCGAAGTTCATGATGAAGTGGATACAGGATGGTACATGGTGAACAATGGTGAAAATGCTATATGAATAGCGAAACGTCGTAACCATTGTTCACCATGTACAGTCTCAATCCCTAAAAGTAAGCCCCCCTCGATGCTAACAATAAAATTAGCTAGGGTCTTTCTGAACGACGGGTAAACTTGGGAACCCACAAACGAACACACTCCGCTCAAATGAAACATAAGTTCGAACAGCCATATGAACCTCATGTGGTTGACTGCAACCACAGTATGTTTCATATTTTCGGAGGATGTAAATTACTTCAAGCTGTATAACTGGACACGGAAATCTGCACTAGGCCTACTGACCCAACCGAGGCATATTGATAATGGTTGAGTATGGTTCTTTATGTCTGTGAATCAATAGATAAAACAATTACTTATATTCACTGCATTGAAGCAAATTTAGTGGTCAAGCATTATTGATGACATTATAACTGGCAACCGTTTTTTTAACTTCATACTCTATTCCTCTCTATCGATGGTAATTATACAGTCGATATTCCTGTGTGTCCTGCTAAAACTACTCTCTCCCCAACCCCCCTTTACCCTAATTTGAAAATATTTTAGCTTCTATTGCCCTCTGACACTAGGTAGAGATTACCATGATTCTTTAGGAAGACCTTACCTTCCTAGACCGGTAAAATGCACAGCTCACTTTGTTCAGGCATACCACCATATTTCTGCGTAAAATGTATGATCGTAAGTTTTCAGCTCTAGGAATAGTAAAATTGTTTCTGACAAACTGTCATTATATGTTAAGAGCTTATAGTATATATGAACTAACTTGGAAATCATTAATATAATGATAATAAAACTCGACAAAAACAAATAGGTTGGTAGAAGTGGAGAACCAAGCCAATTCAGATAGGTAGCCGAGAGAGAGAGAGAGAGAGAGAGAGAGAGAGAGAGAGATAATGGAATGATACTAGAAGTTGTTGAATAAATAGTACAAATATTGCATAGTTAATATATTATTTCACCACATATTATTGTTACATTTAATCTTGTAATTTTTTTATTTTTTTTTATCTAACTCAGATTTAGATCTTCATGATTAAATAATCAACTATTTTTGCGATACTATTGCCCTTTGAATACAGAGTTCGTGACAGAATGCAGTAGCTCCCATGAGGTAAGAAACTAAACTCTGATGTTATCCAATTACATTATTTACTTATTAAAAACTTCTGAATTATTTTAAAGGGCATTATATTCACCCCGTAATTACAGCATGTTGAAATGCTAGATGCAAGTAATGTAATGACTAATGTGACGCAATCGGCTTGATGATAGCTTTGACATAAGTT
The DNA here is from genome assembly GCA_032716605.1 of Paralithodes platypus. Taxonomy (NCBI): domain Eukaryota; kingdom Metazoa; phylum Arthropoda; class Malacostraca; order Decapoda; family Lithodidae; genus Paralithodes; species Paralithodes platypus. The sequence continues at coordinate 14,165,196 of CM064505.1, forward strand.
ATAATTATGTAAAGAAATCCCATTTTCGACTAACTTAACTCTTTGATATACGATGCATTTTAACAGTGTGTTCTTGTTAACACAATTCAATGGTATGCAGCTTGTGGAAGATCTGTTGGTATTACAAGGAAAAGACTCATTAAATCCTTTGACTTCCATGCTACTCATGAAACTATAAGCGGAATAAACTGTCAAAAATGAGTCGTGATCCACAAGGGGTTAACTTCTAAGGTATACAGCTTAACGTTTGTTAATATTCCATCAACTTCCTTCACTCATTATGGTGTTTAATATGAGCTTCCGTGCATGAGCATATACTGTACTCTGTGCAACTCTCCAACTCATGAGCTAACCTATATTCCCAGTCTTTTTTCTGTTCAATAAGTGAGCTCTGGAACTCTCTCTCTGAACCAATCTGTCCTTCATCCTATGACTTAAATGCCTTCAAACTCCGTGTATTCAGGCATTTGGGCTCGCCCGTTCCTTGATATTGGCTCTAGCACCCTTTTAACTCTTGAGTGCAACAGGCAGTTCCGCCTTTTGTCTCCCTCATACACATATCAAAAATAAAATATACTGTATATACTTCATTACATATGTTAGATTGGATAAGTGTTAAATCGGAGTGGAGAGTGTTCGTTTGTGCCGTGTTTACCTGTCATCCAGAAAGACCTGGGTTACCAATATTTCTCGAGTCGAGGGGGGCTTACTTTTAGGGATTGCGACTGTACCACCCTGTATCCACTTCATCATGAACTTCGCCAATCTACTGTACCTCCTTACTGCCCATCAACGCAAAATTGTCAGATCTCTGGAAAGCCTGAACAATAAAATTTATAATGCTGAAATTGCTATATCTTTTAACCTCCTGTGCATCAAAGAAAAGAAAAAATATATATATATATATGTGTGTGTGTGTGTGTGTGTGTATAGTGCATAGGTGGCACACATTAAGTGTTATTATACAAATCAATCAAAATAGATTATCACCATGCACATAATGACATTTGAGTGCAGATGAGACACTGCAACATTTTTGTTATATTTATTTATGTATATATTTATGTACTTACTACTCTTATTTTTGGTGAACACATAATATAATGATCAAAGCACAAACAGCAGATAACCAGATGAACCTATTAACTTTAGCATTGTTATGTATTTGATCGTACAACAACTGGTCATCAAGGTAGAATGGAAAGTTGATAATATACTTGTTATCCTACAGGGAACAAAAGTAGGCCTGAAAATATGGGCTACTTGGTTTTAACTGTTCTGTCTGTTCTGTGATCATATCTTTCAACAATGATGTTGCAATATCTATGTCCTCTGAATATTTTTTCAATCCGTGTATCGGTTCATTGCATTCATGCTTAACTATTATACCCAACAACTTGATACAGAGTTCCCTATAATGAATGTTGTTTGTGTTCCACCTCTTGTTTTTCTTATCCAAAGTATCTTTATCAGACGTGCCTAATGTGAATATATCCAGGGCCTTACCTGGAAGGACAAATATATAACATAATGTAATTGGGTAAGTGCACAATAGAGGTTTAAAAAACTAAATTTCATTCGTATGCAACACGACAACCCACTTATCTGTATCCTCGTGTTAAAATGGTAATACTGATGGTATACTGATGATCCACCACAGTGATATTTATCCACATGAGAGACAAAGATAAATTGTACAATGGTCAGTCATTTTTAACACCCACATCAGTTCATGTATACACCCCCTATATCGTCACCAATTCATAGCATAGAACATGATCGACCATACTCGAAGATGCTGTGAACGGCCGGTTTATTTTTTTTATTTTTAAATAGGACTTCAAAGGCTATCAACCCTATTGGAGTATTAAGCCAGCACACTAAGCCAACAGTAACGTCAGGACTGGAGCCTCTCTGCAAGAACTCCAGTCCCTTTTGATGTAGCTGTTCTTAGTTAAAATTAGTTAGTTAAAATAGGACCTCAGAGGCTATCAACCCTATTGGATTATTAAGCCAGCACACTGTAAGTCAAGAATAACATCAGGACTGGAGTTTCTCTGCGAAATCTCTAGTCCCTTCCCTAGCTGTTCTCTCTAATCAAGTGACTTATATAAATAAGGTGTCGCCATCTGGTGTGGCAGAAAGGAAGCAACCAACACCTTGAAGCTCCATTGTGACCACCTAGAGTGACGTATGAAGCAGCCAACATTTCGAAATTTCAATCGATAATATCAGGGCGTCGTGAAAGTTACATGCTATCGAATAGCCTACAGTCCCGAAGTTGAAACATAGAAAAATATACATTGACAATAAATAGGAATGTGTCTATGAAAACAGCTATACCCTGTTACTAATAGATAGGCCAAAAGTCTTGAACCCTAACCTCCTAACTAACAAAAATAAGGCTACTGCAAAATTAATGAGCTGTACATTTCCACACCTATTCCCTGGATGACCCTTTCCATATGGTAGCATTATTTGGCTTGCTTATTTGGAAAAAGGGTATAGCTGTGTGAAAGCGGCATACACGTAATGTAAACATCTCTCTTCCCATAATCTACTCTCAGATCGCCAGTATGGATTCCTTAGGGGTCGCTCTACTGGTGATCTTCTTTCATATCTTACTAACTCTTCGTCATCTTTTATTCGAGACTTCAGTGAGACCTTTTCTATTGCGCTAGGCATTATAGAAGGACTGACTTTGATAGAGTCTGGCACAAATCTCTAATTTCTAAAGTACCCTCCTTCGGTTTCTATGCCTCTGTGCCTATATCTTTAATTTCCTTTCTGGGCGTTCCATAACTGCGGTTGTGGACGGCCATCTTTCACTTCCTCAACCTATCAACTCTGGTGTGCTTCAGGGTTCTGTCCTATCTTCAATTATGTTTTTAATATTAATTAAAGATATCAACTGTACCTCCAGGCCTATCCATTCATATGCTGATGACTCTACCTTACACTATTCAACTCGTTTTTCAGAACCCCCCAGCAAACAATCACTCAAAAATTCATGTTATGATTCCATAGAACGAATATTTTCTGACCTATCAACCATTTCTATTTGGGGCAGAGAAAATCTTGTTGCTTTCAATGCTTCCAAAACCAAATTTCTCCATTTATCTACCCGTCAAGAACTCCTACAGGACTATTCCTTATACTCCAACAATATACAAATCAACCATTTTCTCAGTATTCTCAGTGTCTCTTTTTCTTCTGATCTCACTTGGAAAGACCATATTTCCACTCTTGCTAAAACAGCTTCCCAGAAGCTGGGTGTGCTCAACCGCCTCCGGGGGTTCTTTACCCCTGCACAGCTTCTTGTTTTATATAGGGGCACAGTGAGTCCATGTATTGAGTATTGTTCACATGTGTGGGGAGGATTCTCTCACACAGCACTCACCGACTCTTTGCAATCTCTCTCTCTTTGCCGCAATGTTACATCTTAGTAGGGTCATTTGCTTGGAATCCGTGACCATTTTGTTCCTACCTTTTTCTCTCGATGGATTTGACAACCTGAACCATTTTAAAGGAAAATTAGCTCCTATGCCCCTCTGAAAAATGGCGGCTAACTCTGCTAGAGCCCAATATTCGAAATGGCCGCCAACGCCATCTTGAAAAACATGAAATGTAATAATTCTCTGGCATCAGATGAGCTACAAGGACGAATGAGGTGTCCTTTTTCACTAATTCTGGCATTACAAATCCACTGGAATGGTTATTGTATTGTATTGTATTTTATATTGTATTGTTATTGTATTGTATTATACTAATTGTACATACTAATCTGCCACTTCACTGTCACTACATGATTCACTGTATGAGCCACTATCAGAATCACTGTCCTCACTTTCGCTTCTATCATCACTGTTGTTCTCTGCCTGCGGTGTATATCAAATATTACTTTTTTACTGTTTCAGATGGATCGCATCCCCATCTGATGAAAATCGCCGACTTGTGAAGTGACCGAAAGAATGGATAATAGAAGAGAGAGTGAAGAGTTACAAGACAAGACATTAAATGAATACGAGTGCATTTTACTGTGTGGTAAGCGATGTACCGCAGATGATCGTTTGGAAAACATTACACCTGAGAAGTGGGAATCCATCCGGGAAAAGTCTTTACAATGGAAAGAACTTGATAAGTTTCAACATATACATGAAAATGTGGATTGGGAGAAGGGACCAAAGGGTCACCACATGCATAGCACTTGTTACGCATCATTATCCAGCAAGCGCAAGCTCTCTCAAGCCGAAAAACGCAAACACAAATCCGAGGAACGTCTTGAAAGAGATGAAGCATCAGATCAACAAGACCCTTCCCCAGAGGCCAGTGCACCTAAAAGGCTCCGCTCCAGTATGGGTGTCCTTCATGATAAGACTCTTTATGTGTGTGGTGCATGAAAGGGGCATACAAGAGTAGTGATCGTGACAAGCAGATTTTACTCCTATCAATGGTAGATGCCTGGACTAAATTCACGTTACATACTGTCCGTCTGGAAGATGAGGTCATGAGATTGAGACTTGACACTCTGATTGCATCCATCCCAGATAGTCAAACAGCATTTGGGTTGGAAATCTGCTACCATCGTGCGTGCTGACGCAAATATGTAAGCGACCACAAGCCCCTTTCAGATGAAAGCACTCAACATCTGCAGTGTGTAAACCTCCGAGAGGCTAATAATATACACATGGAAAATCGCAGAGGGTTTAGTACCAAACCTACATACTCCGATAGTCATGAAATTCAGTGATAGGAGAGGCTGGGAATGCGAAATCCCCCAGATGAATAACAGGGGTGCTATGGGCTCTCTGCGAGAGGCCTGGTTATCACACAGAGGCCCACGTCTCTTCAACAAACTCCCACGGCGAGTAAGAGACATGAGGGACATCTCGTTAGACAACTTCAAGAGAGCCCTAGATGTCGAACTGCAAAAAGTGCCAGACGAGCTCATCCTCGCAAGGGAGCGAGCTGTCGCTTCAAACAGTCTACTGCACCAAATCACCACCCATAACGAGGGGCGTCGCGCTCCTTGGTGCCGCTAGAGGAGCGGCGAACACATTCAAAGTGTGGTGTAAAATGCAAAAAAAAAAAATGCAAGGCCCAAGCTCTCTTCTTTCATCATATTCGTCAAGTCATCTTCAAAGACCATGAAATTCGCACACTGCAAGGCCTGCTGCAGGACTATAAGCGCATTATCTCAAATCACGGACATAACTCAGTAGTAAAATCCAGCTACTTAAAGGAAATTCTCGTCAATGAATTTGGGGAAGACATCGAATTTCATGAACGCATTCAAAAGAATGCGAGTGAACTGGTATATGATACAACATACATACATACATACAGGTACATACATCGAGGCGGCAATATCTTCATTGGGTGTCAGCAATGATCAGTTGATGATGAATGTTGCGGCACGACTCAAAGAGCAAGTCATCAGGACAAATACTATTCCCTGGCTCCCATATATACACGAGTTGGAGAGAGAAGAAGACCTCAGTGAGCTCCTGCTGAAGCTGCTCACATGGCTGAAACACCCAAATAAGTCTGCAATTGATGACAGTCCATCCGTCCAATCGATTGCATCTATCCTCACAAGCTACATCACTGGAAAACGCACTGCATTTGAGATAAATCTCTCTGTCTTGTTACATGGACTGACCAAGAGTAGGGAGATGGTCGACATAATGCACAAAGATGGACTGGGCATCAGTTACAATGACGTACTTATGCCGAGAGATTTTTGGGTGGTCAATGACCTCAAGTGCTCATCTGATTGCCCCTTCGAACTAGCTGAGGGTAAGCCTGCTATCACTATAGTCGACAACGATGACTTCAAGAGCGACACACTGACCGGTGCTGGCCAGTCACACCGCACTAATGTCATGTTTGTGCAGCCAGAATCATTTTATACAGAACTTCCTTCCGAGAATCACAAGGATAGACCAGTTCCCGGTGCCAACTTTGCATCAAACCTCTCAGCAACTCTCAAAGAGCTCGGAAGTGAAATGCAAAAAGTCAACCCATACAAGACAGCGAAGCGTTGGGAACCACCTCTCAGGAAGCCACCAGCTGATCAAAGTACTCCTCTTCCTGACACATCGGTGCAAAGAATTCGTGGTGTGATCCATGCATTGGCCAGGGCGCAAGATGACCGAACGAGACCTAAGCCAGAAGAACAGACTGTGCCTGGGTTTTCAGGGTTTCACGCCAGCATGTCAAATGCAGATGAGAAGAGTCGAGCAATATACCACATGACCTATCCCAACCCCCCCAGTAAGACAATTCTCACTGATGTGATGTGTAAGCTTGCAAAATCAATCGAAAAAAAAAAGATGCCTTTTGCAATAATTGTTGGTGATCATCCTGTCTACGTGCTCATGCTAGAGTTGAAAAGTGAGAATGCTGAGCTGTTCAGCAAAATTTTACCATTCATGGCACCCTTCCACATCCAAATGTCGTTCATCTACACTATATACAAGAGGTTTAAGGGATCTGGCATCTCAGATGTGTTGGTGGCAGCTGGTGTTATAGCAGATGGGTCTGTTGATCAGGCTCTTCGTGGAAAACATGTTAAGCGTGGGGTTCGCTGCTTGCGACTATTCTACGAGACTCTGGTCCACCATGTCATAGACAAACGTTTGGAAGATTCCCCTCTATCTGAAGAAGTAAAGGCATCCCTTGCCAAGCTTCGACATCCGATTGATGCACAGGAACTTGCAGATGAACATGCAGAGCTAGAGAGAAATGCTGAGCTGAAGGACCTCGTTGATGCTCTCTTCAAGGACTTTGAGGGTGCCCCACAAGCAGAATACTGGATGTCATTCATGGAAATGGTTGAGGTTCTAACTCAAAATATCCATGCAATCAGAACAAGCAACTGGACTGAGTTCAAGTCCTCACTCAAGCTCATGCTTTCTTTGATGCAAATCTATGATAATGACAAGTATGGTCGGCATCTCCCCGATTTCACCGCAGTGCTTGATACCCTTCCTGTCTATCAGGCTGCATTCATGGAGAGTGGTATGTTTGCACAGTCAATGACAGGAAAACCATATTTGTGTGTCGCCCTCGACATATGGATAGAGTCAACAATGAATAAGGGCTCTAAGGTGAAGTCTGGTTGGTTGGCCATCCTGAACAATGAAAAGCAGCTCCTTTCAAACACTCGGAATGTGAATAACATCAATCGGGTGAGAACAAAGGTCCATCGCCATGCTAATCGCAAGAAACAAGGAAAAGGGAAGCATGCTGATTGCTCGTCGAGTAAAATGAAGAAGGATGAACAAGCTGTACAGGATATAAGCGCATGTCTCACAGAATTCAAGTGTGATCCATTTGACCATACAAACAAGACACTTCGATCCCTACAGTCAGGAATCCCAGCCTCAGACGCTCTCGCTGCCGACTTGAAATCGGCAAAGGAGGATGGCACAAGCAAACTGAAGCAGTTCTTGAATGAGAGAGTGTATTCCAAGACCAAGTCTCTCAACGACAGAGTTCCCCATAGCAAGCGTTTGAACTTTTCAACTCAGGAATTAAAGAAAGCAGATGGTGAGAACCTGAAGGGAAAGACTGAGGAAATGGAGCGTAATTCCTTGGCCTCTGTTCTCGGACTGGTTGAAACGAGTGGTGCCCTCAAACTTCAAGAAGTCCTGCAGCATCGTGTTACAGCCGAGTGCCTTTCCATCTTCAATGTCAATGGAAACATCCGTAAGGCACAGAAAAGCAAGCTTCAACAAAAACTAACTATGACTGTCATTCCAGAGCCTGATGTATACACGTCTATTATTGATATGGGCCTCATCTGGCGCCTAACAACTCCTACCATTGAAGACAGAGAGAAGGGAGACGGTACCAAGTATACCTGGGAGATTATGCAGAGAAGTTGGTGCACTTCGTTCTAACGAGACACAAGCATGCTGAGCGCATCATTTGCGTCAATTATTCATATGATCAGAATTACACGATCAAGGACAGTGAGAGAATACTGCGCCAAAAAAACCTGCCAATCAGCAATGTCTTCATGAAGACAGAAGATAAATTTCCTTCTAGTAAAGCTTTCCATGCTCTCCTGGGTAAACCTGAGAAAAAAATCCGCCTTCAGGCATTTCTTCAAACGGAATTCCAGAGAACAGCAGCAACAATTAGCACCGAGATCATCTACTGTGTAGTTGGCAGCACTGCAAAGAATCTCACCACAGGCAAGCTTGTGCCAGAGCTCACATGATCCCATGCAGAGGCAGATTCGGCAATGCTCACCATATGTAGTGTGCTCCGGTCAGACAGCTACACAGCAGCTGTCGTTCTTGACACAGAGGACACAGACAACTACGTGCAAGCGGCATATGTTGCTCAGAAGACAACAGGAATCCTGTGTGTGAAATGCAAACATCAGCTTATCGATGCCTGATGTTTGTGCAGTGAGGCAATGGCTGCATCCATCATACCACTTCATGTCCTCACTGGGTGTGACCACAACTCTGGCTTCTATGGAGCAAGCAAGAAGCTCATCGCAGATCGTCTGGAGAAGTCTAAAGAGGCACACGACCTGCTAGCAGCATGTGGTACACAGCTCCTAGTCACAGAACAGGTCATCAGTGATTTGGAGCGGTTTGTCATTCGATATGTCTATGGTGATACCAAAAGCAAGACCCTGGGAGATGCGAGGGCAGCGAAGTGGAGAGCTCAGAAGAAAACAAGCACTATCCGACTTGTGCCTGACTTGGACAGTCTCCGCCCACACTTGGAGCGTGCAAACTATCTTGCATATTTGCAAAAGCATTACCAGCTCCAAAGTCACCCCTCACCGATCGGCCATGGATGGCATCTTGTAAATGGCCTGTCCGTTCAACCCAGCCCCCACTTCCCCCATCCATACCACTACCTACAAATCCGCAGGCAGAGAACAACAGTGATGATAGCAGCGAAAGTGAGGACAGTGATTCTGATAGTGGCTCATACAGTGAATCATGTAGTGACAGTGAAGTTGCAGATTAGTATATATAATTAGTATAATATAATACAATAACAATACAATATACAATACAATACAATACAATAACCATTCCAGTGGATTTGTAATGCCAGATTTAGTGAAATAGGACACCTCATTCGTCCTTGTAGCTCATCTGATGCCAGAGATATTACATTTCATGTTTTTCAAGATGGCATTGGCGGCCATTTTGAATATTGGGCTCTAGCAGAGTTAGCCGTCATTTTTCAGAGCTAATTTTCCTTTAACCCTTAATTAGCGGCGAGCAACATAAGTCGAGTATAATAAATCTGGACTATCTGGCGGCGCTCGACATAGGTCGTGTGGCAATTTCAGCACGTAATGTTGCTGAGAGAGAGAGACAAGTGGTGGCAGGAGAGTAGCGAGCGTATGACTGCTCCAGACCACCGCGGCGAACCTACTGACACGAATCCCACCTCCTCCCTCCCTCTCTCACTCGCTATATACGGAATTGTATGGGGAAAGTGCCGAATTACATGCTTTTTGCACTCGCGTTGCACGGTTGTTGCAAGAAAACTAGCCATCATAAAAGGATCGTTATGGTGTCATGGGAAAGCTCTGTTTATGCCCTTTCAGGGATAGATACTTGTTTTACGCTCTGGGTCTTATTTAGGCATGAAAATGATCACGTAAACAGCCCTATTTTGGGTAACAACACCCCGCTGGGCGGTACATATAACTAAACTGCCTAGGCCGCTCGTAAGGTGTTAAAATGGTTCAGGTTGTCAAATCCATCGAGAGAAAAAGGTAGGAACAAAATGGGCACGGACTCCAAGCAAATGACCCTACTATCTCTCTCGCTATTCTACCACTATTACAATAATCAGTGTTCATCAGAACTCGCTCAATGTACACCACCTCCTCTATGTAGAGTATGTAGCACCTGTCTTGCAACACAATCCCACCCCTACTATGTGCCACTCTCCATCACAAGAGTGAAAAGTTATTCCCAATCTTTCTTCTATTCAACAGCTGAGCTTTGGAACTCTCTCCCTGAATCTATCTTCCCCTCAACCTATGACTGAAAGTGGTTCAAGCTCCGTGTGTCCAGGCATTTTGGCTTGAACATTCCTTGATTTTGGCCCTGTCACTCTTTCAACTGTGGGGGAGGCACTCATTACAGGCTGTTCTGCCTTTTGTTTCCCTCAACCACATAGAATAAATATAAAATAAATGGAGAAGTTTTCGGCTAAATGCCAGAAAGCTTGGGAAGAGCTAGAATTGTAAGTTCAGTCAATTTGTTATTAACCCGGCAAGTGCGGGAAGACTCTTAAGAGTTTCCCCGGGCGACTGCGGGAAGACTCTTAAGAGTCTGGGAAAAACAAAAATCCATTTAAAACACCCAAACATTTGTTATTTAATTTTTTAATTTTTTATTTTTTTTTGCCCCTGGGCCATGCCAAATATCACTCCTCCACCTCCCCTCCTTCCCCACTGTCCTCCCCTCCTTCAGTTATCACCTATTTTCCCTGTTATTCCCTTATTCTGTGGTCTATTTTCGTGCTAACATTAGCGAGTTGGTAGCAGGGCGTTGTCATCACTGTTACCAAGCGTGGGAAAGAGAGAGAGAGAGACTATTGCGTAACAGTGTTTCTCCAGACAAGGGGAGGGGAGGAGGGCAGGGAGGTTGCCTCAGCCATACATTATGTAACTCCCGGCCTGTATTGCCGATTTTGACCATCCAAACACTGTTTCCACTTGTTTTATTGTTGTAACAGGTTAATACCTTTATAATCAACCTATAATAGGTGCATATGGAAAGTTTTAATGCTATGTATGGTAAAATAACGATGTTAGTGATGGGAACAGCTCAAATACGTGCCCACAGGAGTGTGGTGTCTCATACCCCCCATGCGCACGTCTTAGGTTAATGAAAGCGTTTTTGGCATAGGAAATCAAAGAAATACTTCCAAAGAACCTTTCAGTCGGTAGCGCCAAAGTGACGTATATGCCGCAAACTGGAAGGATCGGGTGGCTGTACTGGAGAGATAGGACAGGTAACATAGGCAAAGTTGTGATCGGAGGAGTCCAACGGAGAGGAAAGGTTTACAGCAAAAGTAAAAGGATTAGAGATTTGAAATAAACCAAGAATGTTGGACCGATCTCCAAGACATTCAGGAGTACGAGTAGGGTGCTTGTCTAACTGCTCTAGGTCATTTAGGCTAGAACACATGTAAACTTCTTCATCAGGTTGGTCAGTGAAGTGAGAGGAGAGCCATTCAAAATGTTTTAAATAGGTAGCAAACATGGAAAGGCTTTAAGAGATCCCAAAACGAATATATATATAATGCAATAACAAATACTTGTTACTTTATGGATTCACTTGAAAAGTAAATAGTACAATATCTAGTAAAATATAATATGAACTTGCATTGCAACGATCTTTTTCATTTACATCGTTCTTCAAACTTTTACAAGACCCTTCATTCCTTAGGTGTTTTGAAGGTTTTACTGTTCCTTGAGGTCAACATAACTGTTCCTCTCTTCCAATTTCCTCTAACCATACAACACACTCCTTTAGTTATAATAATAATAATAATAATAATAATGTTTATTCAGTTAGCAATTTACAGAGTTGGTACCACATAGTATGTTATAAATATGATATGTACCAGCCTTGCATAATTCCAACTAAGGATAGCCCAATAAGGCCGTTAGGCGTATTTCCATTGGGGTCCTTGTGGGATTAGGTTAGCTGGGGAAATGGGGAGGATAAAGAAATAGATACTTTAGAGAGAGTATTTCTAGGGGTTATTTTAAGATACCTTACATCCTATAGTAAATATCAGTAATCCGTAATCAGTAATCATTTCAGTTTGGTTTGTCTATCTCTTATGTCGTATTTAGTTGTAGACATAAGCTTGGTGCTCCCTTCTCGCAGCTGTCCGGTTCAGGTGTTCCTTCAGGCTACGTCTGAAGGAATACAGTGTTCTCTTTTCACGGACTGACTGGGGTAGGTCGTTCCAGTCTTTGATGGCAGTGAAGAAGAATGTTTGCTTACCCTGTCCTTGGATTCTCGGGACCTTAAAATTAAACATCATGTTTCTTGTATTATGTCCACTCCTCTCATTTGCTTTAACAAAATCATTCTTTAGATACTCTGGAGCTCTGTCATAGAAAATTTTGAAGGCATTAGTTAGCCTGATTTGTTTGGCCCTGTCAGAGACATTGAGCATACCTAGTGACTGAAGTTGTTCCTGGCCAACATGTGATCTGGGTCCTAGGTTCAGCATGAACCTAACCATGAACCTGAAGTTTGTGCTGTGCTGATTTAGATGATGCAGAGTACCAGGATGACACAGAATAGTCAAAATGACATTGAACAAGCGCTTGGCAGAGGGTCTTTTTGGTCGCCGCGGGCAAGCATCCCACCTGTCTATACAGGTATTTTATACGTGCTCTACACTTACTCAGGATAGATTCCAAAATTGTTTCACCTGACAAACTCGCGTCCAGTTTCAGTCCGAGATATTTAACTTGTGACACTGTTGTTATAGGAATATCATTACAGTTGACCGAGAAGCCCACAATGTCTTTCAGTTTGCGTTTTGTTCCACATAAGATGGCTTCCGTCTTGCCCAGGTGAAGAGATAGTCTATTGTCCACTAGCCATTCACTACATGATGCTAGTTCTTTGGAAAGTGAAGCGGCAATACTTATTGGGTCTTTTCCTGAAACCAGAAGCACGCTGTCGTCTGCATACAGTAATAATTTACATGAGACGCTCAGTTCCATGTCGTTCACATAACAGAGAAAGAGTAAGGGACCAAGGATGCTTCCCTGCGGGACCCAACAGTTAATTGGCATAGGATCAGATATTATCATCAATTTTGACTCTTTGGGTTCTACCACTAAGATAAGATTTAAACCAGTTCACAGACCCTATGCCCATTGCTTGTAGTTTATTACATAGGATATCATGGTCTACTGTGTCAAACGCTTTTTGTAGATCAAGAAGAACCATACCGGTGTAGTTACCTTTAGACATTTCTTTACGAATGTGATCCGTTAAGTGGATGAGACAGAAGTCTGTCGAGTACATGCATCTGAAACCTGATTGAAACTTAGAGAATAGATCATTTTGTTTGAGGTAGTGTTCAATTTGGGTGTATACCGCTCTTTCAAAGATTTTAGATACAATACATAATATGCTAACTGGTCTGTAGTTGCCAACTTCTAGTTTATTTCCTTTCTTGAATAGAGGGGTTACAATAGCTTCCTTCAGTTCAGCAGGTACTGTGTTGGTGTTAATTGACAAGTTGATGATGTGGGTTAGGGGGCCTGCTATACCAATGGCTCCATCTCGTAGAAATTTGGCAGGAATTTTGTCTGGTCCTGTGCTCTTATGTACATTTAGGTTAGACAGCTCGTCAAAAGTGTATTTTGGTGTAACATTTTGCAATCTAAATGTGTTCGGGTGTATGTCTTTATCTCTGTAGAAATTACGAAAGGTGGCCGTTGTTGTCGTGTATTTATTGAGAGGTTGAGGTAGGTTCTGTGCAAGTGTGTTTGCTATGGAAGTGAAGAAGGAGTTGAAGTAGGTTGAAATTTGTCGTTTATCGTGGCAAACCTGATCATTAATGGTGAGAGCAATATTAGTGTTAGACGAATCCCTTGTCTTGTTGCTGTAGCCTGTTGTTTTTAGGTGCCTCCATAGTTTCTTTGGGTTATTCTGATATTCTTCTGCCGTATTGTGAAAATAATTATTTTTCGCTGATTTCATTTTCCTACTTAGTTTATTCCTGGCCCTGTTGAACTCATGTTTCAGACCTTGATCCTGTCTATGTTTCGCTAGCCTTTTTAACAGATTGTCTCTGTTCCAGATGGTATAGTATGTCATTGTTGATGCATGGGTCTGACCTTGCTTTAATTCGTATGTCTTTCAGAGGAGCTATTTCGTCTAGGATGTTTGTGATGATGGTTCTGAAGCCAACCCATGCGTCATTAACGTTTGTACTTCCAAACACTGGAGACCAGTCTGTATTCCATTAAATGTCCAGAAATGTTTCCTTATTGTAGTTTCTGAGTGACCTTGTTTTGATAATCTTGTGATTCTCTAGGGTAATTTTTGTGGTTTTCCGTGTGCAATATGTGACGAAGTGATCACTTATCCCAGTCTGTATAACCACTGATTGGGATATTTTGTCCTCTCTGTTACAGTTTATGTGGTCTAATATTGTGGCAGTGTTCTCAGAGATACGTGTGGGGGTTGTGATGAGTTGTTTGTGATTGTGTATTGTCAGTATATGCCTATATTCTCGTACAAGCCTATCATTTCGTTGTTTGTAACACAGGTTAAAATCCCCTAGTATGATGGATTCATTCCGAGGGTCTAGCGATGACAAAGTTCGTTCAAATTTGGTCAAGAATTGTGTGTCGGCTGGTGGCCTATAGCATACCCCAATTGTGATGGGTCTTGTCCTCGGCAGGTGTAGGTCGATCCACAGAGCTTCGTGATTTTCTACATGGAGTCCTAGTTGTATGTGTGAGGTTGTTTTTTACATACAGACATACTCCTCCCCCATGCCTATTGTGATCATTCCTAACCATGTTGAAACCTTGAATGTTTATTTCACCATCGTTTATACTTGAATCCAGCCAGGTTTCTGTGATTGCAATTATTGAAGCTTTGGCCTTATTAGCTAACAAGTTTATTTCTGACAATTTATGGTACATTGATCTGGCGTTAATGTGGATAAGATGGAGCCCTTTGTTGGTGAACACTCTGTATTCATCTTTGATTTTGAATGTGTCCTGGATGGATTCTGAGTTGTTAATACTTGGATCATTTACATTAATATTCGGTAATGAATGCAAGGCACACTTATTGCAAAGGAATTCCCGTTCTTCACTGTTGGTCTTCTTAGAGATGCACTTCATGTGAGCTACCTGTTTACACTGTACACAGTTTTGGATCATCTGACGTCGTGTTATGAGTGATTCACAAATAAAACAAATGGTTTCGCGATGTTGTACAGCTGAGTTCCTACATTTAACACATTCAACTTCGTTTCTACTGTTAACGTAAGTACATCGGTTATGAACAATTTCATTACAACTGTTTCATTGTAAAAGTGAACTTCTATTGTTGAAACCAATATTACAGACTATACATAGTTTTGTCTTACTGTTTATCATACGACGAGGTGTGGTTTGGTCCGCGTCGATCAGCTGTTTGTGCGGGAGAGGGTAGGGGATGCTCGCGGTCGGGCTGTGGTTGTTTGCTGTTGTTGTTGTTGTTGTTTTCATTGTCCGTTGATGCTGCTTCCCTGTTGATGTATTTGCGAGTGCTACCTGTTTTTATTGTTGTTCTTGTTGCATGTTGTGCTACTTGGGTCGCCGATATCTGTGGTATTAATGGTAATGCTGTGGGTAATGTAGAGTTGGTGGAGTGGGTATTATTAATAATAATAATAATATTTATTCAGTTAGCAATTTACAGAGTTGGTACCACATAGTTTGTTATAAATATGACATGTACCAGCCTTGCATAATTCCAACTAAGGATAGCCCAATAAGGCCGTTAGGCGTATTTCCATTGGGGTCCTTGTGGGATTAGGTTAGCTGGGGAAATGGGGAGGATAAAGAAATAGATACTTTAGAGAAAGTATTTCTAGGGGGTTATTTTAAGATACCTTACATCCTATAGTAAATATAAGTAATCCGTAATCAGAATCATTTCAGTTTGGTTTGTCTATCTCTTATGTCGTATTTAGTAGTAGACATAAGCTTGGTGCTCCCTTCTCACAGCTGTCCGGTTCAGGTGTTCCTTCAGACTACGTCTGAAGGAATACAGTGTTCTCTTTTCACGGACTGACTGGGGTAGGTCGTTCCAGTCTTTGATGGCAGTGAAGAAGAATGTTTGCTTACCCTGTCCTTGGATTCTCGGGACCTTAAAATTAAACATCATGTTTCTTGTATTATGTCCACTCCTCTCATTTGCTTTAACAAAATCATTCTTTAGATACTCTGGAGCTCTGTCATAGAAAATTTTGAAGGCATTAGTTAGCCTGATTTGTTTGGCCCTGTCAGAGACATTGAGCATACCTAGTGACTGAAGTTGTTCCTGGCCAACATGTGATCTGGGTCCTAGGTTCAGCATGAACCTAACCATTTTATTTTGAGTGACCTAAAGTTTGTGCTGTGCTGATTTAGATGATGCAGAGTACCATGATGACACAGAATAGTCAAAATGACATTGAACAAGAGCTTGGCAGAGGGTCTTTTTGGTCGCCGCGGGCAAGCATCCCACCTGTCTATACAGGTATTTTATACGTGCTCTACACTTACTCAGGATAGATTCCAAAATTGTTTCTCCTGACAAACTCGCGTCCAGTTTCAGTCCGAGATATTTAACTTGTGACACTGTTGTTATAGGAATATCATTACAGTTGACCGAGAAGCCCACAATGTCTTTCAGTTTGCGTTTTGTTCCACATAAGATGGCTTCCGTCTTGCCCAGGTGAAGAGATAGTCTATTGTCCACTAGCCATTCACTACATGATGCTAGTTCTTTGGAAAGTGAAGCAGCAATACTTATTGGGTCTTTTCCTGAAACCAGAAGCACGCTGTCATCTGCATACAGTAATAATTTACATGAGACGCTCAGTTCCATGTCGTTCACATAACAGAGAAAGAGTAAGGGACCAAGGATGCTTCCCTGCAGGACACCACAGTTAATTGGCATAGGATCAGATATATTATCATCAATTTTGACTCTTTGGGTTCTACCACTAAGATAAGATTTAAACCAGTTCACAGATCCTATGCCCATTGCTTGTAGTTTATTACATAGGATATCGTGGTCTACTGTGTCAAACGCTTTTTGTAGATCAAGAAGAACCATACCGGTGTAGTTACCTTTAGACATTTCTTTACGAATGTGATCCGTTAAGTGGATGAGACAGGAGTCTGTCGAGTACATGCATCTGAAACCTGATTGAAACTTATAGAATAGATCATTTTGTTTGAGGTAGTGTTCAATTTGGGTGTATACCGCTCTTTCAAGGATTTTAAATACAATACATAATATGCTAACTGGTCTGTAGTTGCCAACTTCTAGTTTATTTCCTTTCTTGAATAGAGGGGTTACAATAGCTTCCTTCAGTTCAGCAGGTACTGTGTTGGTGTTAATTGACAAGTTGATGATGTGGGTTAGGGGACCTGCTATACCAATGGCTCCATCTCGTAGAAATTTGGTTGGAATTTTGTCTGATCCTGTGCTCTTATGTACATTTAGGTTAGACAGCTCGTCAAAAGTGTATTTTGGTGTAACATTTTGCAATCTAAATGTGTTCGGGTGTATGTCTTTATCTCTGTAGAAATTACGAAAGGTGGCCGTTGTTGTCGTGTATTTATTGAGAGGTTGAGGTAGGTTCTGTGCAAGTGTGTTTGCTATGGAAGTGAAGAAGGAGTTGAAGTAGGTTGAAATTTGTCGTTTATCGTGGCAAACCTGATCATTAATGGTGAGAGCAATATTAGTGTTAGACGAATCCCTTGTCTTGTTGCTGTAGCCTGTTGTTTTTAGGTGCCTCCATAGTTTCTTTGGGTTATTCTGATATTCCTCTGCCTTATTGTGAAAATAATTATTTTTCGCTGATTTCATTTTCCTACTTAGTTTATTCCTGGCCCTGTTGAACTCACGTTTCAGACCTTGATCCTGTCTATGTTTCGTTAGCCTTTTTAACAGATTGTCTCTGTGTTCCAGATGGTGTAGTATGTCATTGTTGATCCATGGGTCTGACCTTGCTTTAATTCGTATGTCTTTCAGAGGAGCTATTTCGTCTAGGATGTTTGTGATGATGGTTCTGAAGCCAACCCATGCGTCATTAACGTTTGTACTTCCAAACACTGGAGACCAGTCTGTATTCCATAAAATGTCCAGAAATGTTTCCTTATTGTAGTTTCTGAGTGACCTTGTTTTGATAATCTTGTGATTCTCTAGGGTAATTTTTGTGGTTTTCCGTGTGCAATATGTAACGAAATGATCACTTATCCCAGTCTGTATAACCCCTGATTGGGATATTTTGTCCTCTCTGTTACAGTTTATGTGGTCTAATATTGTGGCAGTGTTCTCAGAGATACGTGTGGGGGTTGTGATGAGTTGTTTGTGATTGTGTATTGTCAGTATATGCCTATATTCTCGTACAAGCCTATCATTTCGTTGTTTGTAACACAGGTTAAAATCCCCTAGTATGATGGATTCATTCCGAGGGTCTAGCGATGACAAAGTTCGTTCAAATTTGGTCAAGAATTGTGTGTCGGCTGGTGGCCTATAGCATACCCCAATTGTGATGGGTCTTGTCCTCGGCAGGTGAAGGTCGATCCACAGAGCTTCGTGATTTTCTACATGGAGGTCGGTCCTAGTTGTGTGTGTGAGGTTGTTTTTTACATACAGACATACTCCTCCCCCATGCCTATTGCGATGATTCCTAACCATGTTGAAACCTTGAATGTTTATTTCACCATCGTTTATACTTGAATCTAGCCAGGTTTCTGTGATTGCAATTATTGAAGCTTTGGCCTTATTAGCTAACAAGTTTATTTCTGACAATTTATGGTACATTGATCTGGCGTTAATGTGGATAAGATGGAGCCCTTTCTTGGTGAACACTCTGTATTCATCTTTGATTTTGAATGTGTCCTGGCTGGATTCTGAGTTGTTAATACTTGGATCATTTACATTAATATTCGGTAATGAATGCAAGGCACACTTATTGCAAAGGAATTCCCGTTCTTCACTGTTGGTCTTCTTAGAGATGCACTTCATGTGAGCTACCTGTTTACACTTTACACAGTTTTGGATCATCTGACGTCGTGTTATGAGTGATTCACAAATAAAACAAATGGTTTCGCGATGTTGTACAGCTGAGTTCCTACATTTAACACATTCAACTTTGTTTCTACTGTTAACGTAAGTACATCGGTTATGAACAATTTCATTACAACTGTTGCATTGTAAAAGTGAACTCCTATTGTTGAAACCAATATTACAGACTATACATAGTTTTTTCTTACTGTTTATCATACGACTGGAGGTGTGGTTTGGTCCGCGTCGATCAGCTGTTTGTGCGGGAGAGAGTAGGGGATACTCGCGGTCGGGCTGTGGTTGTTTGCTGTTGTTTTTGTTGTTGTTTTCATTGTCCGTTGATGCTGCTTCCCTGTTGATGTATTTGCGAGTGCTACCTGTTTTTATTGTTGTTCTTGTTGCATGTTGTGCTACTTGGGTCGCCGATATCTGTGGCATTAATGGTAATGCTGTGGGTAATGTAGAGTTGGTGGAGTGGGTAATTGCTAATTCCCTGCATTTATCGCATTCCATTTATTTTCTGCTGTTAACATAAGAACATCGATCGTGTGCTGTTTCATTACAAATACTACATTGTGATGTTGGACTCCTTTTGTTGAATCTAATATCGCACACTGTACATAGATTCTTTGTATTGTTCGTCGTACGTCTGGCGGTGTGATGATCAGCTGTGCTGCTAGGGTGGGGACTGTCTGTGGCTATGTCTCCCCCTGTGACCCCTCCCTGCCCCACCTGTATTTGCTGTTTGATGATGTTGTCCTTATTCCTGGCTGCTAATGCTGCTCCTTTGTTGATGTTGTTGCGACTTATGCCTTTCTTCCTAGCTGCTCCAGTTACATGTTGAGCCACCGATAGTGTTGGATTGTGGGGTTGAATTGGAGCGTGACGGCCGGAGGCTGGGGTTCCTGCTGGCCCAGTTTGTTATAACAAATTTTACTGCTAGGGACTGTTGAAATGTCGGTGTCTGCCTTACTTGTTTGGTGGTGAGGTTTCTTCAACGTTGAACAAGGGCCGGGGTTGGTCTCTACATCTCCGCAGCTAATTAGAGTGTAGCACAATAGGTGTTGTAGCGAGGTAGTGCCAGAGTACTTGCCAAGTCTTCCCGATATATGAAATAGACCAGGCAGGAATGGTGACAGAAATTTCACTCGTGTGTGATTTCTGTGTGACGAGGTCCCTCAATACTTGTTTAGGGTTGACCTGGTACACTACCGGACCCCTCTGCACCTGTATATCAGCATAGCCCCTCTGGATGTTGAGAAGGATGATACATAGAGAGAGGGCTACGCCCGCACCCTTCATCCCTCCCGCCATCTAGTAATATGATAATTGCATTGTAATTGCTAATTCCCTGCATTTATCGCATTCCATTTCTTTTCTGCTGTTAACATAAGAACATCGATCGTGTGCTGTTTCATTACAAATACTACATTGTGATGTTGGACTCCTTTTGTTGAATCTAATATCACACACTGTACATAGATTCTTTGTATTGTTCGTCGTACGTCTGGCGGTGTGGTGATCAGCTGTGCTGCTAGGGTGGGGACTGTCTGTGGCTATGTCTCCCCCTGTGACCCCTCCCTGCCCCACCTGTATTTGCTGTTTGATGATGTTGTCCTTATTCCTATCAACCTCTTGTTGTCTTCCTTCCCCCTTCATTCTGTTCTTCCGCACTTCCCTTACTACTCTATTCCCTCTCTTTGAGTCATAAATTCCGCCCTAGCATCTCTCTCTCTCTTGCCTCTTATCTTACTGCTAGCTCGTTTAATAATACGGTAATTGTCTTATTCTGAGTATTCCTTCCCTGTCTTCATTATTTACTTATTTTGCTTTCTCCACCTTCTTTATTATTTTCCACCACTGGTTTAGTATGATATTTACCCCAAGATCTCTCTATTTTATTATATTTTACGATATGATATAATTGACAAATGTTAAATTATTATTATTTCTATTTTTACATTGTTTCCTGATATCTTGACATTCTTCTATTGTTTTCATGTTAGTGTGCTATAATATTTGTTTTGTTCTACTCAAATTAGTTTTGTATTACATCATCTGATATGCTGTGCAGCATTATGTGTGTAGTATAGGCTATACTCTATCTAACTCAAATTTGCCGCCGGCCTCTACAGCAGATACGAGACCGCGCCCGTGATTGGCTGGCAATGACATCACACCCTAGACATTAAAGGTTCCAGAATGTCCAGAGTTTGTATTATATGCACTTATCCTTGACGTTGTGGTTACAATTTAGCCAAGTTATTATACTAGAAAGTAGCATACAAACCCATTTGTTATTTCGCATACAACACACTGAGCATAATATTCAGAAACCGCTGAAAAGATGGAAATGCAGTGTATAAATATTAAACAAACCACCTCCTGGCAACACTGCACTGGCCCAGCAGCGTCTTTTAAACTCTCAACTATTATCTTATTTGTGTCTGTATGTGCAGATATAACCATTATCTATTCATGTTTACCTTTCGTTGCCTTCATGCTATTGTTCATAAGGTTGCAGAGTATGGTAAGCAAAGGAATAATATATCAAATATAGCCTATGACGGAACATGAGGATATCACATTATCGTATGAATTAATTCAGCTTTTCTTTTATATTCCATATATATTAATTATATTAGATAGGTTTAGGTAATTCTAATGGTATGATAAGTGATATCCGAACCTTATGAACTATAAAATACCACATGGAACACATAAAACCGTAAGATATAATACTGTAAACACAAGCAAGGTAAGAATTACCGTCACTGTCTACTTTAAATGTGTGCGAAGTCAAGCGCGGCCTGTGATTCGCTAATATGCACAGGCCCGAGCCAGTCAGCCTTCCCTCTCGCTTACTCCCTCTGTTTATCAATTCTGTATCGCCTTGTTTTAATTTACGATATATACGTTATTATTGTGTTTCATGTTATATTTAATAGCGCTTTAGAATCGGATAGTACTGTAATTTATTAAATAATCCTTAACATTTCTTAAACGTATCTACAGTAGTTTAATTCAAAAATAAGGAATAATAAAGATAATTAATAAATTATCAGCTCTGCCTCTCCTATTGGCCAGATAGCCGATCACAGGCGCGGTCTCGTATCTGCTGCAGAGGCCGGCGGCAAACTTGAGTTGGATAGAGTATAGTCACTCAAATACCTCTACCTATAACTTTTATCTCAAATTTCCATTCTGACCGCTTCAAAGTTTCTCTTGTGGATGGCATTTGCTCACTTCCTAAACCTATCTACTCCGGTGTTCTTCAGGGTTCTGTCCTATCACCAGTTTCTTTATAATAGTAATTAGTGATCTTCTCAACTGTACCTCTAGCCCTTCCACTCATATGCCGATGACTCATCCCTACACTAATCAACAGGTTTCCACAGCGACCATCCATGCAGTCAGTTCATAGTCACGTGACGAATTCATAGTATTTATTTCTGTTGATCTATCAACAATTTCAAATTGGGGCAGAAATAACCTTGTTGCCTTAATTCCTCCATAATATAATGTTTCCATCTATCTACCCGTCATAATATTTATTGTTGTGATTATTGCATTGTGGATCATAATAATTGGATGACTCCCTCCATAATAATTGTACTATAAACATAAATCAAGAAACCAAACATATGAATAATCTCATGTTTTGCTCGATATTCACGAGATTGACTGAGATACATGACTTATCCCACTAAACATCTATAACTCCATACAATATTTTCCAAAATCTCTAAATACTTAAATAAGACAGTTTCATAGAGTTAGCCCCGTCGGCAAGATGATTATATTTTTGGCCACAGTAATTAATTTGGCTTGCAGACAATTCACTCCTACCCATCATCATTGTATCTTATCATAAACTTGAATAATCAGATGAGCAAAACCAAAATAAACCATGCCAATGTGAACAAAAAGCAAACTGGACAGTGACTAACATATTTGTTAACCCCTTCAGTACCGATTCCTCTGTTCATGATATGCTGCCAATTATTGGGCGATGTTATTCAGCTTAGGATGGACGTGCAGTAATTAAGAGGCTACAAACCATCTCAATTAACTTATATAGATCCTTTCTAAGCTGCATAACATCGTCTAAATATAGCTGAAATAAAACCACACACATCTCCGGTAGTAAAAGGGTTAACAACCGAACATGATGAAGCAGTCAATTATAAGTTATGTTCAGTAACCTCGCCAACTGATGGCATATAATAATTTCCACCACGTCAGAGTTTAATTGTTAACAAATTATATAGAGCAGAGTTGTCAGGTTTGTATAGTGAATTGCCAGACTATATGTTAAGGGAGCCTACCTCGCTTTTTTCCTCTTTCTCTCCCTCTCTCTTTGGCTTGTATCCATTCGGCCCCATTCAGCCTACTATTTTAAGACTTTACCACATCCAGGTGTCAATATTTTCCTGGCGAGCGGTAGCGAGCCAGCATATATATATTTTTGTTTTGACGGTAGGCTAAATTTATACATTTTTCGATAGAAAAATTTCTCCGGCGAAGCCGGTTTTCTCCATAAAATACTAGCTCGCTATCGCTCGCCAAGAAGAACTCGACACCTGGATGGGGATAAACGTATACAAACAGTTGGCTGAATGGGGCTGCATGGATACAAGTCAGGAAAAGAGAGAAAAGGAGAGACAAAATTAAAAAAACGGTAATCCCCCTTAACCGGTCCCTGTTGTGAGGTAATTCCGGCTTGATGAGGTATAATATAACATTACCGGGATGGTGTGGCTGACATATATAACATTACCGGGATGGTGTGGCTGACATATATAACATTACCGGGATGGTGTGGCTGACATATATAACATTACCGGGATGGTGTGGCTGACATATATAACATTACCGGGATGGTGTGGCTGACATATATAACATTACCGGGATGGTGTGGCTGACATATATAACATTACCGGGATGGTGTGGCTGACATATATAACATTACCGGGATGGTGTGGCTGACATATATAACATTACCGGGATGGTGTGGCTGACATATATAACATTACCGGGATGGTGTGGCTGACATATATAACATTACCGGGATGGTGTGGCTGACATATATAACATTACCGGGATGGTGTGGCTGACATATATAACATTACCGGGATGGTGTGGCTGACATATATAACATTACCGGGATGGTGTGGCTGATATATATAACATTACCGGGATGGTGTGGCTGACATATATAACATTACCGGGATGGTGTGGCTGACATATATAACATTACCGGGATGGTGTGGCTGACATATATAACATTACCGGGATGGTGTGGCTGACATATATAACATTACCGGGATGGTGTGGCTGACATATATAACATTACCGGGATGGTGTGGCTGACATATATAACATTACCGGGATGGTGTGGCTGACATATATAACATTACCGGGATGGAGTGGCTGACATATATAACATTACCGGGATGGTGTGGCTGACATATATAACTTTCACCACAGTCATTAGTCAACAATCATTGTTGTTGTCTACCATTACCAATATGGTTGTAGATATTAAGGGGGGGTCACCGGCTTTTTATCTTTCTCTCCTTTTTTCTCTTGCCCTGGCTTGTATCCATTCGGCCCCATTCAGCCAACTGTATTCGGACGTTTATCCCCATCCAGGTGTCGATATCTTCCTGGTGAGCGATAGCGACCCAGCATTGTATGGAGAAATCCGGCTTCGCCGGAGAAATTTTTCTATCGAAAAATGTACAAATTTAGCTTAGTGCAAAAAACAAACATATATATATATGCTGGCTCGCTACCGTTCGCCAGGAAAATATTGACACCTGGATGGGGGTAAACGTCTTAAAACAGTAGGCTGAATGGGGCCGAATGGATACAAGCCAAATAACAACATAATACATATGAATGTTTGAAGAACCGGGTTCAAATCTTTGCTTTCACCTGCTAATGATGTTTTGTTTTATTCTTCAATTTCTTGACACAATGTATGCTTCACTAACTTGTAAGTGAATATGTATAATGTAATAACAATCAGCAAGAGTGTATCATAGTAAATCAGACTGAATACACACTATTATATATATGATATTATTAGGTTCCTATTCACAGTGAATATGTTCATCAATTTACAGCCACATAAATGTTGTCAATATATAGTAACTCTAATGTATCACATTCAATAGTAGTTTTAATTTGTAATGCTGAGTATAATCATTTCTGGGTTAGTAGTAGTTATGCAAATTTCTAGATATCTCCTATCTTAGAAATACACGTAGGCTAATCGAAACAACATAGTGGGTATTGAAAGAATCAATCAAAAGAAAGCACTGTGCATATTATACGAAATGCCCCTTTTCGATTGGTTACCAAATTGTGATCCGGCCAAATAATAACGTCGGTAAAATGTGGGTCCGCTAAAATGAGCTCCGGTTCCAGGTGTAACCCACAAGAAATCCTGTGGAATTGCGACTCCGAAATTGAGAATCATTATTATAAAAAGTTTGTTTTTGCCTGGTGTTGGTGCGATGGTACAAAGGAGTACAAAGGAAATCAAGCAACAACAGGTCTAGTGACCCTTCTAGGCTGCTTGTCCTCCAAAGCACTGAGGATCAAGTGTCCAAACAGTGGTTTAGAGTGGGTAAGGGAACATTGGAAAGGGAACTACTGCCCTGGAACTAATGTCCGTGGCAGGATTAGGAAGTTAGTAGGGGACAGATGGGTTAGTAACTGAGGGGGGGATAAAATAAAGTTATTCATTTACAAACGCAGCCAGTCGCGGGTTTGATGCGAGATATTTGTCTAAGCGGAGTTTAAATGAATCATCGGTGCTGCAGTCTATAACGTCTCGGGGAAGCCCATTCCACAAGTTGACAACTCGATTGAAGAAGAAATTCTTAGATTCGTGGGAGTTAAAAGATTTACCAATAATTTTGCAACCATTTCCCCGCGTGTAATTAGATTGGTCGATAGTGAAGTACTTACTACAGTTCATATTGTCGATGCCTTTGATGATTTTGATGGTGTTGTGATTGGTTGGGGGAATAGAGGGACTGAGAGGGGATGAATAAGAATGATAGGGATTAATTATAACACATCCCCACACATATACTAGAGTCAAAGGGTTAGATATGACAGTTAAGGTGACCGGTCAACTCAACCAGTAGACCATTTCAACCAGTAGCTCTCAACCAGTACCAAATCAACCAATACGGTTTGGTTAGGTTAGTATTATATTTTGGCACTGGTTTGGTTGGTCTGGGTTAATTTGGCACTGGTTGAGAGCTACTGGTTGAAATGGTCTACTGGTTGAGTTGACATGGAACCGACAGTTAAGCATTGTTAAAATTGTATTTAACACTATACATAATTCAGCCTCCGAATGACGCCATTGATTATTGGTGAAGGTACAATTCAGTGCAGGCACTAACAAATCAACTAATATATTTCATAACAAATAAAATATATACAATACTGTATAATAGCACTTCATACAAGTGTCTACATACATCAGTGCAGTGAGAGGGGGCTCTAGTCAAAAACTGTTTCTTGGGGTAATCGGTGGAATTGGAAAAATTACTAAGTTTTGGAATCTTCGGTGTGTAAGTTGACGATATAAATGTGTGAAACGTCAATAAGCCCGATAACTGAAAAGTACCGATAACAAAATTCAACCTGATATTTTAGACACCAATCGAGCAGGGCAATACTCAAAGGAGGCCTCATTGGCATGTGATAAGGAGATGCTGGAACCTCTGTTTCACTTGACTGGCCTCCCTCTCTGTTTCTGTTTGTGTCTCACCTACATAGATAGCAATCCAGCTAGCTCTCAAAAACACCTTCTCCTATTCATATCACTACACTACACCACGCTTCCTTCCAATACACCATCAACTGTTTTTTTAACATTACCACCAACCGCACTTGATTTGGCTCTGTCACTCTTTCAACTTTGGGGGATAAACTTGTTACAGGCAGCTTTGCCTTTTGTCTCGATCATACACATCGGAATACTAAAAACATTATTTATTATAGTTTTAAGTCGATATACTGTATATTAGTATATACGCATATTGCTGTGTTTGCATGTTAGCTTTACTGATGTTCTATTTCACTATGGTTAAGGGGCATATGTTAAGGGGGGATGGCTGTATATTATATTTCCTCTTTTATATATAATGTTATAATGTGTTTAGTATCCTCCATAGACCTCCATCAAGCTTAACCCTCCACCCCCCGGCCCTCCTTCAAGATAAATTTGTACATTTTTCGATAGAAAAATGTCACGGCCGATGGACGGATCCTCTTAAATTTCAGGCTCGCTATCGTTTGACAGGAAAAATCGACACCTAAAAGACACGAACAGTCCTAAAAAATTATAACGAAATAGGGTGAAAGTCTTAAAATTGCCAAACTAATGGGTCGAAATTAAAATCTGAAAACTAATGGGACTAAACATGAGGGAGAAGGGGGACCAAAAAAGCGACCCATCCCCCTTAATATGTCAGTGAGCAATACATTATTAAGTTATGTCAGTGAGCAATACATTATTAAGTTATTTAGGTGTGCTTGGTAATATGTCAGTGAGCAATACATTATTAAGTTATTTAGGTGTGCTTGGTAATATGTCAGTGAGCAATACATTATTAAGTTATTTAGGTGTGCTTGGTAATATGTCAGTGAGCAATACATTATTAAGTTATTAGGTGTGCTTGGTAATATGTCAGTGAGCAATACATTATTAAGTTATTTAGGTGTGCTTGGTAATATGTCAGTGAGCAATACATTATTAAGTTATTTAGGTGTGCTTGGTAATATGTCAGTGAGCAATACATTATTAAGTTATTTAGGTGTGCTTGGTAATATGTCAGTGAGCAATACATTATTAAGTTATTAGGTGTGCTTGGTAATATGTCAGTGAGCAATACATTATTAAGTTATTTAGGTGCGCTTGGTAATATGTCAGTGAGCAATACAGTATTAAGTTATTTAGGTGTGCTTGGTAATATGTCAGTGAGCAATACATTATTAAGTGATTTAGGTGTGCTTGGTAATATGTCAGTGAGCAATACATTATTAAGTTATTTAGGTGTGCTTGGTAATCACATTCTTGATTAAGGGGGGTGACCCGCTTTTCTTATTTCCTTTTCTCTCTTTCTCTGGCTTGTATCCATTCGGCCCCATTCAGCCTACTGTTTTAAGACGTTTACCCGGCAGCATATATATATATTTTTGTTTTGACAGCAACCTAAATCATTATATTTTTCGATAGAAAAAAATTCTCCGGTGAAGCCGGATTTCTCCATAAAATGCTGGCTCGCTATCGCTCGCCAGGAAGAAATCGACACCTGGATGGCGATAAACGTCTTAAAACAGTTGGCTGAATGGGGCCGAATGGATACAAGCCAGAGAAAGAGAAAAAAAGGAGAGAAAGAGAAAATAATGCAGGTGACCCCCCTTAAGATTCCTCAATGCCCGAGTAGTGAGTAGTACGATATTCTAAACTAAGAAATTCACCTTTTACTCTAAAACTTTCGCTGCCATGTGTGGGTGTGTAGATGTGTGTCCAATGATTTAGGGTTCCATATTTACATCCCTCCATCCTGCTTTCCTTCTCATTTGGGTTCTCCCTCAGTTCTTACCTTCAGCTTTTATCTTCCATAGGACCTTCTTTTTAGACCATCAGCCCTTTATTACTTCATGCTATGCTTATTGTTTATCTTTATATCGTTGTTCGTTCTTTCATATTATGTTTTCCTTTGTTTCTGAAGTTCTCTGTCATTGTAAAATAGGTTATGATGGTAATATCACTTTTATTGTCATCTTTATTTTCAGCACTATTCTGTATGAGGGCCGACATTCACACCGTAATTGCAACACTGGTATACTGCATAATTATCTACTAAAATATTTTGGTTTCAGCCGATGGTAAATCGCTATCTTGCTATTCTGATTGCTCGGCTATTACAAAGATTTTGTAGCGAAATTTGTTGCTAATTATGAAAACTAGACAATAACATGGCGCAGACACATAGCACCATCACATATTTCTATTAACCCGTAAACCGCGGCAAAGCTCTTAAGAGGTTTTACTGGGCGACGGCGGTAAAGCTCTTAAGAGGGAGGCCTAAAAATACCATTTAAACAGCACTAAAAAAAAATTGTTTTGTTCCCTATACCTCATAATTCACTCCTCCACATGCCCTCCTTCCTCCTTTCCCCTCCCCCCTTCAATTATCACCTATTTTCCCTGTTATCCCCTAATTTGTTGGTATATTTTTGTGCTAACATTAGCAAACTGTGTGGGGGATGTGCTTACGTGCCTAGAAGGTGTGTTACACAAGCGAGTGTGTGTATGAGTAGGCTCAGTGTGGCTTGAGGCCTCGTGGAGGGAGGGGTTGCCTCAATTTTCTCCAAAATTCATGAATGGGCTGGTTCATCTATATTCACGATTTTGACCAGAAAAATGATATTTTCACTGGTTTGATTGTTGTTACAGGTTACTATCTTCATAGTGAAGGTAAAATAGGCTCATATGAATAGGTAATAACGATATTTATCGCAAAATGACGATTATAGGCCTGAATGGAGCCCATATGCTCGCCCATGGGGAGCTAGTTCATTACCCCCCCCTCGCCGTTCCCGGGTTAAGAATAAAGAAATAAGATACAAAGGAATTCAATTTACCGTCAGCTGGAAATATACCGATTATAGAACATATCATCCTAATCATACCAATCCAACTATCTTGAACTAGAATTTTAACAAATTAACTAAAGATAACCTACCCTTACCGAGGACATGCTGAGTGCTTAACCTAATCAACACTAGCCTGCGTAGGCTATCATTACCTCTTCAGAACTAGCATTTAAAACCTAACTAAATGTATAACGACAATTAACATTTATCTTCATCCAAGATTAACTTTGATCCTATCTAAAAATGTGATTACCAATTATTGAATTTGCAAATGTCATTAAAAGAGGGTAGGGGTTAGTTTTTGGTTTTGGTCTATATATTTATTTATTCATATATTTGTTTTCCTTTTGTTCTATGTGTTTGAGGGAGGCAAAAGGCAGAACTGCCTATAGCGAGTACCTCCCTCATAGTTGAAAGAGTGACAGGGACTGTGACGTCTACCAGCGTTGGCAGAATCGCCTCTCGTTAGCCACTAGCGCTGGCCAGGGACATCAAAATGGGCTACAGTTATCAGAGAATGTTGTTCTTTCTTTCCTAGTACTCGCATTGTCACAGACAGTCCAGTGGTGGTCTTTATTTTCGTCTGTGACAATGGGAAGTATTTTATATCATTAATAGAATATAAGATGCTTTGTCTAGAGTTAAGGAGAAAGAGAGATATAGGCAGCGAGGTCGTAATATGTGCGTGCGTATGTATGTGTTGCCTCGTTCGGAGGAGTTTTCCCGCTCGCACGGGCTTTCCCTCGCCTTTGATTGGCTGGTGGTTCCTGGCGCGTCCTAGGGGCCTGCTATCGTGGAGAAACTGCCAGTAGAGGGCGTCGACCTTCTTCTCGGCAACGACTTTGCGGTACCTGCTTCTGAGGTTCCACCCTTAGTCGTTGCCGAGAGGACGGCCGACGTGAGTAGGGAGGGGCAGGAGTTGGTCGAGAGGTGTCAATCACAGCAGAGGGCGTGTGTTGTCACCCGATCTCGTGCATCTAAGGTGTCACAGCCTATTACTCAGTCTCTAGACCAGCGGAGAAACGGTCGGAAGGAGAAAGCTAAAGTTGGGAGTTTTGTGAGTTTTGCTCCAGCGGCTCTTCTTAGCAACTTAGTACTTGACCCAGAGGTGAGCTCTGGAGTGGCCCCAGAACCTGTCACCCCTAGTGACATGGTTGGGCGTGATGGCACTCCGCGACAGAGTAGTTCCCAGGTGGAGGAGAGTTGTGGGAACGGGGCTATTGAACACGAGGACGGGGAAACATGTCATGTGAACCTGTTGGAGGAGTTTGTGAGGCAACCACCTGAGCAGCCTACTGTCCCTGCGTTGGTCTGCAGCGGCCAAGGTGGAGAAGGAGAGGGGGGCAGTGGGGCACAGGTGGAGGAGAGTTGGGATTTTTATGTCTCGGCGGAGCAGTGGGCGGGGGACACGAGTCTGGTGACTGTGGAAGTGCTAGAGCACCTGCCTGAGCAGCAGTGTGCAGCGCTCCAGCACCAGCTCGGTTCATACCCCACTGGTCGTGCCGAGCACCCAAGCCTCACAACTCAGGCGGTTCACGAGGTTCCGCTGGCAGGTCACTTGAGTGTTAGTCGACCGTTGACCTCGTTGTTTCGGTGGTTCAAGGTGGGCGACGAGGCTTTGGCATGGTTGTCAGGCCAGGGTCGACCCATGGCTGCCAAGGGTGGTGGTCAGAAGGAGGACATTGAGCAGATTGGTGAGGTTGGCTGTGGAGTGGATGTGCCCAGTCGTCGCATAGCCTCCCAATGCTGCTCTAGTCGAATGCAACAGCCCTACCATAGAGCGACTGTATCTGGCCATGTCGCTGAAGGCGGTGATGCTGCGCAGGCAGATGTAGTCGTAAGGAATGCGGGGGTGCGCATGTACGGTATCGGCGGGGAAGCCTTAGCAATTATGAACTATGGGAGTGGCTGCACAGGTGGTAGTGATTGTCCCTCTCATGACCTGGCTGTTCTAGGGACGAAGGTGGAGAAGGAGGGAGACTTTAGTTTGGAAGCTGCGGTCTCGGCTGGG
Organism: Paralithodes platypus; assembly: GCA_032716605.1. NCBI lineage: Eukaryota > Metazoa > Arthropoda > Malacostraca > Decapoda > Lithodidae > Paralithodes > Paralithodes platypus. The sequence goes on from CM064505.1 coordinate 14,196,726, forward strand.
TTTTGTGAGGGCACGAGGCATGTTGTTCTTCGAGATAAGTTGCAACCTCTTGTGTCTGAGCGCCAAGAGATGTTGTTTACTAGGCTGTGGCAGTACATCCGCATGTTTGTTGCTTCTCCAGGCCTGATGTACGGGGTAGAATCCGACATGGAGGCTGGAGACAGTGCACGGCTCAAGTTAGTTCCCTACCGTATAAATCCTGCTCAACAGCCTGTCGTGAAAACAGAGCTAGACGACATGTGGAAAAAGGGTCTGAGGGATAAAGGATATAGTGAGTGGTCGTTGCCAGTGAGTTTGCAATCTGAGCCTATCCATTACCTAGAGTTGACGATACCATAGACTGCATCGGGGCTGCGTCGCTCGTCACGAAGGTAGAACTAGTGAAAGGTTATTGGCAGGCCCCTTTGCCGGAAAGAGCGAAGAGAAGTGCCAGTCTTGGGGTGAACTGGGCAGTTATCAGTGTCAGGTGTTGTTTTGCTGCTGGAACACAAGTTGGATGTGTGGCATGTTAAGGGCACTGATAATGTTTTGGCTGATTGTTTGTCACGGGAGGGTTTGTTTGCAGGAGAACCCTCGCCGTTCAGTCAGTGTGTGTTGAGAGTGGAGAAAAATCAGGCTTGCCCCTGTAGAGCAGCCGTCAAAAACAACATTAAAATAAAATAAAAAAATCACATAAAAACTCTTTCTTTTTTATAGTTAATTGTAAGTTGCCAATGTTATAGCTAAAGTCCTAAATTGAACCTGTCTTTCACTTAGTAGGCTGGGCTCTGTGAAGCTCGCTCAGGGAGCATACCAGGCTAAAATTATACTCTTATGTTTGGGAGGGGTTATAAGATTTCTTTTATGCTAATATGTTGTTTTATTTATGATTGAGCTTTGCATTTCATTTCTGGTGGAGTGGCTGGGTGTGGCGGGTCTTGTCGGCATTCTGCCTTGTCAGATATGGTGCTCGCCCAATGTTGAGCGTCCCATATCTTGGGCGGGGTGTGACGTCTACCAGCGTTGGCAGATTCGCCTCTCGTTAGCCACTAGCGCTCACCAGGGACATCGAAATGGGCTACAGTTATCAGAGAATGTTGTTCTTTCTTTCCTAGTACTCGCATTGTCACAGACAGTCCAGTGGTGGTCTTTATTTTCGTCTGTGACAACAGGAAGTATTTTATAATATTAATAGAATATAAGATGCTTTGTGTAGAGTTAAGGAGAAAGAGAGATATAGGCAGCGAGGTGGTAATATGTGCGTGCGTATGTATGTGTTGCCTCGCTCGGAGGAGTTTTCCCGCTCGCGTGGGCTTTCCCTCGCCTTTGATTGGCTGGTGGTTCCTGGCGCGTCCTAGGGGCCTGCTGCCTTGTGACGTATCGGCCCATGATTGGCCGACCATCGCGCCTTTGTGGGCTCCTGCGGTCCACAGGAGCTGTTCTCCTCAGGACAGGCTTGGCGTGCATGCTTCTAACATCCCTTTGCATACTCTCTCCCGATCACCCCCTTTACCACTGTCTCTCTCTCTGACCTTCTTCTTTTCCATTGCTCCTCACCTTTATTCAATTACTTATCCCCTTGGGTTCTGCATACGGTTTCCATAGCCGGCCCATTGTATTGCATGCGCCGTCCTCTGAGATATTTACATGTACTTAGAATAGGTTTGAGGGTTCTTAGTTAGTATAGGTTTAAGAACTCTGTGTGTATCTCCATTATTGATTTAGTGTTTCTGCTCTTTGATTTAATGCTAGACTGGGATAAGATAACTGTAGTCGTTGTCCCCGATGTGTGTATGGTTTGCTTGTACCTACACGACTTCGACCGGTCCTGTGGTAGCCTGTGTTGTCTTTTCGCTTGCATCCTTTACGAGTGCAACATTGTGTTGACTGAGGGTTTTAGCCTGTTCCAGTTCCACACTTTGCTGCCTCTTTGCTTGTCTTTTGAGGGTCGCCAGGATAGAACCAGATACTTGTGATCTGGATCTATTAAGAGAGCACCCCAGTCAATTAACGTAACTTAAAGGATGCAGTCTTGAGGACATCGCTAGGCTACGCGCCTGTCTTGCTCAACCCCAGTTCCTTACCTAGAGTATCTTAGCTAGACATTATTAATTGAGTAGACACTTATTAGTATTTAACCCTTCTTTAGCGGCCTATGCGGTTTATTTATATGTACCGCCCAGCGGGGTGTTTTTAGCCAAAATAGGGCTGTTTACGTGATCATTTTAATGCCTAAATAAGACCCAGAACGTAAAACAAGTATCTATCCCTGAAAGGGCATAAACAGAGCTTTCGAATGACACCATAACGATCCTTGTATGATGGATAGTTTTCTTGCAATAACCGTGCAACGCGAGTGCAAAAAGCAGGTAATTAGCCACTTTCCCCATATAATTCAGTATGTAGCGAGTGAGAGAGGGAGGAGGGAGCTGAGATTCGTGTCAGTAGGTTCGCCGCGGTGGTCTGGAGCAGTCATACGCTCGCTAGTCTCCTGCCACCACTTGTCTCTCTCTCTCAGCAACATTACGTGCTGAAATTGCCACTCGACCTATGTCGAGCGCCGCCACATAGTCCAGCTTTATTAAATACGACTTATGTGGTGAGCCGCTTTTTAAGGGTTAATATAAGCTCTTTGATATGTATGCATTATTATTCACAGCATTTATTAGTATAGGTTGTTGTTGAGTTGCACAACCATAGCAGACTGTTTCGTTGATGAGGAAGTACTTCTTTTAGTGTCGAACATTACTACCATTGCGCATTTATAGTATTATCGTGTCAGTTAACATTATATGTCCTATCTTTTAGTGTATTCAGTCTATACGTGGGGTGTCCTGCCTCCTGCCTTTATATAATTTAAGATACGAGCATCTTATGAGCATCAGATTTTCTTCAGAAGTTTCCAGGTCTATGCTGTAGGACTATACTTCACTTTCTTTCAGATAGGAGTGAAGGGTTTATTGTTGTTTACAGTAACTCTATTGAAGCATCTTTTTATTGTATTAAATCTTGCAGTGATTTAATTGATCTTTCCATAGCTTCCCTTTTATGCATTTTAACGTAACTTGCATCTTGTTTGTTATCAGGCTATACCAGTGTGGGTTAGCCTGAAGTAGAGTACATTTATACCCAGTTAAGGATACTCCGTTATCGCAGATTAACTCTGGAGGGTATAGGTGTTTTTGTTCGCCGGCATATAAGTTCGAGGGTTTGGATCTAGCGTACCGTTGTTGCATAGTGCCCTATTACTCGTCCAATCATTAAGTGCCCTTGTTTTATTCGTAGCCCCGGTCGTAACAGGACAAAATCAAGGGACGTTCGAGCCAAAATGCCTGGACACACGGATTTTGAAGCAATTTAAGTCATAGGAAGAGGGAAAGACTGATTCTGGGAGAGAGTTCCAGAGCTCAGCTGTTGAGTAGAAGAATGTTTGAGAGTAACGTTTCACTCTTGGGTTGGAGAGTTGCACAGAGTGGGGGTGGGATTGAGTTACAAGACGGGTACCACATGCCCTACGTAAAGGAGGTGGTATACACTGGGAAAGATCTGAGGAACACTGATTATTTTAGTATCGATAGAATAGCGAGAGAGATGCAACATTGCGGCGGAGAGAGAGAGATTGCAGAGAGTTGGTGAGTGGACGGGAGTTAATGATACGAAAGGCCTTCCTTTCAACTTTGTCTAGGAGAGCGGTGTGAGAGGAACCTCCCCACACATGTGAACAATACTCAATACAAGGATGCACTATGCCCCTGTACAGAGCAAGAAGCTGTGCAGGGGAAAAGAACCCCCTAAGGCGGTTGAGCACACCCAGCTTCTGGGAGGCTGCCTTAGCAAGACTGGTAATATGGTCCTCCCAACTGAGAGCAGAAGAAAAAGAGACACCAAGAATACTGAGAGAAGATGAAGCATTGATTTTTGTATTGTTGAAGAATAAGGGATAGTCCGCAGGGAGTTCCTGATGGGTAGATAGATGGAGAAATTGGGTTTTGGAAGCATTAAAGGTAAAGAGGTTTTCTCTGCCCCAATTGGAGATAGTATTTAGATCAGAATATAAGAGTTCTATGGCTTCATTACGTTTGTCGGTGAGGGATTGCTGGCGGGGGCGTTCTGAAAAACTAATTGGAGTAGTGTAAGGTTGAGTCGTCTGCGTATGAATGGATGGGAATTGAGGTACAGTTGAGGAGATCATTTATAAAAACTAGAAAGAGAATAGGAGATAGGACAGAGCCCTGAGGAACACCGGAGTTTATAGGGTGAGGAAGTGAACAATGGCCGTCCACAACTGCGGCTATGGAATGGCCGGAAAGGAAATTAGAGACAAAGGCAAAGATGGAGGGCTAGAAACCGAAGGAGGGTAGTTTAGAAATTAAAGATTTGTGCCAAACTCTATCGAAGGCTTTCAATATGTCTAGTGCAATAGAAAAAGTCTCATGGGATTCCCGAAAGGAGGATGACCAAGAGTTAGTAAGATATGAAAGAAGATCACCAGTAGAGCGACCCTTAAGGAAGCCATACTGGCAATCTGAGGGCAGATTATGAGAAGAGAAATGCTTAAGAAATTTGGAAGCAAGAATAGTTTCAAAAACTTTAGAAAGACAAGAGATGAGAGCAATTGGACAATAGTTGGAGGGTTGAGAGCGGTCACCCTTCTTTGGGACTGGTTGAATGTGAGCAAACTTCCAGCATGAAGGGAAGACGTTAGAGGATAGACAGAGACGAAAGAGTTTGCCTAGGCAAGGAGTCAGCACGGAAGCACAGTTTTTGAGTACAACAGGAGGAACACCGTCCGGACCGTACGCCTTATTAGTATTAAGCCCAGAGAGGGTAGAATGTTCATCTTTAGAAGAGATTAGGGTATTAGGCATAAGTAAGAGAGAGGAGGGTGGAGAGGGAGGAATAGCATCGGAATAATCCAAGGTGGAGTTTCTAGCAAAAGTTTGAGCGAAGAGTTGAGCTTTGTCAGAGGAAGAAGTGATGGTTGTGCCATCAGAGTGGGAAAGGGGAGGGAAAGAAGAAGAGAAATTGTTGGAGAGATTTTTGGCTAGATGCCAGAAATCCTGGGAAGAGCTAGAGTTGGATAGTTCAGTGCATTTATTATTGATGAAAGAGTGTTTGGCAAGTCGAAGAACAGATTTGGCTTGATTCCGGGCAGAAACATAGGAAGAATTAGAGTCTTGAGTTTTAAGGCGTTGGTACCGTTTGAATGCTTCCTCCTTATTGCGGACAGCAGTAGAACAGGCGTGAGTAAACAAAGATTTTTTAGCATTAGTCTGAGAGAAAGAGAATGGAATATATGCTTCCATCCCCGATAGGATTACCTCCGTAATGCGATCAGCACTCTCCGAGAGTCCCCAGCCACGGAAGCAGAAATCATTCCATGGAAAATTAAAGAAGTACTGCCGGAGAGCCTCCCAGTCGGCAGCGCCAAAGTGCCACAAGCGCCACCGGCTAGGAGGATCGGGTGGCCGTACTGGAGAGATAGGACAGGTGACAGAGATAAGTTTATGGTCGGAGGAGCCCAAAGGAGAGAAAAGATCGACAGTATAAGAAGAAGGGTTAGAAGTTAAAAACAAGTCAAGAATGTTGGGCCGATCTCCGATACGATCCGGAATATGGGTGGGTTGCTGAACTAACTGCTCTAGGTCATTTAGGATAGAAAAGACGTAGGGTTGTTCACCAGATGGGTCAGTTTCCTGGTTAGACCTCCATCAACCTTAAAAATACACTCCCTAGACCCCTCTTCAAGATGAATTTGTAAATTTTTCGGTAGACAAATGTCACAGCTGAAGGCCGGTTCTTCTCAATAATTCAGGCTCGCTATCGCTTGCCAGGAAAATATCGACACCTAAATGGCTAGAAAGGTATTATAATTGACAAGGAAATGATACGCAAGGTGGTAAAATCGCCAAATTAATGGGACAAACGTCTTAAAATCTCAAAACTAATGGGGCTAAACATGAAGGAGATGGGGTTCCCGAAAAACTCTATACCTTTCCTTAAGACGATTACTGCGGTTATCTTATAGATGGGTTTGCCATTCACTCAGGGTCTTTACCGCTATTTTCATTTATATATATAATTATATATTATATATAATATATATATATACCGTATATATATATATATATATATATATATATATATATATATACAGTATATATATATATATATATAATATATATATATATATATATATGTATTTTGCTTTCACTCACATAGAAACAAAAAAAATATGCCGCCCTACCACCGTATCCACAACCTGAGCGATTTGAAACGAGTCCCAAAAAATAATTTTGGTCAAATTTTCCCTATAAAAGACTACTTCATTAATTTTCCCTTTCCACTGGCCTTGAAAATATCCACCAATTTCTTCCTGTTTACTGCGACCGGCGGGGCTCCGTAGCAAGTGTACAGGTCTCCCTCAATTTACGATACGGGTTACGTTCCTGAAAACGCGATCTTAAATAGAAAAATCATATAGCGAACCCCAAAATTAATGGGGTAAATGGGATGCGTTCTTGGACCAGCCAAAACCCAAACCCAAACACCTAAAAAAATATAATATTATCGTAAATTGGAGCATCGGATAGTGAGGGAGGCCTGTACTGTTAGTTTCTCTTTTTCCAATATTTTATCAGGGTTTGAGTTTAGAAGACAGTATGAGTTATGATCTGTAACATGAAATTAACCTCACATTCTTACCTGGTATATATCTGTCACTAATACCTTTTGAAATGGACCTGTGTTCCTTGAATTTCAGCTTCTAAAACACCTCTTGTTCGGACACAGACCTTCTCACAACTGATGCCTGTAGAAGACCGATATTACTATGGGAGGGAAGGTTAGAAACTTATGGAAGCATCTGGCAACAAGCGGAGCGGCTCGGTAGTACCAAGCTAGACGGTAATACCAAAACGTATGGGTACGTCGTCTGCAGTAAATTTATTCAATACATAGGACTTACCAATACGTCACCCACAGAGAAGGAGTTAACTTATTTAAAAACTGTATTTTAAAATTTTCTCAATTAGTTTAGACACAAGAAACATTCTCCCATGCCTTGAGTATTGCTGTGTTAGTTGATTTTAACCAAAGAATAATCCATTTATATAAAGTTTGAACCCCGACACCTTCATTTGAATGAAAAGGAAATTTAAAAAGAGAATCCAACAAATACAACTACACATCCATATTAGTCTCCAGCCTGGAGTCTACTCAGTCGCCGTGCATAAATGTGGTTTGATGTCTTGGCTAGGTAAGGAAGGGACTGGAGTTTTTGCAGAGAGGCTCCAGTCCTGACATTATTCCAGACTTACAGTGTGCTGGCATAATAATCCAATATGTTTGATAGCCTCTGAAATCCTATTTTAACTAAATAAAGGCTAGGTAAAGATACAGAATCCAATATAAACATGTATATACACTTTTACATCATATGTCATATCGCTTTGGGTATCTTGAGTTATCTTATTTTTTTAGGAATAAGTCCGAGGATGTAATATCCGGTAACATAATTATATACTACTATATGTCTAGCACAATTAGTAAGTTAGTAAGATAAAAAAGAAGATCACCATTAGAACGACCCTTGACCCATTCAGTACCTGTGACTTCCTTTTCATTATATTCTGCCAACTATTACACGATGTCATTCAGTTTAAGAAGGATGTCTAAAAGGCTGCACACTATCTCAGACTCAGATTACCTCTGCAAATGAGTATAAATAGCCACCAACCACGATGACCAGGTACCAGTTCCTAGTTTGCACAAAACGCCCTATTTTATTTTCAATATGCTAATACTCTTCCGAGGCCAAGAGATAGTTCAAATACAGTTTTCTCATTTGGAATACATTTTATTGTTCTGTAACATGGAAATTGAAAGTTTCAATGTTTGTAATAGACAAACTACATTAAAAATACCCATGGTGAGAACATTTATTTTAACCATATGTATTTAACTAGTAGAACATTATGTGTGATTTGTCAGACAAGGTATGTTTGACAATATATTTGGGAGCCAGAGAAAAACAAAATATACGAATGTTAGAGTAAATAATATTTGTCCTATATGCTATAAACGTTGATCTGGAATATCCAGTGAGATCAAACACCTAAATGGTATTGACCTCCTGGATACAGAGCCAGCAAAAAATATCCGGAAATATTTTACCGTCCACCGACGCTAGATTAATTAATACCGCTGAGAGCCATGATTTGGATTTAAACAGTCGTTATATATATATATATATATATATATATATATATATATATATATATATATATATATATATTGTTACGTATCTTGATCCTCAAGTGGTTAACTTGATGAATCTAGATAGCACAGAGATATATTTTAAGGTATCAGTCAGCTGAAGGCAAAACAAAAGTAAAATCTAATAAAATTATTTCCTGTTGTTGCTTCCTTTCCTTTTGGATTTTAGGACTTGGTATCCTTTATTGACTGATACTCTTTAATTATGAAAAATACTGAAACTAATTAAAGTCATGTAGTATTTATAAAGAATTATTATTTAACCGAAGCTTAGTAGGCTGTGGTTATGAACCGAATAATTTATATCTAAAGAAGGACTATTAATTCTATAAAAAGTCTTGAAAGATAAATATTGAGGTAAGAATACTTCTGTCTCTTACCCTTTTTGAAATGAATAGCTAGTTTTATTATATGTCCTTTTATTTATATTAAATGTAATTATTCTTGGTTCTTGTCTTACGTTAATAGTATTATATTATTATCATCAGGATTAATATCAAAGTCACATATAAAGTTAGATATATATTTAATAATTAGTTAAATGTATTTCTTAACCCCGTAACATTGAGGTTTGATTATGAGTAAATTAAGTTACAGGATCGCTTCATAGATTCGATTCAGGTCTCACTCAAATAATATGAAAAGCAAAAATAATATTTTGAAGCTAAAAGAATTTTCTTCAGCTTAGGAAATCACTAGAAGTAATATTAACACAGTCATGTTAGTCTAAGGCGATATTACTAATATGAGACAATAACATCACCGTACTAAGCACCGTTAAGCAATGTAAGCTTAATTAAAAGAAAATGAAAGAACTCGTAAATATTAATATAAAACAATAGTATTACTTTCATCATAACCCAATTACTTAAAGAGTTGCTTTAGTCCACAAGTTAGTCAACTAAAATAGTTAAGTACATAATAATAGCGTAAACGTTAATTCCCAATCAAAGAGTGAAGTACATTACAGTAGCGTTAACGTTAATTCGCAATCAAATAGTTAAGCACATAATAGTAGCGTTAACGTTAATTCCCAATCACATATCTCACTAACCAACATAACGTAAGTGTTTACACCGAACACACTTAACACACACTTATATAATCTGACTGACAGTCACAAACCCATTATAATACTTCACCCCGTCTTCCTCCAGCTGCAAGTTCACCTTCCCCAACTCCAAATGAGACTGATTTGAATGCCCACTACTCGGGTCTTATATACTAAACAATGATGGTCTAGGAACGAATCAGGAGGCGAGTGATGGTGCGCGCCCCTATCATAGCTCCTCGAGTTGCATAACAGGTGCGTCGTCCAATGGGGGCTCCTGGCGTCGATCATACGTCATAGCGTCGGGTCATCGAAGTAGTTTGCAGGGTCCCCTATGATGCACGCAGGTGTGAAGGCTTGTTTGCTGGTATGCGGACGAGCTGGTTTCCCACTCGCTAGTTCGCTCGCTGGTCTGCTTCGCCGCCTGGGTAGTTTGACACTCCTTCAACTCTAATTCTAACTCTTAAATTAACATACAGGGCTCCGTATGTCAGACCTCCCCCCTAGAAAAGAGTTTAAGGAGTATAGTACATAATATTAAACATAATACATAAATAGATTCACCACCAGATTGGCAACAGCAAGATTATAATGAAGATATAATAAGGATATCACCCAAAGTAGGCAACGTCTCCAGGTACCACATCAGAACATAGCCGGAACGTAGCTGCAGCGTTATTCGAACTGCAAGGCATCTCACAGCTGAAGGCTTAAAAGCGCACTACTAAAACATGATATTTACCTCGCTACAAGGGAGAGCTAATTGCCAAAATCCTCTCATTAAGTTTATCATACTGCTGTATGAGGCCAACCCGGTAAATGCAATCTTTGATCCGTGGCAGTGGGTAGGTATCGTTCTTTGTGACAGCATTAACTTGCCTATAGTCCATACATAACCTATGGCTCCCGTCTCGCTTTGGCACAAGTATGACCGGACTACTCCACTGGCTTAAGGCTCTTGTGATCAGCTGGTTTGAAAAAATGAAGTCAAGCTCGACCTGCAGTATACTCCTGCGTTGTGGTGAGACATGGTAGGGGGATAGTTTAATGGGAGTTGCATCCCCTACGTCGGTGTCGTGCATGGCCAAAGAAGTGAGCCCTGGAGTATCACGGAACACACTGGGAGACTGAGATAAAGCAGAGATTAGTTGGTTCGCTTGATCAGAGGGAAGATGACTTAGTTTAGATGGTAATTCCCCCCAAGCTACTGAATTATACTGAAAGTTGGATAGGCTACATGACAAGTCAAAGTCTGCATGGATACCTTCAGGCTCTGGAACAGTCTGTTGCGGGTCAGTAAGAGAACTGAAGACTTTGTCCGCACCAGGCTGCCCACAGGTCCTGACATTCACTGCCACAGTGGGAGAATCTGAAGGAGAGGAATCAGGGGACCTATGGTAGGGTTTCAACATATTTATATGGAATACTTGCGTGGGCTTTTTCCTGTCTGGGGTAGTTACTAAATAATCGGTAATGCTCACCCTCCGAATGATCTTATATGGGCCCCTGAACTTGGCAGACAAAGGTTGGCCAAAAAGGGGGAGCAGGACCAAAACCTCATCACCGGGCTGAAACTCCCTCTCACAGGCTTTTCTGTCATACCAGTTCTTCATGGAGCTTTTAGCCACTGTCAAGTTTTGAGCGGCAAACTCACATGAGGATCTCAGCCGGGTTTTGAAATCTGAAACATACTTGAGGAGGTTTTGGTTCCCCTCCTGGCCAACTAGGCTATCCTGCAATAGTTGCAAAGGACCTCTTACCTGGTGACCGAAAACTAGCTCATTAGGGGAAAAACCCAGGGATTCAGTTCGAACCTCACGAGTAGCAAATACAAGAAAAGGTACCCCCTTACCCCACTCAACTCCGGTCTCTGTACAATACTTACGTAACATTCCCTTTAATGTCTGGTGATATCGTTCGAGAACCCCTTGACTCTCTGGGTGGTAGGTGCTAGACTTAACATGCTCGATACCCAACTCCTTCAGGGACTGCTGAAAAATGTTAGAGGTAAAATTAGTTCCTTGATGACTTTGCACCTCATGGGTGAAACCCATTCTGGTGAAGAATTTGAGCAGTTCCTTGATGACAGTTGGAGCAGAGGTAGTCCTTAAGGGTATAGCCTCTGGGTAGCGAGTTGCCATGTCCATGATAGTTAATAAATAAATGTTACCTTGGGAAGTCTTAGGCAATGGGCCTACAATGTCCACTACCACCCGAGTAAAATTATTCTCGAAAACGGGCAAGGGCACCAGAGGATGTACAGGCACCTTCTGATTGGGTTTTCCTGTCATCTGGCAAGTGTGACACACTCTACAAAACTCCACTACATCTGCACGCATTCCTGGCCAGTAAAAGTGGGCTCTGATTCTGTCTAGAGTTTTTCTCACACCTAGGTGTCCTGCCAATGGTATACAATGTGCCATTTCCAAGATATATCTACGACAAGGTTTGGGGACTACTACTTGATGGACGTCCCAGGCCCCGTCATCGATTGGTCTGTGTGGCGGTCTCCATCTACGCCACAATACTCCTCCTTTGAGGTAGAAACATTCACCACCCTCCTTCTCACATTCCTCTTCACTCACGGACCTGGCAGCTAACTCCTTGCATTCACTATCCTCTCTCTGTACCTCTACCAGGCCACTAGGACAATTTGGAAGGGTTTCATGGTCATCGATAAGGTCAAGATGAGCCATAAAGGTGTCAGATAAATCCACCTCAGTCACATCATCAGGCACAGTTGGAGCGTCATTCACACTCTCATCATCCCTTTCATCAACTCTTACATTCGGTACATTTCTGTCTGAGGGAACTGCTACTTGAGACATTGAACGTGTGACAGCACACACAGGGAAAACAGTTGGCATCTCCTTTTCGAGCTCACCGGTTAGTGGCTCGTTAACAGGGGAAAGTGACAAAATGGGGTCTGGTCGGACCTTCTCACCTGCTACATCATTCCCCAAAAGGAGTGTTACCCCAGGCACAGGGATATCTTGGGACCTACACAAAGCTTTGTTGGCCTCATCCTGTAGTAACTCACATTCAATTTCGCCTTTTACCAAGTGTGCATAAAATTGGCCTCCAGCACCTCTCATTACAACTGGTTCGCCAGGTGGGCACTCAATGTAAGGATTCACCATGAGGGTGCTAGTAGAACCTGTGTCTCTCAGAATTTTTACCTCATGCATACAACCATTTAATCTCACGTTGCCAGATGAAATAAAGAAACGGTAACTGTCCTGCACTGATGGTGAAATTATTATTGGCTTAACCCTAGTGGGTTGCACCACACATGCTACTACACCCCTGTCTAGATGATTTACGTTAGCTGCTAGGTACTCCTTCTGTCGGGAGTCCTGCATTAAAGGAACTTTTGGTGCTAGGTACTCCTTCTGTCGGGAGTCCTGCATTAAGGGAACATATGGAGTTTGAGATACGGCGGCAACTGTCTTCCCCGATCTCTCGGTTCTCTCCTTGGCCCAGCACTGATAAGCTAGGTGGCCTCTCTTGCCACAAAAAGTACATACTTTAGGGGATACGGGAACGTTCCCTCTTTGAGCATTACTATTACTTTGGAGCCCACCTCTGTTACCATTGCCCTGAGTCGCATTTTTAGTTGGGGGAACAATTCTATTTTGGCTAGCTGGGGAAGACGTTACAGGCTTGTGACTGGGTCTGTCAGATTTGTGATTGGGATACTTAAAATTAGAACTAGAATTATCGTAGGGCTTCTTTCCACGAAATTTGTTGTTGAGTACGTATGTGTCAGCCATGTCAGCGGCGTCGGCAAGACAATCTACCTTTTTCCCCTTTAAATGATAGGATACAGAAGAATCAATTTTCCATAGGAAATTTTCTAACAGGACCAACTCCTTCAGATCGTTGTAGCTTTTGACTTTCTTACTCTTGACCCAATGATTGAAAGTTTTAGTCATGGTCCTGGCAAATACCTTATGGGTTTCTTCTACTTTCTTCTGGTTTTTACGGAAAGATTGTCTGTAAGCCTCAGGCTGCAATTGATAGGTTTTTAGGATAGCTTCTTTGAGATTGTCATAATCCTGCCTAACTTCTGCTACTTCTGACAAATACGTGGCTCGAGCCTGCCCTGTCAAAACGGTTTGTAACATAAAAGGCCATTGATCTCTTGTCCACTTCATACCTCCAGCAACTTCCTCAAACAAAACAAAGAAATCCTGCACATTATCCTCAGTGAAAGGTGGAATGACACTAGTGATAGTCAATCCCAGAGGGGAAGCAATTACGGGAGCATTTGTATTGACATTTAGTTGAGCTATTTGATATTGATATTCATAATGTTCGGTCTTTATTCTGGCTTCTTCGATATTTGCTTTGGCTTGTTCGGCATTTGCTCTGGCTTGTTCGGCATTTAGTCTGGCTTGTTCGGTCTTTATTCTAGCTAGTTCCAGTACTTGATCACCGGTAAAACCAGGTGGCAATTGTTCATCAAGTTGGCTACGTTTACTCGGGATCCCACCAACTGCTCCATCACCCTCCCTGCCTTCTACAGGGAACAGGTGGGTTTTTATGGTCTGAGCCACCTCTACTTTAGACATGTTTGAGACAGTTAACTGGAGATGTGAGGCAAGCACTTTCAGTTTGGATTTTTACAGACAGTCAATATCAGGGGCTGTGGGGTCTGATTCTATGAAAACTCGAGCATCTTCGTCATTAATTAGTTGAGGCATGATTAATATTTGATTTTTAAGTAGTGAAACGGTAATGAAACTGAGTGAAACTGTATGAAACGAATCCTGGCAAGGTCGCCACTCTTCTGTTACGTATCTTGATCCTCAAGTGGTTAACTTGATGAATCTAGATAGCACAGAGATATATTTTAAGGTATCAGTCAGCTGAAGGCAAAACAAAAGTAAAATCTAATAAAATTATTTCCTGTTGTTACTTCCTTTCCTTTTGGATTTTAGGACTTGGTATCCTTTATTGACTGTGAGGTTCGAGCCATTGAAGGGAGAGGACGTATGGATTTTTCTCTCCGTGGTGAACAGCAAGTTAGTGAGGGAAGGGGTGGTGATGGAATTGTGAAATATACAACAGGGTGAATGGGAAATTACGGTGATTTGATATTGGGTGAAACTCTGGAGTTCTATCTAACCAAAATCAAACAACATGTGAAATAAGAGACAGAAAATTGAAGAGTGCTGTGCCTGGCAGCGAGGGAGGCGTAAGGACGAGAGGCAAGCCGATGCCAGGCAAAATACCCTCCACCCTTTACTGTCTCCAGCCAACACCACTCACCCTAGGGTGTGCACCCCCCCCCCCCCCCTTCCCCACCCACATCCCATGTGTCATCGCGCCAGTGCATGGAGAAGCAGGTCGTGTGAAAGTGGACCGAAATATTCTGCATGGCGCTAATGCTGAGAGGACGACTGCAGCAGGGGGAAGTATGCAGGAGAGAGACAGCGAAGTACAGCAGAGGCGAAAAGGCGGAGTAAGGGAATAGAGGAAGGAGCCATAAACCTCGCTGACCACAACACTCCCCCCCCCCTCTCTACCTCTCCTCCCCTCGCTTAAAGTAATATGATACCTGACAGTATAAAAGCAAAACAAAAGTGTATTTAAGTATGGTTCTTATCTAAATCCATGGGGGAGATTTGTATTGAAAACAAAATGTCAGTGGTAGTTTTTGATGCAATGCAGCTTAAAAATAAATGTGTGTTTATGTAAGAGTAGTAGTAGCTACTGTATAATAGAGAGAGAGAAACACAGTGACAACAAGTATTCAACCCTCCCTCCTCCCCCCCCCCCCATCCTTACCCCCACATTCACTTCCCTCTCCTTTCCTTCCCTCTTCCTTCCTTCCCTCTTTCTTCCACTTTCCTCAATGTCCCTCATGCTAATAATTTACATGAGTAACATGATGTAATATTTTGTACATATTTTTGACTTGAAAATAATTAAATCTTAGGACATAATTGGCTGGTTTCCATTTAAAGTTAGGCATATTTAGAATGTAAAGCGGCTCAAATTGCCAAGGTTTCTTTAGCTTTGTATAGAGTCATTTAGCTTTGAGGAAACAGGCCGATTATATTAGGTAGGGTTATATATGATTTATGGCCGAGTCAGGAAATCAGACTTGAAGTGGTATATTTCATGTGAGAGTTATCTCTAACGAACTAGTAACTAAGTATACTATTTAAAATAAGGTATAATTCGCTGATATATTATGTGCATACTGATAACCAGGACCTTTTTCTCAAACTAATAGTAGATTTCTAACATCCTTCTTTAATCCTTAGCACTATTGTGACACTTGTCTTTTTAATCATTTTACTCTCTTAATTAGTGTATTTCCTTTCTCACTACAATAATTGTTTTGTATTATATATATATATATATATATATATACCCGGTATATATATACCGTATAGATATATATATATATTTTTTTTTTCCCGTGTTTATTCTTTGTGCGTATTTTTAAACACTACTTTTATTTTACTTTATTTTTCTATTTTCTTTTGCACCCACTGTCTTGTAATATAGCCTGATCTTCTGTAGCCTTGCATCATACTAGGTGAGTTAAATAACTTATCTTACTCTTTCTATCTCTAACGCTACTCATAGGATGTTTACATTTTCACCTTTATCGGGCAGAGGCTCGTCCCTTAGGAAGAAATGATAGATAGACTCATTATTAGGGAATAGGTAGGAAATTATGATAATAAGACAAGATGATATTAACTCGGTCCCAGTCGAGGAATAATCCTGAAGACAGACAAAACGCAGTGAGAGATGCAGTACAAATGAACCGTGAAACAGACAATGAAGTTAATGGAGATGTACAAGCAAACCCTGTTAGAGAAAATGCAGAAAATAACAATCAACAACTGCAGCCCGCAGAAGAAAACGCAGGAATCAATAATTCGCAAGACAACAGAGGTGTGGAACAAAATAATGAAAATAGTGTAGGCCTAAACGAAGATAATGAGAGAGAAATAATCGAAAATCGTGAACAGAACGAACGACCTCGTAACGTAAACATGAATGGTGGAGAATGGATGGGACATTCTGGTGACGGACTCACAACATTAGTGAATGAAATCTATACAGAAGTGATACAATGGCAACATAATAAGTTTGAACTACCGATTTGT
The DNA here is from genome assembly GCA_032716605.1 of Paralithodes platypus. Taxonomy (NCBI): domain Eukaryota; kingdom Metazoa; phylum Arthropoda; class Malacostraca; order Decapoda; family Lithodidae; genus Paralithodes; species Paralithodes platypus. The sequence goes on from CM064505.1 coordinate 14,213,166, forward strand.
GAAGCCGCAAAAGACATGCTGGGGGAACTCAGACGTATGATCCTAAAGTATGTTCAGGATGCCCCTTTGGCGCACGTGGCAATCAAGATAGCTTCTTTCATTCCTCAGTTGTTCCTTAAAAGAAAAAGACCAAAGGGAAAACTGAATGAGAACATTAAAGCGCTGAAACAGAGAATGGAGTGGTGGAAAAATGGGGAGTTAGACAAAATTCTTAGCCAAGTACGAGCAATCCAGCAAAGACTGAAAACAAAACAACGAAGAAAGAGGAAGCCAGATGATATGGCACGATCAGTGGGAAATAGCATGAGGATTGGTAAAGTGGCACAGGCAGTCAGAATGGTCACTGGGGAAGCCTCAAGTGGGGCGCACGAAGTGAATCGACGCATCTTGGACCAGCTGAAGGAGAAACACCCAGAAGCAAAACCAGCAAGTGATGAGGCCAAACTAGACGGGGAATATGTTCCTCCAGACCCGGTGATATATGAGAATATAACTGGAGACCTCATATGGAGAAAGGCGCTGAAAACACAGGGAGGAGCAGGTCCATCAGGAGTAGATGCTAAGACTTGGAGGATCTTCCTAAGTCAAAACAAGTTTGGTTCAGCCGCGGGTGACCTTTGTGAAGCAATAGCAATACTGGCAAAGAAACTTGCATCATCACCATGCGTGAACATAGAAGCTCTGACAGCATGTCACCTGATACCTTTAAATAAGAATCCAGGAGTTAGACCAGTAGACGTTGGGGAAGTTCTTAGAAGGATTATAGGAAAAGAAATCATGTCTGTATTTGGAAAAGATGTACAAAGAGCAGTGGGCAACTTACAAGTATGTGCAGGACAGCAAGCCAGAGGAGAAGCAGCAATACATGCAATGGGGAAGGTGTATCATGAGGAAGATTGTGAAGCGGTACTGCTAGTGGATGCAACAAATGCCTTTAACACCATTAATAGGGAGGCAGCTATTCACAACATCAAGATCAAATGCCCGAGCATCGCAAAGTACATAGAAAATACTTATAAGGAGCCAGCTAACCTGTATATAGTTGGAAGCACAAAGAAGGAAGAAATGAAAATTCTCAAATCAAATGAAGGAACAACGCAAGGAGATCCAGTGGCAATGGCAAAGTACGCACTGGCACTATCAATTCTGCAGCAGAAAATAAAACATGAGGTAACCCGAGTGAAACAAGTGGCGTATGCAGATGACCTCACAGGTGCAGGAAAAATAGGGGATCTCAAAGAATGGTGGCGGAGAGTACAATCGGTAGGCGAAGTCATTGGGTACCATCCGAATGCTAGTAAATCTGTACTAATAGTGAAAGAAAACAAGTATGAAGAAGCGGTGCGGACTTTTGATGGGACAGGAGTGAAGATTACAAAGGAGGGTCAACGCCATTTGGGAGCAGTAATAGGCACAGAAGACTGCAAGAGAGACTATGTGCGAAAAAAGGTAGCAGAGTGGGTAAAGGAAGTGAAAACCCTGGCCGACATTGCGAAATCTGAACCACATGCTGCATATACTGCCTTCACATATGGTGTTAAGCACAAATGGACCTTTCTTATGAGAGCAGTGCCTGGCATTAGACAGATGCTCCAACCGCTTGAAGAAGCAATCAGAGGAACATTCATACCGGCCCTAACAGAGATGGAAGGCGTCACGCAAGAGCTGAGAGATCTATTAGCTCTTCCGCCAAGGTTCGGAGGTATGGGGATCATAAACCCAGTGGAGGCGGCACTACATGAGAACCAAAATTCCCTTAAACTTACTACGTCTCTGACAGAAAAAATACGGGAGCAAAATGAAAATGATGAGGTGGACGAAGAGGAACAACGAAATGCAAGACAGGAAATTACAAAGAGCAGAGAAGAGAGACAGAAACATAGCCTAGAACAAATTAAGACCAGATGTAGGGAAGAACTGAAAATGAGAATTGAGATGGCACAAGACACGGGGGCTTCAAATTGACTCACATCATTACCAATAAAGGAGAAAGGCTTCAGCTTAAATAAACAAGAATTCAATGATGCCGTAGCCTTGAGGTATGGGTGGCCAGTTTCGAACCTGCCGCTGAAATGTGCATGTGGTGAAATAAACAACTCAGACCACTGTATGACTTGTAAGAAAGGAGGATTCATCTGTATCCGGCATGATGAAGTACGAGACATCACTGCACAAATGCTGGACGAGGTGTGCCATGATGTCAGAATCGAACCGGAACTTCTGCCTATGGACGGACAGCGCTTGGCCCACAATACTGCAAATACTTCAAATGAAGCAAGAGTGGACGTAAGTGCTCGAGGTTTTTGGACGAGGGGACAACGGGCTTTTTTCGACATCAGAATCTTCAACCCAAGAGCACAAACATATCGTGAGCGAGGACACAAGGCGGCATACTTGAGAAACGAAAGTGAGAAAAAACGCGCTTATGAAGAAAGAATTTTGAACAGGGATCAAGGAAGCTTTACTCCTCTGGTCTTCTCATCGTCGGGAGGTATGGGACCTTCTGCAAGTGTCTTCTATGCCAGATTAGCTGAACAAATATCGGAGAAAAAGCGCCAGCATAGAAGCCAAGTCATAACTTGGATGAGATGCCGGCTTTCTTTCTCTCTTCTCAGGTCTGCACTCCTATGTCTCAGGGGTACAAGGTCCTCCCCTCTACAGAGGACAAGAGTGAGAGACTTGGACTTTGAAATGGTCGTGGCGGAGGGACGAATTGGGGAACAACTAGGTTGATTGTAGGGAGGTACTGGTACAATAAGATAAACTACAATGTAACTAGAATAAGATAGATTGTACACCACTTTGTAACTGTCACCTTAATACAAAAAAAATAAAAAAATAGAAGGAAACATGCTTACATTACTGAAATGTTTGTGGACATGCAGTAATGCAAGTAATGGTCACTCTTCTGTAAATCTAAAATGGCTTACTTAAGAATGGGAAAGGGGTGGGACCTTCTATTTTTTTTTTTTTTTTTTTTTATACATCAAAATTGTTCATCAAGTTGGCTACGTTTACTCGAGATCCCACCAACTGCTCCATCACCCTCCCTGCCTTCTACAGGGAACAGGTGGGTTTTTATGGTCTGAGCCACCTCTACTTTAGACATGTTTGAGACAGTTAACTGGAGATGTGAGGCAAGCACTTTCAGTTTGGATTTTGACAGACAGTCAATATCAGGGGCTGTGGGGTCTGATTCTATGAAAACTCGAGCATCTTCGTCATTAATTAGTTGAGGCATGATTAATATTTGATTTTTAAGTAGTGAAACGGTAATGAAACTGAGTGAAACTGTATGAAACGAATCCTGGCAAGGTCGCCACTCTTCTGTTACGTATCTTGATCCTCAAGTGGTTAACTTGATGAATCTAGATAGCACAGAGATATATTTTAAGGTATCAGTCAGCTGAAGGCAAAACAAAAGTAAAATCTAATAAAATTATTTCCTGTTGTTACTTCCTTTCCTTTTGGATTTTAGGACTAGGTATCCTTTATTGACTGATACTCTTTAATTATGAAAAATACTGAAACTAATTAAAGTCATGTAGTATTTATAAATAATTATTACTTAACCGAAGCTTAGTAGGCTATGGTTATGAACCGAATAATGTATATCTAAAGAAGGACTATTAATTCTATAAAAAGTCTTGAAAGATAAATATTGAGGTAAGAATACTTCTGTCTCTTACCCTTTTTGAAATGAATAGCTAGTTTTATTATATGTCCTTTTATTTATATTAAATGTAATTATTCTTGGTTCTTGTCTTACGTTAATAGTATTATATTATTATTATCATCAGGATTAATATCAAAGTCACATAAAAAGTTAGACATATATTTAATAATTAGTTAAATGTATTTCTTAACCTCGTAATATTGAGGTTTGATTATGAGTAAATTAAGTTACAGGATCGCTTCATAGATTCGGTTCAGGTCTCACTCAAATAATATGAAAAGCAAAAATAATATTTTGAAGCTAAAATAATTTTCTTCAGCTTAGGAAATCACTAGAAGTAATATTAACACAGCCATCTTAGTCTAAGGCGATATTACTAATACGAGACAATAGCATCACCGTACTAAGCACCGTTAAGCAATGTAAGCTTAATTAAAATAAAATAAAAGAACTCTTAAGTATTAATATAAAACAATAGTATTACTTTCATCATAACCCAATTACTTAAAGAGTTGCTTTAGTCCACAAGTTAGTCAACTAAAATAGTTAAGTACATAACAGTAGCATTAACGCTAATTCGCAATCAAATAGTTAAGCACATAACAGTAGCGTTAACGTTAATTCCCAATCACATATCTCACTAACCAACATAACGTAAGTGTTTACACCGAACACACTTAACACACATTTATATAATCTGACTGACAGTCACAAACCCATTATAATACTTCACCCCGTCTTCCTCCAGCTGCAAGTTCACCTTCCCCAACTCCAAATGAGACTGATTTGAATGCCCACAACTCGGGTCTTTTATACTAAACAATGATGGTCTAGGAACGAATCAGGAGGCGAGTGATGGTGCGCGCTCCAATCATAGCTCCTCGAGTTGCATAACAGGTGCCTGGTCCATTCACAGCTCCTGGCGTCGATCATACGTCATAGCGTCGGGTCATCGAAGTAGTTTGCAGGGTCCCCTATGACACACGCAGGTGTGAAGGCTTGTTTGCTGGTATGCGGACGAGCTGGTTTCCCACTCGCTAGTTCGCTCGCTGGTCTGCTTCGCCGCCTGGGTAGTTTGACATTCCTTCAACTCTAATTCTAACTCTTAAATTAACATACAGGGCTCCGTATGTCAGAATATATATATATATATATATATATATATATATATATATATACGGTACTGTATATAATTATAGTGAATACACTATTAGTTATACATCGGCTTGCCTATATATATTTCTCTACGATATGAAAGGTAAACGAACCTTAACGAGTTGATGCACATTTCACTGTCCTTTCAGGATGGAATAACTCAGATTAATTTTATCATACATGTTTTGCTATCAGTGGAAAACTATAATTAAATAATGTATTTGTTACTAACACAATTATGTTCAAAACCACGTGTATATATATATATATATATATATATATACTGTATATACCGTACATAGCTATGCACAGTCCAGCTTTTGTTAAATAATTAAAACTATTAGGAACCAGTATGTGTAACTGAGTCTGTGAGATATAAAGCAGTGCAACTATATACATTGAGAGCATTCGATTGAGTCTGACTCAAATCTGTAATCTCTGAACTAACCTCCTCTGGTTTATATCCCTCCATCTGTGCCTTTATCTCTAATTTCCCTTTTGATCGTTTCATTACTGCGGTTGTGAACGTCCATCGTTCACTTTCTCAATCTGTCAACTCTCATGTAGGCTACCTCAGGGTTCTGTCCTGTCTCCAGTTCTCTTTCTAATATTAATTTATGATCTTCTCAATTGTACCTCTAGTCCTATATACTCATATGCTGATGACTCTACCTTACAATATTCAACTAGTTTTCCGGAAAGACCCAGCATGTAATAATTCCAAAATTCACATACAAAAAAAATACAAAAAATAAAACACAAAACAAAAACTCATCTAGCTACCTACCACAGGCTCCAAATGGTAATGTCACAGAGAGAGACGTTGCGGCCAAGCCCAGGAAGTTAAAAATGCATTATCAGGTGCCTTCTATCTATCTAGCTATCTATATATATATATACCATCCACACCAATAAAAAACTATATATGAATATGTTTATTTAATTCTGGTGGTGGGGCAGACAGTCTTTTAATCAAAATTCAGCTCTGCTAAGCATGACAAGTTGTTTGACAACTATAGCTGATAGCGCTAGGATACGAGCCATATAGGCAGGAGGTCCAGCCATGTCAACCTAAGTGAATTATATATGTTTTGGTTTTATAAGAATTTGATATAATCCAGTCATAATGTGTAATAATTGTGACTCTGGCTTAAGGCAAGTTAGTTTGTACTGTATTTAGTTATCATGGTAACTGTAAACTAGGTGCGTTATTGTTGATTTAATGGACATACAGTAAGTTATAGGTCCTCAGTACAGCAACATATGGCCAGACACGCCCACATTAATAATCCACTGGAAGGTAGTTTCGTGCAAAGGTTTCTTCGCCCATACGTTCCTGTATCCATAGTCATTCTGGTCTCGGATTAAAGTGTTCCACCAAACCTTAACTCGTCATAATAATGCGAGGCCAACATGTTTGTGGTCTTACCAATTTGTAGGTGAACAGATTTTTGAGGAAAGGTATAAGTAAATAGTATAAGGCTAGTCCGTTTGACCTACATACTCTTCGCCAACACTTCAGTTAATTTGCCATATGTGAATTTTTTTTAGGGAACATATTGCTTGGGTAGTTTTAGTTTATTGATGTTAGGAAACACTTTGTTAGAAAATGTTTGTTAAAATAATTAAGTTAGGTTAGGTTATGATAAGTTATCAGTGTTATAGTTAGTTCAGTTATTAGTTAGGTTTGGATAGGATAGGTTTGTTTAAGTACGTGAAAATTGTCTCTAATATAGTTCTTAACTGTGACAACAATGGCTGAGGGAGAATAGACCGTGACCAGTTGTAAGATTTTAGTTCCCTTAAATTTATGACCAAACCATTTTGTCCTAAGAGCTCGTATATTTGATAGAATGTTCCATGAAATTGTGCTTTTATTTTTCTCATTGTCTATGATTTATGGAAGCTCCGGTGTGGTCTTGTTAAGCACTGGAATATGCTTGGTAAGCACTGGGTTGGACTTGCTAAACACCTGGTAATCAACCTTAGTGAGCGTTGATAAGCTGCTAGGAGTTGAGTTACCGAACAATTCTCCCAGCTAATATCGTCATAGATTTTGTCTGCTTCTTCTTCGGCTTGGTAGAGGGTGGAGTTGTGCCCTTTCTGCTTGGGGAAGGCTAGCTCTAGTGTGAAGAGAGGGCCGAGTGACGGGTGAGGTTCTGAAAGGGTGGTAACGTCAGCAAAGGGCGGTTCGGGTGAGGAGCTAACCAAGTATGGTGAGAGAGTGTGGGACAGTCTTCTTAGTTGTAGAAAATGGTGGGTGTGGACTCTGGTAATTGTGTGGTGTAAGTGAACTTTTTGGAGTTGAAGTCTCTTTCTTTACTATTACAGATATGTTATTTAGTTGGGTGCATTTCCTGGAGACGGGCATCACATTATCTTGAGAGGTAAAAAAGTCACAACCTCGTTGCTGGAGCTTGTATATCTTGGCGTCCTTGTGGGTGTTGGTAGGTGTCAGGTGCGCACGGCTTGGTACCAGGTCTTGGTATGGTCTGAGGGTATACAGTCAGAGCGGTGAAGGTGCAGGGTGCTCGTGGGGTTGCAGGTATATACGATTCTCATCTGTTGTATAGGTATGCTAGTTTTTGTCTTTTATCTTTCCCATATAACCAGAAGATAAACCTGATGCACCTGGTGGTGGATGTTTGGTGGGGTGGTGGTAGTTGAGGGACTGGTCGGCGTTGTGGTTGAGCAGTGAACACTACTATGAATTGGAAGATGACTAATGATGGGTGGTGCCCACTTTTGGCTGAATAAGTCATGACCTGTGGGTGCTTGCTCGAATTTGTTTTATATATATATATATATATATATATATATAATTATATATATATATATATATATATATATATATATATATATATATATATATATATATATATATATATATATATATATATATATAGATACAAAAATAATGTTAGCACACAAGGGATGGCTTAGTTATATGAACATTTAAGCAGGTGTATAATAAGGACTATTACTGTGGGTAACATTATTATGATTATTGACGTCAGACAGGGGATACTTGTGGCACAGACAGGCAGCCGGGCGGCCCCGCAGATAAATTAATGATATGGGTGTTTTTATAAATATGTATAATAGTAGTTAAATATTCATTGTTTACCATCATCAACAGGCAGTGGCACACATCAAACAATATATATAATAACTCATCCAGAAAGAGTCAACAGTTCACTAATCCCTAATAACAAATTCCCTTTACATTTCAGTCTCCAATTTGTTTAATTGGGTCAGGGGGCCCAACGTTCAGTCAGGTGGCCAAAAGTTCAGGCAGGTGGCCTTAAGTTCAGTCAGGTGGCCACCAGCTCAGTCAGGTGGCCAAAAGTTCAGTCAGGTGGCCAAAAGTTCAGTCAGGTGGGCAAACATTCAGTTAGGTGGGCAAAAGTTCAGTCAGGTGGTCTAAAGTTCAGTCAGGTGGTCAATTAAAGGTTCAGTCAGGTGGTCTAAAGCTCAGTCAGGTGGTCTAAAGGTCAGTCAGGTGGTCTAAACTTAAGTCAGGTAGTCTAAAGGTCAGCCAGGTGGGCAAACATTCAGTCAGGTGGCCAAAAGTTCAGTCAGGTGGCCAAAAGTTCAGTCAGGTGGCCAAAAGTGTTGCCAGTTTTAGCCTGGCAGCCCAAGTTCATAGAGTAGGCCAAAAGTAGTTATTTGCTGTTTAACCCCTTCAGCACCATGACGCCGTTTTACCTTTGATTCTGGTTAAAATTTTATAACTATATGCAGCTTAAGAAGGACCTATTTTGCTAAGAGAGTTTATTGAAATCGTATTTACCCATTTGAGTCGCATAAGTAGGTTACAAAGTAAAGAAAATCGACTAATGGTAACCAAAATATGATGAAAATTACGTATTGGTAGTTAAGGAGTTAAGACTTATTTTTCTTTAATTTTGTATTTAATATATTTGGTATTGGATGCTAAAGCATTATTTTTTTTATGAACTTTAATTATATACTAATGTTGGTAGATAATCGAAAATCATAATGTGAAACAACGGTCTCTCATTCCGTGGCTAAATTATCTATTATGTATCCCTGTGTGTAGTGCCTGACTGTTCTGAAAGTTATATATAATTTCCTATTTACCATGACTTATAATTCAGAGGTAAGTGCAGATTTCCTTGTAACCAATAACTAGCCAGTATTTTCAGTAGTTTTACAGATATCTTCGAGTTAATTTGAAAACAATTTCTCAAGTACATCAAACAGTAACAAATACAAATATTCCTATGTGTTAGCTTATTCACCAGATTCTGCCAACCCATGACCAGTCCCAAAGCCAATTAACCCGTACTGGACATGTATGTACAAATATATACACACGTGCGAAGTTATACGATATTTAATGATTGACCTTATCACAATAATGGAATTGTTCGCAAGATTTACTTGAGATACATATATTGTGTATCAATCAATGTTCAAGATCACAAACTTGCCATTTATTTATGAACCAGATACTTGTACACATACATACACAGATGTACACCTGCACACTAGCAACCCGTTTACAATAGTTTTATATTTCCTTTCCCCTCCTCAAACGTTTCTGATTTCTCAAACATTTTTCTCCCTCCGCATCCATTTATCCTCTATAACTCCTCGTCTCTCATTCTTTGATCTTGTTTTCCTACCTGTACCATGTCTTTTATTTCTCGATTTTCTTTGAACGACTATGCAGGAGAAGAAGCTTAATAGATATCACCATAAAGGTTAAAATTAAGTAAACGTACGCAAATATCTGGTCAGATTTGGGCTGTTTCTCATCTCATAAGTTATTATAATTAATCTAGAATGAAAATATAATTATATTGAATATAGTGGGTCGTTTTTATGTGTTCCTTGTTTTATCTCTATTTTTATTTTTTAGTTTCCTCCATACTCTGTCATCAAGCTGTAAAAAACAGCCCCTTCAAAATATATTTGTACATTTTTCGGTAGACAAAATTTCCCTCCTGAAATTACAGGCTCTCAATCGCTCGCCAGGAAAAAAATCAACACCTAAATGGCACGAAAGGTCTTAATATTTATAAATAAATGTGGTGTAAAGTCTTAAAATCGCAAAACTATTGCGCCGAACGTCTTTAAATCTAAAAATAATGGGGCTAAGCACGAGGGGGAAGGGGGGCAGAAAAATCAGCCCATCTCCCCTTATTTAAGAAACTTTAGGGCCCTCCAAGGTCGTCCAAATATCTTACTTAATTTAATCAAGCTTACACAAAAACCTGCCTATCACGAGGCATGGGAATTATGTCTTATATTATATTATCTTATATCCATTTTAGTGACCTTCAGATCTTAAATAAATATTCCAAAAGTGTATTTGTATACATATGATTCTTATGCTAAAGTGAACAACGTTTTTCTGTGAATATCCTTGTTGTAACCACATAACACACATTACATTTTTTAAATTATAATCTAACTAATTAATTCCACTCCCAACACCAAACACCTCCCAATTAAATAATGAAAGCATGTGATCCTCCCGGGATTCGTATCTGGGATACCACATACAAATCTCAAACACTCTAACTATTACACCATCAAGGCAGTTAAACGTAAGTACAAGACTACGATTTTATATCCATTTATCGAATACTGGATATCCCCCCTGGGGGTACGGGGGCCTCCATCTTATGTTGGAAGAAAACAAGAATATGCCCCACGCGTCCTACTGCGTGTCGTGTCGTACAAGGTGACTAATAGGGGAAATGGGGGTAGATTGTAGGCACCAATCGAACAGGGCTAAACCCAGGAGAGGCTGTAGGCATTTGATAATGAGTCGCTGGAACTCCTGTTTCATTTGCTTGGCCTCTCTTACTGATTCCCTTTGTGCCTCACTTACACTGAGAGTAGTCCAGCATGCTCTCACAAACACCTCCTCCTCCTATCTACTTCACTACGCTTAACATGCACACCACACTTCCTCCTTCAAAATTATGAACACAGGCCCAGCCTCGGAGTCCAAAGGGAGGTGGGGTGGGGGGGGGGGGGGGGGGGGACCATTAATGCTCCCACACCTGCCCGACCTTCCCCTGACGACCCCTCTAAATGCTTTGGACCACGGCCTGTCACTCTTACTATCAACTTGTGCAATATTCGCGCCCTTTCCTCTAATTTTCACTCAGACGAACACCATCTCTCCTCCTACAAACCTGATCTTCTTTTCCTCACCGAAAAACAGGTATGTGAGACAACTTCCAGCAGCCCCTTCTCTGTATCCTCCTACTTTCTCTATCCTAGTTTCAAAGCCAAAGGCAGATGTTGTGCATACGTGCCCAACAAACTTACTTACTCTCGTGTTCCCGATTTCGACTCCTCTGAATTCTCAACTTTATGGCTCAAACTATCCTGTCATTCTCATACTAAATATGTCTGTGCTGTCTATCTTTCCCCTAACTCTACCGACTTTCCCAAATTCTTAGACTATCTAAACTATAAAGTGGAACACATTCTATCCATCTCTCCCTTCTCTGAAATCTCCATCTTAGAAGATTTCAACGTTCACCACCGCCAATGGCTCTCCTCTCATGCTACTGACCAACCTGGTGAAGAAGCCTATGTCTTTTCTATCATAAATGACCTAGAGCAGCTGGTCCAGCAACCCACCCGTATCCTGGATCGCTTCTGAGATCGGCCCCACATTCTTGACTTATTTCTGACTTCTAACCCTTCTTCTTATACTGTCATTCTGTTCTCTCCTTTGGGCTCCTCCGACTATAAACTTATCTCCGTCACCTGTCCTATCTCTTCAGTACGGCCACCCGATCCTCCCAGCTGGCGTCACTTGTGGCACTTTGGCGCTGCCGACTTACCTTACCTTTGGATACCTTTGGATGTGTTCGCCGCTCCTCTAGCGGCATCAAGGAGCGCGACGCCCCTCGTTATGGGTGGTGATTTGGTGCAGTAGACTGTTTGAAGCGACAGCTCGCTCCCTTGCGAGGATGGGCTCGTCTGGCACTTTTTGCAGTTCGACATCTAGGGCTCTCTTGAAGTTGTCTAACGAGATGTCCCTCATGTCTCTTACTCGCCGTGGGAGTTTGTTGAAGAGACGTGGGCCTCTGTGTGATAACCAGCCCTCTCGCAGAGAGCCCATAGCACCCCTGTTATTCATCCGGGTGATTTCGCATTCCCAGCCTCTCCTATCACTGAATTTCATGACTATCGGAGTATGTAGGTTTGGTACTAAACCCTCTGCGATTTTCCACGTGTATATTATTAGGTAACGTTCTCTTCTACGTTCTGACTGGGAGGCTCTCCGGCAGTACTTCTTTGATTTCCCATGAAATGACTTCTGCTTCCGTGGCCGAGGACCCTCGGAGAGTGCTGAACGCATTACCGAGGTAATCCTCTTGGGAATGGAAGCGTACATTCCATTTTCTTTCTCACAGTCTAATGCACACTAATATTGGTTTACTCACGCTTGTTTTTTTTTTGTTTTTTTTTTTATATATTCCAACTACTTCCTCTCGGGCATAGGCTGATAGCCTTTACACTCTACCGCTGAACACGGTGAGGCCCGTGACGTCTTGCTCCAGTCTAGGGAGTGAGACATGCGAAGCTTCACGGCTCGAAGCTGCTCCGCCTCTGTGCTTCACAGTCTCATCCCCCAGGCTCGGACCCTCACTCTCAGAATGCCACCTATTGAGCAATTAACTCACTATGCATTGCCCCCCTGTAGCATATTTTTTAATATGGGAATATTCATACAATGCTATATAATCAGGGAACAATGAGGGTATTTCTACTGCTGTCCACAACAAGGAGGAAGCATTCAAACGGTACCGACGCCTTAGAAATCAAGAATCTCATTCCCCTTATGTTTCTGCCCGGAATCAAGCCAAATCTGTTCTTCGACTTGCCAAACACTTTTTCATAAATAATAAATACACTGAACTGTCCAACTCTAGCTCTTCCCAAGCTTTCTGACATCTAGCCAAAAACCTCTCCAACAATTTTTCTTCCTCGTCTTTCCCTCCCCTTTTCCACTCTGATGGCACAACCATCACTTCTTCCTCTGATAAAGCTGAACTCTTCCCTCAAACTTTTGCTAGAAACTCCACCTTGGATGATTCCGGTGCTATTCCTCCCTCTCCACCACCCCTCTCGCCTACTTATGCCTAATATCCCAGTCTCTTCTAATGATGTATTTTCTACCCTCTCTGGGCTTAATACTAAGAAGGCATACGGTCCGGATGGTGTTCCTCCTGTTGTACTCAAAAACTGTGATTCCGTGCTGACTCCCTATCTAGGCAATGTCTTTCGCTCTGTCTCTCCTCTAACGTCTTCCCTTCTTGCTGGAAGTTTGCTCCCATTCAACCTGTCCCAAAGAAGACATGCCAGCTTTCAAAAATTGCTATACTCACTTTTTAGGGAATTTTTTTTTTTGCTATTGGCCTGTCCGTTCACCTATGATAGGCACAATTTTGGGACAGGCCAAAATCTATCCTGTCCTAAAACTGAATAGTGGTCATTCGTTCCCTAAGGTGTTTCAATAATGTCCCCTAGCGTGCAAAATTTTCTGACCGGCTCAAATTTGGCAAAACTAGCCTGTCCCGAAAAAACATATTTTCCACTAGATTGTCCGTCAACATATAATGTTTTTTATGCTATATGAGTTACTTAAGTTATTTTAAGGGCAAAACTGGCAGAAATAGGGCTAGCGTTACCAAAACTATGCAATAGGAGTAGAATGTTATGCTTATTCCAAATCTTGCATCCACTTTGTAATAACTGAAAAAATGGAAATGGAAAAGCCAAATATGTTAAAAAGAAATGATAAAGTTGACCATATTTCCTTTCTCTGAAGATTACTCCAATTTCTAGGTGCAATTTTTAAATCAGCATAAAAAACTACTCCTAATGCAAAGTTCTGGTAACGCTAGTCCTAGCTGGCAGAAATGGGGCTAGCGATACCAGAACTATGCAATAGTATTAGAATGTTATGCTTATTCCAAATCTTGCATCCAGTTTGTAATAACTGAAAAAAAATGGAAGTGATAAAGCCAAATATGTTAAAAAAAATGATAAAGTTGACCATATTGGGGGAAATAAAACAAATTTCATTTATTTGTGTTTTTATTGACCAATAATTGTTTTCCTGAGCTTAGGCATTACGGAATGTCCCATACTCAACACTAATTTCAATTATCATCATTTCTGGTAATCATTTCTGTAATAATGTCTCTAATTGCGCCAAGGTAGTTAGTGTCCTCATTACTGTATGGAATCAGATCATTATTACCAATAACCTCCAACATCTGTCCTAGAATAGTAAAGTGTATTCTGCTATCATCTAGTACAAACCGGGGCACCTCTGCGGCACGCATATATCCCAACACGTAGGCATATCTCATTAATATTATGGTGACACCCTTCAAAATCTCACGCCCATGTTTTCCTCGTCGTTGTCAACATTCATGGCGTTACCGACAATGAGGGTATAATGGTTCCAGATAATGTCATTCGTGATACTGTAAGCTAGATACGAATCTTCGTGAATGGAGTGATCAACGTTATAAATTACCGAAAAACGGGGTGTCGCAGATGATTTTCTAACTACATCGATCTGGTAGATTGCTCTTGAGCGAGGCAGTTCTACGGAAGATGCTTTACCTTTTAGCACGTCAATTGATACGGTGAGACCGAACCGTCCCCTAATTACCCAGTGAATGTCGGTCACAATGGCAGGATTCAAGAAAGAGAGCTTGATCTTCTCCTGCAGATTTTCCTCACCAGTTTCCATGGACACGAGCAAGCACGTGCGTGTGGTCACCCAAGACGGTACCTCCTGTGACTGATACCTGACAAGATCCTTGTAGCGTCCTCGTCCTTCATTCGTGACATGAAAACTGTAAGCTCCTTCGCTCTGGACAAACATGACACTCCACAGATTGAAGTACTTGTCCTGAAAGGGGTCAACGTCAATGATACCATGGCCACGGTTGGATTCTTCGTGTAGCTGTTGACCGAGGACACCCGGTCAGATTCCCGCGAGGCTGGCAACGGGAAGAAGAGTTCGTGGGGAAGAGGAGGAATGTGGTGAAGACTGACGCCACCGTCGCCGCAATCAACGCCCCCCGCCCGTGCCCGAACCTTAGGGGAGGGGGCCGTTGTAACCTTAGACCAGGGTGTGACCGGAGGTACTCAATGCCAGCAACAGGCGCCGATCCAGGCAGGTATGACCGCCGGTGCAATGTCATCAGCACCTGTCGGCAAAGACAAATCACTAGAGGACGACACGGGCGAGAGTGTTGGTCAACCGCCACTTCCACCTGGAAGCAAAGACGCAGCACCAACAATAGAGGATATCGCGGTAGTAGCTGTTGGCGCACCGCCACCTCCACTGCTTTCAACTAGGACGAAAGAACAAGAGAAAGACTTTGAAAGATATGATGATGATACACAGAACAAACAAATAGTCCCCCATACAAAAAGTAATTGGCTGCCTCCCGTCACCAATCCTTCAAACGTGGAGGTATACAGTGTTGATGATCCATTACGCTCAGAATTGTATGAAAACGAGATTGACAAATAATCCCACAAAAATGTTAGAGATTTTGAACCAGTGCTAAATTTTTTGTAGGATTATTTTTGGTGAGTCGTCTGACTGGGGTACGACACATTATACAAAGCATGACCTAGGAGGTTTACGACGCATTATACGAAGCATGACAGAGAGAGAGAGTGTGTAACTCTCTCTCTCACACACACACTGTGTCTGTCTCTCTCTATCTCTCTCACATACTGTATCTGTCTCTCTTTCTCTCTCTCACACACACACACACTGTGTCTGTCACTCTCTCTCTCTCTCCTGGAGAGAGACTACCTGGCCAGGCTGCTGCGGCGTCGGCGCTGTACGGGTCCCTGTCGTGATTTTAACACACAAATCTTTAGGCGATCTTCTACTGTCCAACGTGAGTTGGTGGAATTTGAGTTGGTGGTGAATCTTTTTTCAGGAGGGTCTAAATTTTTGTGGGTGAAAGATGGCATGGAAAAATTACAAGCAATCTTTTTTCGTGAAAGCTAAATTTGTCGATACAATTGTAAAACTAGGACAAATAAAAGAAAAACATGAAAAATTCAATTTTATTTTCCGATTTACATTATACGAAGCATGACCCAGCTATACAACGAATTATACAAAGCACCACAGTACCAGTTACTCCCATTAAATTTAGGTCACTTGATCCTAAAGTTAAGAAAGTGGAGGATATAGGTGACTACATAGCAAACAACCAATATATAACCCCCAAAAAGGATATAATAAAATATAAATTCTAAACAGTTTTTATTTGTACAAACACAGTGTCCATGGACACGAGCAAGCACGTGCATGTGGTCACCCAAGACGGTACCTCCTGTGACTGATACCTGACAAGATCCTTGTAGCGTCCTCGTACTTCATTCGTGACATGAAAACTGTAAGCTCCTTTGCTCTGGACAGACATGACACTCCTCAGATTGAAGTACTTGTCCTGAAAGGGGTCAACGTCAATGATACCATGGCCACGGTTGGATTCTTCGTGTAGCTGTTGACCGAGGACACCCGGTCAGATTCCCGCGAGGCTGGCAACGGGAAGAAGAGTTCGTGGGGAGGAGGATGAATGTGGTGAAGACTGACGCCACCGTTGCCACAATCAACGCCCTCCGCCCGTGCCCGAACCTTAGGGGAGGGTGCCGTTGTAACCTTAGACCAGGGTGTGACCGGAGGTACACAATGCCAGCAACATGCGCCGACCCAGGCAGGTGTGGCCGCCGGTGCAATGTCATCAGCACCTGTCGGCAAAGACAAATCACTAGAGAACGACACGGGCGGGAGTGCTGGTCAACCGCCACTTCCAAATGGTAGCAAAGACGCAGCACCAACAACAGAGGATATCGCGGTAGTAGCTGTTGGCGCACCGCCACCTCCACTGCTTTCAATTAGGCCGAAAGAACAAAAGAAAGACTTTGAGAGATATGATGATGCTACAGAGAACAAACAAATAGTCCCCCATACAAAAAGTAATTGGCTGCCTCCCGTCACCAATCCTTCAAACGTGGTGGTATACAGTGTTGATGATCCATTACGCTCAGAATTGTATGAAAACGAGATTGACAAACAATCCCACAAAAATGGTAAGAGATTTTGTACCAGTGCTAACATTTTTGTGGGATTATTTTTGGTGAGACGTCTGACTGGGGTACGACACATTATAACCTAGCTATACGACGCATTATACGAAGAATGACAGAGAGGGCGAGTGTGTAACTCTCTCTCTCTCTCGCAATCACACACACACACTGTGTCTGTCTCTCTCTCTCTCTCTCACACACTGTGTCTGTCTCTCTCTCTCTCTCACACACACACACTGTGTCTGTCTCTCTCTCTCTCTCTCTCTCGTGGAGAGAGACTACCTGGCCAGGCTGCTGCGGCGTCGCCGCTGTACGGGTCCCTGTCGTGATTTTAACACACACATCTTTAGGCGATCTTCTGCTGTCCAACGTGAGTTGGTGGAATTTGAGTTGGTGGTGAACCTTTTTTCAGGATTGTCTAAATTTTTGTGGGTGAAAGATGTCGTGGAAAAATTACAAGCAATCTTTTTTCGAGAAAGCTAAATTTGTCGATACAATTGTGAAAACTAGGACAAATAAAAGAAAAACATGAAAAATTCCATTTTATTTTCCGATTTACATTATATGAAGCATGACCTAGATATACGACGAAAAATCTTTGACTCAGAGAGAGAGAGGGAGAGAAAGAGACAGACACAGTGTGTGTGTGTGTGTGAGAGAGAGAGAGAGACAGACACTGTGTGAGAGAGAGTTACACACTCTCTCTCTCTCTGTCATGCTTCGTATAATGTGTCGTATAGCTAGGTCATGCTTCGTATAATGCGTCGTATAGCTAGGTCATGCTTCGTATAATGCGTCGTATAGCTAGGTCATGCTTCGTTTAATGCGTCGTATAGCTAGGTCGTGCTTCGTATAATGCGTCGTATAGCTAGGTCATGCGTTGTATAGCTAGGTCATGCTTCGTATAATGCGTCGTATACTGTCCTAGGTCATGCTTCGTATTTATGTGTCGTACCCTAGTCAGACGACTCACCAAAAATAATCCCACAAAAATGTTAGCACTGGTACAAAATTGTGGCTGAAAGATGTCGTGGAAAAATAATTGACAACTTGATTTCTTTAACAGGACAGCGTGAGCGACCTCATTGCTGCTGATTATGGGCAAGACGTTAGCTAAAACATCTTTGACTCAGAGAGAGAGAGAGACAGACACATCTCTCCTGGATTTTTGTGGGTGAAAGATGTCGAGGCAAAATTATTGACAACTCGATTTCTTTAACAGGACAGCGTGAGCGCGCTCATTGCTGCTGATTATGGGCAAGACGTTAGCTAAAAAAATCTTTGACTCAGAGAGAGAGAGACAGACACAGTGTGTGTGTGTGTGAGAGAGAGAGAGAGACAGACAGACACTGTGTGAGAGAGAGAGTTACACACTCTCTCTCTCGCTGTCATGCTTCGTA
Organism: Paralithodes platypus; assembly: GCA_032716605.1. NCBI lineage: Eukaryota > Metazoa > Arthropoda > Malacostraca > Decapoda > Lithodidae > Paralithodes > Paralithodes platypus. Next base: position 14,231,535 of record CM064505.1, read on the forward strand.
TAATGCGTCGTATAGCTAGGTCATGCTTCGTATAATGCGTCGTATACTGTCCTAGGTCATGCTTCGTATAATGTGTCGTACCCAGCCAGACGACTCACCAAAAATAATCCCACAAAAATGTTAGCACTGGTACAAAATTGTGGGTGAAAGATGTCGTGGAAAAATAATTGACAACTCGATTTCTTTAACAGGACAGCGTGAGCGCGCTCATTGCTGCTGATTATGGGCAAGAAGTTAGCTAAAAAATCTTTGAATCAGAGAGAGAGAGAGACAGACACAGTGTGTGTGTGTGTGTGTGAGAGAGAGAGAGAGAGAGAGAGTTACAGACTCTCTCTCTCGGGGTCATGCTTCGTATAATGCGTCGTATAGCTAGGTCATGCTTCGTATAATGCGTCGTATACTGTCCTAGGTCAATGCTTCGTATAATGTGTCGTACCCCAGTCAGACGACTCACCAAAAATAATCCCACAAAAAATTTAGCACTGGTACAAAATTGTGGGTGAAAGATGTCGTGGAAAAATAATTGACAACTCGATTTCTTTAACAGGACAGCGTGAGCGCGCTCAATGCTGCTGATTATAGGCAAGACGTTACCTAAAAAATCTTTGACTCAGAAAGAGTGAGTGAGAGAGAGAGAGAGAGAGAGACAGACACAGTGTGTGTGTGTGTGAGAGAGAGAGAGAGAGAGAGAGACAGACACTGTGTGAGAGAGAGAGAGAGAGAGAGAGAGACAGACACTGTGTGAGAGAGAGAGAGAGAGTTATACACTCTCTCTCTCTCTCGCTGTCATGCTTCGTATAATGCGTCGTATAGCTAGGTCATGCAGAGTGGTCTTGCCACTGGACTGGTAATCCAATGGACCCGGGTTCGAATCCCAATATGTCAATGGGAAGATATTATTGGGATGGAATTTGTGCTGTACCAAGTTTCAGTGCATTACCACAGCACACCGAAATGCCAAAACAAAATACCCTCATTGTTCCCTGATTAACACCTTACGAGCGGCCTATGCGGTTTATTTATGTGTACCGCCCAGCGGGGTGTTTTTAGCCAAAATAGGGCTGTTTACGTGATCATTTTCATGCCTAAATAAGACCCAGAACGTAAAACAAGTATCTATCCCTGAAAGGGCATAAACAGAGCTTTCGAATGACACCATAACGATCCTTGTATGATGGATAGTTTTCTTGCAATAACCGTGCAACGCGAGTGCAAAAAGCAGGTAATTCGGTACTTTCGGTACATAATTGAGTATGTAGCGAGTGAGAGAGGGAGGAGGGAGCTGAGATTTGTGTCAGTAGGTTCGCCGCGGTGGTCTGGAGCAGTCATACGCTCGCTAGTCTCCTGCCACCACTTGTCTCTCTCTCTCAGCCACATTACGTGCTGAAATTGCCACTCGAGTTATGTCGAGCGCCGCCACATAGTCCAGCTTTATTAAATACGACTTAAGTGGTGAGCCGCTAATAAAGGGTTAAATAGCACTGTATGAATATTCCCATATTCAAAATATGCTACAGGGGGGCAATGCCTAGTATGAGTTATTTGCTCAATAGGTGGCGTTCTGAGAATGAGGTTCCGAGTCTGGGGAGTGAGACTGTGAAGCGCAGAGACAAAGCAGCTTCAGAGATGGAGTTGGGTTTGAGCCGTGAATAGGTGCTTTGCATGTCTCACTCCCTAGGCTGGAACAAGACCTCACGGGCCTCACTGTGTTCAGCGGTAGAGTGTAAAGGCTATCAGCCTATGCCTGAGAGGGAGTAGTTGGAATATAGAAAAAAAATAAAAAATAAAAAAAAATAAAAAATAAAAAAAAATTACTGCGTCGTTTACCGAGGCCATGCTTTGTATACTGCGTCGTTTACCGAGGCCATGCTTCGTATACTGCGTCGTTTACCGAGACAATGCTTCGTATACTGCGTCGTTTACCGAGGCCATGCTTCGTATACTGCGTCGTTTACCGAGGCCATGCTTCATATTCTGCGTCGTTTACCGGGGCCTAAATTTTTCGAAAAGCGACTCTCCATCATTTCTCGATGACGGCTAGGGACTTCTCTGATACTCTGGGATGAGGTGGTGATGGCCAATCAAAAAAAAATTGCTGAGAAGCGGGAAGGCAAGAAGGTGACGATAAGCCTCATGTCTCTGGCTTCTTTCAAGGAAGAGGGGATGAGCCCTCTCGCCTTTCTGTTCCGCAGGAGGACCCCTCCTTCAGACAACTTTGCTGTGTTGCAATCTGAAAATTCAAATGGCTACTCTCCCTCAATCGTGTACCTAGCTCATGCTTCGTATACTGCGTCGTTTACGGAGGCCATGCTTCATATACTGTGTCGTTTACCGAGGCCATGCGTCGTTTACCGAGGCCATGCTTCGTATACTGCGTCATTTACCGAGGCCATGCTTCATATACTGTGTCGTTTACCGAGGCCATGCGTCGTTTACCGAGGCCATGCTTCGTATACTGCGCCGTTTACCGAGGCCATGCTTCGTATACTGCGTCGTTTACCGAGACAATGCTTCGTATACTGCGTCGTTTACCGAGGCCATGCTTCGTATACTGCGTCGTTTACCGAGGCCATGCTTCATATTCTGCGTCGTTTACCGGGGCCTAAATTTTTAGAAAAGCGACTCTCCATCATTTCTCGATGACGGCTAGGGACTTCTCTGATACTCTGGGACGAGGTGGTGATGGCCAATCAAAAAAAAAATTCTGAGAAGCGGGAAGGCAAGAAGGTGACGATAAGCCTCATGTCTCTGGCTTCTTTCAAGGAAGAGGGGATGAGCCCTCTCGCCTTTCTGTTCCGCAGGAGGACCCCTCCTTCAGACAACTTTGCTGTGTTGCAATCTGAAAATTCAAATGGCTACTCTCCCTCAATCGTGTACCTAGCTCATGCTTCGTATACTGCGTCGTTTACGGAGGCCATGCTTCGTATACTGCGTCGTTTACCGAGGCCATGCTTTGTATACTGCGTCGTTTACCGAGGCCATGCGTCGTTTACCGAGGCCATGCTTCGTATACTGCGTCGTTTACCGACGCCATGCGTCGCTTACCGAGGCCATGCGTCATTTACCGAGGCCATGCTTCGTATACTGCGTCGTTTACCGAGGCCATGCTTCGTATACTGCGTAATTTACCGAGGCCATGCATCGTTTACCGAGGCCATGCGTCGTTTACCGAGGCCATGCTTCGTATACTGCGTCGTTTACCGAGGCCATGCTTTGTATACTGCGTCGTTTACCGAGGCCATGCTTCGTGTGCTGCGTCGTTTACCGAGGCCATGCTTCGTATACTGCATCGTTTACCGAGGCCATGCTTCGTATACTGCGTCGTTTACCGGGGCCTAAATTTTTCGAAAAGCGACTCTCCATCATTTCTCGATGACGGCTAGGGACTTCTCTGATACTCTGGGACGAGGTGGTGATGGCCAACCAAAAAAATGCTGGTGAGAAGCGGGAAGGCAAGAAGGTAAACAATAAGCCACATGTCTCTGGCTTCTTCCAAGGAAGAGGGGATGAGCCCTCTCGCCTTTCTGTTCCGCAGGAGAACCCCTCCTTCAGACAACTTTGCTGTGTTGCAATCTGAAAATTCAAATGGCTACTCTCCCTCAATCGTATACCTAGCTCATGCTTCGTATACTGCGTCGTTTAGCGAAGCCATGCTTCGTATACTGCGTCGTTTACCGAAGCCATGCTTCGTAAACTGCGTCGTTTACCGGGGCCTTTACGGCCATCCGAGAGACGGCCTGACATCGCTTTTCAATGGAAAAATAATTGACAACTTGATTTCTTTAACAGGACAGCGTGAGCCCGCTCATTGCTGCTGATTATGGGCAGGACGTTGGCTAAAAAATCTTTGACTCAGAGAGAGAGAGAGTGAGAGAGAGAGAGAGACGGACACAGTGTGTGTGTGTGTGAGAGAGAGAGAGAGAGACAGACAGACACTGTGTGAGAGAGAGAGAGAGAGTTACACACTCTCTCTCTCGCTGTCATGCTTTGTAAAATGCGTCGTATAGCTAGGTCATGCTTCGTATAATGCGTCGTATACTGTCCTAGGTTATGCTTCGAATAATGTGTCGTACCCCAGTCAGACGACTCGCCAAAAATAATTCCACAACAATCTTAGCACTGGTACAAAATTGTGGGTGAAAGATGTCGTGGAAAAATAATTGACAACTCGATTTCTTTAACAGGACAGCGTGAGCGCGCTCATTGCTGCTGATTATATGCAAGACGTTAACTAAACAATATTTGACTCAAAGAGAGAGAGATAGAGAGAGACAGACACATCTGTCCTAAATTTTTGTGGGTGAAAGATGTCGTGGAAAAATAATTGACAACTCGATTTCTTTAACAGGACAGCATGAGCGTGCACATTGCTGCTGATTATGGGCAAGACGTTAGCTAAAAAATCTTTGACTCAGAGAGAGAGAGAGAGAGAGAGAGACAGACACTGTTGAGAGAGGGGTGAGAGAGAGAGAGAGAGAGAGAGTTACACACTCTCTCTCTCGCCGTCATGCTTCGTATAATGCGTCGTATAGCTAGGTCTTGCTTCATATAATGCGTCGTATACTGTCCTAGGTCATGCTTCATATAATGTGTCGTACCCCAGTCAGACGACTCGCCAAAAATAATCCCACAAAAATAATTTTGTTAGCACTGGTACAAAATTGTGCGTGAAAGATGTCGTGGAAAAATAATTGACATCTCGATTTCTTTAACAGGACATCGTGAGCGCGCTCATTGCTGCTGATTATGGGCAAGACGTTAGCTAAAAAATCTTTGACTCAGAGAGAGAGAGAGAGACAGACACAGTGTGTGTGTGTGTGTGAGAGAGAGAGAGACAGACAGAAACTGTGTGAGAGAGAGAGAGAGAGAGAGTTACACACTCTCTCTCTCGCTGTCATGCTTCGTATAATGCGTCGTATAGCTAGCTCATGCTTCGTATAGCTAGGTCATGCTTCATATAATGCGTCGTATAGATAGGTCATGCTTCGTATAATGCGTCGTATAGCTAGGTCATGCTTCGTATAATGCGTCGTATAGCTAGGTCATGCTTCGTATAATGCGTCGTATAGCTAGGTCATGCATCGTATAATGTGTCGTATAGCTAGGTCATGCTTCGTATAATGCGTCGTATACTGTCCTAGGTCATGCTTCGTATAAGGTGTCGTACCCCAGTCAGACGATTCGCCAAAAATAATCCCACAAAAATGTTAGCACTGGTACAAAATTGTGGGTGAAAGATGTCGTGGAAAAATAATTGACAACTCGATTTCTTTAACAGGACAGCGTGAGCGCGCTCATTGCTGCTGATTATGGGCAAGACGTTAGCTAAAAAATCTTTGACTCAGAGAGATAGAGAGAGAGAGAGAGAGAGACAGACAGACAAATCTCTCCTAAATTTTTGTTGGTGAAAGATGTCATGGAATAATAATTGACAACTCGATTTCTTTAACAGGACAGCGTGAGCACGCTCATTGCTGCTGATTATGGGCAAGACGTTAGCTAAAAAATCTTTGACTCAGAGAGAGAGAGAGAGAGAGAGAGAGAGACAGACACAGTGTGTGTGTGTGTGTGTGAGAGAGAGAGAGACAGACAGAAACTGTGTGAGAGAGAGAGAGAGAGAGTTACACACTCTCTCTCTCGCTGTCATGCTTCGTATAATGCGTCATAAAGCTAGGTCATGCTTCGTATAGCTAGGTCATGCTTCGTATAGCTAGGTCATGCTTCGTATAATGCGTCGTATAGCTAGGTCATGCTTCGTATAATGCGTCGTATAGCTAGGTTATGCTTCGTATAATGCGTCGTATACTGTCCTAGGTCATGCTTCGTATAATGTGTCGTACCCCAGTCAGACGACTCACCAAAAATAATCCCTCAAAATTGTTAGCACTGGTACAAAATTGTTGGTGAAAGATGTCGTGGAAAAATAATTGACAACTCGATTTCTTTAACAGGACAGCGTGAGCTCGCTCATTGCTGCTGATTATGGGCAAGACGTTAGCTAAAAAATCTTTGTCTCAGAGAGAGAGAGAAAGAGAGAGACAGACACATCTCTCCTAAATTTTTGTGGGTGAGAGATGTCGTGGAAAAATAATTGACAACTCGATTTCTTTAACTGGACAGCGTGAGCGCGCTCATTGCTGCTGATTATGGGCAAGACGTTAGCTAAAAAATCTTTGACTCAGAGAGAGAGAGAGAGACAGACACAGTGCGTGTGTGTGTGTGTGAGAAAGAAAGAGAGAGAGACAGACACTCTGTGAGAGAGAGAGAGAGAGTTACAAACTCTCTCTCTCGCTTTCATGCTTTGTATAATGCGTCGTATAGCTAGGTCATACTTCGTATAATGCGTTATATACTGTCGTAGGTCATGCTTCGTATAATGTGTCGTACCCCAGTCAGACGACTCGCCAAAAAAAATCCCACAAAAATTTTAGCACTGGTACAAAATTGTGGGTGAAAGATGTCGTGGAAAAATAATTGACAACTCGATTTCTTTAACAGGACAGCGTGAGCACGCTCATTGCTGCTGATTATGGGCAAGACGTTAGCTAATTTTTTTTTGACTCAGAGAGATAGAGAGAGAGAGACAGACAGACACATCTCTCCTAAATTTTTGTTGGTGAAAGATGTCATGGAAAAATAATTGACAACTCGATTTCTTTAACAGGACAGCGTGAGCTCGCTCATTGCTGCTGATTATGGGCAAGACGTTAGCTAAAAAATCTTTGACTCAGAGAGAGAGAGAGAGAGAGAGAGAGAGACAGACACAGTGTGTGTGTGTGTGTGAGAGAGAGAGAGAGAGAGAGAGAGACAGAAACTGTGTGAGAGAGAGAGAGAGAGAGTTACACACTCTCTCTCTCATGCTTCGTATAATGCGTCGTATAGCTAGGTCATGCTTCGTATAATGCGTCGTATAGCTAGGTCATGCTTCGTATAATGCGTTGTATAGCTAGGTCATGCTTCATATAATGCGTCGTATAGCTAGGTCATGCTTCGTATAATGCGTCGTATAGCTAGGTCATGCTTCGTATAATGCATCGTATAGCTAGGTCATGCTTCGTATAATGCGTCGTATACTGTCCTAGGTCATGCTTCGTATAATGTGTCGTACCCCAGTCAGACGACTCCCCAAAAATAATCCAACAAAAATGTTAGCACTGGTACAAAATTGTTGGTGAAAGATGTCGTGGAAAAATAATTGACAACTCGATTTCTTTAACAGGACAGCGTGAGCGCGCTCATTGCTGCTGATTATGGGCAAGACGTTAGCTTTAAAATCTTTGACTCAGAGAGAGAGAGAGAGAGAGACAGACACATCTCTCCTAAATTTTTGTGGGTGAAAGATGTCGTGGACAAATAATTGACAACTCGATTTCTTTAACAGGACAGCGTGAGCGCGCTCATTGCTGCTGATTGTGGGCAAGACGTTAGCTAAAAACTCTTTGACTCAGAGAGAGAGAGAGAGAGACAGACACAGTGTGTGTGTGTGAGAGAGAGAGAGAGAGACAGACACTGTGTGGGAGAGAGAGAGAGAGAGACACACACTGTGTGAGAGAGAGAGAGACAGACAGACACTGTGTGTGAGAGAGAGAGATAGTTAGACACTCTCTCTCTCGCTTTCATGCTTCGTATAATTCGTCGTATAGCTAGGTCATGCTTCGTATAATGCGTCGTATACTGTGCTAGGTCATGCTTCGTATAATGTGTCGTACCCCAATCAGACGACTCACCAAAAATAATCCCACAAAAATGTTAGCACTGATACAAAACGTCTAACATTTTTGTGGGATTATATCCTTTTTGGGAGTTATATATTGGTTATTTGCTATTTAGTTACCTATATCCTCCACTTTCCTAACTTTAGGATTAAGTGACCAAAAATTAATGGGAGTAACTGGTACTGTGGTGCTTCGTATAATTCGTCGTATAGCTAGGTCATGCTTCGTATAATGTAAATCTTAAAATAAAATGGAATTTTTCATGTTTTTCTTTTATTTGTCCTAGTTTTTACAATTGTATCGACAAATTTAGCTTTCTCGAAACAAAAATTGCTTATCATTTTTCCGCGAAATCTTTCACCCACAAAAATTTAGACCCTTCTGAAAAAAGGTTCACCACCAACTCAAATTCCACCAACTCACGTTGGACAGCAGAAGATCGCCTAAAGATTTGTGTGTTAAAATCACGACAGGGTCCTGTACAGTGGCGACGCCGCAGCAGCCCGGCCAGGTAGTCTCTCTTTAGGTGAGAGAGAGACAGACAGACACAGTGTGTGCGTGTGTGTGTGAGAGAGAGAGAGAGAGATTATTCTCTCTCTCTCTCTCTCTCTCACGGGGGAGGTAAATTTTCCTGTGAGACGCCCTCGAACATTTCCTCAGCCGTCATCGAGAAATGATGGGGAGTCACTCTTCGAATAAATTAGCTTTCTCGACAAACAATCTCTCTCCTAAATTTTTGCGGGTGAAAAAATGTCGTGGAAAAAGTATTGACAATTCGATTTCTTTAACAGGGCAGCATGAGCGCGCTCATTGCTGCTGATTATGGGCAAGACGTTAGCTAAAAAATCTTTGACTCAAAGAGAGAGAGAGAGAGAGAGAGACAGACACAGTGTGTGTGTGTGTGAGAGAGAGAGAGAGAGAGACAGACACAGTGTGTGTGTGAGAGAGAGAGAGACAGACACAGTGTGTGTGTGTGTGAGAGAGAGAGAGAGAGAGAGTTACACACTCTCTCTCTCGCTGTCATGCTTCGTATAATGGTGGGTTCACACATTCACGTATATTGCTCCCGTCAGCTCCCGTCTGTTGTAAACGAAGGTATATTGGTAGTTGGCAACCGATTACGTAAAACGTAATGGCATAATACGCAAAACTTTAATGAAATTACGGCCAGTCGGGGGGGTACTCTCGCATGGCGCGAGTAGAAACGAGTAGCCCACGTGGGTCGGGAATGTTGAGGGTGCGGCCAAGGCCGCGCGGTTGCTGATTCGAGTCGAATCAGGAACGTGGCTCGCCCTCACGTATGTCAAAAGACGGGGAAACTTACGACCGACCAGGCCACCACGGTCGTCTGACCAGAGCATCCTCGTCAGACGTAGCAGCGACCACGTGAGACGAGAGCTGCTCTCGTCAAATCGTAGAAAGTTCCAGTCGAACGTGGAAGTATACGTTAGTTAGGCCGCATCTGGCAGAACCGCCGCACTGCGGGTTGGCGGGAAGACGCGGCATCGTTGTACGAGGGGACAACGGGACCAGCGAGGGACCCTCCAGTCACACCTCACCACACCGGAGCAGCAACCAACAAGCCAACCCTGCCACCCTCTGCACCCTGCCGAAAACAAATCGTAGCAGCGAAACGACTGCACCTATGGCTTTCATATTTTTACCACATGTACCTTACCCTTTACATGTACATGTACATGTACATGTACATGTACATGTACCTTACCCTTACCCACCACAAAAATCCCAAATCCCTCCTCCCACCCACTCGCTGACTGTCGGTCCCGTCAGAAGGAAAAAAAAGGAAAATCTGTGGCGGCGAAACGACTGCACCAATCGGTTCCATATTTGTGTGACAAGTCTCTTACCCTTCTGCCTTCCCCCCACCACACCCCCAACCTCCTCCCACCACCCACTTCTAGCGTATCCGTACGAAAGAAAAGGAAAAAAAAGGAAAATCTGTGGCGGCGAAACGACTGCACCAATCGGTTCCATATTTGTGTGACAAGTCTCTTACCCTTCTGCCTTCCCCCCACCACACCCCCAACCTCCTCCCACCACCCACTTCTAGCGTATCCGTACGAAGGAAAGGAAAAAAAAGGAAAATCCGTGGTGGCGAAACTACCTCACCAATCGGCTTCATATGTGTAACACAAGTCAATTACCCTTCTACCTTCCCCCAACCAACCCCAAAACCACCCTCCCACCCATACATTCCGATACCATAAAAGTCTCTGTAGTCTATAGTGTCTTTTCAGCTACTTTCGGGACCATCGGGGACCTGATTTCTGGCGAGGGGAGTGTTTTTTTTACCATTTCTCTCCCAACTTAATAGATTTAGCAAAAAAAAAAAAAAAAAAAATATGGCACTGGCAGAAGCACACCGTCAAAATTGGCTGGCACTCAGCGGGTTACTCCTCCAGGATGAATTCCTCGATGTTACTCCTCCAGGATGAATTCCTCGATGTTGTTCATGGTGCCGATGAAGGACTGGGAATGGGAATGGTGTGGCCATTCCTGCCCTTTTGTAGTTCCCAGATTCCAACCCAGACCTACGTGGTTGACAAAGACTGTCTTTGTCTGTGTTTGGTCAGACGGGGTGTGCCTACGATTGGCCAGAACCGGTCCAGGTACGACCTAACAAATCCCAAGACATGCGGCCTCATCTACGCCGGTCTTGAGGGGGCGTGGCATGGGCGTGGCCTGTGTTCCCGCAAATCGTGCAGCCCATGAGGTCGAACGGGGCTATGCTTACGCACGTCGCAAACACATACGTAGTTCAATACGACTCCATTACGTCTGACGTAACACTGGCCCCGTTACGCTACGTCTGTCGGTAAGTGCAATAGACGTGGAAGAACGGGCGTTCAACGGCAGAAACTACTCGCGTCTTTACATAAATTGGCGATACGCCGGACGGGAGCAATATACGTGAATGTGTGAACCCACCATAATGCGTCGTATAGCCAGGTCATGCTTCGCATAACTGAAACAAATGGAAGTGGTAAAGCCAAATATGTAAAAAATAAATGATAAAGTTGACCATATTTCCTTTCTCTGAAAATTAATCCAATTTCTAGATGCATTTTTGAAATCAGCATAAAAAACTACTCCTAATGAAAAGTTCTGGTAACGCTAGTCCTAGCTGTCAGAATTAGGGCTAGCGTTACCAGAACTATGCAATAGGAGTAGAATGTTACGCTTATTCCAAATCTTGCATCGAAGTATTTCCGATCGCTCCCAATTCCACCAACTCACGTTGGACAACAGAAGATCGCCTAAAGATTTGTGTGTTAAAACCCGACGTTTCAGGTTCAGCAACAAAATATTAGGCAAGACTGTGACAAACCCAAAGAGCTATTTAACCGTCAAGCATAAAAAAGAAATAGGAATTGTAGGGGCAGACGGGAAAGATTTTCTTGCCCGGGGTCATCTATCTCCTGTCAATGACTTCATGCTGGCGGCAGGGCGATGGTCAAAAAATTTCCTGGAAAATGTGGCACCGCAGTGGCAGAGTGTCATCGACGGAAAGTGGAAAAGGATCGAGGAATTTTGCAAGACAATTTCTGCTTTCGTCCGGGATACAATTGGAAATGATTCTGACAAAATTATGATCGCGACTGGACCCATCTACCCTTCTTCCCAACCCACCTATCTAGGAGATGGGATTGTCCCTGTACCTATAGGCATGTACAAGAAAATATATTATAAAGACATTATTACGGTCAACATTTTATTGATTGAATAAATTTGTACATGTATACAAATACAATGATTATATTTGTAACCTCTTATCTTAGAAGTCCATCATGTCAAGCCCATTTTCAATTTGTTGGCAATTATTTTGTACGAAATCTTCATCGTGGGGCCTTTTTGATTGCCATGAACCAATGTCTGCAGCAGGCGTGAAGTCACCAGCTTCCTTCATAGGGACAAATGAGTCAATACATTCTTCGTCTGTGGGGGCATTCTTGACGACATCACCCTCACTAGAATTAGCGCTGGACATGTCTCTGGCGGCAGCGTTACCTTCGTTCACATGGGAATGGGATGTGCCTCTGGAAGGGTTACTTTCGTAAACAGGAGGAGCTTTGACCGCCAAATCATTGTGTGCATTATTGTAAGTGACCATATTGTTTCCCTTGTTTGGGTCGCCGTATTTTATTTCTTGAAATTGGCCTCCATCTTCTTTCTCCATTTCCTCATCGTCTTGATCTTCAAAAATTCTATCACTGAACGCATTCACCAATTTTGACAGGCTATCTTTGTTGTATCTGCCGGACTCTGACAATGTGGATAGTCTTTCGCATACCTCCGCGGCCGCTTCCTTGGATGTCTTTTTTTTTTTTTTTTTTTTTTTTTTTTTGTCTGCAGATCTTCAGCCTCCTTTACGGTGCAGATGCGTCTGTTTAAGCGGCGGTCGTGCTGTGATGAGAGGTGGCGGACCAGCACAGGAAATGAGGAGCTTTTTACGGTGCAGTTACGTCTGTGGGTGATCCAAGCAGCTTATAGACCCCCATGCCACGCCCATTCTAGCTGACTGCCACACACACACACACACAACCTCCTCCACCTACCTCCGAGTCAGTCTGTCAGTCTCGGACAGGGGTCCGGATCTACCAGGGGTGGGTGCCGAGCATACCCCCAAATGGGGGTCGAAAAGGAGGAGGGGGCAGAAATGGGGAGCCATCTCCTTCCTATATAGTGAAGGCCACCGCCGCCCTGCCCTCTTTGTGTGTTTAGGTGTTGTGTGTGTGTGTGTGTGTGTGTGTGTGCCTGGGTGGGTGGGTGGGTGTGGGGATCCAGGAGGAGGAGGAGAAGGAGGGACACGTGCCTGCCCTCTCTCCTCGGCCTCCTACCTCCGCGGCGTGCCTGCTGCTGCCTGCCTGCCTGCCTGCTACTGCCTGGGCCAATTTATCTTTTAATACATTTCGATACTAGGGGTCTAAGGTTTTGTATCCTAGTCAGAAATGGACCCCAGTCCATGCCCTACCCCCTTCGAATGTTGAGTGCCCTTCCTTGTTTTAACCCCCTCCCCTAACCCCCTGCCCTTCCTCTTACCCACAGTGAGCTGATTCAGGGGGGCGAGCATCCTCTATATAAGACGGAGCCTTCCCTGCTCCATGCACCACCAGTTGCCTGCTTCGTTTCGTTCATTGCTCCGTTCACCACCAGTTGACTTGTTGTGTGCGCCGCTAACCGCACCGTTCACCGCAGTCGTCGCCAATGTTAGGCCTACTTCGTATATGGCCTGTTAACCCGTTCAGTACCAGGGACGTCCTTTTAATCGTATTCTGGTAACTATTAGACGAATATATGCAGTTAAGGAAGGACCTCTAGCAATAATATGACTTAATTATTATGTTTTCTCCACTAACTAACTTTACTCCTATACTCGATTAATGCAATTAACTAACACATGTGGCAGTCCGGGGATTCGAACCTGGGATGCTCACACCGAAAATCAACACACTTATGCATTGCACCACGAAGACAGTTAAAGGATGTTGCACAAGCCTACGATTTACTATGCAGTTCCGAATCCTGCATACCAATCTTAGCATGTACAATATCCCAACTGCACTCTCGGAGGCTATGCATAGGTGAAAGGAAATAGTAATTAATGGGGCACTTAACCCTAGGGAAGGCCTCTTGATAAACTACTACTGAACCTGAATTAATTATTATGTTTTCTCCACTAACCAACTTTACTCCTAAACTCGATTAATGAAATTAACAAACACATGTGGCAGTCCGGGGATTCGAAGTTGGATACTTTTGCCCAGGATACCGCCAAGTTAATGACTACCAGGGACGGGCATCTTAAATTCACGAAAGAAGAGGTCATAAAAACCCTATTTCTGGATAAACTCTCCGATGGGGACTTCGCTAAGCTATGTGATGTTATGGCCGAAGAGTGTCATTTTCGGCCATAAGCAAATTTACGAGCAAGATAGTCAGATAGACCGCTTCGTCTCTTTCGAATGGAAGGAAACAGCTCGGGGAAGGGAGGAAGATGAAGAACAATTACAAGAAGAAGAAGCAGCAGAAGAAAATGTCCGAGAAGAAGGAAAAGAAAACGGCAGAGAAGAAGAAGAAAACGGCGGTCATCGTCAAATAATACAGGAAGGAGGAGGAAAATGTGATACCAGTAGTCATGAAGCTGAAAACGCTTTCGAGAAATATTGTACTGGGAAATATAAGAAATACCAATATCTGTCAGTAGGTCACCCTTCATTAAAAGAGAAAGAGAATTGCCAAGGAGGTGCCGCTATACTCACAGTGTCTTTTTCGGTTGAGTCCTTGGCCGTGTGCTCAGGATACAAGGAATTGACATTTGTTCCCTCTACATGCCATTATGTTTTGAAAGGTTTAGAGATAGAACCTGAACTGAGGACATTACCTGTTCGCCCTTCCAAAAGAAACATAGACCATATCTGGTGTCAGTTGAAATGTGTGTTTTCGTCCCATACAAGATACTTGAAAGTGAGCGACTCCAGTTTCAGATTCGCTAGGAATAGATTGGGCAGGAAGGATAACCGCTACCCCACAGAGTTCAAAGTCCTATTTGCCCTGGACGATTCCCTCCATCCAAACTCTCCCTGGGGGTCGTGTCCTCTCCTACACGTAGGTAGCAATTTCAAAACACCGGGAACATCCATGTCATACTATGAAGATAATGATGTCAGAGGAAGAGGCGGAGCCGGCAGCAACGAAAAAGATACTATCAAAAACACCTGTTTCGTATACTCCCAGAAAAATCCTACCCTAGAGATCCCATCCAAATTGTGTGAGGCTGCCGTTATTATACAAGGGGTTGTTAAAGAAGCAGCGGTCCTCTTCTCAGATGGAGCCAATTCCTTTTCTTCATGTTCCTGGTTGTTACGTTTCTGCATGGCCTTTTCACATCCAAAAGCCCGAGTGAGACATGTGGTCACAGCTTACATAGCAACTGTCTTCTTCCCTGCTCAACAATATTAAAGAGACCCGTTGTTGTAATGCGAGTGAATATGTAATTGGTAAATCTTCCCGTTTCACCGTCAGTGGCCCAGATGCAACAAGCAGGAAAATATCCATTTCACATGGAGATTGTGTAGCCTGCGAGGACACCCAGTGTCTTAATATTTCCACCAACTGTCCGAAACAGTACGGCGAGACCGAGCACCTCTCTCACTCCTTTGACAAACTGTATTCCCGAGTCTTGGTAGCGTATCAAAAGAACAATGGAGGAAGTCTGGAATATGGGGATTCCCAGAGAGATACACCCTCTCAGTACGTTATGCAACCATGCCATAGAGCCGCTGTAGCGCACAACTATTTTTGTCAGGGAGTCGTGCCTTGTTACATGAAAACCCTTTACGATGAGTGCAGGGACGAAAAAGTAAAACATTTGGATTTTAGTGACGTTCCTAACAATGACAACCACGAAGGAAGAGGAGAAGAAGAGAAATTAGTCTTGTTCGGGAAAATTATAGATGTAATTGCTCCCGCTCCGACCAGGTACGCTGTCTCGTCAGTGGTTGCCCCCCCCCCCCCCTCCTCTTCCACACTTTCAGAGAAACGCTTTCACCTTCAATAGGTGCCCGGTTGATAAGTTGCGAAGGCGAACTTTCATCGAGCGGTCGAGGTCGGACACGTGCAAGAGCCCGTTTAATTCCAATGCCACTTTCCGAGACATACTTATCAGATCCTGGAACCTAGCTGCAGCTAATAGGTACTTGGAAAGGAACATTACCTGTCAACAAGACTGTCAACAGAGGCCTGTATGCACGGTCGAGTTGGACAATAATCTCGCTACATTGAATGACAGAAATGGCACATGGGCCAAGATATGTAGGGCTCAAAATCTACTTGCTGGCTCCGCCAGATCATTTTATTGTGAAATTGCATCTTTCATAAAAAATAAATCAACCATCTTTCCGGACAAGAGAGACCAACAACTTCGAGAATCGGTATTCAAATTCGCCAACAAATGTAGAGCCTTTAAATAGTTGAACAGGTGGAGCAAGTTCTTCAGCGACAGAGGAGAAACTGGGCGACAACAGATCCTCGACGCTTCCATCCTTCGAATGTTTGAGATATAGCTACTAACAATCTAGAGAAAGATGAACCAGGAAAGATACATAAAGCTTGATGAATTAACTGTTAACAGATTACAAAAACAGGAAGAGATTAAAGGCGAAAAAGATAAACGGGAGCAACGAATTATCAGTCCTCATTAATAATTTAATCCCGTTCTAAAAAACAGGGAGCATTTTCATTTATGTGAATATATGACCTGTGATTTCGTATTCTATTTAACAGTAAATTGTGAATAACAAAACTTAACAACAAGGTCGGTATATAAAGACGATTGAAAAGGGAGGAGTTGCAGCATTTCCGTGTTTATTGTTGTCAGAATTGTTGTGCGAAAAAACACACTTGGTATGGAATATATACGCATATATTTCATTGATGGGGCTTTAAAACTATTGCACGTAACATAATATTTCTTAATTCAATATTTCTTTAGGTTACCAATAATACAATCTTGACAAATATTGTCAATCAATAATATAAGGTCCATTGATTTCTTAATATATTTAGTTACAAACCTACTTTACAATAGCATTATTGGTAACTCTAGATTTTATACATCCTTATTAACCAATAAAGAGGGTAATCTTATTCTTGCTAAATAATTGACTCACACAAAACCTGTAGAGCGAGACTGATATAAAAGCATGGTCATTTTATAGTTAGTAGATCATTTTGCTATGTGAGTTAGTGAGACAAAAGGCAGAACTGCCTGTGACGAGTGCCTTCCCATTCGTTGAAAGAGTGACAGAGCCAAAATCAAGGAATGTTCGAGCCAAAATGCATGGACACACGGAGTTTAAAGTAATTACAGTCATAGGATGAGGGGAAAATGGATTCAGGGTAGAGCGTTCCAGAGCTCAGCTGTTGAATAGGGGAAAGATGAAAGATTGGGAATATCGTTTCTCTCTTGGGTTGGAGAGTTGCAAAGAGTTGGGTGGGATTGTGTTGGAAGACGGGTTCTACGTACTCTATGTAGAGGAGGTGGTATACATTGAAAGAGGGTTAGGAATACTGATTATTGTAATATCGGTAGAATAGCGAGATAGATGCAACTTTGCGACGAATGGAGAAAGATCGCTGAGAGTCAGGGAGTGGACACAAGTTAATGAGACGAAAGGTTTTCTTTTCTACTTTGTAGCAACGAGGACACACCTTCGAGGTGTTCCACTCGTCCACCGTGGTGAAATTTCCGCCGCCGGCTCTCTCTCTCTCTCTCGCGCGATTAAGGCCGCCAAACAGAGTTTTGTTATAAGTATATACTGTATATTCGCATTTGGTCGTACTATGCTTTATCTTGCACATAGAAGTGTATAGATCTTGTATCATGTCGCGCTTGAACCTGCTCATAGGAGTGTATAAAGTTGAGAGAGAGAGAGAGAGAGAGAGAGAGAGAGAGAGAGAGAGAGAGAGAGAGAGAGAGAGAGAGAGAGAGAGAGAGAGAGAGAGAGAGAGAGAGAAAGTAAAGTTCTTCAAAATATCATATAATGGAACAATAAATATACGTATATATATATATATATATATATAATAATATCATTACCATCATTTGATAGGCGTATATATCACGGTGTAGGGTTGATTTCATACTATGAAATCAACCCTACACCGTGATATACGCCTATGAAATGATTGCAAGCAACATGGAGTCACGCGAAGAAATGAATAAATACATGAATAAATGAAGGTAGAGAAAGAATATGCTACTTGATGGTAGTGCCCGGGGCTAATTGTCAAAAGGGTATTCTGGGGATTGACCTGGTAAACAGTGAGTCACACAAACAGAGATGGGAAGAAGGAAAGAGAGAGAGAGAGAGAGAGAGAGAGAGAGAGAGAGAGAGAGAAAGTAAATTTCTCCAAAATATCATATATGGAACAATAAATATACGTATATATATATATATATATATATATATATATATATATATATATATATATATATACCGTATATTGATATCATCATATCACGGTGTAGGGTTGATTTCATACTATGAAATCAACCCTACACCGTGATATACGCCTATAAAATGAATGAAAACTCGCAAACAATAAATAATAATATCATTACCATCATTTGATAGGCGTATATATCACGGTGTAGGGTTGATTTCATACTATGAAATCAACCCTACACCGTGATATATGCCTATAAAATGAATGGAAACGTAATATAGGAAGACCAACACCACAATCTTCAATTGTTTGCAATCAAACTTGCAAGCAATTTCAGTCACATGCGTAAGGAATGTATTCTACTGTACACCGATATATATGTATTATATACGCCTATAATGAATGGAAACGTAATATAGGAAGACCAACACCACAATCTTCAATCGCTTGAAATCAAACTTGCAAGCAATTTCAGTCACATACGTAAGGAATGTATTCTACTGTACACCGATATATATGTATTATATACGCCTATAATGAATGGAAACGTAATATAGGAAGACCAACACCACAATCTTCGTTGCTATAGGAAGGCCAACATCACAATCTTCGTTGCTTGTATTAAGAAATGTACCCACATTACGCCAATAATAAAATTACTGTAGGCTACATCAATCTCTATCAATCTCTCAAATAATATAAATGTACATTGTACTTACCAACACCCACACCAGTGTGTTCACCAAGCTCCTCGTCACCATCTTCACCATCTTCGCCCCGCAAGTTATGGCGTCTGTGAAAACCGATGACAGGTTTATCTTCCAGTTCTTCTTCCTCCTCACTTCCCCCACTCTCACCAAGCCCTTCCATGCTTTCATTCAATGATATTCTAGATACCGCTGAAGAGTTCATCAGCAGAACTAACTCCTCGGCTGAGAGCGGGGCCCTACGCCTTGGCTGGCGCGACGTACTAGGGCCGGGCACCGAATCGAACACAGGCAAATCTTGTCTCTCCATTGTGGCGGCTAGAGCGGTACTGAGCCAAGCTCACGCGGTGGGGATGTGTGGGTGGGACTTAGTAGTACACTGCCTGACTGCTAGATTTTGCTTTCCACTTAAATTAGGGCGGGAAATACCAACTCGACCTATGTCGCGCGCCGCCAGTTGTCCAAATTTATTTCACTCGACTTATGTTGCACACCGCCATTTAAGGGTTAATTACTAAGTTCTTCACGCTAGATCCTCTATCCTATGACGTGATGGCCCTAAAGGAGTACTATGCCTCCTTTGAGAGCCTCCTCCGATCTATGGAGACAATGGCCGTCACCAAGGAGGAGATATTTAGTGTGAATATCTTGAATAAGATACCCTCTCCCCTAAGGGAAATCTTAAGACGACAACTAAGCGACTCTCCACTAAACTTGGAAGCGTTGGTGCAGGTGTACCAGACTGAAGTCTTCAATATGGAGAGTACTGGACACTACCGACAAGTGGAGATGTCGCCATCTACTGCAGCTTTCCCGGTACAGACTTCTCCTAAACAGAAAAGGCCAATATCATTAGGTTGTAAGTTGTGAAGTGTCCACGGTCATCTGTGGTATCAGTGTCCTAAGTATCCTAAGGCTACACAGAAGATTAGCAAGGCTAAATCGCTTAAATTATGTACCAGCTGTCTGGCAAGAGACCTCATCAACAGTAATTGCACCAATTCCTACAACAAACCTTGTAAGTATTGCAAGGGGAAACATTGGTTTTCCCTTTGCACCCAGTCTGATCGGCACGACGGCAAAGAAAGGGGAGAACCCCCAAAGAGTCACATGAGAAAGGTAAGAGCGAGGGTGATAAAGTATCTGCCATGTCCATTGATTCTCGAGAATGTCAATTGCTTCCTACTATGATGCTGCCAGTAGTGGGGAGTAATAATAAGCCTATAATGATGCGCACCTTACTTGACCAGTGCTCACAGAGGTCATTCGTTCTGCGGTCATCATTTCCCCAGCATAAGTGTACCAGCAAGGGTCAAGAGAATTTGCGTCTCCATGGTTTCACTGGTGAAATAGATTCCAGTGACTATGATATAGTGGAGATTTCCTATGTTTATAGAAAAAAGATATGTCCCATCAAGGCTGTTGTGGTCGACACACTACCCAGTTTCTATATAGCATCAGAGATTCAACCACATTTGAAATATCTCAGAAGCAAGGGTTATAAACTGGCTGATGATCAACTCTCTGCTAACAATGGTATTATGCTACTGGTCGGAGCTGATTAATACTACGACCTGGTTCACCCTGGATATCGGCGGGTAGATAAGCTTATAATGCTCCCCACGATCCAAGGGTATGCCATTTCTGGATCCTATGCCACTTCCTCTAAAGACACACAGGTGGAGGTGGTTACGGTCCTCAAGGTAGCAGTAAGCCCCATAGATAAATATATTAGGCCAAATGTGCCTGATAATACATGTACTGATATAGATAAGCTATGGGACTTAGACAATATTGGAATTGACCCACATGAACTTGATCGTGAGTCCAAGTTAGCGTTAAGCTCGTATGAAGAGACTGTAACGTATGACTCTGGCAGAGTTCAGTATGTGGTAAGGCTCCCTTGGAATGATAACAAGAGTAAATTACCTACTAACTTCCATCTAGCACTTGGTAGGTTACGTGGCCTTCAGAAGCAGTTTGTCAAGGATCCAAGTTATTGCGAGACTTATGCGGCAGTTTTAGCCGAGCAGGTACAACGTGGATTTGTGGAGAGAGTAGGTCTCAGTGAATATGGGGATAACATCCATTACCTTGCTCACCATGGGATTAAAAAGGACAGTTCCACCACTCCTGTTCGTATTGTGTATGACTGCTCTGCTAAATCCAGTGATCGCTCCTATAGCCTGAATGATTGTCTGTACACGGGTCCGTCCCTGGTCTCTGATCTAGCGCAAATTATGTTGCGCTTCAGATGTCATAAGTTTGCATGGGTCGCCGATATAGAGAAGGCCTTCCTGATGCTTCAACTCCATCGTGAAGACAGGGACTCGACAAGATTTTTATGACCACGGGACCCAATGGATCTAGATTCAGAGTATCTGGTCTACAGGTTCAGAGTCGTCTTATTCGGGGCGACCTGTTCCCAGTTCCTTCTCAACCCTACTATCTTGCATCATTTTGAGGAGGCTGGACTAGATCCTGACTTCAAGAATGAGATCAAGCAGGGGATCTATGTGGACAATCTTCAAGGCACTGGAGACGATGAAGATATATTGCTCGACAGATGCTGGGAGATCCGTGATATATTTGCCAAGGCTCATCTATACTTGAGAGAATGGGCCACTAATAGTGATCTTTTGAAAGGTCAATTTGCTTCTGACGGTGTAGCTACTGAGAATAGTGAGGTGAAGTTTTTAGGCCACAAATGGGACACTACCACAGATTGTATATCCTTCTGTCACACCCCATGCGGCAGTGAGCTTATGACCAAGCGAAACTGCTTAAGCTTGTCAGCGAGGTTGTTTGATCCCCTAGGTTTTTTGCTGCCTGTAACAATCCGCGCTTGTATGTTTTTACAGCAACTGTGGCGGCTAAATCTAGATAGGGACACACCCCTCCCGATTGAGTAACAAGATACTTGGCGGTTGATTCGGTCGGACCTTTCCACATGTTGCAAGGTCCAACTTCCTCGTCAGGTTATTAGTGGTCACCAGGTGGATCTACATGCCTTTTCTGATGCTAGTAATAGTGCGTACGGTACTGCCATATACATATGCAATGGTAGTGAAGCGACACTGGCTATAGCGAAGGCCAAAGTAGCCCCTATAAAGAAGATTACAGTTCCTAAATTAGAACTTACTGCATTGCTTCTGTCTGCTCGTCTAATAAAGTTTACGCTGGATGCTTATACAGACATACTACAGATCAATAACGTCTATGTCTGGAGCGACAGTCAAATATCACTTTCATGGGTACACAGCCAGAAAGTGTTACCTGTTTATGTTTCTAATCGCACTGATGAGATACATAACTTAGTTCCTACAGCTAAATTTCGCTATGTGAGCACCAGGGATAACCCCAGTGACATAATTTCCTGGGGGATCTCGGCGAAACAGTTTATGTCGTCCTCTATTTGGTGGCATGGACCTCCATGGCTTATATCTCCAACTGAATGGTCTCAGGATTTCAGGGAATGCATATCTGATCCTTCAAGTCGGCCCCAAGATGATGTGTTAAGTAGTTCGAATGTGAGTACTACACATCAGGATAACAAGTTGGTAGAGTGGGAACGTTACGGCAGCTATGATCAAGTAATACGGGTATTTGCATGGATATAACGTTTCATTAACAACATGAGAAGACGGGCTCACGGGTCTTTTCTTAGTGAAGATTCGAAACATATCAGACTCCATGAAATGAGATCAGCAGAAGCAAAACTAATATGTTTAGTACAAAAGGAATCTTATCCTACTGAACATCAAATCCTGAGCAAGGAGTCAAAGGCCAAACCCTCAAACTTAATGAGGCAGCTAGGATTATATATGGAAGGAGGCATAATTAAGTGTAGAGGCAGGATACAAACGGCGGACATTATTGATTCTGCGAAATATCCTGTCCTCCTTAGCTCCTCTAATTTGATTACCAAACTGTTGATTCGCCAATGCCATAGGACCTGCCTACATGTTGGCGTAAATTATGTTCTGGCGTATATGCGACAACGTTGGTGGATCCCTAAGATGCGACAAGCAATTAAAGGGATCCACAATAGCTGTGCTATCTGTAAAAGATTACAGGGTAAGTCTTACTCCCCAGTTGATCTACCTCCCTTGCCTGAGTTCAGGGTACAAAGGACTGAACCATTTCAGGTAACCGAGGTAGACTACACCGGAGCGATTCATGTTAGAGAATCGCCCGGTAATATCATAAAGGTATATGCCGTTCTATTCACATGTGCAGTAACCAGAGCGATTCATATTGAATTGATTGACGACCTATCCAGTGAGGGGTTTTTGCATACTCTAAGACTTTTACCTATACCTCGGCAGATGTTGATGACCTCTTACCCATTTCGCCTTCTATGCTAACACATGGACGAACCCTTAATTCCTTTCCTAGATCGTCCGTAAATGACGAAGATCTGCATGACCCTACGTTCGGCAATGCTGACGCCACACATCGTCGCTTCCAGTATGTAAACAAGGTGTCCGACGATCTATGGAAACGGTGGACCCAAGAATATTTGCTGTCTCTTCGCGAGCGTCACTCTCATAAAATCAAAGGGACGAATCAACGATGGCCTCGTATCGGGGATATCGTCCTGATTCATGATGAGCGTCCTAGGTTATTTTGGAAGCTTGGGAGGATTATCGATTTGTTCCAGGGCATTGATGGTCTTATAAGGGTTGCTAGAATACGAACTTCGACTGGGGTTACTACTCGCCCAGTCGTAAGGTTATATCCCTTGGAGCAGGATGTAGAACTGCCGGATGATCCTGGCGTCTCTACTGATACCCCTCCGCGGGAGAGTGCTGGTGACAGTGCTCCTCAAGGTGGGGCAGCTGATGATGAGAAGGATGATCCTCCTCAGGCTTCAGGTGGCGCTCGTCCCAAAAGGAGGGCGGCTATGAGTTCCGTGGATCTTTGGAGATCGAAGATCAAACATTTGACTTCGATGTCCTTTTTTTTTGTTCTCTGTATATAGCTCCTGTATATCATTTTTTGGTGGCGGGCAATATGTCGGGAATAGGGTAATGATCCCGACAGTTTTAGGTCCAATAGGACATTTGAATTTGGCGGTATCGTATCGCTTGTACGATTTCGGCTGGTTCTTTGTGTATTGTAGTTTATTCTTAAGTTAGGTTAACCTGACAAGCGCTAAATAGCCCTAGGAGCTAGGGTAGTTATTTGTGCATTTCTGCAAAAATATTTGATCTCACAGAATTTAAAAAAAAGTACCTCAATGTCTTGGAAATAAGCAGCCACATCCGCCAATATATATATCCACCCTAAAAAAATGTGGGTGTGGAGTTACGGTGGCTGCAAGTTGAAAAAAATGGGCTGATAGGCACGACATCCCCGAGCGAGCGAGTGTGTGTGAGTGAGTCAGGCGGGAGGAGAGAGAGAGAGGGTGGAGGCAAGAACGTGCGATTGATGAGAAGCAACGCTCTATATCTCGCCTAAAAAGCACCTTTATGGTTTCACCTGTTCATATTCATGAGTAAGGCAGCCCATGTGAATAATATACACTGATAAATGAAGCGCAGAGAGGCATACGGACGAATAATAGGCGAAATAAGAGTGGTGTATTGAGAAAGGTGGGTGGCGCGGGAGAGAAAAGGGGTCAGATTACAGTAGGTAGATGAGATTAGCGTGGGTGTATGCACAAATTTAGACCTTATAGACACTTTGTGTTGTCGTTGCTATATTGTAAACAACGATAAGGCTTCTTGGATGGCGCAGTATGTTAGAGTAACCCGATATCTCATTACACAATTTTTACGCACTATTTGCTTGCAACTCATGGATGAAAGGTTATTTATTTACTTGTAAATTTCTTTACTGTTTGTTCGTAATGATAGAATATGTTAGGTTATGTAAAAGTATTATACATACTAAATACTTCGATATACACAAGTGTATCGAGGGTATATATATATTTTTTTTGTCAAGCATTCGTCTGCCCGAAAATACGTACGCACTAATCTCTGTCAGTATAGTGTGAACAGTCATGGTCTAGTGGTTAGAGTGATGGACTGAGTGAGATGTAGGCCTAGAGACGTAGGCCTAGAGACGGGGGTTCGAAACCAGAGAGGTTATGGGGATGTTTTTGGAGTGTTTATATCACTTGAAATTTTTTTTTGTTTACATACTTACGCCCTGCTATTCATAAAGTCGAAAACTTTGATGAATAGCAGAGCGTAAGTATGTTTTTTTGTGTTTATTTATTTGTTTTTTGTTTGTTTTTTTGTTTGTTTTATTATTACAAAAGGTTGTTACAAAAGGTTAGTACATAAGTATAATATTACATAGGTATATATATAAATAAAACAAAATATTGCCTGGCTAATGAATTAAACTGAAATAATAACTGAAAATATTGCTTATATATACAGTATACTGTATACAATAATATACTGTGTATATATATATATATATATATAATATATATATATACAGTATATACCAAAACATATGAACTTATCCTACAACTATAATTTGTACATGTTATGATAATATTATCACGTTGGTCAGGCACGGGCAAGTAGGTAGGCAGGCAGGTGTTTTGAGATCACGTTGGTCAGGTACGGGCAGGTCAGGTACGGGCAGGTAGGTAGTGAGGTAGGTGGGCGGGGCAGGAGTTTGGCTGAGATAGGGCGACACAGGTACCACTCCTAGTAGTACTTGAGTGAGTGGTAGTCCCTGAAGCACTCGCCCAAACACAACCCAACGTTGCATTCCTTGCACATTGATGTGACTCGGTTTCTTTTTGGTGGCTTTCTGGTTGAGTGGGCACAGACCTGGCACTGTACTTGCAGCCTCCGGGTGCCAGATAGCTCGGTGTGGATAGGGTAGTGTTTGTCATATCCATCAATGACTCTTGTCTGGGAGGTTGACTGCACGGCGACCCCTGTGACCGGAGACTGGTTGGTGTTTCTGTAGGAGTTGGTAGGCGACGTTGTATATGAACTCCCGGAACTTGAGTTTTTTGTTCGGGGCCATGTCTTTTTTTACCAGCCACATGTTGTAAGCGTTGAGCATCGTGATGTCAACAAAGTGAAGGAAAAGCTTGTGATACCACTTCACTGTTTTTCGTAGGCACTCAACGCCTGCAAGCTGGCAATCAGACTTGTCCACAAGGCGCATGTACTTGGTATAATCCACCACCATATCAGGTTTCTGGATAGACTTCTTGGTACGGTAGTGGAATTTACCAGAGTCCACTTGGGCACCTGTATGGACAGTCGAAAGCAGGTGGACTGGTCGCTTATCGAGCCACTTTACCGCCAGAACTTTCCCAGACTTCTCCAGCTGCTTGTAGTGCTCTTTCTTCTTTCTTCTTGGTCTGTCCTGTCTGCGGCGCCTTTGTTCCTCTGCCAAGTCGTCATCAGAAGCGGTGTCACTGTGGGAGGGGTTGTCCAGTTCTATGCGATTGCCTTGGAACTTAGGCATGAACTTCCTGTTAGTTCTGACAGTCCCACATGCCCCCGTTTTGTGGTCATGGAGGAACTGGCAGAGTGCAGGACTTGTATACCAATTGTCGGTGTACAACGTGTGCCCCTTGTTCAGGTAGGGCTCCAGCATCTTTTTCACAATGTGCCCTGACATGCCCAATGGGTCGTTGCCACCGACTTTTGGAATGTCTACATCAGTGCCGGTGTATACGATCATGTCGAGCACTATTCCAATTTCACAATCGCACAACACAAAGATCTTGATCCCGAACCTGTGTCTCTTCAAGGGAATGTACTGCTTGAACACCAGGCGTCCTTTGAAAAGCACGAGCGACTCATCAATCACCAGGTTGGCAAAGGGGTAGAAGAATTTCCTGTACCTTTGCAACAACATGGTCAACACATCCCGAACTTTCCATATTCTATCAGCTCGGTTTGGATTATTATTGTCTGCGAAGTGCAAAAATCGCAGAAGCAAGAAAAATCTATCACGAGCCATATATTTCCGGAAAATTGGGGTGTTGATGATTGGGTCGTGCTTCCAATAATGCTCCATTACATGCTTCCTGCAGAGAGGCATGATTAGCAACAACGCAAAGAACACAAGGAGCTCAGGGACAGTCGTATCAACCCATGCACGAATTCTTGCTCTAGGAGATATCATATCAATTCTTTCCCTCACCCAGGTAAAATATCCATTGGTTTGGGAAACGAGATGAGATAATACCTCCTGGTCAAAAAATGCACAGAAGAAATCAGATTCCGTGGACTGGTCATTGCAGGGCCAGTCTGCTGTTGAACCAGCCAGATTGGCATTGAACTGGTGCAAATCTGGTTGGAAATGGGACCCTTCAGACCAGGCAAAATTATACGCCCGTGGGGGATCAGGATCAGCCCCTCCGTCAACCACGTCGTCTGAGCCTTCGTCGTCAGACAGGTCTTGGTCATGGTCACGGTGCAGAAGTACATCGTCGTCTTCCGAATCCTCTGCACCTCCCTCATATTGGTCTTGATCCTCCTCAGACTCGCTCCCACTATCACCACCCCAGCCATAGTTCCTGGGATCGAAGGCTTCCCCTTCTGCAGCGTCGTCGTCAGAGGAGTCAGGAGGGAAGAGGAGGGCGTCAAACTTGGATGGCGTTAGACCGGCTGCCAAAACTCTACGAGGCCCTCCAACAGCAGCAGGGGCATGGGTGGGCGTGGGTGGTGGAGCAGGGGCGTGCGTGGGCGGTGGTGCAGGGGCGGCCGTGGTGGGCAGTGGTGCAGGGGCGGCCGTGGTGGGTAGTGAGGCAGGGGCGGCCGTGGTGGGTGGTGGTAGTGGTGGCAACGCGGGGGTGGTAGAGGCGGGAGGTGTCACCTTACTCCTCTTGAACTGATAAGGCTGTCCTTTACCCTTACCCTTCTTGCCAACTACCCCCGATGCTCCTGCATCCCCAGGATGGCCACTTGTACTTCCTGTGGTGGTGGGCGCCGTGGGCGTCGTTGCCACAACAGTAGAGGCAGTAGTTGTTGTGGTAGCAGTTGTCAGAGCAAATGCTGAGGACAATGACCTCTTCACACTCGTCGTGCTTGTTGCACGTTTCGAGCCTCTCCCACCACGTGTCGTGCCTCTCCCAGCACGTGTAGGTCTTCTTGGCTGCACTGGCTCATCATCCTCAGAAGTATATACGAAGGAGGGGTTCCTGGCACGTGTTCGTGTCCTGCCACGAGCACTAACACCGCCAGCAACAGGGTTGGGCGAGTCAACAGGGAGCGAGTCAGGGGAGCGTGTAGGCTCCATAGTGACTGAGAGCGTACTGCGTGGGGTGCGTGCGGCGGGTGGTTGTGGGTGCCATCGAGAGGTACCATGTCGCACTAAACGTGGCGCAATTTGTGACTCCCTAGACAGCTTGGCGCCGTTTTGGTACGCCTTTAAAAATCCTGCTTCCGTGAGGCCTATCGCGTTCCCTATAGGAAGCCTTCCGTGAGGCCTATCGCGCTTGCCGGGTTAAATATTAACTGTAATGTATAAATATCTACATCAGCTCTAGATGCATTATGAAACCAAGTTATGGGTTATAATTATTATGAGCCGGCAGCCATATGTAATTTCGCGAAGCGATCGGACGCCGGCCCTTTAGTCTCTCAATCAACACCATACAGCCAACATCTCCTCCCCCGGCTCTGACTCAACCCACAGTTTACCACGTGCTACAAATATTAATCTATAACAATATTAACAACAGTCTTACATCACCAGTCCTCTAAGCTAAGGTCATTGTATCGATATTGTATTATGTGAACATTCCTACATGTCATGCAATTGAATTAGCCGCATGTGGGGGACTGGATTACACCCATCGAATACCTCGTTGGTATTTATATTATAACTATTTGTTGGGATATTTCATGTACCAGTGATATGTAATTTAACCTCTTTATCTAAATTCCCGACAAATGGAAAGAGCAATTAATGGGGCCTTAACCACTAGGGAAGGCCTCTCGATAAATTACTCCTGAACCAATATCAATTATTATGTTCTATCCAACATCCAACTCTACTCCTAAAATTGATTAATGAAATATTTCAAACACATGTGGCAGTCCGTGGATTCGAACCCAGGACGCTCACACCGAATATCAACACCTCATGCATTACACCACGAAGGCAGATAAAGAATGGTGGACACTGCCTACGATTTATTATGCAACTTCGAATCCTGCATATCAATCTAAGCATGTACACACATCCCAACTGCAACTCACGTAGGCTATGCATATGTGAATGGAAAGAGCAATTAA
Organism: Paralithodes platypus; assembly: GCA_032716605.1. Classification (NCBI taxonomy): domain Eukaryota; kingdom Metazoa; phylum Arthropoda; class Malacostraca; order Decapoda; family Lithodidae; genus Paralithodes; species Paralithodes platypus. The sequence goes on from CM064505.1 coordinate 14,260,161, forward strand.
TGGGGCCTTAACCACTAGGGAAGGCCTCTCGATAAATTACTCCTGAACCAATTGAAATTATTATGTTCTATCCAACAACCAACTCTACTCCTAAAATTGATTAATGAAATATTACAAACACATGTGGCAGTCCGTGGATTCGAACCCAGGACGCTCACACCGAATATCAACACCTCATGCATTACACCACGAAGGCAGTTAAAGAATGGTGGACACTGCCTACGATTTATTATGCAACTTCGAATCCTGCATATCAATCTAAGCATGTACTGTTACGATCCTACAATGCTGAACCCAAGAGATTAAAATTCAAGCAAGGGCAACTAGCATGCTGTTGCGTTTCAGAAGTCCAAAAGGGTAAATGTCTCAGATAATCACAAATTAATGAAGAAGGATGATATTAAACATTTCTAATTTTCGTATTAATTATAATTACTAATAACTAGGGAAAACGAACAGGTTGATAAGCATGATGATTCAGTTAATCACGGCAAAGAATGGTAATGGGCTAAGCGCCGAGTGAAGGCCTCGAGTAAATGCACTCGTTACAAGGAATGAACACTACACAAAAAGAACATTTGAAGAACAGTTAATCAACACCTAGCACACTGAACAGCAAACTGAATCACACTCAATCACAGACCAATATATGATACCATGTAGTATCACCAGTTAACACGCTAGGAGAACGCGTGCACTCTAGAACACTAATCAGTGTTCGTTACACACCACACAACACCATATGAAACTCAGAGCTCCTCACAACACTAGGGCTCGTTACACATACCCAATAATGCACCAATGCTGTCTCATCTCCCCTTCAAAGGACAAAACAGTGCATACCTACTTGTCTTAACGCACAACCCAGCAGACAACATGTCACGCATGTCCAGGGGTGTACCCAGACCAGCGTGAACAGGAGCACTTCTCCCACCTCTGCCTCGTCGGGCTCCCCGCGCTTCTCCCACCTCTGCCTCGTTGGGCTCTCCAACAGCTACTAACTCTCAACTCTTCCCTCCCTATACACATCTCTTCCCAAGCTCCATTTTCGACAAGAACCTGGTGTCACACTAGTCTATACAGCAGAGTCACACGGAATGTCAGATAAAGGCCTCCTGTCGTGGGAAATGTAAATCTTCCCACGCCTACATGCCCCACGTGTGTAGGTAGGTGAAGGGGTCCCAGGCCTACACACCATGTGCATAGACTCCCACGGGTGGTGCTTGCGACACTGGACACCAGCCGCTATCGGTGTAGATTAAGGTGGGTCGCCTGTCTCTCTCCTCCCTCCGTCTCTGCTACCACGCTGCTCCCTTACACCCTCCCCCTTAACACCTTAAGAGCGGTCTAGGCGGTATATAATATGTAGCCACCAGCGGGGTGTTTTTACCCAAAATAGGGATGTTTACTTGATCATTTTCATGCCTAAATAAGACCCAGAGCGTAAAACAAGTATCTATCCCTGAAAGGGCATAAACAGAGCTTTCCAATGACACCACAACGATCCTTTTATGACCGCTAGTTTTCTTGCAACAACCACGCAACACGAGTGCAAAAAGCATGTAATTCGGTACTTTCCCCATACAATTCAGTATGTAGCGAGTGAGAGAGGGAGGGAGGAGGTGGGATTCATGTCAGTAGGTTCGCCGCGGTGGTCGGGAGCAGTCATACGCTCGCTACTCTCCTGCCACCACTTGGCTCTCTCTCTCTCTGCAACATTACGTGCTGAAATTGCCACACGACCTATGTCGCGCGCCGCCAGATAGTCCAGATTTATTATACTCGACTTATGTTGCGCGCCGATAGTTAGGGTTTAAAAATAAATTTGTGGCGACAAATTTAAGCATTCATAAACATTTTTTACATGCGGGACAGGTGGTCAGCAATGACATTACATTTCCCTGGAATATGGATGATATTGAGGTGGTACTCCTGCAAGAACATACTCCACCTTGCAAGCATTATGAACAAAGTTGATATTCTGGCTGTCACCAGACACAGGATGCTTTACCTTACGATCATCACCTAGCAACAAGACTGCCCCCATCCCCAAATCACTTACATCCCCAACCAGTTTGAACTTGGCACGCCCCACATGCTCAATACATTCCTTAAGTCTAGGCAAATGGTAAGTGTCACTCTTGGTGATGTCATTGACTTTCTTAAAATCAATGCAAAACCCTGCTGACCCACCTGGCTTGTCTATGAGAGTGACAGTGGAGGAGCATTCACTCTGGCGTGGCTCTCTGATGTCTCGTAGCAACTCGTCGTCGACCTCCTGGCGCGTCACCTTGGCTCTCTCGGGGTTGACTCGGCACGGCCGCTGCTTGACAGGCTCCACATCCGCCACGCCCACGTCACATTCCATCCCCATTGTCCGGCTTGAAGCATTCCGGGGGACACTCTCCAACATCTTATCATCCTCTGCTACATCATCACGAGGATCATTTTTGTGCATAGGCAATTCATTGATTATACCGTACATCGAATCATTTCCTGCAGCCTCCTTCACTTTTGGCTGCTCTATCTCCTTGTGATTAGTACATGGGCCCACACCGGGCAGATACTTTTCACCTGAGACACCATCATCCTTTCTCACACCATCATTCAGCGAGAATAATTCATCTAGCCCTACCTCGTCAGGGCCCTCAAACACACTTTGCACCTTGCAACATCACTCTTTGCTAGCGAGAACAATTTCCCTAGTCCCCATTCATTAGGGCCATCTAGCGCACCTGGTACATTTGCATCACCACTCTTTTTATCCATTTCCACATTCATCCCATTATTTCTATGAGACATGGGACGGGTTACAGCACAATCAGTAGACCTGAAAACAATGATAGGAGAAACACTCACCGTCTTCCCCGCTAAATCATTTCCCAATAGGAGGTCAATTTCTGGCACTGGCAATTCATCCACTAGTCCAACAGTCACCCTCCCATTTACGAGCTCACTCTTAAGCTCAACAGTCACGAGTGGCACAGACAGCTGACCACCCACACCATGAATGAGGATGCTTTTTCCCTCATGCACAAACTTCTCCAGCACCTTAGTCCTCACGAGCGTTTGTGCAGCACTTGTATCTCTCAAGATTTTCACACGCTTAACTTCATCATTCTTACAAACAGATCCACACGACACAAAGAAAGCAAGTGCATCAGCTCTCTTTCTCCTCTCCATCTCCTCCTCTTCCTCACTCACACCGACTTTTCCAAGAATGGAGAACGTAGATACGGATTTAAAGTCCCTCATATACTCAGCTTTACTGACATCTGCCGTAGGCCTCTCCCACGCACCCTTACGCCTCTGTTTAAGGAAACAATCACGTTCCACGTGACCAGCTTTATCACAGTAGGAGCACGCTACCTCCCTCTTACTTCCGCCACCGGTAAGAGAAGCAGGGGGCTGCCATGGCTTTTCATTCCACTTTTGAGGTGAGATTTTCGGCGCCTGGGTGGCAGCATTGACAGGGGTCAGTGACCTTGGTGATTCGGGGTGGTGGTGGTAGCTGCTCCCTCTACTTCCGCCCGCTCTACTGTCTGGATCTACAAAGGAGTACAAAGGAGTACAAAGGAGTACAAAGGAAATCAAGCAACAACAGATCTAGTGACCCTTCTAGGTTGCTTGTCCTCCAAAACACTGAGGATCAAGTGTCCAAACAGTGGTTTGGAGTGGGTAAGGGAACATTGGAAAGGGAATTACTGCCCTGGAACTAATATCCGTGGCAGGATTAGGAAGTTAGTAGGGGACAGATGGGTTAGTAACTGAGGGGGGGGTAAAATAAAGTTATTCATTTACAAACGCAGTCAGTCGCGGGTTTGAAGCGAGATATTTGTCTAGGCGGAGTTTAAATGAATCAACGGTGATGCAGTCTATAACGTTTCGGGGAAGCCCATTCCACAAGTTGACAACTCGATTGAAGAAGAAATTCTTAGATTCGTGTGAGTTAAAAGATTTACCAATAATTTGGCAACCGTTTCCCCGCGTGTAATTAGATTGGTCGATAGTGAAGTACTTACTACAGTTCATATTGTCGATGCCTTTGATGATTTTGAACACTTGAATTAAGTCACCTCTTAATCTGCGCTGGGTTAAAGGAAATAGATTTAATTCTCTAAGACGCTCTTCGTATGGTTTGTTCTTTAGGCTAGGTATCATTTTGGTAACTCTACGTTGAACTCGTTCTAGCTTGTTTATATCTTTTTGGTAATAAGGGCACCAGGATTGAACGCAGTATTCCAGAAGAGGGCGGACTAAGGAATTGTAAAGGGTTAGGATAACTTCTTTGGATTTATGCTCAAATGACCTGCCTATAAAGCCAATTATTTTGTTTGCCTTCTTAACAACTTCTGAACATTGTTGACTCGGTTTTAGGTTACTCGATATTGTTATATTATCTACCTTGCGAGTTAAGACATATTCATCAGCGAGTGTGGCAGCCTTCTCGGGATTCAGGGTACCTTTCTCTAGGATATGTGAAGCTACGTCTCTGTGTATTGTTCTACAGAAATCCTCCAAAAGAAAGAGCTCAAAAATGTTCTCATAGTTACCCTCAATATCCCGAGAACGCAGCCACCTGTTTAGTTGCTTTTTCTTCTAATACATGAACTCCACATGCGTCAAATGACCAGGTTTATAGTGATTCCTAAACAGCAAACGGTAAGCTTCAGGCACTAATTCGTAGGCACGTAGAATGGTTCCTTTTACAGTCTCATAATCGCCACTTTGAGACATGGTAAGAGCCGTGTAGGCGGCAAGAGCCTTTCCCTTTAACCCACTTTGCAATAAAAGAGCCCATTTATCCCCAGGCCAGTCCATGTTACTCGCGACTTTCTCAAAAGCCAAAAAATACCCAGTTGGATCTGCCTCGTTAAACGTCGGCACCATGCGAACGTGTTTAGTGACATCAAACACTTTGCCGCCCCCTGGCACGTGCCGTGTCTCGCCAGTCCCGTTATCACACTCGAGTTTCCTCTCCTCCAGTTTCAGCCTCGCCTGTTCTACTTGAAGTCTCGCCCCTTCTGTCTGTTGTTTTTCCTGTTCTGTTAGTTGTGTTCCCTGTTCTACTTGAAGTCTCGCCTGTTCTGTTTGTTGTTTTGCTTGTTCTATTTGAAGTTTGGCAAACTCCAGTTGCATTCTGAGCAACTCTACCAGGTTGTCTGTGTTCTGTACCGATTGTGATTGTTGTGTGTCTGTCACAGTCTGCATCCCATCTGCAACTAACCCCTCCCTGGTGGCGGAAGCTAGCCCCAATCTCTCTAACACCCATTCCAATAACTCCGCCTTAGTGTCAGAGATTGCGTTATCAATATCCAACTTGTCCGCCACTAGTTTAAGCTCCTGCTTAGACAGACTAGAGACATTTTCATAAGTGGGATCTGAGTGAAGAAACCCTTCTACGTCCTCATCGCTCATAAGAAACATCTTGGCCTGGTTTAATTGATCCGATTAGCAAAACAAAGTCGAATTCATGTACCAGAAACGAGAGATGAGTAGCAATATAGTACACCAACAAATCGTCTGAGTGTGATTCCAGTGGAAAAAACAAACAAATATAAAAGCAAAAACAAAATACAAAGATTTTAAAAATGATTAAGTTTGATTCCCGGTGAACAAAAGACAAGTCCCTAGTGTGGGTACAAGTTCGCTAAATCCTAAGCAAGGTCGCCACATTCTTGTTACGATCCTACAATGCTGAATCCAAGAGATTAAAATTCAAGCAAGGGCAACTAGCATGCTGTTGCGTTTCAGAAGTCCAAAAGGGTAAATGTCTCAGATAATCACAAATTAATGAAGAAGGATGATATTAAATATTTCTAATTTTCGTATTAATTATAATTACTAATAACTAGGGAAAACGAACAGGTTGATAAGCATGATGATTCAGTTAATTACGGCAAAGAATGGTAATGGGCTAAGCGCCGAGTGAAGGCCTCGAGTAAATGCACTCGTTACAAGGAATGAACACTACACAAAAAATACATTTTGAAGAACAGTTAATCAACACCTAGCACACTGAACAGCAAACTGAATCACACTCAATCACAGACCAATATATGATACCATGTAGTATCACCAGTTAACACGCTAGGAGAACGCGTGCACTCTAGAACACTAATCAGTGTTCGTTACACACCACACAACACCATATGAAACTTAGAGCTCCTCACAACACTAGGGCTCGTTACACATACCCAATAATGCACCAATGCTGTCTCATCTCCCCTTCAAAGGACAAAACAGTGCACTACCTACTTGTCTTAACGCACAACCCAGCAGACAACACGTCACACATGTCCAGGGGTGTACCCAGACCAGCGTGAACAGGAGCACTTCTCCCACCTCTGCCTCGTTGGGCTCTCCAACAGCTACTAACTCTCAACTCTTCCTCCCTATACACATCTCTTCCCAAGCTCTATTTTCGGCAAGAACCTGGTGTCACACTAGTCTATACAGCAGAGTGACACGGAATGTCAGATAAAGGCCTCCTGTCGTGGGAAATGTAGATATTCCCACGCCTACATGCCCCACGTGTGTAGATGGGTGAAGGGGTCCCAGACCTACACACCACGTGCATAGACTCCCACGGGTGGTGCTTGCGACACTGGACACCAGCCGCTATCGGTGTAGATTAAGGTGGGTCGCCTGTCTCTCCCCTCCCTCCGTCTCTGCTACCACGCTGCTCCCTTACAGTACACACATCCCAACTGCAACTCACGTAGGCTATGCATATGTGAATGGAAAGAGCAATTAATGGGGTCTTAACCACTAGGGAAGGCCTCTCGATAAATTACTCCTGAACCAATATAAATTATTATGTTCTATCGAACAACCAACTCTACTCCTTAAATCAATTAATGAAATATTACAAACACATGTGGCAGTCCGTGGATTCGAACCCAGGACGCTCACACCGAATATCAACACCTCATGCATTACACCACGAAGGCAGTTAAAAAATGGTGGACACTGCCTACGATTTATTATGCAACTTCGAATCCTGCACATCAATCTAAGCATGTACACACATCCCAACTGCAACTCACGTAGGCTATGCATATGTGAATGGAAAGAGCAATTAATTATAATGTTTGACCGAGAAAAGTTAACTACCCGTTAACTTTAGTAGTAACTGTACTTTATACTTTAGTAGTAACTACAGTATAACTGTAGTATACTTTCACGTGAGAAGTATTACAGGGAATGGTCCGATTCGCGGCGAGAACCTTAAAGACGGTGAACATTTTGTCGGACAGCGCCAATCGGCCGGGACTGGTTTGGAGTCACTGGGAGTCTAACAGGAATCACTAGGATATCGCTAGAATCACTAGGAGTCATCGATTTTCACCGCGAATAGGCCCAGGAATCGGAATTTTCAGCTACTCCTAGTGATTCTAGCTCGCATTCCTGACTGTGTGAAGTAGCCTTAACTCGAAAAGTACTCGATGGATTTTTATGATTTTTGCACAGTGGTACATTAACACTTTGGCGTACCTGGCCTATCCTCTCCCGCCTACATAGGAAGTGAGCCGCGCTCTCCACCTCCCACCTACCCTGTAAAAACCACACAGTATAGTAAAACGCTCGCCCGCCCTACTAAGCTAGTACTCCAGCTTGGGCCAAAAAGCTTCTAGCCGCGGCCAACATAATAATGTTATCGCTCCTTTTCACCCACAAATATCACTCCAACTGCATTGAAATACACTTCACAAGATAGAGGGAAGTCTATACAACAATATTTATCATGTCGTGCTTGAACCTGCTCATAGGAGTGCATAAAACCTGAATCCTATATTTCAAAATATGAAATATATATAACTTACTTTTCAAATCTAAAAAGTGAAAAATGGTCCGTAACTCGAAACATAATCGATGGATTTTTATAATTTTTGAACAGTGGTACATTAACACTTTGGCGTGCCTGGCCTACCCTCTCCCGCCTACATAGGAAGTGAGCCGCGCTCTCCACCTCCCACCTACCCTGTAAAAACCGTGCAGTATAGTAAAACGCTCGCCCATCTACTAGGCTAGTACTCCAGATTGGGCCAAAAAGCTTCTAGCCGCGGCCAACATAATAATGATATCGCTCCTTTTTACCCACACATATCACCCCAACTGCATGGAACTACACTTCACAACTTTCTAGGTAGTAGGGGTAGGCAGCCCCGCCCAGGGAAGTACTACCGCCAAGGTTTCGGGAGACTCAGGGAATAGCCTGAATTCCATTTTCTCTCCCAGGCCTTGGTAGCTGGATACATATCTTTCTGCCTCACACATCAGGGGTATCAGGAAAACCCTCTTTATATAACATACACATCCAACTTCACGACATTGCCCTACATCGCTATCCTCTATCCATAAAATACTACTCTTCCCACTACATATCATACATGTAACACCATACACTTACCTTATAAATATGGCAGTACAATTGTTAAGAGCAAACCTGGTGGTCCCTCGGATATCCACCCCCGGCAGGGTTGGGGTATTGACACAGGGCCCTCCCGGTCGTCATCATGCGACTGTGTCAAGAGCATTGCAACGTCCCAAAGCTGCTTGTCAGTACAGCTATTTCTTTAGTAATATAAGGGGACTTCACTCTAACATCAATTCTGTACACCAATTTCTTCAAGCAGAATCCCCTACTCTCCTTTTTTTGACAGAGACTCAAGTAACATCCACATCTGACACATCTAGATTTAATTTTCCAGGTTATCAACTGCTCCAAAATTTCAGACCTAAAGGTGGTGTGTGTTGCTTCGCAAAATCTGAAATTGCCCTGGAGGAGGTTACTAGTTTCAATTGTCCCTATTTTGATTATTCTATATACAAATTAATTTCTGCTGGTAAATTTAAATACATGTGTTGCATCTACCGTTCCCCAAATACTCCTCCAGAGCAAAGTCTTTTTGATTCTCTGTCCTCAACTCAGTGTCCTCAACTTAAATGCTTCTTCTGAAATCACTGTGTTGGGTGATTTTAATGTCCATAATGTTGAATGGCTCACTCATTCAGCCAGGACTGATGATGCTGGTCTTGAATGTGAGCTATTTGCAGACTCATTTAATCTCATTCAACTAGTCAACCAACCCACCCGTGTACCAGATAATCCTAATCATAATTCCCACCTACTGGACTTATTTTTAACAACCAATTCAGAAAATTATGATGTTACAGTGAGGTCCCCACTTGGATCTTCTGATCACTGTCTGATACAGGCCACCTGTCTATCACCTACCACACCTTCCCACTCTGAACCTGTTTTGGTGACTAAATGGCATTACGATAGGGCAGACTGGGAGGGTCTTCAAGGTTTCTTTATTGATATTCCCTGGACCTCTTTCTTTTCTAATGATGCACACTCCACCTTGAGCCACATACAAGATTTTGTAAAAATTGGAATGGAAACTTTTATTCCTCATCAAAAGTACAGTAAAAGATCTAATTCACCTAAATGGTTTGACCATAATTGTGCTAGAGTAACTGAACAAAAAGCAATAGCCTACAATGCATTCACGAGATCAAAAACACATGAAGCCTTTAATTACTTTAGAAACATCAGAAATCATGCCAAAACTGTATTAAACCTAACTAAATCAAACTTTCTCCATAAGCAGGCAAATAAACTTCTAAATAATCCAAATGATAACAAAATATTTTGGTCTACTCTTAACTCATTTAAATCCAACTTCACTACTGCTTCATCCATTCCACCATTAAAATCTCTGACTGGCAATCTTGTAAGTGACCCACGAGGTAAAGCTAACCTTCTTGCGGATATTTTCTCCACCAACTCAACCTTAGATGAAATAAATCAAGATGTCCCTGTACTTAATTTTAATTCGCCTGAAATTCCCTCACTTAAGATCCACACCAGACATGTCAAAACTATTTTGCAGAATCTCTCAGTAGATAAGGCTCCTGGTCCAGATGAAATTCCTCCAATAGTACTTAAGAATTGCTCCTTGGTGCTCGCTCCTGTATTGGCAAAATTTTTCCGTCTGTGTACTCATACCTCATGCTTCCCAGTACCCTGGAAAGAAGCAAACATCCATCCAGTTCCTAAAAAAGGTGCCTCTTCAGATCCATCAAACTACAGACCAATAGCTATAACTTCCACTCTTGGCAAAGTTTTTGAAATTATATTAAATAATCACATAATTAAGCATCTGGAGAATAATAAATTAATCAGTGATAGGCAATATGGTTTTAGACGATGTCGATCAACTGCAGACATTCTTTGCCTTCTTACGCATCAAATCAACCAAGCTACAGACCAACATGGTGAAACACATACAATAGCACTGGATATATCAAAGGCATTTGATAGAGTCTGGCATCAATCCTTATTGTCGAAGATGTCACACTACGGCCTTGCATCATTAGTTCCACTAATTTCTTCTTATCTTCATAACAGAAAAATACGTGTAATGGTAGATGGCCTTTATTCTCAATTTCACTCAATAAATGCTGGTGTTCCCCAGGGATCAGTTTTGGCCCCAACTCTGTTCCTCATTCATATCAATTATCTCATATCTACCACTCATAATCCAATACATTCCTACGCAGATGACTCAACACTCCACAGTTCCTTCACATTTACCAATTCTTTCACCCAACCCGATCTTATAAATTCAAAAATAAACACTGCAATTTCTCTGAACCAGGACCTTTCTAGGATTGATGAATGGGGACAAGAGAATCTAGTTTCCTTTAATGCACAGAAAACCAAGTACATTCAATTTTCTAACCGACAGAATCTCACTGACTCCCATATATTTTTTAATGATGTAAATATTCCCACTTCCCCTAGTATTGACATTCTCGGTGTAACATTAACTACTAACTTGAGCTGGACACATTATGTTAGAAGCATTGCTAAGAATGCCTCTAAAAAACTGGGACTCCTGTACAGAGTTCGAGAATTCTTCACTGACGAGCAGTTGGCCGTAATATATAAAAGTCATGTGCGCTATCAGATGGATTACTGTTCACCTCTGTGGGGTGGAAGTGGAGTGGTTGCATTGAGGCAGTTGGACAAAATTCAAAATAAAGCTATTAGATTAATCAATAACCCTGCAATCACACAGGACCTTCCTACATTAGCCATACGAAGAAACGTTGCATCCCTTGCATTATTCTACAGATATTTTCACAGCAATTGTTCCGAGGAACTTGCTTCAATTGTGCCGCCTCTCCACATCTTTCCCCGTAGAACTAGGGCAGCTGAGAGCGCCCATGAATTTACACTTTCTCCTCCACAATGCAGAACTTCTGCTTATCAGAATTCATTTATCCCCAGAGCTACTACTCTTTGGAATTCACTTCCCTCGAATTGCTTTCCACAAACTTACAATCTACAAATGTTTAAATCCAGTTGTTACAAACATTTTATGAATGGAGGATGCCTTTAGGCACATGGACCTTTTTGTTTTATCTGTGTTTTTCCTTCCTCCGTTCATTGTCTCTTAAAAAAAAAAAAAAAAAAAAAGATAGAGGGAATCTATACAACAATATTTTTTCTATCAACCCAAAAATAGTGTATCTACTGTATAATGGTTATATCGTATACAATTAGTATTCGTAAATATTTCTGCTGCAAATTGTGGTATGTTTCTATCAACAACAAAATAGTGAATCTATAATGGTTGTCGTATACAATTAGTATTCGTAAATATTTCTGCTGCGAATTGTGGTATGTGTCACTTTTCTTCACAATATTTCCGAAACCGGCTAAATCACATATTTGTATTATCATACATACTAAACCATAGCTATATTTTCTGCTGAACATGATGGCGATGATAAGAATATTTTCTCATCAATATTGGATTTTATAGAAGTAATGTATAACAATAGTTTTAGCTTTTATATCAGTGATGAAACGGGAAAAAGATCAGCTCCAAGATTAATCATAGACGCCAACTGAACAATGAGATCGAACGTGTCCGCAATATTAAGACTTTACGGACTGTTGATCATTTCTATGACCAACAAATACAAACGAAAAAAACTGAACTAGATGAACTGAAGAAAGAGAAAGGCCGAGAAAAGAATACTATACTCCTGCAGTGGCAGTGTGCAAGAAAGCTTCTAAATGAAAACAAAGGCCCAAATCGTAAATAGACCAAAGCGATCAGCAAGACAACAAATAGACCTGGCAGACCATGCCCAGTCACCGGTTGGTACAGGGAATCAGCCAACCTACGGAAGCACATGGCCGTTTGCCACTCGTACCTAACTAACGACGATAGAGAGAATGTTTTGGCTGCAGCGAGTAGGTTCTCTAAGAAAAGGCCCCTGCCACCAACAAATGCAAAGAAAACAAACCTATATGTCCTTTAGAGATGCCCTCTTTGGGTCACGCGGAACAGAGGAGGAAATTGCGAGAAATACCTTTGGGGAGGGGGGCTTAAGATAATTCAACTCACCCAAGAAGCGCGAGCACACTCAGAATGATGACCGACTCCTGTACGCATGCTCTCAACTTTCTCAAAGAAATAGAGGATCGACAATTCCAAGTAACAGAAAATCTCCTAGGCCCGGTCAGGCGAGCTGTCGCCAAAGCAAAAGGTAAGTATAATGCTATCGATTAATAATTTGAATATTTCATATTTTCGTGTTTATATTTGTAAAAGTGATGATTCCACGTGTTGTACAACTAATTATTATGTTCTCTGATCGACATTATTGCATGGGGTTCTGTCATATATTCTTCCACAGAATACTTTGGCATGGAAGAGGTGGGACAGAGAGAACACCGTAAACAGCAAAATGAGGCTGAGCTGTTTGCCATGGAAGATGTGCATACCCTGGAAATTAATGACGCTATTGAAATTCCCACAAACAATGCTGCATCATTAATCCACGATGGACGTGCACCAGCAAAGCAACGTATACAGAAAGACTATGTCGAAATGGGAAAAAAGACCAGCTCCAAGATTAATTGTAAGTATCATTTATTACATTTTCTCATGAAAATATGATCTCAATGACAATATTGCTCAATAGTATTTGAACGAATGAATTTTTTGTTCACATTTTCAGGCACGAAGAAGGGGAAGAAGATGAAGCAGCGATGCATAGTGGTATAAATAAGACGGAACACATCCAACCACACTGGGAAAAAAGACAAATAAATCCGACACCCCGTTGTCTCATGGTCTCCAGGAAGAGGCACTGCAGATGACGTGCTACTTGAAACAACTGGTGAGCTGGTATCTTTATTTTTTCTTAAATTTCCCCTTGTGTTATACTTGCGATGTGTTATATGTTATGTTCCTAATAATTGTATTGTAATCAAGCATTTCACAGAATTTTCTTTCTTTCACAGAACTAACAGAAGAGAGGGTTGATGCCTTAAAAAGGCTTGTACTTCAAAGTCTACATAACAGAATAAATGCCACAGAATACTTTGGCATGGAAGAGGTGGGACAGAGAGAATACCGTAAACAGCAAAAGGAGGCTGAGCTGTTAGCCATGGAAGATGTGCATACCCTGGGAACTAATGACGCTATTGAAATTCCCATAAACAATGCTGCATCATTAATCCACGATGGACGTGCACCAGCAAAGCAACGTATACAGAAAGACTATGTCGAAACGGGAAAAAAGACCAGCTCCAAGATTAATTGTAAGTATCATTTATTACATTTTCTCATGAAAATATGATCTCAATGACAATATTGCTCAATAGTATTTGAACGAATGAACATTTGTTCACATTTTCAGGCACGAAGAAGAGGAAGAAGATGAAGCAGCGATGCATAGTGGTATAAATGAGAAGGAACACGTCCAACCACGCTAGGAAAAAAGACAAATAAATCCGACACCCCGTTGTCTCATGGTCTCGAGGAAGAGGCACTGCAGATGACGTGCTACTTGAAACAACTGGTGAGCTGGTATCTCTATTTTTTCTTAAATTTCCCCTTGTGTTATACTTGCGATGTCTTATATGTTTATGTTCCTTATAATTGTATTATAATCAAGCATTTCAATGAATTTTCTTTCTTTCACAGAACTAACAGAAGAGAGGGTTGATGCCTTAAAAAGGCTTGTACTTTAAAGTCTGCATAACCGAATAAATGCCACAGAATACTTTGGCATAGAAGAGGTGGGACAGAGAGAACACCGTAGTGCAAGCAGTGCAAGACTGCATACCATCGAAAATACGACGTCCAGGCCATAATAATAAGACCAAATGGTGGAATAAAGATATTTCAAACTGCCTGCTTGCTAAAAAATTTGCTAATGATAGATTAAAATCCTCATAAAATGACGAAGAACGGGTGAAATTTGTAGAGCTACGACGGAAAGCCAAAAAGTTAATTAAGCAAAGTAAAAAAGACCCTAGAGTTACATATTGCGAATCAAAGTAAAACAAACCCAAAAGAATTCTATAGTAATATCAGAAAGAAAAAAGTAGGTACTTCAACTGTTGGACCGTTAGTCAATGAAAATGGAGAATACACCAAAGACGAAGTACAAATGAGTAATGCCCTCAATACCTTCTTTGCATCAGTTTTTACAACAGAAGACCTCAGTGATATCCCTACACCATCGCCGATTCAGATTGATAATTCAGATGTTCTAAGCAATATCACCGTTACAGAGAGAGAAGTATTGAATTGTTTAGATAAACTCAAGGTAAATAAAACGCCTGGACCTGATACAATCTCGCCTAGAGTTCTAAAGGAAGCTAAGGATGATCTCTCCAAACCACTGACATTACTATTCAATAAATCCTTGCAGTCTGGAACTATGCCTGATCAGTGGAAGATAGCCAATGTAACACCGATATTAAAAAAAGGCAGCAAATCTCTACCCAGTAACTATCGTCCAATTAGCTTAACCTCAGTTGTATGTAAAATGCTAGAAACGGTCATAAGAGACAGACTCGTAAATCACTTAGAGGAAAATAACATACTTAAAGATACTCAACACGGCTTTCGTAAAAAACGTTCCTGTTTAACAAACCTCTTAGACTTCTTCCACGATATCCTCAACCTCTATGATGAGAGTAAAGCTGTAGATATTATATACCTTGATTTTCAAAAGGCCTTTGACAAAGTTCCCCACAAACGTTTACTGCTAAAACTAAAAGCGCATGAAATACAAGACAGTGTGTTGAAATGGATAGAAAATTGGCTCAGCAACAGAAAGCAAAGAGTAGTCATAAACGGTAAGGCATCTAAATGGACCAATGTAAGTAGCGGGGTACCCCAGGGATCGGTACTAGGACCAACTCTCTTTCTAATTTACATCAACGACATAGATGAGGGTCTCACCTGTACAATCTAAAAATTTGCTGACGATACAAAAATTGCAAATAGCGTACTCTCAAAAGATCAAGTTGACGATATGCAACACAATCTAGATAAATTGTCATATTGGGCCCAAATTTGGCAAATGAGTTTCAATGCGGATAAATGTAAAGTACTACATATCGGATACCTAAATGAGAAAGCAAACTATTCGATGAATGGCACTCAGCTTAAGAATGTAAACAGAGAAACCGATCTGGGAGTAACAATATCGAGTAACCTAAAACCGAGTCAACAATGTTCAGAAGTTATTAAGAAGGCAAACAAAATAATTGGCTTTATATGCAGGTCATTTGAGCATAAATCCAAAGACGTTATCCTAACCCTTTACAATTCCTTAGTCCGCCCTCTTCTGGAATACTGCGTTCAATGCTGGTGCCCTTATTACCAAAAAGACATAAACAAGCTAGAACGAGTTCAACGTAGAGTTACCAAAATGATACCTAGCCTAAAGAACAAACCATACGAAGAGCGTCTTAGAGAATTAAATCTATTTCCTTTAACCCAGCGCAGATTTAGAGGTGACTTAATTCAAGTCTTCAAAATCATCAAAGGCATCGACAATATGAACTGTAGTAAGTACTTCACTATCGACCAATCTAATTACACGCGGGGAAACGGTTGCCAAATTATTGGTAAATCTTTTAACTCACACGAATCTAAGAATTTCTTCTTCACTTGCGTTGTCAACTTGTGGAATGGGCTTCCCCGAGACGTTATAGACTGCATCACCGTTGATTCATTTAAACTCCGCCTAGACAAATTTCTCGCATCAAACCCGCGACTGACTGCATTTGCAAATTAATAACTTTATTTTATCCTCCCCTCAGTTACTAACCCATATGTCCCCTACTAACTTCCTAGTCCTGCCACAGACATTAGTTCCAGGGTAGTAGTTCCCTTTCCAATGTTCCCTTACCCACTCTAAACCACTGTTTGGACACTTGATCCTCAGTGTTTTGGAGGACAAGGAGCCTAGAAGGGTCACTAGACCTGTTGTTGCTTGATTTCCTTTGTATTCCTTTGTACTCCTTTGTAAACAGCAAAATGAGGCTGAGCTGTTAGCCATGGAAGATGTGCATACCCTGGAAACTAATGACGCTATTGAAATTCCCATAAACAATGCTGCATCATTAATCCACGATGGACGTGCACCAGCAAAGCAACGTATACAGAAAGACTATGTCGAAACGGGAATAAAGACCAGCTCCAAGATTATTTGTAAGTATCATTTATTACATTTTCTCATGAAAATATGATCTCAATGACAATATTGCTCAATAGTATTTGAACGAATGAAAACATTTTCAAATTTTTAGGCACGAAGAAGAGGAAGAAAATGAAGCAGCGATGCATAGTGGTATAAATGAGACGGAACACATCCAACCACGCTGGGAAAAAAGACAAATAAATCCGACACCCCGTTGTCTCATGGTCTCGAGCAAGAGGCACAAGAGCGTTCTGTATCTCTTATATCTCATGATCTAGAGGAACAAGAAGACGACCCTCTAGCAGATGACGTGCTACTTGAAACAACTGGTGAGCTGGTATCTTTATTTTTTCTTAAATTTCCCCTTGTGTTATACTTGCGATGCGTTATATGTTTATGTTCCTAATAATTGTATTGTAATATAGCATTTCAGAAAATTTTCTTTCTTTCACAGAACTAACAGAAGAGAGGGTTGATGACTTAAAAAGGCTTATACTTCAAAGTCTACATAACCGAATATATGCGACGAAGCACCTCTCTAAACATCATAGAGGACAACTGAACAATGAGATCGAACGTGTCCGCAATATTAAGACTTTACGGACTGTTGATAATTTCTATGACCAACAAATACAAAATAAAAAAGCTGAGCTTGATGAACTGAAGAAAGAGAAAGGCCGAGAAAAGAATATTATACTCCAGCAGTGGCAGTGTGCAAGAAAACTTATAAATGGAAACAAAGGCCCAAATCGTAAATAGCCCAAAGCGATCAGCAAGACAACAAAGAGACCAGGCAGGCCATGCCCAGTCGCCGGTTGCTACAGCAAATCAGCCAACCTACGGAAGCACATGGCCGTTTGCCACTCGTGCCTAACTAACGACGATAGAGAGAATGTTTTGGCTGCAGCGAGTAGGTTCTCTAAGAGTAGGTTCTCTCCCTGCCACCAACAAATGCAAAGAAAACAAACCTATATGATTGTTCCTTCTGCCCAAAATCAGTTAAACGGATCGATATGCACTTAAGAAAAACAAAGACTCCATGGAATACCAGGAACTCCTCAGACACGTATGTATGGTTTGCTTTCCATAATTCAATTATTTTCTTAATAATAGGTCAAACATTAAAGAAATATTTTTGTTTACTTTAAAGTAAAGAAACATTGTAATGCATTTGTAATTAATTATATGCAAACTAAAACAGTACAACTTTTATTGTAAATATTTTGAATCATTAATTAGACATATCTCACATGAATATTGAATTATTCTCCAGAAGAAAAAAAAACGTCACCTGCCAAAGTTGAGGATGTGTACCCACATAGCTGGCACCATGCCCGATGTTGCCACTAGAAATTTGTCCTAAACATTTTTTTCTGTTCATTCACAGCAGTCGCCATGGCCCGGCGAGGACTCTCCCAGGATGATATCTCTAGCAAGCAGGCCGTTTGAAATATCTTTATTCCACCATTTGGGCTTATTATTATGGCCTGGACGTCGTATTTTCGATGGTATGCAGTCTTGCACTGCTTGCACTACGGTGTTCTCTCTG
This sequence comes from Paralithodes platypus, assembly GCA_032716605.1. Lineage (NCBI taxonomy): Eukaryota > Metazoa > Arthropoda > Malacostraca > Decapoda > Lithodidae > Paralithodes > Paralithodes platypus. The sequence goes on from CM064505.1 coordinate 14,278,246, forward strand.
TCCCACCTCTTCTATGCCAATGTATTCTGTGGCATTTATTCGGTTATGCAGACTTTAAAGTACAAGCCTTTTTAAGGCATCAACCCTCTCTTCTGTTAGTTCTGTGAAAGAAAGAAAATTCATTGAAATGCTTGATTATAATACAATTATAAGGAACATAAACATATAAGACATCGCAAGTATAACACAAGGGGAAATTTAAGAAAAAATAGAGATACCAGCTCACCAGTTGTTTCAAGTAGTACGTCATCTGCAGTGCCTCTTCCTCGAGACCATGAGACAACAGGGTGTCGGATTTATTTGTCTTTTTTCCCAGCGTGGATGGATGTGTTCCTTCTCATTTATACCACTATGCATCGCTGCTTCATCTTCTTCCTCTTCTTCGTGCCTGAAAATGTGAAAAAAAATTTCATTCGTTCAAATACTATTGAGCAATATTGTCATTGAGATCATATTTTCATGAGAAAATGTAATAAATGATACTTACAATTAATCTTGGAGCTGGTCTTTTTTCCCATTTCGACATAGTCTTTCTGTATACGTTGCTTTGCTGGTGCACGTCCATCGTGGATTAATGACGCAGCATTGTTTATGGGAATTTCAATAGCGTCATTAGTTTCCAGGGTATGCACATCTTCCATGGCTAACAGCTCAGCCTCCTTTTGCTGTTTACGGTATTCTCTCTGTCCCACCTCTTCCATGCCAAAGTATTCTGTGGCATTTATTCGGTTATGTAGACTTTGAAGTACAAGCCTTTTTAAGGCATCAACCCTCTCTTCTGTTAGTTCTGTGAAAGAAAGAAAATTATGTGAAATGCTTGATTACAATACAATTATTAGGAACATAAACATATAACACATCGCAAGTATAACACAAGGGGAAATTTAAGAAAAAATAAAGATACCAGCTCACCAGTTGTTTCAAGTAGCACGTCATCTGCAGTGCCTCTTCCTGGAGACCATGAGACAACGGGGTGTCGGATTTATTTGTCTTTTTTCCCAGTGTGGTTGGATGTGTTCCGTCTCATTTATACCACTATGCATCGCTGCTTCATCTTCTTCCCCTTCTTCGTGCCTGAAAATGTGAAAACAATTTCATTCGTTCAAATACTATTGAGCAATATTGTCATTGAGATCATATTTTCATGAGAAAATGTAATAAATGATACTTACAATTAATCTTGGAGCTGGTCTTTTTTCCCATTTCGACATAGTCTTTCTGTATACGTTGCTTTGCTGGTGCACGTCCATCGTGGATTAATGATGCAGCATTGTTTATGGGAATTTCAATAGCGTCATTAGTGTCCAGGGTATGCACATCTTCCATGGCTAACAGCTCAGCCTCATTTTGCTGTTTACGGTGTTCTCTCTGTCCCACCAAGAGAGCCAGGAAACTGAGATCAGGGAGATCATGATCCAAGCCTGCCCGGTAGAAGTTAAGAAGCAGTGCAACATTCATGAGGTTAACACTACCAAGGAATTGATGGAGGTCATTAAAAAGATTCTGGAGGCTAGAGAAATAAAAGAGGAAAAACAAAAAGGGGAAGAGGAGAACCCAAAGAAAGGGTATCCAAAAGCCCTGATTCGATGCTTCGCTTGTAGACAGACCGGACACCTAGCTAGGAACTGTTCCAACCATCCACAATCCCCAACCCCTAGATTTGACCCCAGACTCGCACTCCCAAACGATAGACCTCTACCCAGGGGAACCGATCCGGACCGGAGAGGAATGCTTCTGGTAGAATACCGGGAGACAGAAAACCAGCCAAGAGTTACAATGCCGGAAGAGAGAGAAAATTTTCTGTGAAACCTCTCATAGAAGGGCGGTATAGTGAGGTCAATATCTTAGAGAGACAAACGCCTTGTGAAACTGTAGTCATAAATGGGAAAGCCGCGAACATGTTGATTGATACGGGGGCAACCGTAGTTGTCTCCTGGAGAATTTCGTAAAACAGAATCAGCGAGATATGGGCCCATTAAATCAAACCAGTATTCAGCTGTCAGGAGCTGGGGGTCAACCACTGACAATCCTAGGAAAAACTAACACGACGGTAGTGCAGTGGAAGGGAATTACCTTCACCACCGATGTTTTTGTTTTATCGGGAAAAGCCAGTAGTGGAGTCGATGGGTATCTGGGAATAGATCTCATGAGTCAGTTGGGAGTAACTATTCAGTGTGGTCCGAAAGACACAACGACTACTCTCCAACCTCCAATAGTAGCTACCACAGGGAAATTATCTATTCCTCCTAGATCGTGGAAAATGATAGAGATTCCCCCAAACCCAGGCATGACTGCCGGGATTTTTGAACCCGATGCACAGAATGGGGTGAGAATAATCTCCCACCTTCATTACTGCTGACCAGAGGAAACTAGTTTCAGCTAATTTTGGGGATGACACGATTAGTTATCAAAAAGGGAAACTGTTAGGACAAGTCACACCCGCTCAACCCACTACTGTTGGAACTGACGGACTTGTGAACTTACCTGAGATCCCGAAAAAATTAACCTCAAGTCAAGCCAGTACCTTACATGAATTGCTCTGGACATACCAGGATGTATTTGCTCAAAACGAAGGGGACCACGGATCGGCTCGAACCCGACACACCCCTGAGATACACACACAAGGGCCTCCTATTAGACAACCCTACCGACGACAAAACCCTATTATGGGACAAAAAGAAAAGGAACAAGTTGAAGACATGATTAAACAGGGGATAGTAGTGGAATCATACAGTCCGAGGACATCTCCGGTAGTCCTAGTAAAAAAAAAAGATGGGTCTACTCGGTTCTGTGTAGATTATCGGAAATTAAACGATGTCACCATCAAAGACGCGCAGCCCCTACCTCGTATTGACGACTCGTTAGAATCCCTCAAGGGGTTGACCTGGTTCTCTACCTTAGATCTCCAGAGTGGATACTGGCAAGTACCAGTTAGGGCCGAGGATCAAGAGAAAACTGCATTTGCCACGAGCGAGGGCAAACTTCACCAGTTTACTGTCTTGCCGTTTGGAGATTGCAATGGCCCCGCTAGTTTCACTAGAGTCATGGACGAAGTATTGAGGGGATTGACCTGGAAAACTTGTTTGGTGTACTTAGATGATATCATAATCTTTCCACTAGTTGGGAAGAACATATTCACCGACTCCGAGAAGTGTTAGAAAGAATCAGGGGGGCAGGACTTAAACTGAAATCTTCAAAGTGCCAATTAGGGGCCCGTGAGGTGGCCTATCTAGGGCATGTGGTTTCCAGTAAACGTATTCAACCGGACCCACATAAAGTTATATCTATTGCCGAAATCTCACCTCCGTCCTCTGTCAAAGAGATTTGAGCGTTTCTGGGAATGGCCTCCTACTATCGAAAGTTCATACCTAACTTTTCTAAGATTGCTCGCCCCATGACTCAGAGATTAGAAAAAGGGAGGAGGTTCGACTGGGATCAGAGTTGTCAGGTAGCTTTTGATCACTTGAAGCAGAAATTAACCTCAAACCCCGTAGTTTGTCATCCGGATTTCACCAAGCCATTTCAACTATACACCGATGCTTCTGATGAAGGGCTTGGAGCCATTCTGGCCCAGAAAGTGGACGGAAAGGTTAAGCATAGTGGCCTGTGCTAGCCGAACACTGAATACGGGCGAAAATAATTATAGAGTTACGAAAAAGGAATGTCTAGCTCTACTGTGGGCTGTACAATATTTCCGTCCGTACCTAGCCGGGGTCCACTTTGAAGTTATTACGGATCACCATAGCTTACAATGGCTCCGAAAAATGAAAACGGAAGACGGACTAATTTTGTCAGGTGGAAGGGGATTTTGGAAGAGTACTCGTTTGAAGTTAGACATAGACCCGGTAAATTACACACTAATGCCGATGGCTTGTCTCGACTACCGGTAGCACCCGTTCAACCCACTGCACCCCACGGGGAAAAACATGACCCTAGACCTAATAATAAAATAAAGTTTTCGGAGGGAGCCTGGAGGAATTCTCAGGATCGGGTCGTACTTGATTATTCAGAGGCCAAACACATGATCCAAATCCTCCACGGACAAAATGGAAGGGGGGATCATTTGGGGCAGTCTAGGGTTCTCCAACAATTCAGTGAAAGGTACTGGACCAAGAGGGCCGACCAAATTGTTAAAGAAGTCGTTCAAAATTGTTTGGGATGCCAGAGGGGCAAAGATGGAATGGGACCTAGACAGTTGCCCGGACATATTTCCGCTGGTACACCCTGGGCCAAATTATTGGTGGATATTATGGGACCTCTGCCCAGACAGACAAACAAAAGGTACATCTTGACCTGTGTCGACATTTTCTCTAAATACACGGTCGCTTGCGCTATCCCGGACAAGAAAGCTGAAACGGTGGCCAAGGTTATCCTGGAAAAGATAATTTTTGTGTATGGCACCCCTGGAGGTATTCTGAGCGACAGGGGAAAGGAATTCAATAATGAGATCTTGCAACACTTGGGAGAAACCTTGGGGTATCAGATACAGCACAACTCCCCGTATTACCCTCAGGGAAATGCTATATGTGAAAGGAATCACAGGGTGTTAGCCAACTGCATCCGGGCTAGTCTGAGCTCACAAGGGGAGAGAATCGCCCGGGGTTGGCCGGAGCTTTTGCCTGAAATTGTTTGGGAAATGAATACCACGGTCTGTAGGACTACGGGGTATTCTCCCTATGAGATTATCTTTGGCAACATACCGAAATTGCCTCAAGAACGATTATTGCCCTACCCCCGTCCCTCCACGCAGTATTCCCAACCCGGAAAATACTGGAAGGAACAAGGGGAGCGACGACAGCAAGTGCATAATCATATCGTTCAGCAACAACCTAAGAAAGTCTCTCTAAATAATCCTTATCACCGGGGGGAGTATATTTTGGTCAAGAGACATGACCCCACCCGAGCTGGTAAACTGGAGGAGAAATACGAGGGTCCTTTCAGGGTTGTCGAGACAAATGGGCCCTATCAAGTGGTGTACTTTCATTATGGAGATGTCGTGTCAGTTACTCATATTCGTCATACCAAACGATATGAGGGTAATCTCCCCCCAGAAACGAGCGAGTGGAGTAGCGAGGAAGGGAGCGAAGAGGAAACGGAATCCAGGGTCGACGACCCTGATACCTCCTCGGCTCGACCCAACGTTAAAGGTCCTACTCCGACTCGAGACTACCTAGAAGATTCTCCACTTTGGTGGTCACTTAGTCAAAAGAATCGAGAGGGTCTTCCTGAGGTTGATACAGAAGGAGAACTAGGAAGCGAAGAGATCGTATCTAGTGATGAAGACGATTTTTATGAGCTTACTGAGGAGGGAAAGTCTACGGTCCCAGACAGCGAAGTTTCAGTTTCCCCGAAAGATTTAAACAGGACTTTAAGCAGTGAGGAAGAGTGTCCTCGAGACGAGATAGAACCGCGAGGCGTATCTTTTGACGGTAACCGGATAAACGGTTCTCCCACAGCTAAAGTGCAAGAATCCAAAGAAACTCCTTTGCTTAACGTTCCGGAGAAGACATCCGCAAGGGCAACCAAGTTTACGGGCCCCACCGAAACTCTCACTCATAGTGGTAGGATTAGCCACCCACCAATCAGGTACCCGGACGAGGCTATAAATAGGACCCCCGGGGCACGTGCTTCAGTTGAAAGGCACCATGCCTCTACCCTCTGACCCTCAGTACCCACTCCGTCGACTGGTAGCAATAGTCGACGGGCAAGGACAAAGAATTAATACCACTCGAGCTCTCAAGCAGTTTCTCCACCAGCCAGGGGAGGTTTTAATAGCCAAACCTATTGTGGGAAATCAGAATCCTGCACTCCAGTTACATAAATGTCTCTGTGAGCATAGTGGACTGGTGGAGTGGCAGCCGGATGGCATAAATTTTAGGGGAACAGTATTGCGGCGATCAGGAGCTCGCCTAAATTCAGTAGGGGGTGATAAAGTAGAAACGCCCTCCGCCAATCACTGCACTCCCTTTTGCTTATTTGCAAAGCCAGCTGATTTTGACAGCTCACGGTTGCAACGAGCCAGGCCCCGCCCACCAGCCAATCAGCGGCCTCCATTATCGGAGCGCGAAGCTGGACTTCCTATTCCCCCTCAGAAGTCACTCTCTTTCTTTGCTCGAAGAACTCCTTCTGATTATCCTTTGAGTAATATCTCAGTGCCAGCCCTGTACTCCCGTAAGCCACCAAAAGAGGATTATAATCAACTTCCTGGAACTTACTATGAAGAGAAGAGAGAGGAGATGAAGGAAGCAAAAAGTCAGTGCGAACGTACAGCCGGGCAACGCCACCAGCCAATCATAGCGCGCGAGAGCGGAAGGCCAGAGTATAAAGGCATGTGGACTCCAGGTGTCACTCGCCCCTCAGAGCTCACCGGGTCCAAACACTGCAACCTACTTGCTCTCCCTCTCGCCCGGGCACAAAGGAACACCAGGAACCCACTTTTCCCGTTACCTTGCCCTCACCTAAACACAGTTCCAGACACACACACACCGGATCCAGCATACCAGAATACATTTGTTTAAGGACCAATATTGGGCCCGCATATTATAAGGAGAGAAAGAGAGATGTGGTGGACAAACCTGGTGGTTTGCTATATAAATTGATGTGTCCTTCTAGGACAAGACTAAAGGAAAAATAATTTAGACTTACCTGAATATATAAAGATGATGATGTGTTTATTAATTAGTTATTTTTGTTAGCACCGGCACCAGCCGAAGAGTTATTATATAGGATCTGATAGGAGAGATTTAAGATTAAAAGGGTAGGGGAAAGAATACTTGTGTTGATAAATGAGGCAACCAAATTTAAAGAGGGAAACAGTTGTTTAGTTGCCAAATAGATTAAAGATTAAAAGAGTAAAAGTAAAGAGGGGAGGGAAAGAATACTTTTGTTAATAAATGAGGCAACCAGTAAGTTAAAGAGGGAAACAGTTGTTCAGTTGCCTAATAGATTAGCTATAGCTAGGGATGGACACTAGTCCCTATGAATCATTTATTAAGTTGTGTAAAAAGGAAGCTGTGAAAAAGTCCAATGTGAGTTGCGTTATTATTAAGTCTAAAAGAGTTATTCCGTGTATGCGTCTGAGGCACGGTTCATCTTTTGTTAGTACGATAATTGATTAAGGTGAAGGGTAACCTAGCGTGTTGGTAACAGGGTTACTAGAGGGTAAATTCAGAAGATGTAATTGAGATAAAGATTGTAAACCTAATTGTGAAGTAACTGGGTGACGGAACCCAATAGTATTATTGAGATAAAGATTGTAAACCTAATTGTGAAGTAACTGGGTGACGGAACCCAATAGTGTGATTGAGGTAAAGATTGTAAACCTAAATTGTGAAGTAACTGGGTGGCGGAACCCATATTATATGTGAGTGAGACCTTGTAATCTCATTCGGTAATTTGTATGATGTTATGTCATTGTGGAGGTACTTGTGTAGTAACGACGGTTGTGTCAGAGGAATAAATAGATTCTATTTATGGAGGAGACAGATTATATATGTTATAGCCTTGGGATTGGGAAAAGGCTCAGTAAACGTGGGAAAACCTAAAGAGTAGACGAACGAATATAACTTTTGTTTTAGTTAGACAAAGAGCATATGGTTCATTAGGCCCTGGTCTCAATAAAAGACACAGCAGGGGTTTGACTTAATTATTTAGGATTAATCACTAATAACGGGTCGTAGGATCGAAGCCGACTTGAGTCAATACCTGAATAGCGGGGATTCAGTTAGGGAGTAACGGGATCTCTAAGGGTCCAAAGTGCAACCTAGCATGAATCGACGTAATATTCAATCTGTGTCTTGAACTCATCTCGGCCCGAGCCAAGAACCTATTATTAGGGTAGCTAGGAAGTCTGTTAAATAAAATATACGAACTTCTAAATGACTGTCGAATTATCCCCCGTAGTAGTAGCATAACAGATTTAGAATTAAATACTACAACCACTATTATTCGGATTGATGTATATTGAAGCAGATTTTGTACAAGTTCTAAGAAGTTATTGAATAAATACGAAGTCAAGTTTATTAAGTATTCAGAATCCTCTCTGATATAATCTTTAAGGACTGATATACAGTATACTCTATCTTTAAGGACTGATATACAGTATACTCTATTCGCTTAATAAACATATTCCTTCAAATGACAGAGGGTGGTGGTGGCGGCGATAAAATTATACTACGTCAACTACTTATACTACATCAAATATAACTCTATTATAAAGCTTAATAGAGATCACCATAAATTATACTACGTCAACTACTTATACTACATCAAATATAACTCTATTATAAAGCTTAATAGAGATCACCATAAAGGGTAAATTATACTACGTCAACTACTTATACTACATCAAATATAACTCTATTATAAAGCTTAATAGAGATCACCATAAAGGGTAAAGTTAAGTAAACATAAGTTAATATCTGGTCAGATTTGGGCTGTGTTTATCTCATAAGTTATTATAATGTATCTAGAATGGAAATTCATATTGAATATATGACATAAGTTAATCTTTAGTTAATATAAACACTTCAAACACACGAACTTCCAGTATAAACTAAATACCATAAAACGACACCCGAATTGTAATAAAGTAAAACCCTTCATGAGTCGTTTTTATTTGCTTATTGTTTTATTTTTTGTGTTTTTTAGTTTCCTCCCAAGAACTCCATCAAGCTGTAAACAACATCCCCTAGACCCCCCTTCAAAATATATTTGTACAATTTTCCATAGAAAAATGTCCAGGCCGATTGCCGGCTTCTCTTGAAATTACAGGCTCGCTATCGCTCGCCAGGAAATGTTTTACACCTAAATGGCACGAAAGGTCTTAATATTAAAAAATAAATGGGGTATAAAGTCTTAACATCGCCAAACTAATGAGCCGAACGTCTTTAAATCTGAAAAACAATGGGGCTAAACACGAGGGGGAAGGGGGGCTGAAAAAACCAGCCCATCTAACCTTATTTAAGAAACTTTAGGGCCCTCCAAGGTCGTCCAAATATCTTACTTAATTTAATCAAGCTAACACAAAAACCTGCCTATCACGAGGTAGTGGTATTATGTCTTATATATTATCTTAAATCAATTTTACTGACCTTCGGTTCTTAAATAAATATTCCAAACGTGTATTTGGATACATATGATACTTATACTACATTGAACAACGTTTGTCTTGTGAGTGTCCTTTTTTTGCAACCACATAACACACATTTGTATAAATAATCTAACTAATTAATTTCACTCCAAAAACCTCCCAATTAAATAATGAAAGCATGTGATCCTCCCGGGATTCGTATCTGGGATACCACATACAGAGCTTAAGCACTCTAACTATTACACCGTCAAGACAGTTAAAGGTTAAGTACAAGACTACGATCTTATATCCATTTATCGAATACTGGATATCAATCTAATAATGTACTCAGACCCAACTGCACACTGAATAACGTAATGTTTAAGTGAAAGGAAAGAACACATTATGGGACACAGATCTCTAAGGACCGACATCGTTTTGAAATGTTCCTGAACTTATAGGAATAATATAATAAATTAATTTCACGCCCAACACCAAACACCTCCCAATGAAATTAATGAAAGCATGGGTTCCTCCCATGATTCGAACTTGAGATACCACATACAAATCTTAAACACTACCATTACACCACCAAGACTATTCTATGTAGATATCGTGGTTAGTAAGAGCTTAAGGGAGCCCACCTCGCGTTTTTTCTCTTGCTCTCCCTCTCTCTTTGGCGTGTATCCATTCCTCCCGATTCAGCCTACTGTTTTAAGACGTTTACCCCAATCAAGGTAGCGAGCCAGCATATATATATTTTTGTTTTGAGAGCAAGCTAAATTTGTAATTTTTTTGATAGAAGTAAGTCTCCGGCGAAGCGGGATTTCTCCATACAATGCTGGCTCGCCATCGCTCGCCAGGAAGAAATCGACTCCTGGATGGGGATAAACGTCTTAACACAGTTGGCTGAATGGGGCCGAATGGATACAAGCCAGGGTAAGAGATAAAAGAAGAGAAAGATTAAAAAAGCAGGTGACCACCCTTAAATGAAGCCACTTATGGCTTACTGTATGATTAACCAACCTTTATAATGACGAGCCGATAATGAATTCATTAACAAATGTGTCTTATTCTGGTTCACTATAATGGCTCCAATGTGTGGCCTATATTTAAGGACCATATTCTCTCTCTCTCTCTCTCTCTCTCTCTCTCTCTCTCTCTCTCTCTCTCTCTCTCTCTCTCGTTTAATCACAACACAATATCCAGTCAAAGTTTCTTTCCTTGTAATATGATGGTCATATTCCGTGTTCTGACCAAACACTTGGTATATAACCAATTTCCTGGCCATCTGTGATGATTGTAACTGAAGAAAAGAGTTGAGATTAGGACAACTAGGAGACAAGGTAAATTAAACTTACGAAGAATATTAAGATGTAGAGCAACACACACCCTAAAGTAAAGTAGAGAGGCGGAAGATATTCATCAGACGACAGGCATCCAACATTGGCCCTAACTGGTGTTATGTTGGGACTATGTCTAACCAGATAACTCTATTATACCGGATACCTAGTGTTTAAGGGGGGTCACCTGCTTTTGTTCTCTCCTTTTCTCTCTTGCTCTGGCTTTCTATCCATTTGGTCCCATTCAGCCAACTTGTTTTCCGACGTTTTTCCCCATCCAGGGGTCGATTTTTTCCTGTCGAGCAGCAGCGAGCCAGCATATTTAAAACAAAATGTTTGACAGCAGGCTAAATTTGTACATTTTTCTATATACAAATTTCTCCGGCAAAGCCGTACTTTTCCATACAATGCTGGCTCGCTATCGCTCGCCAGGAAGAAATTGCCACCTGGACTGGAAAAAGCGTCTTAGAACAGTAAGCTGAATGTGGCCGACTGGATACAAACCAGAGAAAGAGAGAACAGGAGGGAACAAATGTAGGTCACCCCCCTTAGCCGCTGAAAAGTTGTATGGTACCGGTACTAAGGAAATTGTTGGGCGGTCAATAAGTTATTATGTTCTCTCCACCAACCAACTGTACTCCTTAAGTCGATTAATTAAATTAACAAACACATGGGGCAGTCCAGGGATTCGAACCCAGGACGCTCACACCGAAAATCAACACACTTATACATTGCGCCATGAAGGCTGATTTTGGTTTAGAAAATAGGGTGGGCGAATAAGTGGTTATTTAAATATTGGTAGAAATAGAAAGAAAGCTAGTAAGACATACAGATAAATAGAACTCTGACAGAAACGCTCAACCACCATTCTGATAGCCCACCATTTTAAAATATCCGGTTAGATATGTCAAAATGTTGGCATGTGTTCATCATCACCTAATAGGTATGTTATTATTATCTCTCTTTTAATTTTAATTTAAATATCTGATAGACAATTTTCATTAATCAAGTGGATGGAACACAACGATATGATAATGTGATTTTGATTTGATATCGTGCGAGGAGTTGAGGAGATAGTTAGATATACCCTTAAGCCTCATCTGAATTAAACTTTATTAAACATCTGAGATCCAGCCAATTTTCGATTTATTTTGTCCTGAAAAGTAATGATATGGGTTAGAAATGAAAGAATATATATATGCATAATAACGTTCACTGAGATAATTTGGGGGTCTTGAAGGGGGGATCACCACCATCGCTCTACGCTGTGTCCCTTTTCAAAACTCCCGGGTTGCTGGGTGGCAGCTGGCTGGGTGAGTGTGGTTGATGTACGATGCCTTTAATTTTCGAGGGAGAGTCATTTACACCACTTGAGCATCATGTGAGCCTCCACAATGCGTGACAAAACAAGAACTATCACTGAAAGTCATTGTGAGTGTTGGTAGAGTAGTATAAAGTCCAATGTTTACAGCACCAGTATCTGTCAAGCCTCGAGCGCGTCCTGGTTGCCATGGTAATGGGCGGCCATCTTGCCATCCTTATCATATCAAAACACATATACGAACGCACGCTCAGCCTGCCACCACGACTCTCGGCTAGGCTCATGGGCTAGGCTACTTTCGATTTCACTCTTCCACTGTTACTGCATTACGATTATCATATTCATCTGTTACATCTGTTATAAAGATCGCCACCTGCAAGTGGCACTGACTAGCATATCGCCCGTCGGTAATTTGTTTAGGGTTTATTCCCCTAGATGGGTTGCCCGCCAAGGCTATCGAGTCCCATCCACCCGGTCACACCCCTTTCAGATACCAGGGAGACTGCTAACACTAGAGAAAACTGCTGAGCCAGAGTCTGGTAGGGACGAACAAACTACCAAGCTAGAGTCAGGTAGGGACGAACAAACCCAAGAACACCAGAGACAACCCTAACAAAGGGGGAGCGCCATCACACCATAGGGGAAGAGTGGAGGAGGGGACTCGATAGCGAGTGTAACTGTCACTTATATTATGCAATCATATATAGGCACCTTGTAAGTGCTTAAGGGTGTGGTAGTCCCTGAAACATTGTGGCAAACAGGGCCACATCACAGTCTGGGGAGGTGAAGGTAGAGGAATGAGTCTACGAGAATCTGGTTGCGGCGCCGAGACACCACGAGCAACAATTTGGAGCAATTTTTTTGGAACAATGGGTGTCTGCTCTTCCATTTCCTCAATCCCCCTGGCTGGCAATCCTCCTCAGACTCTTCATCAGATGATTCTGTATCACTATCCTGGTAATAAAAACATTGATATCGCCTCTATTACATGTTAGATTCAGTAATTATTATAAAATTAATTATTACAACTCTCATATAATTTTAAGGTGATTTATTTACACGGTTCTAGGTATTTAAGAGTGGGACTGTACATCTACCAGAATGTTCAATGTTGCTTTCCTGGTCTGGTTTCGTCTTGTCAGTTTATAATACTCCTTACTCTTGCACTTTTAATCTCACCCAGGCTCTGTTCATGTGACAGGAAGTGTAGATCACATATTAGGTGTGTGTATGGAGAAGGGTAGCGAGAGGTATGAAGAGTTTTAGAGCAGACTTACAGTAGACTCGAGATATGGGGACGATCACAACCCCAGGATATTTCCTCTCAGCATAGGGAAATTCTCCTTGTATATTTTAATCATAATTTGTTACTTCAATAAATCAACGTGGATGGACAAGATAGTTTAAATCACCTTTACCTATAAGTATCACTATTATATTTATCAGGTATAAGGGTTACGGTGGCAGCATTACTATTACTTAATAAGAATAGAACAATCATATCAATCTTATACCTATCTACGAGAGAGCAGAGCAGGACGCAGAGCAGAGAATCTACACAATACTTCAATCAACGTACTAACTACAATAAAACCAAATCTATAAATCCATAAAGGAGACTCACAAACGTCTTCCTAACTTGGTGTTAACTCCTTCCTAACATGGCATAAACGTCTTTGTTACACCTCAACACTCACTTCACGGTGTAAGGTGTCAGGTGAGAGCCGAATTATAACGGGTAAATAAGGGTATAATAGCCGTCGTCCATACGGTATCGACGCTGGGGCTGAGCGTTCCATACATAGCCAGCGGCAATGTCTCGACCCTGGGGCTGGAAGGGATATCAAGAGTATCAGTGAAGAGATGCATACAAGCAGGCTTGGGTGGTTTGGGCATGTGGATAAAATTGATTATCTAAATTGCGTGGAAAGTCATTGACAATGGAGGGAGTTGCACCGAGGGTAGACCTAAACAAGATGTGGGATCAGGTAATACAATCTTATTTTTAAACAAATAATACTGACAAATAGACAGCCCTGAATAAGACTGCCTCAAATACTACCATTAGGACATTAAACTGCAACGTTACCTTGTGTAGACTACTGAATCATTAAAATTGCATATGCAGAAGCCTTATGCCTCCTACATCGGTGCATGTGTTGGCCTGAGGCTAAATTTTCATGTGATTAGGGACGTGAATATTTATAATGGGTTGACTGGGGCTTTGCCCAATGAATACAAGGTCACCCTTCTTTGGGACAAATTGAATGAGAGCAAATTTCCAGCTAGAAGGGAAGACATTAGAGGAGATACAGAGACGGAAAAGTTTGCCTAGGAAGGGAGTCAGCACTTAAGCACAGTTTTGAGTCCAAGAGGAGGAACACCATCCGGACCGTACGCCTTCTTAGTATTAAGCCCAGAGAGAGTAGAAAGTACATCTATAGAAGAGAGTAGGACATTAGGCATAAGTAGAAGAGAGGTGGGTGGAGAGGGAGCAATAGCATCGGAATCATCCATGGTTGAGTTTCTAGCAAAATCTTGGGCGAACAGTTCAGCTTTGTCAGAGGAAGAAACGATGGTAGTGCCATCAGAGAGGAAAAGGAGAAGGGACAGGCTAGGAAGAAAATTTGTTGGAGAGGTTTTTGGTTAGATGCCAGAAAGCTTAGAAAGAGCTAGATTTGTATAGTTCAGTGTATTTATTATTGATGAAACAGTGTTTGGTGAGTCGAAGAACAGATTTGGCTTCATTCCGGGCAGAAGGGAGTGGTGATAGCACAGTGAATAACGTCGTGGACTGCAGACCAAAAGGACCTCAGATCGAGTCCACGCCAAACGTTAGGGTTTTTTCCAAGGTGATCTGATCGTTCTTGTTATTCTACAAATATCCTGACTACACCAACAGGTAAAAAACACCCCCAAAGTCGTCACCAATTCATAGCATATATATATCCGACCATATTTGAAGATGCTGTGAACGACCATATAGCTGCTCTCTCCAAATCAAGTGACGTACATAAATAAAGTGTCGTCATCTAGTGTGGCAGAAAGGAAACAAGTAACACCTCGAAGCTCCACTGAAACCATCTAGTGCGACACATGAGAAGCACCCAACATCTTGAAGCTTCAATTGATAATCTCGGGGCCTCGTAAGAGTTACAGGCTACTGAACAGCCTACAGTCCCGCGGTTGAGACATAAAACAAATATATAGGAAGTATGTTATTCTTTAGTTTGAAGGCGACAGTACTGCTTGAAAGCTTCCTCCTTATTGCGGACAGCAGTAGAACAAGCGTGAGTAAACCAAAACAAATGCATTTGTCTGAGAGAAAGGAAATGGAATGCATGCCACCATGCCCGACAGGATTACCACGGTAATGCATTCAGCACTATACGAGGGTCCCCAGGTAATGCATTCAGCACTATACGAGGGTCCCCAGCCACGTAAGCAAATATCATTGCATGGGAAATCAATGAAGTACTGCTGAAGAGGCTCCCATTCGGCAGCGCCAAAGTGTCACAAGTGCCACCGGCAGGGAGGATCAGGTGGCCATACTGGAGAGATAGGACAAGTGACAGAGATAGGTTTATAGTCAGAGGAGCCCATAGGTGAGAAAAGATCGACAGTATAAGCGAAAGGGTTACAATTTAGAAACAAATCAAGAAGGTTGGACTGATCTCCAAAGTGATCGGGATACAGGTGGGTTGCTGAATCAACTGCTCTAGGTCATTTAGTATAGAATAGATGTAGGCTTGTTCACCAGCTTGGTCAGTAGAATGAGAGGAGAGCTATTGGCGGTGGTTAACGTTGAAATATCTTAACATGGAGATTTCTGCTAGAGAAGAGATGGATACGATGTGTTCTTCTTTAGAGTTTAGATAGTCATATACATTCAGAGGAGTCAAAGTCGACACGCTAATCGGTGCCACTTTCAGATTGCGATCTCTATAACAGATAACAGAACAGATAACACGAGCGCAAGTTAATTTTCTGTGTACGCCTTTGGCTTTGAAACTAGGATAGAGATAATAGCAGGGTAAAGAGAAGGGTTTGCTGTCAGTTGTCCCAGACAACTGAGTTTTGAGAAAGATGATATCAAGGAGGGTAGAGGAGAGGTGTTGTTCAACAGAGTAGATGTTAGAGAAAATGACACTAATGTTGTAGAAGTTGATCATGAGAGTGTCAGGCCATGGTACAAATAATGTTGATGGGTCATTGGGTGGATGTTTAGTGTATGGTGTGGGGGCACTTAATGGTCCCTCCTCCCCCTGGGCACTCCGAGGCTGGTCCTTGTTATGTCACAATTGTAAATTTAAATTTGAGTGTATTGGAAAGAAGGATAGTGCTTGTATGGTGTTGTGTTAAAAAAAAAAAATAAATAAAGCTAGCTGGATTACTCTCAGTGTATGTTAGTCACAAAGAACATCAGTAAGAGAGGCCAAGCAAATGAAACAGGAGTTCCAGCGAATCTTTACCATATGTCTATAGATTCTCCTGGGTCTACCCCTGTTCGATTTGTGCCTACAATCTCCCCCTGAAGTTCGTCTTAAGATGCAGTATTATCGTTGGAGTTGTGTGGAAGGATTAATGTTATAATTAGAAGTGGATTGTTATATATATTTATTATTAAGTATGTGAATTAATACTATAAGGAAACTTGGATCAATTGATGTATTTATTATTAACCCCGGAACTGCGGGAAGACTCTTAAGAGTTCCCCCGGCAGACTGCAGGAAGACTCTTAACCCTTATTTAGCGGGTGGTAAGGTATTTTACACTGTACCGCTCAGCGGGCATAATCCCGAAATATTCGCTCAATTTCACTCGCCCTAGCGCCGTTACTATGGCTCCAATGCGAACGAAACGATCATTTTTGGAAATAGCAACTCTTCGTCTCCCCATATAAGTCTATGAATGGATGTTATGAATGAGTGTGGAGGGTGGGAAGAGGTGAGGAAGAGGAGGTACTTTTTGGTCTATTTCCCAGGCGCGTTCGGTTGCGTTCGCTTTGGCCTGACTTCGGCCTCTAGGGCGTCTACTATTCCTTCGGTAATCGGTCTTATTTTTCTCTTATTTCTCCTTATTTCTGTATTCTCTCTCTCTCTCTCTCTCTCTCTCTCTCTCCTGTCTGTCTGTCTGTTTCTCTCTCTCTCTCTCTCTCTCTGGCTTGCTCGCTTTCCCTCTCTCGCGCGCTCTGTCTCTCTCTCTCTTCCTCATCCGTATATGTAATTCTCATTATTATTTTCTCTAATCTCTCTCACTCCTGTCTGTCTGTCTCTCTGGCTCGCTCGCTTTCCCTCTCTTGTGCCCCCTTTCTCTCTTCCTCATCCGTATTATGTATTTCTCATTATTATTTTCTCTAACTAATCCCTCTATTTCATTTATTTGCTTGTAATATTTCTGTATTATTATATCTTTTTCACTCTGTCTTCAGTTCAGTTTCTGTATTCTCTCTATACGGTGGGAATGGTATTTCGTATGAGGGATGTGCAGCACAAATATTCAATCTTTCGTTGTTTGGTTGTTTGTATTACCGTAAGAAATTTACTGAACGCCTGCAAATAATACGCTATAAAATGCTTGCAATCAAACTCTCAAGCAATTTCAAGGTCACATGCATTTATAAATGTAGGCTATAGGTAACCGACCCAGAGAGGAAGAGACAAGAGAGAGAGAGAGAGTGTCGTGATAATATAACAATGTTACATATGTATCATATATATATGAAAACATAATATATACGGTAGGCCTACATCTGTTCCCCACAATCATATAATGCCAAGCACAAATATTCAATCTTTCATTGTTTGTATTACCGTAAGAAATTTACTGAACGCCTGCAAATAATACGCTATAAAATGCTTGCAATCTCTCTATTTTCTCTAATCTCTCTCACTCTTCCTGTCTCTCTCTCTCTCTCTCTGGCTCGCTCGCTTTCCCTCTTCCTCATCCGTATTATGTATTTCTCATTATTATTTTCTCTAACTAATCCCTCTATTTCATTTATTTGCTTGTAATATTTCTGTATTATTATATCTTTTTCACTCTTTCTTCAGTTCAGTTTCTGCATTCTCTCTCTCTCTCTCTCTCTCTGTTTCGCTTGCTTTGCAGGAATTTTGTTTTTGTTTTATATATAATATATAATAATTTACTTATCATTACTTACTATATCGTATAAACAATAGTAGGTAGCCAACTTACCATAATACCGATACACCAAACCGATCCGCTTGCGGTTTTGTGTATCACCTGTTTACTAAAGTGCCACCATTATCGATTTTCTTGGAGCCGACTAGAGCGGGAGGGTTACCAATTGAAATTAAATCCGCTAGCATATATTGTTAGATGTAAGACATGATAAATACCACTAGAAATATGAATTGGCAAAATCCATATAATATCACTTCGAAATTGTTCTGAAATTTCAAAACAAAACCGCTAGTGTAAGTCATTGCTGCTAGATCGAAGTAAAGGTCTCTAGATCTAGCGGAAGTCGCTATACGTATTGGCAGTACTGCACACTCATTTATTTCATTCATTCATTTTCTATTGAGCTCGTCCTGGAATCTTTACGACTCTGAATCTTACGATTGCCGACGGCGATACGTTGTTGACATTGTTGTTGATGTTCCAGTGGAGGGATGAACAAAATATTGTCCTTGTCCAATAATAGCTATTTCATAGTCCCACAGGACTTATTTTGATATATTTATCAAATTTATTGAACGCCTGAAAATAATACGCTATAAAATGCTTGCAATCAAACTTTCAAGCAATTACAAGGTCACATGCAATTATAAAAAGGTATATTGTAGACCACAATCTTCGCCAAGCTTCGTTGTTGCTTGTATTATCGTGAGAAATGTACCATACACCCTGGTTATCGTGAGAAATTTACCGAACGCCTGCAAATAATACGCTATCAAATGCTTGCAATCAAACTCTCAAGCAATTTCAATGTCACATGCAGTATAGGTAGACCCAGAGAGGAAGACAGACAGAGAGAGAGGGGAGGTCAAAAACATCTGCTAGGTGTGATTTCCCCTGGGAGGGAAGAGATTAGTTAGGGGCGTGCCCTGGCCTACATCAGACAAAGAGAGTACAAAGGAATACAAACAAAGAGAGTGAGACAGAGAGAGAGAGAGAGAGAGAGAGAGAGAGAGAGAGAGATAGAGGTGATAATATAAAAATGTTACACATGTATCATATAATATATGAAAACATAATATATACGGTAGGCCTACATCTGTTCTCCACAATCATATAATGCCAAGCACAAATATTCTATCTTTGGTTGTTTGTATTACCGTAAGAAATTTACGGAACGCCTGCAAATAATACGCTATAAAATGCAAAGGAAATTTCTTGTAGAGTGCAATTTTGAGGACGTAATGTGCTCTGAGAGAGAGCGGAGCGATGATTAGGAGCATAAATTACCTCAAGACCGCTCGCCACACAGGGAATTCTATAAGGATATTACCGTATTTTAGGGTATTTGCACTAGTGTTTTACGATCGTTGAAAGACAACCAGTGATCGTAAAAGGATGGTTCGAGTGTCATTGGAAAGCTCAATTTACGCACTTTCAGGATACATACTTGTATTACGCTCTGGGTCTTGTTTATGCATGAAAAAGAGCACGGAACAACCCCATTTAGGGTAAAAAAAAAAACCCGCTTGGCGGCACAGTGAAATATACTCCACCAGCCGCTCGTAAGGTGATAAAATGCTTGCAATCACATTTTCAAGCAATTATAAAATAAATTGTACTTACCAACACCCACACCAGTATGTTCTTCGTCAGGAACGTCTCCAATTTGCTCAAGGGTCTGTCCAATATCAACCACAACATCCACCCCACGCAAATTATGCTTGGGGTGAAAGCCTATGATCGGGTTATTTTCGTCTTCCGAGTCATCCACACTACCAAAACTCTCACCCAGACCTTCGACGGTTTCATCCAACAGCTTATTAGAAAGTTCTGAAGAGTTCAGCATGATATCTAGTTTCTGGGTGGTGAGCCGGGCGTGGTTAGTAGGGTGGCGCGACGCACTAGGGATTGGCGGCCACCGAATCGAACACGGGCAAATCTTGACCTTCCATTATGGCTGCTTGAGGGTCACTTAGTCACGGTCACGCAGTGGGGCTGTGTGGGTGGGCCCTTGTAGTACACCGCCTGACCACCAAGTTTCGCTTTCCACCTAAATTAGGGCGGGAATACGCCCACGGACTTAAGTCCGACCCCGCCATTTAGTCCAATTTTCTCGTATCGGACTTAAGTCCGACCCCGCTAAATAAGGGTTAAGAGTCAGAGAAAAAAAAAATCATCTTTAAACATCGAACAAATTTTTTTTTTTTTTTTGGCCCCTGGGCCATGCAAAATATCACTCCTCTACCTCCCCTCCTTCCCCACTTTCCTCCCCTCCTTCAGTTATCACCTATTTTCCCTGTTATTCCCTTATTCTGAGGTATATTTTCGTGCTAACATTAGCGAGTTGCAAGCAGGGCATTGTCATCCCTGTTAGCAAGCGAGTGTAAGAGAGAGAGAGAGAGTATCGATCGACTGTGTCTCAGTGGCCTTGGGGGAAATTGGCGGAAAAGCAGGTTGCCTCACCCATACATTATATAACTCGCGGCCTGTATCTCCGATTTTGACCATCCAAACGCTGTTTTCACTCGTTTTATTGTTGTTTCAGGTTAATACCTTTATAAGCAACCCATAATAGGCGCGTATGGATAAGTATTAATGCTATTTATGGTAAAATGAATATTTTAGTGATGGAAACAGCTCAAATACGTCAGCACAGGGGGACGTTTCTAATTACCCCCATGCGCACTTCTTAGGTTAATTATTAAATAAGATTGATGTACTCAATTATTATTAATATTATTATCACTGGTTGAAAGATGATGTGGTCTATTGGTTGAGATGTCTACACTCCCATTCCAAGTTATTTTTAGTTCTGGTTCCTGTGTTCCCTAGCACCTCTCTGGTTCCTGTTGTTACGCTGGCCAGCTTGCCAGAATGCGCTCGTGACTCGCTAGCGCTCGCCAGGGCAGTGATATGGGCTACAATAATCGTAGAACGATGTTCTTTCTTTCATAGAGTACATGTTGTCATAGACAGATCAGTGGTGATCTTTATTCTTGTCTCTGACACTTGGAAGTATTTTATATCCTTGCTAGAATATAGGATGCATTGTAGTGAAGGAGAGAGAGAGAGCGAGCGAGCAGGCTGGGGGAGGTGAGTGTTGCTCTTCCTCCTCCCTCCCTCCAGGAGGTTCCCGCCCACGTGGTCCTTTCTCTCGGTTTTGATTGGCTGGTGGTTCCTGGCGCCTTCTGCAGCCCTGCTGCCTGGTGACGTAGCGGCCTGTGATTGGCTGACCACCATGCCTTTGTGTGTGATCCTAGGGGTCCCGAGGAGCTACCTTCTGCAGAGCTAGGCTTGGTGTGCTAGGTCCTACATGTCCCTTGCAATTCTGTCCCCCATATAACCCTCTATACTACTATCTCTCTCTCTGAACTTCTTCGGTTTCATACTTCTCTCTTTATCCAATTACTTATCCCTTCTGGTTCTGCATACGACTTCCATAGTCGGCCAGTCGTATTACCAGCACCAGCTCTCCATATATGTTTGCACTAGTTTTAGGGATTATTAGAGTCATAGTCAAATGGTACCATAGTGTTGGGGTGCTTCTAATTATTGGGCTGTTCTCTCTTATTATTTAATGCTAGACAGTGGAAGGTATCTTTGGTCGTTGTCTGAGTTATGTATGTGGCAAGTCAGAGCCTGTACAACATCGACGAAGCTAGCTAGCCTGTAACCCTTGTGCATAGTTTCCTTTGCGAGTGTAGCAGTATACAAGTGAAGGGCTTTTGCCTGCTCTCACCTGTATGATTGCTACATCATTTTGTTGACCTTTGTGGAGCGCCAGGGCTAGACCAGATACTAGAGATCTGGACTTACCAAGAGAGCCTCCAAGTAACTTAACGTAACATAAGGGAAATCTGTTCAAGGGGAGGCAGTAGGCTACGAGCATGCTTGCACTCTGCCTAGTTTCTTAGTACCTTTTTATGCCACTGCTAGACTTTATTAGTGAGAAAGACAGCATTGTGCTTATTAACTTTAATTGTGTATGCTTTAGGAATTATTCACGCCTTATTTTAGCCTAGGTTGATGCAAAGTGCACATCCCAGTTTGGCTGTTACGTTGGCTAAGGAAGTACTGTTTTGAGTGGCGATTATTAGTGTTGTCACAGAGTTGTTGCACTCCCTTGTTTTATATATATGTATCCTACTTATTGGTGTATGTAAGATACACGCTTTGGTGTCCTGCCCCTGCATTATTTCTGTTCTATATTAACGAGCATCTTAGAGCATCAGACGTTTTCAGAAGATTCTTTATCTGATTGCTGTAGGACTAGACTTCCAGTGTGTTCATAGAGCATTGAAGAGTTTAGTGTTGAGTACAGACTCACACTAAAGTTAACGTAAGCATATACTCCTATATTAAATCTTGTTATAGTTTATTCAAGCATTGTTATTACTTAAGAGCATTTTATTAACGTAAAGTACTCCTGTTGTGAGCAGGCTTTGCCGTCATCGGTAAGCCTTTGTAGAAGTGAACTAAAACCCAGTTAATTGATACCCCATTATCCAGTAGATTAACTCTGGAGGGTTTTAAGTGTTTTGTTCACCGGCGTAATAGTTCGAGGGTTTGGAATTAGCGTACCGTTGTTGCAGATATAGCCTATCATCTACTCCAATATTGAGTGCCCTTGTTTATTTCGTAGTGCCGGTCGTAACAAATGGCGACCTTAGACCAGAATATAGTGAACTGAATATTGCAGTTTTTTTTTGGAGAAATCTTATTGCCATTAGGGGGTTGAATTTATTTCTCGCATTGTTGGCAGTAGACATTGTTTTGAGGATACATAGAACTTGTTGGAGTTATTGGTGACCTAGTATTGCACTCAAGAACATCTTCGAATATTTTTTGGTGAATAAAGCTACGCAAGAGTTTGGCTATGTTTTTGTCTGGACTTGAGATTTTTTTTTTGTTAAGCGGCGCTCGGGTGGTGAACAGTGAGTACAAAGGAGTACAAAGGAAATCAAGCAACAACATATATAGTGACCCTTCTAGGTTGCTTGTCCTCCAAAACACTGAGGATCAAGTTTCCAAACAGTGGTTTAGAGTGGGTAAGGGAACATTGGAAAGGGAATTACTGCCCTGGAACTAATGTCCGTGGCAGGATTAGGAAGTTAGTAGAGGACAGATGGGTTAGTAACTGAGGGGGGGATTAAATAAAGTTATTCATTTACAAACGCAGTCAGTCGCGGGTTTGATGAGAGATATTTGTCTAAGCGGAGTTTAAATGAATCAACGGTGATGCAGTCTATAACGTTTCGGGGAAGCCCATTCCACAAGTTGACAACTCGATTGAAGAAGAAATTCTTAGATTCGTACGAGTCAAAAGATTTACCAATAATTTTGCAACCGTTTCCCCGCGTGTAATTAGATTGGTCGATAGTGAAGTACTTACTACAGTTCATATTGTCGATGCCTTTGATGATTTTGAACACTTGAATTAAGTCACCTCTTAATCTGCGCTGGGTTAAAGGAAATAGATTTAATTCTCTAAGACGCTCTTCGTATGGTTTGTTCTTTAGGCTAGGTATCATTTTGGTAACTCTACGTTGAACTCGTTCTAGCTTGTTTATATCTTTTTGGTAATAAGGGCACCAGGATTGAATGCAGTATTCCAGAAGAGGGCGGACTAAGGAATTGTATAGGGTTAGGATAACTTCTTTGGATTTATGCTCAAATGACCTGCCTATAAAGCCAATTATTTTGTTTGCCTTCTTAACAACTTCTGAACATTGTTGACTCGGTTTTAGGTCACTCGATATTGTTACTCCCAGATCGAGGAGGATGCTCGGATTTTTTTGGGGAAGCCTATGTCGGCGGACCGGGTGGCGGGGCTAGACCGGTACGGACTGCAGTGTGTGGCCACGGTCTTGGGGTTTTCCGGTACTAGCGGTATGTCGAGAAGTGAGCTGGCTGCCTGTGTGCTGGGTGGGGTGCATGGGGATTCGGGTGGAGCGGGAGCTGGGGCACCTTCGGCCCAGCCCCCATTCCATTCGACTCCTATCATGGCGCCCCCTTGGGCTCCGGAGCCGGGTACGTTCCCGCAGGCCGATGCCCGCTGGCGGTTGGGTATGCCTCTAGGTGATTCACGGGGTGGGTCCCCGATAGTAGCACCCCCTCCTCAAGGGTTGTCTGCTGAGATGTTGTTTCAGCTCGAACTTGCCAAACTTAACCAGCAGGCTGAGCAACGGAAGTATGAGGCTGAGCTCGAGCAGCAGAAGCATGAGGCTGAGCTCAGGCAGCAGTCTGAGCTTGAGCAGCGGAAGCTCGAGCTCGAGCAGCGTGAGCGAGAGTCTGAGCGCAAGTTTGAGTCTGAGAGGTATTGTGCCGATGTTGACCTAGAGAAAACTCATGTAGAGGTGACAAGGAACCGGGTCGCCCAGGGGGGTCGAGCCCATGACCAGTCCCTGTCGCATCTACATAAGTTGGTTCCAGTGTTTGATGAGTTGGGAGTTACAGAATTTTTTCTCCGGTTCGAGAAAAAGTGCCAGGATCACCAATGGCCCGAGGAGAAGTGGGCAGCCCTTGTTTCTTCACGATTGACGGGGAAAGCACTCAAGGCGTACGATGCTTTGCTCCTAGATTCCTGTGTGAATTACGAGTTATTGAAAGAGGCTGTCCTGAGGGTGTATGAGCTACAGCCAGAGACCTATAGACTGAAGTTTAGGGCGGTTCCAAAAAGAAAGGAGAGTACTTTCCAGGAACACGCTAGAGAGCTGTCAAATGCATTTGAAAATTGGTTAAGGTCGGAGAAGGCAACTACTTTTGATTCAGTAAAACAACTAATGTTGCTCGAACAATTTATTAAATGTACTGGCAGTGACTTGACTCTTAACATTAAAGAAAAGCGACCGAAAACTCTACAAGAGGCGGCTGAGCTGGCTGACCTCAGGTTGTCATTGATTCGCGGGTGCGGGTCTGCACAGAGAGCTGAGGCAGGTAACAAGGGGCGTACCACTCCACCCTCCCGAATTAATGACACAACATATAATTATCTATGTAAGAGTACTGTTGCCAATTATGAACCCAAGTCGAAACCCTTCCCGTTTAAGAAAGGCCGGGGCCCTTCCTCACCTCAGAGGAAGTCCAAGAGTGAAGGGGATTGTTTCAAGTGTCATGAGAAGGGGCATATTGCGCGCTAATGTCCGAGCGCACCGCCTACAGCAGTTTTGTCACTAGTGAGCAACATCGGCGTTTCTTTGAGGTCTTCCGCGTTTGCCCGGGGTAAACGGTCGGTTGCGAAGTCATCGCCGGTGCAGAAGCAGCAGGAGGGCTCGTCACCCGTCCGTGATGTTTTTTGTGGTCATAGGGGGCACGGCACTGTGAGGTGGGCTGGTGTGAGGCATAGGCTTGAGTTGTTGCGTGATACAGGCGCTTCCCAGACACTTGTTAAGAATTTCACTGGCAAGCCTGTTAACGTGGCTCGGGTTGTGGTGGTTCAAGGCATCAATGCTACGCGGTCTTGCCCGCTGGTCAGAATGGAGCTCGAGGTGGACGGTGTGACACGGGAGTTGGATGTGGGTGTGGTGGAGAAGTTGCCAGTTGAGGGGGTCGACCTCCTTCTTGGTAATGACTTTGCGGTGCCCACTTCCGAGGTTCCACCCTTAGTCGTTGGCAAGAGGGTGGCCGACACGAGTAGGGAGGAGCAAGAGGGGCTTGAGAGATCTCAGTCCGTTCAGGTGTCACAGCCTAGTACCCAAGTTTATGACCAGCGGAGGAAGGGTCGGAAGGAGAAAGTCGAGGCTGGTGGTCAGGTTGAGAGTTTGGACCCAGCGACACTCCTTGGTGACTCGGTACTTGACCCAAAGGTGAGCTCCGGAGTGGCCCCAGAACCTGTCCCCCCTAGGGACATGGTAGGGCGTGATGGCACTCCGCGACAGAGTAGTTCCCAGGTGGAGGAGAGTTGTGGGAACGGGGCTACTGAACTCGAGGACGGGGAAGCATGTCAGGTGAACCTATTAGAGGAGTTTGTGAGGCAACCACCTGAGCAGCCTACTGTCCCTGCGTTGGTCTGCAGCGGCCAAGGTGGAGAAGGAGAGGGGGGCAGTGGGGCACAGGTGGAGGAGAGTCGGGATTTTCATGTCTCGGTGGAGCAGTGGGCGGGGGATACGAGTCAGGTGGCTGTGGATGCGCTAGAGCACCTGCCTGAGCACCAGTGTGCAGCGCTCCAGCACCTGATCGGTCTATACCCCACTGTTTGTGCTGAGCACCCAGGCCTCACAACTCATGCGGTGCACGAGGTTCCGCCGGCAGGTCACTTGAGTGTCAGTAAACCGTTGGCCTCGTTGTTTCAGTGGTTCAAGGTGGGCGACGAGGCTTTGGCATGGTTGCCAGGTCAGGGTCGACCCATGGCTGCCAAGTATGGTGGTCAGAAGGAGGAGATTGAGCAGATTGGCGAGGTTGGCTGTGGAGTGGATGCGCCCGGCCATCGCATAGCCTCCCAATGCTGCTCTAGTGGGGTGCAACAGCCCTACCATAGACCGACTGTATCTGGCCATGTCGCTGAAGGCGGTGATGCTGCGCAGGCAGATGTAGTTGCGGGGAATGCGGGGGTACGCATGTGCGGTGTCGGTGGGGGGGCCTTAGCAATAATGAACTATGGGAGTGACTGCACAGGTGGTACTGATGGTCCCTCTCATGACCTGGCTGTTTTAGGGACGAAGGTGGAGAAGGAGGGAGACTACAGGTTAGAAGCTGCGGTCTCGGCTGGGTTGTGGGAGTGCACTAGGCATGTTGTTCGTGGAGATAGTGCAAGGCAGTTGTTTACTAGGCTATGGCAGTACATTCGCATGTTTGTTCATTCTCCAGGCCTGATGTACGGGGTAGAATCCGACATGGAGGCTGGAGACAGTGCCAGGCAGTTGTTTACTAGGCTGTGGCAGAGCTTTCGTGTTTTTGTTCATTCTCCAGACCTGAAGTACGGGGTGGAATCCGACATGGGGGCTGGAGACAGTGGAAGGCTCAGTTTGGTTCCCTACCGTGTAAGTCCTGCTCAACAGCCTGTGGTGCATGCAGAGCTGGATTATGTGTTGACGAAGGGTCTGAGGGATAAGGAATGTCGTGAGTGGTCGTTGCCTGTAACTTTGCAACCTGTGTTAAGTGGCAAGATCAGTGTGTGTGTTGATTGCAAGAGTGGGTGTGAATTATCCCTGA
Organism: Paralithodes platypus; assembly: GCA_032716605.1. Taxonomy (NCBI): domain Eukaryota; kingdom Metazoa; phylum Arthropoda; class Malacostraca; order Decapoda; family Lithodidae; genus Paralithodes; species Paralithodes platypus. Next base: position 14,305,277 of record CM064505.1, read on the forward strand.
CAGACGCCTATACATTATCGAAAGTTGACGACACCATAGACCGCCTCGGGGCTGCATCGCCTATCACGAAGGTAGAACTAGTGAATGGTTATTGGCAGGCCCCGTTGCCGGAAAGAGCGAAGAGAAGTGCCAGTCTTGCGATGAACTGGGCAGTTTATCAGTGTCAGGTGTTGTTGTGCTGCCGGAACACAAGTTGGATGTGTGGCATGCTGGGGGCGCTGATGGTGTTTTGGCTGATTGTTTGTCACGGGAGGGTTTGTTTGCAGGAGAACCCTCGCCGTTCAGTCAGTGTGTGTTGAGAGTGGAGAAAAACTAGGCTTGCCACTGTAGTGCAACGCCGCCAAAAACACTATTAAAATATATAAAAACCTCACATAAAAAAAACTTTCTTTTTGATAGTATATAAGTGCAGTATATCACAGCAAGCATCTAAGACACTCTGAGTTGTTGTCTTAGTAGGCTAGGCTTGGTGAAGCTTGCTCGTTGAGCGTGATATAATTATTATGATGCTATTATTTTTGGGAAGTGTTGTGCAGATTTTTTTTATAATACAGTGTTTTATGTTTGTGATCGTGCCTTGTTTTCACAACTTGGGAGAGTGGCTGGGTGATGCGGGGTTGATGGGCATTCTGTCTGGTCAGATGTGGGGTTCGCCTGTCGCTGAAGCGTCCCACATCTTGGGCGGGGTGTTACGCTGGCCAGCTTGCCAGAATGCGCTCGTGACTCGCTAGCGCTCGCCAGGGCAGTGATATGGGCTACAATAATCGTAGAATGATGTTCTTTCTTTCATAGAGTACATGTTGTCACAGACAGATCAGTGGTGATCTTTATTCTTGTCTGTGACACTTGGAAGTATTTTATATCCTTGCTAGAATATAGGATGCATTGTAGTGAAGGAGAGAGAGAGAGCGAGCGAGCAGGCTGGGGGAGGTGAGTGTTGCTCTTCTTCCTCCCTCCCTCCTGGAGGTTCCTGCCCACGTGGTCCTTTCTCTCGGTTTTGATTAGCTGGTGGTTCCTGGTGCCTTCTGCAGCCCTGCTGCCTGGTGACGTAGCGGCCTGTGATTGGGTGACCACCATGCCTTTGTGTGTGATCCTAGGGGTCCCGAGGAGCTACCTTCTGCAGAGCTAGGCTTGGTGTGCTAGGTCCTACATGTCCCTTGCAATTCTGTCCCCCATATAACCCTCTATACTACTACCTCTCTCTCTGAACTTCTTCGGTTTCATACTTCTCTCTTTATCCAATTACTTATCCCTTCTGGTTCTACATACGGCTTCCATAGTCGGCCAGTCGTATTACCAGCACCAGCTCTCCATATATGTTTGCACTAGTTTTAGGGATTATTAGAGTCATAGTCAAATGGTACCATAGTGTTGGGGTGCTTCTAATTATTGGGCTGTTCTCTCTTATTATTTAATGCTAGACAGTGAAAGGTATCTTTGGTCATTGTCTGAGTTATGTATGTGGCAAGTCAGAGCCTGTACAACATCGACGAAGCTAGCTAGCCTGTATCCCTTGTGCATATTTTCCTTTGCGAGTGTAGCAGTATACAAGTGAAGAGCTTTTGCCTACTCTCACCTGTATGATTGCTACCTCATTTTGTTGACCTTTGTGGAGCGCCAGGGCTAGACCAGATACTAGAGATCTGGACTTACCAAGAGAGCCTCCAAGTCACTTAACGTAACATAAGGGAAATCTGTTCAAGGGGAGGCAGTAGGCTACGAGCATGCTTGCGCTCTGCCTAGTTTCTTAGTACCTTTTTATGCCACTGCTAGACTTTATTAGTGAGAAAGACAGCATTGTGCTTATTAACTTTAATTGTGTATGCTTTAGGAATTATTCACGCCTTATTTTAGCCTAGGTTGATGCAAAGTGCACATCCCAGTTTGGCTGTTACGTTGGCTAAGGAAGTACTGTTTTGAGTGGCGATTATTAGTGTTGTCACAGAGTTGTTGCACTCCCTTGTTTTATATATATGTATCCTACTTATTGGTGTATGTAAGATACACGCTTTGGTGTCCTGCCCCTGCATTATTTCTGTTCTATATTAACGAGCATCTTAGAGCATCAGACGTTTTCAGAAGATTCTTTATCTGATTGCTGTAGGACTAGACTTCCAGTGTTTTCATAGAGCATTGAAGAGTTTAGTGTTGAGTACAGACTCACACTAAAGTTAACGTAAGCATATACTCCTTTATTAAATCTTGTTATAGTTTATTCAAGCATTGTTATTACTTAAGAGCATTTTATTAACGTAAAATACTCCTGTTGTGAGCAGGCTTTGCCGTCATCGGTAAGCCTTTGTAAAAGTGCACTATAACCCAGTTAATTGATACCCCGTTATCCAGTAGATTAACTCTGGAGGGTTTTAAGTGTTTTGTTCACCGGCGTAATAGTTCGAGGGTTTGGAATTAGCGTACCGTTGTTGCAGATATAGCCTATCATCTAGTCCAATATTGAGTGCCCTTGTTTATTTCGTAGTGCCGGTCGTAACACTGTGTTATCTGGTCTCTCTCTCTGGTTCCTGTGTTCCCTGGTCTCTCTCTCTGGTTCCTGCGTTCCCTGGTCTCTCTCTCTCTGGTTCCTATGTTCCTTGGTCTCTCTCTGGTTTCTGTGTTCCCTAGCCCCTCTCTGGTTCCTGTGTTCTCTGGTCTCTCTCTCTGGTTCCTGTGTTCCTGGTCTCTCTCTCTGGTTCCTGCGTTCCCTGGTCTCTCTCTCTGGTTCCTGTGTTCCCTAGCCCCTCTCTGGTTCCTGTGTTCTCTGGTCTCTCTCTCTGGTTCCTGTGTTCCCTGGTCTCTCGCTCTGGTTCCTGCGTTCCCTGGTCTCTCTCTCTCTGGTTCCTGTGTTCCCTGGTCTCTCTCTGGTTTCTGTGTTCCCTAGCCTCTCTCTGGTTCCTGTGTTCCCTGGTCTCTCTCTGGTTTCTGTGTTCCCTAGCCTCTCTCTGGTTCCTGTGTTCCCTGGTCTCTCTCTGGTTTCTGTGTTCCCTAGCCTCTCTCTGGTTCCTCTGTTCCCTGGTCTCTCTCTGGTTTCTGTGTTCCCTAGCCTCTCTCTGGTTCCTGTGTTCCCTGGTCTCTCTCTGGTTTCTGTGTTCCCTAGCCTCTCTCTGGTTCCTCTGTTCCCTGGTCTTTCTCTCTTGTTTCTGTGTTCCCTGGTCTCTCGCTGGTTTCTGTGTTTCCCTAGCTTCTCTCTAGTTCCTCTATGCCAGTATCAGCCACATTCAAGACACAATCTTGGTGCATATCTAAGCAGCAAACGGGAGGCGTCAGCCCTTCTGCTGTCAAGGTAATACAGCTGGGACCAGGGTAACAGACGCGTGTGTGTTTAACGATGTGTCTGTGTTATCTGTGTGTCTAGGTCCTATGTGTCTGCCAGATTGCCAGTGTTGGTATTCAATTCATGCAATTTGATTGTCTAGGCTTACAAAGAGCTCCTTTCCGTGTGTGAGTAAGTGTGTGCGTGTGTGTGTTTGCGTGTGGGTGGGTGTGTGTTTGCAGACTTTGAGTATTGTATATTATACCGTCTTGTTGTTATTAATGTTTTTTAATATTGTTTTCACTATTATGCATTTAATAGGTTTATAATTGTATCTAAGTTGAACAAAAATTGTTTTAGCTTCATGTGATGGACTGAGCTTTCCAATGATCTTATTATAACCATGCCCTCATGCGTTACTTGATTGATCGACCATAGTATGGAGTACTTGTTAACCCCTTCAGCTCCATGACGCATTTTTACCTTTGATTCTGGCTAAATTTGGAATATTTTATGCAGTTTAAGAAGAACGAATGTTACTAAGAGGGTTTATTGAGATCGTATTTACCCATCTGAGTCCTATACGTAGATTACAAACTAAAGAATGTCGACCATTGGTAACCTGAATATGATGAAAGTTACGTAATGGTGGTGAAGGGGCTAAGGGGGGATGTTTTTGTTTTTTTCTGGACCCCCTTCTCCATTACTTTTAGCCCAATTTGTTATAAGATTTTAATAATAATTGATAATGATAATGATAATGTTATTTGGTCCATATAATTACAATTACAATAAATTCTAACAATACAAAATTTGACCTAGCTCTTTAATGAAAGGTAACATATTTTAAGAGCCAGTTAGGTAATATACAGTATGCACGTTCTTTCAAATTGGTATATTCTTGGATCCTGAGAAGAAAACAAAAATACAGTAATACTATCTAAAACAGCAGATATGTTGAAAAATGTTGCATATAATGTATTAATATTGTTGTAGTCAATCACAATTATAATTTGTACTCAATGTTTAGAGTGAAGTGGTGTATGAGGGATTTTGTGTTGTGATATTATTATAAAGACAAATCTGTAGCGTATTTCAAACGTTCATAAATTTCCTATAGGCCTATTTGTTTTAATTAATTTAAAGTCATATAGATACATTTTGTATACGGTTGATTGGTAATGGGGTATTTTAAGAGGTAGCTATGTACTTACATAAGATTGTAGTTGTTTTTTAAGGCAAATTTTAAAGTTTTCTACAGTGGTTTTGTTAACTATGTCATTTGGTAAGGCATTGAATATTTTTGCACCATGATATTTAATATTACTTTGAGATTGTGAAGAAGACATGAAAGGTACAACTAGACGCTCATTATTTCTTATGGGGTATCTGGTCGGTGGATTGGGCACAAAGATCGAATCATTATAAACTAATCCATTTATGCATTTGTACACATAGACAGCGCATACCAGCACATTCATTTATTTCAACTTAAGTACTTTATTTCTTTCAACTTAAGTACTTTATTAATATAAAATATATAATTTGTTTGATCATAGCGGCCTACTCCCCTTTAGGGGAGGTGTGGTGGAGTGGTCTTGCCACTGGCCTGGTAATCCAAAGGTCCCGGGTTCAAATCCCGATGTATCAATGGGAAGATATTATTGGGATGGAATTTGTGCTGTACCTGGTATCAGTGCATTACCACAAGCCCACCGAAACGTCAATAAAATACCCTCATTGTTCCCTGATTAAATAGCACTGTATGAATATTCCCATATTCAAAATATGCTATAGGGGTGCAATGGCTGGTGAGTTATCTGCTCAACAGGTGGCGTTGTGTGTGTGTAAGTGTGAGAGTCCGAGTGTAGGGGGTGAGACAGTGAATCACGGGAACGAGGTGGCTTCAGAGATGGGGTCGTTTCGGGCCATGAGTGAGCACCGTGCCTCATGTGAAGGCAAGATGGCAGGTGCTCGTTGTACTCTACGTGCTTCACATGTCTCACTCCCTAGACTGGAACAAGACCTCACGGGCTTCACTGTTCATTGTAAAGCGGTGTATGTTAAGGCTCTCAGCCTATGCCCGAGAGGAAGTAAGTTGGAATATAGAAAAAAAAAAAAAAAACAAAAAAAAAAAAAAAAAAATAGATGTTCCCTTAATGATGTTAGGCCCATTTGTTTAGTGATTTTATCAACTTTCTTCCCATTTCTTTGTCAATATTTAGACCTTTCATGCCATTTAGGTGTCGATTTTTTCCTGGCGAGTGATCGCCAGCCTGTAATTTTACGAGGAACCGGCCTTTGGAATGGAAAATTTTTCTACCGAAAAATTTACACATTTATCTTGAAGGGCTGTCTTGGGTTTTGTTTTGTTAATCTTGGAGACCTAGCGAGGAAACTAAGAAAAGTAAATATGTAAATACAAAATAGATCAACCATAATAAGCCCTAACCCCCTAAACGTTTATATTGTCAAATCCTGTGTGAACTGGATTTTAATTTGTATGATAGTGTAAAATTGTTGTTAGTGTTTCTTCAATTAATTTCAATTCATGGCATAGTTTGGCTATCATACCTGTTACCTATATGGTTAAGGGGCTAGTGTGTATTTTTTATTTTATTTTTTTATTTTTTTATTTGGGGGGGGAGCCTACTTATTAATTTATATATTTAATTTTGAGTTGCCTCGTTAGATCTCCATCAATCTTAAAAACACACCCAATATACCTCCTTTCAAAATATATTTTTACATTTTTCGGTAGAACAAATTACTGAAGGCTGGTTCCTTACAAAATCACAAGCTCGCTATTGCACGCCATGAACAAATCGACACCTAAACGGCACAAAAGGTCTTAATATTGACAAAGTAATGGGGCGAAAAGTCTCAGAATCGCCAGACTAGTGAACGAACGTCTTAAAATCGCAAAACTAATGGGTATAAACATGAAGAAGAAGTGGGTCCATAAAAAGCGAGTAACTCCCCTCTAAAGAGTGAGATGTACAGTATATTGCAGCTTGGCTCAAAACGTTTGGGGTTTCCCGAGTAGTGGCGCCTTGGCTGTTTCTCAGTTATTCAAGTCTCCCTCAATATACGATTGGGTTACGTTCTTATAAACCCAATCTTAAACCCAATCTTAAATGGAAAAATCGTTTAGCGAACCCTAAAATTAGTGGGATAAATGGGGATGCGTTCTCTGACCAGCCAAAACCTAAACACAAACACCTGAAAACCTATAATAATATCGTAAATCGGGGCATCGGATAATATGGGAGACCTGTACTTCTGGAAGCTGCAACAACTGACTGACTGTTTTACTTCCCACTCACTAAGAACTATAAGTAGCGCCAACGAAATTGACAATAATCTTGGCCCCTTAACTTCTTATAACTCGAAATAAATCAAAGCAATCGGGCTGACGTTTCTATTATTTGGGAGAGGTTCACCAGATAATAGGTGTGGATATTTACAGCCAGTTTGCTCTAGGCCCTTTTGAGTTACAAATAGGTCAGGGATCAAGATTATTGTCAAGTTCGTTGGCACTACCTACACCTGTGTTGCATTTTTTCAAATTCATCCATTACTAATGCTATTTCTTCCTGTGTCAATGAAGGAGACAAAAGGAAAATCGGCCTGTAACAAGTGTCTCCCCCAATACTCAAATCACTTGTCCGTGCATTTAGGGACACACTCTACGAATGCGCGAATTGCGGTTCCAAGCCAGAGAGGGTTATTATTATGCAATGTTCATGCTATATTCCTCTCTTCTTAACCCTTTGAGTACCAGTGACGTGTGGTATATTGCATTATAGCTACATTTAGACTATCTTAACCCTTTGAGTACCAGCAACGTGTGGTATATTGCATTATAGCTACATTTAGACTATCTTAACCCTTTGAGTACCAGCAACGTGTGGTATATTGCATCATAGCTACATTTAGACTATCTTAACCCTTTGAGTACCAGCAACGTGTGGTATATTGCATTATAGCTACATTTAGACTATCTTAACCCTTTGAGTACCAGCGACGTGTGGTATATTGCATCATAGCTACATTTAGACTATCTTAACCCTTTGAGTACCAGCAACGTGTGGTATATTGCATTATAGCTACATTTAGACTATCTTAACCCTTTGAGTACCAGCGACGTGTGGTATATTGCATCATAGCTACATTTAGACTATCTTAACCCTTTGAGTACCAGCAACGTGTGGTATATTGCATTATAGCTACATTTAGACTATCTTAGCCCTTTGAGTACCAGCGACGGGTGGTATATTGCATCATAGCTACATTTAGACTATCTTAACCCTTTGAGTACCAGCAACGTGTGGTATATTGCATTATAGCTACATTTAGACTATCTTAGCCCTTTGAGTACCAGCGACGTGTGGTATATTGCATCATAGCTACATTTAGACTATCTTAACCCTTTGAGTACCAGCAACGTGTGGTATATTGCATTATAGCTATATTTAGACTATATAATCCAGCTTAAGAAGGACCGGTGGTAGTTAAAATTGTTGATTGAGATAGCTTGAAGCCTTATAATGGCTAAAGGTCCTTCCGAAACTGAATACAACCGCTTAATCATAGCAAGAATAGAACAAAAGGATGTCCACGGTACAGAAGGGGTTAAACTACTGACAATATCCTTCCAATGAACTATGCATTACTGTCATATATAACTGTGAATGTGACATTATGGCATTCATGTTTGTGCGTACCTCACCTCCAATGAACTATGCATTACTGTCATATATAACTGTGAATGTGACATTATGGCATTCATGTTTGTGCGTACCTCACCTCCAATGAACTATGCATTACTGTCATATATAACTGTGAATGTGACATTATGGCATTCATGTTTGTGCGTACCTCACCTTCCAATGAACTATGCATTACTGTCATATATAACTGTGAATGTGACATTATGGCATTCATGTTTGTGCGTACCTCACCTCCAATGAACTATGCATTACTGTCATATATAACTGTGAATGTGACATTATGGCATTCATGTTTGTACGTACCTCACCTTCCAATGAACTATGCATTACTGTCATATATAACTGTGAATGTGACATTATGGCATTCATGTTTGTGCGTACCTCACCTCCAATGAACTATGCATTACTGTCATATATAACTGTGAATGTGACATTATGGCATTCATGTTTGTGCGTACCTCACCTCCAATGAACTATGCATTACTGTCATATATAACTGTGAATGTGACATTATGGCATTCATGTTTGTGCGTACCTCACCTTCCAATGAACTATGCATTACTGTGAATGTGACATTATGGCATTCATGTTTGTGCGTACCTCACCTCCAATGAACTATGCATTACTGTCATATATAACTGTGAATGTGACATTATGGCATTCATGTTTGTGCGTACCTCACCTCCATTGAACTATGCATTACTGTCATATATAACTGTGAATGTGACATTATGGCATTCATGTTTGTGCGTACCTCACCTTCCAATGAACTATGCATTACTGTGAATGTGACATTATGGCATTCATGTTTGTGCGTACCTCACCTCCAATGAACTATGCATTACTGTCATATATAACTGTGAATGTGACATTATGGCATTCATGTTTGTGCGTACCTCACCTCCAATGAACTATGCATTACTGTCATATATAACTGTGAATGTGACATTATGGCATTCATGTTTGTACGTACCTCACCTTCCAATGAACTATGCATTACTGTCATATATAACTGTGAATGTGACATTATGGCATTCATGTTTGTGCGTACCTCACCTCCAATGAACTATGCATTACTGTCATATATAACTGTGAATGTGACATTATGGCATTCATGTTTGTACGTACCTCACCTTCCAATGAACTATGCATTACTGTCATATATAACTGTGAATGTGACATTATGGCATTCATGTTTGTGCGTACCTCACCTCCAATGAACTATGCATTACTGTCATATATAACTGTGAATGTGACATTATGGCATTCATGTTTGTGCGTACCTCACCTCCAATGAACTATGCATTACTGTCATATATAACTGTGAATGTGACATTATGGCATTCATGTTTGTGCGTACCTCACCTTCCAATGAACTATGCATTACTGTGAATGTGACATTATGGCATTCATGTTTGTGCGTACCTCACCTCCAATGAACTATGCATTACTGTCATATAACTGTGAATGTGACATTATGGCATTCATGTTTGTGCGTACCTCACCTCCAATGAACTATGCATTACTGTCATATATAACTGTGAATGTGACATTATGGCATTCATGTTTGTGCGTACCTCACCTTCCAATGAACTATGCATTACTGTGAATGTGACATTATGGCATTCATGTTTGTGCGTACCTCACCTCCAATGAACTATGCATTACTGTCATATATAACTGTGAATGTGACATTATGGCATTCATGTTTGTGCGTACCTCACCTCCAATGAACTATGCATTACTGTCATATATAACTGTGAATGTGACATTATGGCATTCATGTTTGTGCGTACCTCACCTCCAATGAACTATGCATTACTGTGAATGTGACATTATGGCATTCATGTTTGTGCGTACCTCACCTCCAATGAACTATGCATTACTGTGAATGTGACATTATGGCATTCATGTTTGTGCGTACCTCACCTCACCTCCAGCGTCATCAAATAGTACCTAAGTTAAGGGGCCCCACCTCGTTTGTTTGTTTTTCTCTCTCTCTGGGTTGTATCCATTCGGGTCCATTCAGCCTACTGTTTTAAGACGTTTATCCCCATCCATGAGTCGATTTTTTCCTGGCGAGCGGTAGAGAGCCAGCTTATTTAACAAACAAAATTGACAGCAGGCTATCGCTCGCCTGGAAGAAATCGACACTTCGATGGGGATACACGTCTTGAAACAGTAGGCTGAATGGGGCCGAATGGATACAACCCAGAGAAACAGAGCAAAGAAGATACAAAAAGCAGGTCACCCCCCTTATTAGATTTCTTTCTCTTTACCTCTAATAGATAGGCAAACTTGAGCTCTATTTCTCCTGCAATAAAGTGCACTTGGCGGCCTTGTTGCCTTATTTTACGCCTTTTATCCACAAACACTTTGCATGAAGTTTACTGTGATTTACCCTCATCCTGCATAATTACACAGCCTAATAAAACATAAGGCTCAGTACAATGACGCCTGATTTATTTATTTATTTTATTTTTTTCTATGTGGATGAGGGAAACCAAAACCAAAACTGCTTGTGACGAGTGCCTCCCCGAGGGGTGAAACAGTGACAGGGCCAAAATCAAGGAATATTCGAGCCAAAATGCCTGGACACAGAGTTTGAAGCAATTTAAGTCATAGGATGAGGTGAAAGGGTAACTTCTGCTTGGCAGAATACAAGGAAAATAGAGTCATCGTACTCATATTACCCTTTTCCACCCTCAAGAGGAGATGGGCCGTTTTTCTGGACCAGTTTTTCCCTCGTGTTTAGCCCCATTAGTTTTGAGATTTAAAGATGTGCAGTCTATTAGTAAGGCGATTTTAAGACTTTATGCCCCATTTCTTTGTCAATTTTGAGACATTTAGGTGTCGATTTTTCCTAGCGAGTGATAGCAAGCATGTAATTGTAGGAGTAACCGGCCTTTGGCCGAGACATTGTTTCTACCGAAAAATGTACAAATTTATATTGAAGGGGGGTTTAGGGGCTGTTTTGTATAGGTTAATGGAGGTCTAGGGAAGAAACTAGAAAATAATACAAATATAAACAAATAATCAAATAAATAGACCCATCTCCCCTTAACGTTTCCTGTGACTGCAACACAGCTCTAGCATGGACAAAGAGATGTGTATCAGTTGTTCCAAGTTAATGTTTATGTTACTATGAAACTGCCGTTAACTGGGGATGGGCGCATTTAATTGCTCATTTACTAATCTTTATATAGTTTTTATAGTTTCCTCATCAAGCTTAAAAAAACAGCCCCTAGACCACCCTTCAAATTATATTTGTTTATTTTTCAATAGAAAAATGTCCCGGCCCCAGGCCGGTTCCTCTCAAAATTGCAGGCTCGCTATAGCTCGCCAGGACAAAATCGACACCTAAATAACACGAAAGGTCTTGATATCGATAAAGAAATGGGACGAAAGGAAATATTCTTGACAAACTAATGGGGCGAACGTTATAAAATAGCAAAACTAATGGGGTTAAACACGAAGGAGAAGGGGGCCCAGATATACGAACCATCCCCCCTTAAAGACCTGTGTTGCAAAAGAAAATAGTCCTTTTAATCAATGCAAGAAAAGTCTCTCTCTCTCATCTCTGTACCTGGTAACCTGCTACATCTTATGCACGCATTACAATATTTACATATACTGTATGTAATAATATTGTTACTTCCCCCAAAAGTTCACCTTATTATCTACAAAGTATATATTAGCAGACTTTGGCATCTATGCAGTACACCATGCTAACTAGTTGTGCCTTGCAACATGTTGCAGATTATACACCTCATAATTATACCCTTGTCATAATATCCCTCAATTAACCTTTTCCTTCATCATATGACTTGGAATTTGGCTCTATCACTCTTTTAACTTTGGAGGAGATACACGTTACAGGCAACCTGTCTTTTGACTCCGTCATTTACATATAATATATATATATATACCGTATACATACAGGGTGTCCCAGGAGGAAAAGGCATAACTTTGGGAAATGATAAAACAAAATATTCTAAGCCTAAAATGTTCTATAAGAAATATTCCAAATCTCAACCAGTAAAGAGATATTGCATGTTGAAAATGGCATTTTCTTAAGTATTTCTCCATTAGGGTGACCTAGCTGTCCTAGTACCTGCCACACCTCTGTCTACAGTAACTGCAATTATTTTACCATGTTATTGTAAAGATATTATAATTCTGTAAGTTGCAAACTTATTATACATATAATAGCTCAATTTGGACCAGTTGGAAACTATCTGACATGGAAGAGTCCATTACAGTGAGGCGGGGGAGGACACTATATAAAACCTTCAATATCTTTTTAACAATTGAGAATTGGAATTTTTGTTATAGAACATTTTAGGCTTAGAATACCTTGTTTTATAATTTCCCAAAGTTATGCCCTTTCCTCCTGGGACACCCTGTATATACATATATATATTTATATATATATATATATATATATATATATATATATATATATATATATATATATATATATATATATATATACAACTAATACATATACCTCCCGCAGAAAGTACTTGTCGAACTGTTAGAAGAGTATACATTATAATAAATAATCATATATCCAGTAATTCTTATTTAGATTATTTGTCTGATTTTTCTATCTATATAATGTTTGGCTAAAATACTCTCAATTTAGTACTTTGTCAAATATTATCTATTTTCGTAAAGGTGAGGCTAATATATCCCGAGTTTATTAAATGGCAGTTAACACATTTCCTTATTATCTAAATGTATGCGGATCCTGAAAGATCCTAAATATAATAAAAAACTAAAAGCTGCTGCTGGAGGCCACCCTTCTTTGCCCTCGGCTACCACCCACACGATACTCGGCTATGTGAGTGAGGGAGACAAAAGGCAGAGCTGCCTGTGACAAGTGCCTCCCCCAGAGTTGAAAGTAAGTAGGGACGAAAAACTCAAATCTGACCGAGTAAGCCCAAGTGGGAACGAACAAACTATGTAGACAATTCCCTGATACAAATTAACCCAAATTAGAGAATGTATCCTTATGTTCATATTATGTACTAGTTGTGAGCCCCAGGAGGGACTATAAAGCTTTGGGTGGGAGTAGATAATTAGCTACCCCATCCTTTTGACTGTAACCTTTAGTCAATAAACTTATCAAATAAAATAAAATCGGCTGGCTCAGGTACGACACTCGCCTACAGGCTTAGGTCAGGGGAATGTATGGTCCAGGTCACTCCTACATACACGTTAGTAATCTTCTTCTAATACAATGCTAATAAGAAAACATACACAGTACACTGCTGACAGGTACAGTCGGCCAAATAAATGATATCGCGGCACCAAGTATATTTCGATAAAAAATTGGTATCATAACAATATTAGCGTTAATTCATCGTTTCGAGCGAGAAATACAAACATTATCCAATCTTTACACACCCTATTAATCATCTGACAGACATTAATACAGCACACAGCTAGCAAAACATAATGACAGCGGAGACACGATTTATTTGACCAAGCTACTATAAAAGCTACCGGATACTTCGTTGCAATCTCGGGGCACTGCATAAAATGGCTGCCTCGGGCCTGAGGGACAGCTTGTTAAATGGCTGCCTCGGGGCTGAGGGACAGCTTGTTAAATGGCTGCCTCGGGGCTGAGGGACAGCTTGTTAAATGGCTGCCTCAGGGCTGAGGGACAGCTTGTTAAATGGCTGCCTCGGGGCTGAGGAACAGCTTGTTAAATGGTTGCCTCGGGGCTGAGGGACAGCTTGTTAAATGGCTGCCTCGGGGATGAGGGACAGCTTGTTAAATGGCTGCCTCGGGGCTGAGGGACAGCTTGTTAAATGGCTGCCTCGGGGCAGAGGGACAGCTTGTTAAATGGCTGCCTCTGGGCTGAGGGACAGCTTGTTAAATGGCTGCCTCGGAGCTGAGGGACAGCTTGTTAAATGGCTGCCTCGGGGCTGAGGGACAGCTTGTTAAATGGCTGCCTCGGGGCTGAGGGACAGCTTGTTAAATGGCTGCCTCGGGGCTGAGGGACAGCTTGTTAACCCCTTCAGACATATATGACGCAGAGGTTGCCAGATTAGCAATAAGAAATAGAGTTCTCTCACTCTTATAATTACCTCTCCAAAATTAGTTTTCTGCCCACATCTAACTCAAAGACAACTGCAGAGGTTGAAGTAACTAAAATAAAGGTTTGTAAAAAACCCTGATGGTAATAAAGGCTTTAAAGTATCCCTAATAGGCTCAAAATTGCGTCATATGTCGGAGAGGGTTAAATGGCTGCCTCGGGGCTGAGGGACAGCTTGTTTTAGTACTGCGTCGCCCGGCTTGGAGGTCCTGCTTACTCTACTTTTAAGAGGGGTGACCTGCTTTTTTTTCTCTCCTTTTCTCTCTTTCTCTTGCTTTTATCCATTCGGCACCATTCAGCCTACTGTTTTTAAGACGTTTAAGGCCGCGTCATACAGAAGTCGAACGTCGCGCGACCTACTCCCGAACAGGATGACTTGCAAAAAAAAATCAAATTTCAGAAAGTTCGGGTTGATTCGGGTCAATTCGGCCAATGATCTTGTTGATTCTGGGGAAGTTCTGGGGATGTTCATGGGTGCAGACGAATATCTTCTGATTCGGCCAGAAGTTAGTGCATGCGTTAACTTCTAGCCGATATTCGGGTGTAAAAACTGTTAAGCAAAGGTCGGCTCTCGGTCGGTCGGGTTACGGTCGGCTTACATTCCTGTTACATTCTTTTGTTTCGGCCGATGTTCTGCTGTAATTTCCATTGACGAAGTTAACGCGAACTACCCGAACATGAGTCGAATATAAAGCCGAAAATAAGTCGATAATAACCCGAATCACATGAATATAGGGAGACAATAAACCGATTATCAGCCGAATTACTCGAACAAAACACGACAATCCCCAGATAAAGTGACGAATAAGACAATCATTATCATCATCATCACCATAATCATCACCACCACCAATATATTCATCACCATCATCAATATCATCATCATCACCACCACCACCATAGTTATCACCATCATCACTACCACCAGCACCACAACCATCATCATCATCATCACTATCATCATCACCACCACCACCATATTCATCACCATCATCATTACCACCACCACCAATGTATCGCTAAAAATGGGGAGGGCAAATACGGGCGGGCGGACTGAAGATATGCTTTCACCTACGGTGAAATTCAACATATTGTTATTTTTGTTGTTGTTGTTGATGAAATCTTATAGAATAACCTTTCCTCTTGCCGTTCATGAAAACAAAAAAATATAAAAAGCAGTTATTATTGGTGAAAACAGACAGAGTTAATATTTTGCTGCGGAATGGATTCTATAAGAGCGAAAAACTATCGTTATAGATTTATTTCTATAAAATCCTATATTGATGATAGAATAATCTAAAAACCTCCATCATGTTCAGCGGACATATATATATATTTTTGTTTTGAGAGTAAGCTAAATTTGTACATTTTTCGATAGAAAAATTTCTCCGGCAAAGCCGGATTTCTCCATACAATGCTGGCTCCCTATCGCTCGCCAGGAAGAAATCGACACCTGGATGGGGATAAACGTCTTAAAACAGTTGGCTGAATGGAGTCGAATGGATACAAGCCAAAGAGAGAGGGAGAAAAAAAAAAAAAAAGAGAGGTGGGCCCCCCTTAACATCCCCCTTCTACTACGCCAATACATTCTTTATAGAGGTTCACACTATAGGGCAGGTACAGTTTATGTTTTGTTTTGTTTTTTCTATGTGAATGAGGGAGACAAAAGGCATAACTGCCTGCAGAGTGCCTCCCCCAGATTTCAAAGAGTGACAGGGCCGAAATCAAGGGACATTCGAGCTAAAATGCCTGGACACACGGAGTTTGAAGCAATTTAAGTCATAGGAAGAGGGAAAGACTGATTCTGGGAGAGAGTTCCAGAGCTCAGCATTTGAATAGAAGAAAGTCTGAGAATAGCGTTTCACTCTTGGGTTGGAGAGTTGGAAGTTGTCTTCCCACATTCGTTAGTTAGCATCCTGTTAAAATCATGTGATGGTCGTCCGATCCGGTTGGCGTTCGTCATAGGTTCTTTCATATCGGTTGAAGGTCGGCTGATCTTCGTACCTCAGTTGAAACTGGTCGGCTGATTCGGGGTATATTCGAGTTATAGTCGGGTCATGCTCTGGCATTCATCGGTTTATATTCAAATCATGTTCGGGTCTTTGTCGTAAGTTGCTCGGGAGTATCGGGTTACATTCGAGTCCTGTTCCGGGCATTGTCTGGGGATCTTCTTCTTCTACCAACTTCGGGACAATATCGTTTTAATTCGCCTCAAATATGCAAGTCATCCTGTTCGGGAGTAGGTCGCCCAACGTTCGAGTTCTGTATGACGCAGCCTTTATCCACATCCAGGTGTCAATACTTTCCTGACGAGCGGTAGCGAGCCAGCTTATTTAAAAACAATGTTTTTGACAGCAGGCTAAATTTGTATATTTTTCGATAGAAAAATGTCTTCGGCGAAGCCGAATTACTTTATATATTGCTGGCTCGCTATCGCTCGCCAGGAAGAAATCGACACCTGGATGGGGATAAACGTATTAAAACAGTAGGCTGAATGGGGGCCGAATGGATGCAAGCCAGAGTAGGCTTAAGAGAGAAAAGGAGAGAAAAAAAAAACAGGTCACCCCCGTAACTCCGGTATTTACTGCTTCGGAGTATAGAGGCCGAGAAAGTGCCAACCTTTCCTTTCCTATAGGTGCTCGGCCTGAACTTACATACATACTTATAAAGGGTGCAGTTCAAACAGTTAACGTCTGACTATGCTCTACTAACTACATGTCTTGCTTTGGTTCAGTAATTTCCTTTAGTCTTTCTTCCATATTTGCAGTATATAGTTTTCATTGTTTCGTTTCGCACTATTTATTCGGTTGTAATACATGTTGTTGCTACGCTGTTGGGTGGGGTTTGTTCATATATTTGTTTAATAAATCTGTGATAGTATGATTATTGGACGAATTGCTTCCTACAATGGACCTTAAAACAATGAACACACACAAACTAAATAAAAATTCACACACATCTAGGTCATCCAGGAGAAGCCACCAAGGGTCACCAAGAGTAAATAGGTACCATAATTAAACTAATATTGGTAGTCTCTCCATCTTCTTATAACCTTGGAATAGGCCAATAAACACTGTTCAGGTCTTCTTCAGTGTCCGTTGTCTCTTGCTTCTGCAACTTTCTGGATATCTGATAGAGTAGGCGATATGGGAGCAAGCTCTCGAGTACTTCAGGTGAATTTGTGCGAATGGTGACAGCTCAGTCTGGATTCTTGAGGCTTGATATTGCTGCTGCCAGTCACCAACACACTGTCTTTCTGGTCTGCTTGGAGTCCCCAAATATGTGGTGGGAATATGCTGGAAGGGTCTAGGAGTGCCACAGGAAAGGTCCAACTCCGCTGCTTCCTGCTCCTTAGTTACTAACCCATCTGTCCCCTACTAATTTCGTAATCCTGCCACGGACATTAGTTCCAGGGCAGTAATTCCTTTTCCAATGTTCCCTTACCCACTCTAAACCCACTCTAAATAGGTTAAGTACGGAAATAGGTTAAGTACGGTTACTATAAGTAGAAATGATGTGGTTAAGGAAATTGACAGACTGAAACCTCATAAATCGCCTGGTCCTGATGAGGTATATGCTAGAGTATTAAAAGAATGCAGAGATGAGTTAAGTTATCCATTAACATTTCTATTTAACAAGTCATTAGAAACAGGTATAGTTCCAGAAGCTTGGAAGCTTGCAAATGTAGTTCCGATCTTCAAAAAAGGTGATAAATCAATAGCATCCAATTACCGTCCCATTAGTCTCACTTCAATCATAGGAAAACTACTAGAGTCAATTATTGCTAGGAAAATGAGAAACCACTTAGAAACATTTAACTTAATCAATTCTTCTCATCATGGATTCACTCAGGGACGGTCTTGCCTTACTAATTTGCTTAGTTTTTTCTCAGAGGTATATGAAGCAGTAGATAATGACAAGTCATGATATTATATATTTAGATTTCAGTAAAGCTTTCGACAGAGTCCCTCATGAGAGATTGATGAGAAAGGTTGAGGCACATGGAATAGGTGGGGCGTTGTTAGGATGGATTAGGTCATGGCTAATTGGTAGGAAGCAGAGAGTCAGCATAAATGGTGCCAAGTCAGAATGGGGAGCAGTCAAAAGTGGTGTCCCCCAGGGATCGGTATTAGGTCCCCTGTTGTTTTTATATACATAAATGACCTAGATTTAGGTATAACTAGTAGGATAAGTAAATTCGCAGACGATACTAAAATAGGGAGATCAATTGATTCAGATAGCGATATAGAGTGCCTCCAAAGGGATCTAGATACCTTACATGAATGGTCAGTAAATTGGCAGATGAAGTTTAACATTGACAAATGCAAGGTATTAAAGATAGGGAAGATGCAAACAAATGTTAAATATAAACTAGCTAATTTAGAATTAGAAAATTCAGACTGCGAGAAAGATCTAGGTGTGTTTGTTAGCAATGATTTGAAGCCTAGAAAACAGTGTATAAGCGTTCGTAATAAGGCAAACAGGATTCTCGGGTTCATCTCTAGGAGTGTGAGTAACAGAACTGCTGATGTTATCTTAAAACTTTACTTGTCATTAGTGAGACCCCACATGGATTATGCTGTCCAATTTTGGTGTCCTTATTACAGAATGGACATAGATTCATTGGAGAGAGTACAGCGTAGAATGACAAAAATGATCCATAATATTAGAAATCTTTCGTATGAAGAAAGGTTGAAGAAATTAGGTTTACATTCGTTAGAGAGACGCAGAGTTAGAGGGGATATGATAGAGGTGTTCAAGTGGGTTAGTGGGATTAACAAAGGGGACATGGCAAATGTACTAAAGCTCAGTGATAGCGAAAGAACTCGTACCAATGGTTTCAAATTAGATAAATTTCGTTTCAGAAAAGATATAGGCAAGTATTGGTTTGGTAACAGAGTTGTAGATGGGTGGAATGGACTACCAAGTGCTATAGTGGGATCTAAAACTGTAGGGAGCTTTAAGATAAAATTGGATAAGCATATGGACGAGAAGGGTTGGGTGTGAAGGGGGATCAGCCGGGTTGGGCCAATCAGCGCTCTGCAGACCTCCATAATCCTGCGTTAATCTCTAACCGTTTTGGTAAGATGATCCTCAGGGTATTAGAGTGTGAAGCCTATAATTGGGCTTTGTAATTGAATTGGGGTTGTGTGGGACAGGGATCTGCCTTGCTTAGGCCAATCGGCTTTCTGCAGACTCCCATTTTCTTATGTTTTTATGTTCTTAAACTACTGTTTGGACACTTGATCCTCAGTGTTTTGGAGGACAAGCAACCTAGAAGGGTCACTAGAGCTGTTGTTGCTTGATTTCCTTTGTACTCCCTTGTACTCCTTTGTACTCCTTATATACCCCTCAATTACGCCAGCTCACGTGCTTATTGGCTAAGCCACCTGGCCTGGGTGACAGGTGACCGCGCAACTCCTTTGATGTTCTTTATTCTCCTTTTCAGGTTTCCTTTCTTCAAAATAATGTCCCGGCAATGAGTTTCCTCCATTAATGGGTGGCTTACAGGAGCATAAGGCTTGCACCAGAGGAAAAATGTTATCTTTGCTGGAATAAGAGGTGAGAAAACGATGAAAGTGATTGATGTTCTGCCAAACAATCAGAGTGTGGGAAAGGTGTTTGATCAGGCCAATGCATCACTTATGCCTTGTCCCGTTTGACGTGTCTTTCTAATGACCTATCTGGACTTCCTTTTACTTTAAGCGGAAATTTGAAGAACATTCGGAGTAATTTCTTCTGGAATTGAATAGGTTGTTTCCCCTTCTTTCTCACATTTGCTACTCCCCTCTGAACCAGTCAGCTCGGAGTCTGCGTTTCCGCCTTTCCAATCAGTTTCCGATTCTTTTTTTTTTTCAAATTATTTTGTGGCCTCCTTCCCACGTGTATTCAAACTAAATGTACCTGTCAAGTGTGAATACAATCTTGTACACATTATAGGATTTGCATAAGTATTGGACTACCATGCAAGTAAAATTGATGGATTACCACAGTGTTAAGAGGGTACTTTTCATTATAGTTAATAAGTATGTTCATCAGGTTGGTCAGTGAAATGGGAGGAGAGCCATTGGCGGTGTTGAACATTGAAATTTCTAAGATTTTTGGATATTTGGTAAAATTGTGGGAGAGGTAAACAGCGAAGAAATATTTAGTTTGAGAGTGACGAGAAAGCCAGACAGTTGAACATTCAGAAGAAGAAAAAACTGTGACACGAGACAAAGCAAGATTGTTGTGCACATACATGTAACATCCACCTTAGGCATTAAACTTAGTAGAGAGATAGTAGGAGGATACAAATATGGGTTTGCTGTCAGTAGTCCCAGACAACTGGGTTTCGGTGATAAAGAGAATATCAGGCTTGGCACTATATTTTATCTCATTGTACTGTCGCTCAACAATTGTTGCTAATCATTATATGTTTGATTATTCTGAATACAGCTATTGGACACCTATAACTGTAGTATCATATTGCCTAAGTGATGGGCGGGATCAACGTAAGACTTAAAACGTAAACATATAGGATTAATTAGCACGACTGCCTGAAAATATAATTGATTGGGACCAGAGTAGTGAGGAATACATGTGGAGAGAGAGGGCGTGAGTGATAGAAATAAAAAATACAACATACAACAACCCACTCCAGTTAAATAGTTACAAACAATATCAACACAATTTAATTAAACCTGCACAGCAACAGGCCTCTTTTTGGTTAAAACAAAACTAAAAAAATAAATACATAAAAATTTACATCAACCAAACAAAAATTGTTTGTTGGTAGATTGTAGGTCCAGTTTTGCAAGGCAGTGATCCTGTGTAATAGTAAATGCAATAGCGTGGATGAATTGTATCAATAAAGCCCGTTAATGGCGGGTGTTTGGAGCTGTGTGTGTGGGGGGGCATTAACTGGTGAATGAGAGAGTTACACCGTTACACAGATACTCAGACCACACAAACTTTGTGGTCCCAACTAGGTGGTCCGGCCTTAATACTACTAGACAGGGACAGTGTATAGGGCAAGAATAGGACAGTAAAGTAGAAAGCTCTCTTCCCACCCTCCGGCTAAACAGCCGTAACGGAAAATAGGATGAAGTGTAACCTTATGGGTCAGGAAATGCCCACAAGGAAAGTGTTTATATAGTATGGGAAAAACAAACTTTGCATTGGAACTTACACATGCATACTGATTAATTCATATAAATCCAATCTTCATCAGATGATCGTCTTTTCTTGTACGTATCAATTGTATTACTGTCGACCACCTCCCTTGGTAAACTTGTCCACTCTGTATCCACATTGTATGTGAAGAAATTTGGTGTTAAATCTATGGATGTCTTTTTTCTCATTAATTTCAATCCATTACCTCGGTTTCTAGCATTGTTATCAATCGTGAACAGTGCACTGATATCTACTCTGTCAAATCCCTTAAGTATCTTAAAACACGCGATAAGATGGCCTCACAACCTCCGTTTCTTTAGCGAGAACAAATTGAATATATTTAATCTTTCAGAATATGGGTTGTTTTTCAGAGAGAGAATTAGTTTAGTTGCTCTACGCTGCACAAAATCGATTTGTAATGTCTTTCTTGAGATACGGGGACCAGAACTGAACGTCATATTCAAGATGGGGTCTAACAATACTTTTGAATAAAGGCAAAATAATGCTTTCGTTTTTAGATAGTTTTTGTTGTTAATAAATCCTAAGGCTATATTAGCCTTATTTTCTACAGCATTTCATTTGACAATCATACTTTTTGTTTTTTGAACCAACATGCAAAATTTGACATTTGTCAACATGAAAGGGCATTTGCCACTATTCGGACAAATCCACTATTTTTCTTAAGTCGGATTTCCTCTCTCAAGATTATGTTCCCTATTTTTGTATCGTCAGCAAATTAGTAGATATTCAGACCTAAATCAATATAATTTATATATATGATTAATCAAACCGGACCAAGGACTGATCCTTGAGGCACACCGCTGGTAACAGGTGTTACGATCGGGTCTTGTATAAATCAGTGGCTCTTATAAATTGGACTAGACTGGCATAAATGCAACAACGGAAACGCTAGATCCAACCCCTGATATATAATCCCGTCGAACAAAGAACACATATACCCTCCAGAGTTATATCTGCGATAGCGGGGTATCTTAACTCTCAGTATCTATGTGCTACTACTATAGGCTGATGTTCTCTGAAACAGCCTATTACCTATAACATATGGTTGCTTAGTTATGGTACACAAGGAAAAGATAGTTAACTTAATTAAATCACAAGAGTGATATAATGCAAACAAGAAGAAGGTTTACTTAACGTTACTTTAACACTATATTAGCGGGCTAGCGGTTTATTTATATGTACCGCCCAGCGGGGTGTTTTTAGCCAAAATAGGGCTGTTTACGTGATCATTTTCATGCCTAAATAAGACCCAGAGCGTAAAACAAGTATCTATCCCTGAAAGGGCATAAACAGAGCTTTCCAATGACACCATAACGATCCTTTTATGATGGCTTGTTTTCTTGCAACAACCGCGCAACGCGAGTGCAAAAAGCATGTAATTCGGCACTTTCCCCATACAATTCCGTATATAGCGAGTGAGAGAGGGAGGGAGGAGGTGGGATTCGTGTCAGTAGGTTTGCCGCGGTGGTCTGGAGCAGTCATACGCTCGCTACTCTCCTGCCACCACTTGTCTCTCTCTCTCAGCAACATTACGTGCTGAAATTGCCACACGACCTATGTCGAGCGCCGCCAGATAGTCCAGATTTATTATACTCGACTTATGTTGCGCGCCGCTAGTTATGGGTTAATCAATAATATCTGTCACTCCTTTATGAAAGAAAGTGTTGTAAAGTCCTCAAGCACTGAACAAGGAATCTTCTGAATAATGTCGGATGCTACTAAGAAGAACGTATCGGAAATGGAACCACAAAATAGCAGGAGGCAGGACAATGCACGTGTAGGCTAAATACACAAAAAGGCTGGACCTATAATGTAATTGGACACAAGAATATTATAAGCGGTGCAACAGTAATAATGCTCGCCACGAAAAAGTAGTACTCCTATTAACAAAACCGGTCTATGCTGGTTGTGTCTCTCTACAGCAACCTAGACCTCAAAATGCTTGTGTAGAAATAATGGGTATGCACAAAAGAGTATATGATCTAATCCAGCTAATGTCTACCCGGGTTAATAAAGTCTAGCAGGGATGCGCAAAGGTACAGGATTCTGGTGGAGCAAGGCAGCTCCTAGCCTAGTGTGGACCTTGGGTCTGTGCGGCCTGATTACGTTAATATGAAGGGGTGCTCTCTTGAGGATTCTCGATCACAAGTATCGAGTATCCTCCTGGCGACCCTCAAAAGTAAAAGCAAATAGAGTTAGAACAGTGTTGGGTGGATTAGGCAAGCAGCCCTCAAGCACTACACAGTCTAAACTCCAAGGTACACAGACAAAAGATCCACCCAGGTAACCCACAGAATCCGTAGTGTCGTGCAGCTCAAAAGTAGCCTACACACAGTGAAAACACCAACAGCAAGGTACCTGATCCCTAGTCTAGCATTATTTAACCCTGTAGAAACATTAGTGATTGATGGAGACAGTCCGAGCAATACAATCTCCCAAAAAGACAACGACTCTCTTCAACCTTAGCCTAGTACATAAGAAATGTGAGATCCAGCATATAATACAGTCTGGCCACCAATTCAAGGTGTGGATGCAGAGAACCAGAGGGGGATTGATATTAATAAAAGGTGAGGAAGTAGTGGAAATGATAGAGGCAGTAGGAGAGAAAGATTCTAAGACAAGAGTGTGGAACAGTTCATGGGAGATGCTTAGAGTATGCTGTCTGGGAAGGATCTAACAAGGATATTCCCAGGGACCGCCTCGCTGGAGTCCCAATTCGCAGGAATAGCATGAGGGCGCGCGACAGTCGCCCAGTAAGCAGCCGCCTAGTAGGCAGTGTTAGGCAGGAGGCAACGAATCCCGCGAGGCCTATGTAAGGGGGCCAGCCACGCGCCACACTCACCACCAAGTCACACCACCTGGTCTCTCTCTCTCTCTCTCCCGCTCGCGTTCCCATCATTCAACTACTTAACACAATACTTTCAATTGACTAAATAAAATAGAAAGGATTGTGACAGACGAAAATAAAGAACAGTTCTGAACTGTCTGCAACACAAGCTTTCTCGAGAAGGAAAGTACACAATGATAGGTAGGCTGTAGCTACATTCTCTGCCCTGGCGAGTCCTAGCGAGTAAGCCATGCGGTTCTGGGGGAAGCGGTGAGCGTCACACCCCACCCAAGATTTTTAAGAGGCTCCAACTATGAGCTCTAAATCTGACACGCAGAACCCATACAAAATTCGCCACTCCTAGCCACCCAGCGACAATGAAATGTAAAGCACAGTTCTCTTCAAAATAACACATTATACAAATGAACAACCCTTCCCAACACAATAGATTAAATTACATAGTTATGCTCATAAGAGCGAGCTTCACTAGCCCAGCCTTATGAGAGGAGTACAACTTAGAATTTCTCTATAACATACTTAAACAATTTTTAACTATCAAAGAAAGAGTTTTTATAGGATTTTTATATTTTTAATATGTTTATGGTGGCTGCACTACAGGGGCAAGCCTAGTTTTTTCTTCTATACCAACACAGCAACTCCTACTTTACGACCCAATACGCTGGGCTACACACGCGAGCCAACAAGCACCAGACATAAACATACTAATCAAACCAAAGTAGGAGGCTACCCTTGTGATGATCTACCCCGGGTCTTCCACCCTCGATAAGCAATCTGCAATCACATTCTCAGAACCGGCAATATGGCGTATGTCTAGGTTGTATTCCTGCAACATTAATGACCACCTGGTCAGCCTCATATTCCGGTTATGGAATTGATTCAGGAACTTGAGGGGGTGATGGTCGGTGTAGATCACCACAACTGGTCCATAGGCTGGAACATACACCTCAAAGTGCCTGAGCGCTAGCACAATCGCCAGCAGTTCCTTCTCAACTACTGAATAGTTCTTCTGCGCCGAGTTGAACTTTTTTGAGAAGAAACTGACTGGGTGCTCCAGCCCATCTTCGTCTGATTGCATCAGAACGGCACCAGCCCCCACACCACTGGCATCAGTTGCCAGCTGGAATGGTCGGCTAAAGTCCGGGGCCCTGAGGATTGGGTGAGTACACAACAGGTGTGTTACTAGCAAAAAAGCCCTCTCACACTCAGGCGCCCACTTAAACTTTCTATCTTTGGCCAATAGGTCCGTCAGAGGAGCCAGCACAGTAGAATAGCCCTTTATAAAGCGGCGGTAGTAACCAATCATGCCCAAAAACCTCATGATCTGCTTCTTGGTGGACGGCCTGGGGAAGTGGTTAATAGCCAATATCTTGTTCTGTGGGGGGCACACCTGGCCCAAACCCACCATGAACCCCAGATACTGCACGGTAGCCCGCACAAAATCACACTTTCCCAGGTTGACCACCAAGTTTGCCTCGCTTAATTTCTTAAATAGGGATTGTACATGTTCACAGTGGCTCTTGAAATCGTCATCGTAGATAATGACGTCGTCCAGGTACACGGTACAGTTCGGAATGTCAGCCACTAACTCGTTCATCAAGCTTTGGAAGGTCGCTGGTGCGTTCTTCAGACCGTACGGCATGATATTACAACGATATGTAGCACCATCCACCACAAAACCACACACCTCTTTCGCCCATTCAGACAAAGGCACCTGCCAGTAACCTTTTACCAGGTCCACCTTGGTCAAGAACTTGGCCCTGCCAATCTTGTCTACACAGTCATCGACCCGGGGAAGAGGATATGGGTTGGTGGGAGTCAAGCCGTTTAGCCTGCGGTAATCAACACAGAAGCGCACCTTGCCATCCGGCTTAGGTTGCAGCGTTACGGGAGATGTCCACTTTACCGCCCCTTCTCGATCAATCCCTGTTGCAACATATACTCCAACTCCGCCCGGAGGGCCGGAAGTTTAATAGGGGGCACCCTATAGGGCACTGATTTGAAGGGTGGGTGGTCACCGACGTCAATGTCGTGCACCTCATGAGTAGTGAGGCCTGGGTGTTCCGCAAATACAGTAGGGTATAAACAGAATAGGCGCTCGACAGCCACATGCTGTTGCTCAGGTAGGTGTTGCAAAGCCTCATGAGCCGCCTGTCTCGTGTTTCCCGCCCACTGATCTGCAGAAACATGATAATCCCAGTTGTCATCCACCTGCGCATGACTGTCCCGTTCTCCTTCTCCACCTTGACTGCTGAAAGTCATCACGGGGACAGTGAGAGGCTCAGGTGGGCGCCTCACATACTTCTTCATCAGGTTGACGTGACATAACTGATTCCTCTTACGCCTGTCTGGAGTGGCCACCAGGTAATCTAAGTCCGAGAGCTTCTCTGCTACCCTATAAGGACCAGCGTACTTTGCGGATAAGGGGTGACCTACAAGAGGGAGTAGTATCAACACCTCCTGACCCACGTGAAACTCCCAGAGTTTCACCTTGTGGTCGTACCTGTCCTTCATGAGGGCCTGAGAGCCTACCAGATTGCGGCCAGCCAACTCCAGACTACGCAATATTCGTTCTCTACTCTCAAGGACATACTTAAGCATAGAACATGGTTTAGCGGTGCCTTCCCATATCTCCTTTACCATGTGGAGAGGCCCTCTGACGCGGTGTCCAAACACAAGTTCATTAGGGCTAAACCCCAAACTCTCCCCAGGTACCTCTCGTGCAGCGAATAACACATACGGCAGGCCAAGATCCCAGTCCTTGCCGTTCTCAAGACAATAGCAGCGAAGCATGCTTTTTAAAGTGGAATGCCACCTCTCTAACACCCCCTGACTCTCTGGGTGATAAGCAGATGACACTACAGTGACTATCCCATGCTGCTTCATTGTCTGAACGAACAAGTTGGAGGTGAAATTCGATCCTTGGTCTGACTGTATCTCCTGCGGGTATCCGTACCGAGAGAAGTATAATAGTAAGTTACGGACCACCGTCTTCGTCAAACCATTTCTCATTGGGTATGCGTCTGGGTACCGAGTTGCTACGTCCATGACTGTCAAGAGATATTTATTTCCGGCACTTGTGGGGGGGAGGGGGCCAACCATGTCGACTACTACTTTACTAAAGGGAGGCCCACTGACGGGAATTGGGCGTAACGGAGCCTTTGGGATGCTCTGGTTAGGTTTCCCGACCTTTTGGCACACACTGCACATTGCCACCCATGACACCACTTGTGCTCTTAAACTAGGCCACCAAAACAGTTTCCCCAAAGCCGCCACCGTCTTACGGACACCCAAGTGTCCCGCCAGCGGTACATCATGAGCCAACCTAATTAGGCTATCCCTGCATACCCTCGGTACGACCAGCTGGTCTACCACTCCTGACCCACCCCCCCAACTTCACTGCGGGTCTTGCAATCGCCGATACAAGATGCCATCAATGAAAAAAAAATCTCCAGACTTTGCATCCCTGTCCTCTTCGAGTTCGACAGCACCGTTACTACACTTTAGAACCTCCGGGTCTTCTAGCTTCAATTTGCGAATATCTGAGGGAGCTAGCCTGTCTAAGTGTTTGCGAAACAACTCATGCCCTCCCCCAACATCGAACTTTGCATCCCGTTGCTCTCTCCGTGTATACCGTTGCTGCCTCTGAGTCTCTTTAAACCCTGCCTCTACACTCTCAGTGACAGGTGGTGGTGCTTCTCCAGACTCTAATAACGGTGCTAATACTGAGTCCCCGAGAAGCGCTGCTGGTACTAGACTCTCCACCGTATCAGCTTTCAGCACCTTCTCGTGACCGTTCCTCCGCTTATTTGAAGACTGTTGGTTAGGCTGTGACTCCCTGAATGAGAGAGATCTGGTTACAACACACGCCATTGGCTGCACCTGACACTTCTCAACCCACTCCTGTTCCTCCCTACTCATGTCGGCCGGCTCCTCGGCAACGACTAAGGGTGGAACCTTTGAAGCAGGCACCGCAAAGTCATTGCCGAGAAGGAGGTCTACGCCCCCAACAGGCAATTTCTCCACGATTCCCACATCCAGTTCGCAAGTCACACCGTCAACTTCAAGCTCCATTCTAACAAGCGGGTATGACCTAGTTGCATTAACTCCCTGCACCACAACTACCCACGCCGCGTTTATGGGTCTACCAGTGAAATTCTTCAAGAGTGTCTGAGAGGCACCTGTGTCACGCAAAAATTGTACCCCTTGCTTCTTGCCCCCCCACTTCACGTAGCCATGCCCTCTATGGTCGCAAAAGGCATCGCGGACAGGGTTCGAGCCTTCCGGATCCTTCTTCACTGGCGGTGCTCCATCCTCTGATCTTATGCCTCCAGCAAACACAGAAGACTTCTGGAACACCTGTGACGCATGTCCACGTGTGAGCATGCTGTACAGAACGCCTAGTCATGCCCCACTCTCGTTGGATCGTCAGGGCAGGAACTTTGGCTGTAGTCTATGTAGAGTTTCCTAACTTAGTTCATGTGAGCCGTTGTACTATAAGTATTATGAATATGTATTTTGTTTTCATCTGAGTCAACGAGTTCTATTTTATATCATTAGTTATAAGTATTGTGTGTAAAACTTATTTGTAATGATGAGAAGAGAAACAGCCACAGTTGGGGGTCAGTGGGTGCGCCAGGTGGGAGGTGGGCCTAACTCACTCGCATTCCTCCCTCCCTCAGTGCTAGGGGAGCCTTTGTGTATCCCAGAGGAGAGAGAGAAATTACGTAATGGTTGTCAGTGGGCGGTCCTTAGTAGTTCACGTTGGGCTCACTAGAGGGCCGGGTATAAAAGGGAAGTCTAGCCATTTTTTCATCAGAACTCATTAGGCAGAGCGACTTCTCATTTCCCTTGCTAACTATATATATTCTTCTGACTGGTGGGAACTTTCTCTACTACCTTACATTCTTATCTCCTCTTTTCCCACCCCGGTTTAACTTCCATGGTCCCGTTGGTGCAGAGCTAGTCAGCCAACGTATTATCGCTTGAGTTCTCACGAGATACTTGCCTATTAGATAGCCTATTTTGGAAGGGTTGACTTAGAATAGGATTGATTTATGTTTGTTGCACTTGTATATGCATACCCTGTGTGTTATTATTATTATTCCTGTTTTCTGCTGGTCTAGGTAATGCTAGACTGGGGTAAGGCTGTTCTGTGTTACGAGTTGTTGTTTGATGCAGTGGTTAAACGATAAACCTGCATACTCGTTTTGGTTCAGTGAAGCCTAGGTTGTCTTCGCGGCTGACTGTGTTGAGTTTATAATTTACAGTGTGTGAGGGCAAGAGCCTAACCACCCTGTATTTTATTAACAGTTTGTTTTTACTTTGTCAAGGAGCCGGGAGAAAACCAGATACAAGGGATCTGGATTTCTCAAAGTGCACTTGTTAGTTTTAACGTAATACTTTAAACAGTCGTGAGGACTTCGCTAGGCTACAAGCCGTTTTTGCTCAGTCACTGCTACCTTTTGCCCACAGTACCCCAGCTAGACTTTACTCGATTAGTAGATACAGAATAGTATTGAAGCTTTCCTTATGTATGATATTGTTTATGCACTATTGATTTCATGTGTTGCAAGCTTGGCTACTTTAGTGATTAGTGGCCCACGAGCACAATCCGAGTAGGCTATTGCCGTTGCATTTGCGGAGTACTTCTTTTAATGTTTGCCATTTACTATTGCATATTCTTTTAATTATTCTTATGCCAATTTAAACCTTTAATAGTATTTAATTGCCAGTGTTTTTGCTTATTGAATTACTGTTCAAAATCCGATACGTACTTCTTACGAGCATCCGAGAAGCATCTAACTTTTTTCAGAAGATTCCTTGCTCGATGCTTAAGGACTATTAATTAACGTAACGTAATAGTGCCGATCCGAAGTAGAGGGTGGAGGACTTCTTAAGTTCATAGTCAAGGGTGGATTACTTCGGCTTCGGCCAACACTATTCTTTGGTGTTGTTGTTTTTTACTTCATTGTTTGATTGTTGACCAGACTAGATAATTCCTGTCTCTTTATTAGTCTGTTGTTGAACACTAGTACCGAGTTCTTGTATACCCTGTTATAGCAGATTGAACTCTGGAGGGTATTGGTGTTTTTTGTTCGCCTGGCAGTACTCAGGGGTTGGGATCGTGTGTTTCCGTTGTGGCAGCGAGCCGTATTCGAGTCCTGGTTGAGAGCCCTTGTGTACCCGAGTGCCAGTTCGTAACAAATGGCGACCTTGCTTAGGATTTTGTGAACAGTATAAATTTTTGCAGAGTTGTACAACATTTGTTTGTTTGTATTTTAGCGTGCATATTGAAGAATATTTTTTTGTATGACAAGTAGTAAAGCATTTAAGAGACTCCAGTTAATTTAGTAATTAGTGCTTGCATAGGAAGTTTAACACTTTTGTCTCGAGAATTTTGTTGTGGACTTCAGTATGTCGTGCATTAGCCCTGACGATGAGCGAGAGATGTCATTTGAAAGTGTGCCGTTAGTAACCAGTGAGGAGGATGCTAGAGTTTTTGTGAGTAAGCGGTACCATGTGACGGAGGAGAGGCTGACTGGGGTGGATGTTTGTGGCTTGCACCTGATAGCCAAGGTTTTGGGCATTTCCAATGTAGCAGGGATGTCCAAGGGGGAGCTGATTTCCTGGGTGTTGCGTGGGCGACATGGGGTTTCGGAGGAGAAGGCGTTTGGGGGGGTTCCTCCCCAGATCCCCTCTCACTCGACTCCCACAGTGCCGTCCACTCAGTTACCGGAGGTTAGCACTCTCCCACAGAGGGATGAGAATTGGCAGATTGGAGTGCCCTCGGGTGGTGCACGTGGTGGTTCCCCAGTTTTTGCCCCCCCTCCTTCAGTAGTGGCAGCTCCCTCTTCCTGGCTGTCTCCAGATATGGTATTTAGACTTGAGCTTGCTAAGATTGAGGCTAGGAAGCAGGAGATTGAGGCTAGGAAGCAGGAGGATGAGACCAGGAGGCAGGAGGATGAGACGAGGAGGCATGAGATTGAGGTTATGAGGCAGGAGGATGAGACCAGGAGGCATGAGGCTGAGCTTGGGTACGACTCAGAGAAATATTGTGCTAAATTAGATTTAGATAAGACTCGTGCAGAGTCGACAGGGACTCGGATGGGCCGTGAGGGCCAAGTAAGAGAACAGTCCTTGGCCCACTTAGTCAAATTGGTGCCGGTATTTAGTGAAACTGAAGTCACATAATTTTTTAATCGTTTTGAGAAGAAGTGTAGGGAGCATAATTGGCCTGAAGAGAAGTGAGCAGCTCTAGTCTCCTCAAGACTTACGGGTAAGGGTCTGAAGGCTTATGATGCACTGCCTTTAGAGTCTTGCATTGACTACCCAGAATTGAAGAGAGCTGTCCTACGGGCATACGAGTTGCAACCGGAAACATATCGATTGAAGTTTCGGGGTGTTACAAAGACTAGGGAGGCGACCTTTCTTGAACATGCCCAGGACTTAAAAGATGCACTTAAAAACTGGACACGTTCTGAGAAAGCTGAGACGGCAGAACAGTTGACTGAGCTGTTTCTGCTTGAGCAGTTTTATAAGTGTACTGGTGCAGAAATGACTTTAAATATTAAAGAAAAGAACCCAAGAACTCTTCAAGAGGCAGCTGAGATGGCTGACCTCAGGTTGTCGCTAATCAGGGGATGTGAATCTGTAAAGCGTGTTGATACAGTTCCCAAGGGGCGCGATACTCCAAACCCTCGAGCTCAGGACAATCATTATAGATATAAACCTCAGTTTAAAAGCCAAGATACCAGGACTGAACCAAAGACTACAGCCGTCCCATTACAGAAGGGTCAGAACTCCGCCCCTTATCAGAAGAGACCGATAGGGGAAGTGGAATGTTTTCATTGTAGAAAGACGGGGCATTATGCAAAATCTTGTCCTAGTAAGCCGCCAGCTGCAGCCGTGTCTTTGGTGCGCAGCATAGGTGTGGCTGAAATGTCGTCTGGATTTACCCAGGGTAGTTTGCCAGCGGCAGGGTCACAGGCTATGTATAAGACTCAGGAAGGCTCGTCCCCTGTCCGTGATGTCTTTTGCGCCCATAGAGGGACCGGTAGGGTAAGTTGGGCGGGTTGCCAGCATAAGGTGGAAGTTTTGCGTGATACTGGAGCTTCACAGACACTTTTGAAGAATTTCACGGGGCGACCAATTAATGCGGCATGGGTGGTTGTTGTTCAGGGTATTAATGCGACCAGGTCATACCCGTTGGTTCGTGTGGAGCTGGAAGTTGATGGTGTGATTAAGGACTTAGATGTTGGGTTCGTTGAGAAATTGCCAGTGGAGGGCGGCGACCTTCTTCTCGACAACGACTTTGCGGTGCCTACTTTAGAAGTTCCACCCTTAGTCGTTGCCGAGAGGCCGGCCGACGTGAGTAGGGAGGAACAAGAGTGGGTAGTGAGTTGTCAACGCCAACAGATGGCATGTGTGGTAACTCGTTCCCAAGCATTTAAGGTATCACAGCCTATTTCCCAGGCCACAGAACAGCGGATGAAGGGAATTAAGGAGAAGCGGAAGGCTGGGAAAAGTTTGAAGAGTTTAGAACCAGTGGCTCTCCCAAAAGACCCAATAGCAGGACTTTTGACCGAGTCTGTTGTAACTCCAGTGCCTAACACAGTTGATAGAGTAGTGGAGGAGGTAGAGACTCAGAGACAGCACCGTTACCTGCAGCGAAAAAACCGGATGTCTAAGTTGGATGTTGGGGGAGGGCATGAGTTGTTGACCAAGCAGTTAGACATGTTGGCTCCCACAGACATTCGAAAGTTGCAATTAGAGGATCCAGAGGTTTTGCAGTGTACCAATGGGGCTGTGGAGTTAGAAGAAGATAGGGATGCAAAGGCAGGGGATTTTTTTTTCTTTAATGAAATTTTATACCACCGATATCAAGATCCTAAAAGGAACTGGGAGGGCGGATCAGGTACAGTTGACCAGCTGGTCGTGCCAGAGGGCTGCAGGGAAAGTTTGCTTAGGTTGGCTCATGATTCTCCATTATCAGGACATTTGGGTGCCAAGAAAACGGTGGCGGCTTTGGGGAAATTGTTTTGGTGGCCGGGGATGAAGTCTCATGTGCAGTCATGGATAAACTCATGTGATATTTGTCAACGTGTCGGGAAACAGAACCAAGTTATTCCTAAGGCTCCGTTACACCCTAATCCTGTGATTGGGCCACCCTTTAGTAAAATTATTGTTGACATGGTTGGTCCACTCCCTCCCACTAAGGCTGGAAATAATTTTTTGTTAACCATAATGGAGGTTGCCACTAGATACCCCGATGCATACCCTATGAAAAATGGAATGGCTAAGACGGTAGTCAGTAACTTGTTGTGGTACTTCTCAAGGTACGGGTACCCGGAGGAGATTCAGTCTGATCAGGGATCTAATTTCACCTCCAACATGTTCAAGCAAACAATGCAACAGCATGGGATACGAGCAGTAGTATCGTCAGCGTATCACCCTGAGAGTCAAGGGGTGCTTGAGCGGTGGCATGCTACACTTAAAAGCATGCTCAGGTGTTATTGTGCTGACAACGGTATGGATTGGGATCTTGGATTGCCTTATGTGCTGTTTGCTGCTCGGGAGGTACCTGGTGAGAGCCTGGGATTTAGTCCAAACGAGTTGATTTTTGGACACCGTGTCAGGGGCCCCCTTAACATGCTGAAAGAAATTTGGGAGGGGACTGTGCAGCCTTGTCCATTATTAAAGTATGTGCTTGAAAGCCGTGAGCGCATGCTTAAGAGTCTGGAGATGGCAGGTAGAAATTTGACAGAATCACAAGCTTTGATGAAGGACAGGTATGATCGTAAAGTGAGGCTCCGGAAGTTCACTGTAGGACAAGAGGTATTAATTTTGTTGCCTTTGGTTGGTAACCCCCTCTCTGCGAAGTACACTGGACCTTATAAAATTGTAGACAAAATTTCAGACTTAGATTACCTTGTTGCCACTCCAGACAAGAGGAAAAAGAACCAGTTATGTCACGTAAACCTTATTAAAGAGTATGTGAGGCGCCCCTCTGAGCCTCTCACTGTCCCTGTGTTGGCTTGTTGCGGCCGTGGTGGAGAAGGAGAGGGGGACAGTCAAACTTCAGAGGAGGATAGCTGGGATCAACATGTTTCAGCGGATCAGTGGGCGGGGAACTCGAGCCTAAGGGCTGACGAGGCTATAGCTCATTTGCCTGAGCCGCAGTTTGATGCTATCCGTCAGTTGTTCGGTTCATACCCCACTGTATTTGCTGAACACCCAGGCCTCACTACTCAGGCTATGCATGATGTTGTCGTGGGGGACCATATACCCTTTAAGTCAATCCCGTACTGTGTGCCCCCCATAAAACTACCAGCTCTGAGGGATGAGTTGGAGTATATGCTCGGTAGAGGGTTGATAGAGAAAGGCACAGTTAAGTGGACTTCCCCCGTAACACTGCAGCCTAAGCCAGATGGCAAGGTACGCTTTTGTATTGATTTCTGTAGGTTAAACGGTTTGACTCCAACTAACCCATATCCTCTTCCTCGGGTTGATGATAGTGTTGACAAAATTGGTAATGCTCGTTTTTTGTCTAAAGTAGATTTAGTAACAGGTTACTGGCAAGTACCTTTGTCCGAGCGTGCTAAAGAGGTATGTGGTTTTGTTGTGGACGGGAGTACCTACCGGTGCAATGTTATGCCTTATGGACTTAAGAATGCACCAGCAACGTTTCAGAACCTGATGAATGAAATTGTAAAGGACATTCCAAATTGCACCGTATATTTGGACGATGTAATCATTTATGATGACGACTTTGAGAGCCATTGTGAGCACCTTGAGACCTTGTTCCGGAAACTTAGTGAAGTAGGTCTGGTAGTAAATTTGGCAAAGTGTGACTTCGTAAAAGCCACTGTGCAGTACCTTGGGTTTGTAGTGGGAAGGGGACAGGTGTGCCCTCCTCAGAACAAGGTACAGGCTATCAATAAATTTCCGCACCCAACAACCAAGAAGCAGATTATGAGATTCTTGGGTATGATAGGCTACTACAGACGCTTCATAAAAGGTTACTCAACGGTGTTGGCACCTCTCACAGATTTGTTATCTAAAGACAAAAAGTTTTTGTGGGCACCTGAGTGTGAAAAGGCTTTCACTTTGGTGAAACATTTGCTATGTACTCATCCGATACTCAGGGCCCCAGACTTTAACAGGCCTTTTCAGCTGGCAACAGATGCTAGTGGTGTAGGGGCTGGTGCCGTGTTGCTACAGACAGACAATGAAGGTGTGGAACACCCAGTAAGTTTCTTTTCTAAGAAGTTCAATGCTGCACAAAAGAACTATTCCACAATAGAAAAGGAATTACTGGCGATTGTGCTGTCGCTCAGGCACTACGAGGTGTATGTTCCAGCCTATGGCCCAGTCGTGGTTATCTACATTGATCATCACCCTTTGAGATTCCTGAATCAATTTCACAATCGCAATATGAGACTGACCAGGTGGTCTTTGATGTTGCAGGAGTATAGCCTGGACATCCGTCATATTGCTGGATGTGACAATGTGATCGCGGATTATTTATCAAGGGTGGATGATCAGTCGTAGGCTATCACAGGTGTGTGGGTTTGAGTGGAGGAAAATAGGCTGCCCTTATAGTGCAGCCGAAAAAAACATTTTAAAATATAAAAATCATATAAAAACTCTTTCTTTTGATATAGGTAATCGTATAAGTTTGTCATAGCCTATAGAGTTTGAGTAGTCCACGAACTATCAAACGGCTGAGCTGCTGTAAGCTCGCTCTGGGAGCATGATATTGTGTCTTTTTGCTATTGTTGGGAGGAGTTATAAAATGTGATTTTGTTTTGTTTAATAATAAGATATGTTTTGGTGATAAACTCAGCTTTGTTTTAGTGCTATGCGGTCGCTGGGTGTGAGGGGCTTGATGGGGTTCTGTGTTTGTCAGATTTTAGCTCAGGGTTGAGCGAGTAAAATCTTGGGGGAGGTGTGACGCATGTCCACGTGTGAGCATGCTGTACAGAATGCCTAGTCATGCCCCACTCTCGCTAGGATCGTCAG
Source organism: Paralithodes platypus (assembly GCA_032716605.1). Taxonomy (NCBI): domain Eukaryota; kingdom Metazoa; phylum Arthropoda; class Malacostraca; order Decapoda; family Lithodidae; genus Paralithodes; species Paralithodes platypus. Next base: position 14,341,411 of record CM064505.1, read on the forward strand.
GGCAGGAACTTTGGCTGTAGTCTATGTAGAGTTTCCTAACTTAGTTCATGTGAGCCGTTGTACTATAAGTATTATGAATATGTATTTTGTTTTCATCTAAGTCAACGAGTTCTATTTTATATCATTAGTTATAAGTATTGTGTGTAAAACTTATTTGTAATGATGAGAAGAGAAACAGCCACAGTTGGGGGTCAGTGGATGTGCCAGGCGGGAGGTGGGCCTAACTCACTCGCATTCCTCCCTCCCTCAGTGCTACGGGAGCCTTTGTGTATCCCAGAGGAGAGAGAGAAATTACGTAATGGTTGTCAGTGGGCGGTCCTTAGTAGTTCACGTTGGGCTTACTAGAGGGCCGGGTATAAAAGGGAAGTCTAGCCATTTTTTCATCAGAACTCATTAGGCAGAGCGACTTCTCATTTCCCTTGCTAACTATATATATTCTTCTGACTGATGGGAACTTTCTCTACTACCTTACATTCTTATCTCCTCTTTTCCCTCCCCTGTTTAACTTCCATGGTCCCGTTGGTGCAGAGCTAGTCAGCCAACATATTATCGCTTGAGTTCTCACGAGATACTTGCCTATTAGATAGCCTATTTTGGAAGGGTTGACTTAGAATAGGATTGATTTATGTTTGTTGCACTTGTTTATGCATTTCCCTGTGTGTTATTATTATTATTCCTGTTTTCTGCTGGTCTAGGTAATGCTAGACTGGGGTAAGGCTTTTCTGTGTTACAAGTTGTTGTTTGATGCAGTGGTTAAGCGATAAACCTGCATACTCGTTTCGGTTCAGTGAAGCCTAGGTTGTCTTCGCGGCTGACTGTGTTGAGTTTATAATGTACAGTGCGTGAGGGCAAGAGCCTAACCACCCTGTATTTTATTAACAGTTTGTTTTTACTTTGTCAAGGAGCCGGGAGAAAACCAGATACAAGGGATCTGGATTTCTCAAAGTGCACTTGTTAGTTTTAACGTAATACTTTAAACAGTCGTGAGGACTTCGCTAGGCTACAAGCCGTTTTTGCTCAGTCACTGCTACCTTTTGCCCACAGTACCCCAGCTAGACTTTACTCGATTAGTAGATACAGGATAGTATTGAAGCTTTCCTTATGTATGATATTGTTTATGCACTATTGATTTCATGTGTTGCAAGCTTGGCTACTTTAGTGATTAGTGGCCCACGAGCAAAATCCGAGTAGGCTATTGCCGTTGCATTTGCGGATTACTTCTTTTTAATGTTTGCCATTTACTATTGCATATTCTTTTAATTATTCTTATGCCAATTTAAACCTTTAATAGTATTTAATTGCCAGTGTTTTTGCTTATTGAATTACTGTTCAAAATCCGATACATACTTCTTACGAGCATCCGAGAAGCATCTAACTTTTTTCAGAAGATTCCTTGCTCGATGCTTAAGGACTATTAATTAACGTAACGTAATAGTGCCGATCCGAAGTAGAGGGTGGAGGACTTCTTAAGTTCATAGTGAAGGGTGGATTACTTCGGCTTTGGCCAACACTATTCTTTGGTGTTGTTGTTTTTTACTTCATTGTTTGATTGTTGACCAGACTAGATAATTCCTGTTTCTTTATTAGTCTGTTGTTGAACACTAGTACTGAGTTCTTGTATACCCCGTTATAGCAGATTGAACTCTGGAGGGTATTGGTGTTTTTTGTTCGGCTGGCAGTACTCAGGGGTTGGGATCGTGTGTTTCCGTTGTGGCAGCGAGCCGTATTCGAATCCTGATTGAGAGCCCTTGTGTACCCGAGTGCCAGTTCGTAACACACCCCAATGCTGCGAGCCAATGACACAGCCGCCGTGGGAGGTCTGCTCGGACAAGCTTTTGCCATGTGCCCCTCTTTGTGACAGTGATAACACTCAAATTTCCCCTTGGACTTATACTGAGGTGTAAAAGTCCCCTGACCCTTCTTAAACGGGGCGGTGCTAGGTTTGTGATCAGTCTTGGTGTCATTGGTTTTAAATTTATGTGTGTCCATATTCCGGGGAGGGGGAGGGTAACGCTCCTTAACGCCTACATCGTTTCTCTGTGCAGAGCCGCACCCCCGAATTAGTGACAACCGACGATCAGCCATCTCTGCTGCTTCTACGAGAGTTCTTGGGTTCTTCTCTTTAAGGTTTAAAGTCAAGTCGCCGCCCGTACACTTATAAAACTGCTTTAGAAGCATCAACTGTTTCATCTCATCAAACGTAGTTGTCTTCTCTGATCTGAGCCACTTTCCCATAGCGTCGTACAGGTCCCGGGCATGCTCCAAGAAGGTACTGTCTCGCCCCTTAGTCACACCCCGGAACTTTAACCTATATGTCTCGGGTTGTAGCTCGTATCCCCGCAGGACAGCCTCCTTGAGCTCCTCATAAACAACGCAGGACTCCAAAGGCAGTGCATCATAAGCCTTGAGCCCCTTACCTACGAGTCTAGAGGACACAAGGGCCGCCCACTTAACTTCAGGCTACTGATGCTCCCGGCACTTCTTCTCAAATCTATTGAAAAGCTCTGTGACACCAGACTCGTCAAATACAGGGACCAGTTTGAGAAGGTGCGACAGAGACTGATCATTCGCACGGTTTCCAGTACCGAGTCGCTGTCCCGTCATCTCAACACGAGACTTCTCTAAATCCATGTCGGCACGGTATCTTGTAGATTCTAGTTCAGTCCTAAGCTCAGCTTCCCTCGTCTGTTGCTGCATCCTAGCCAGCTCTTTCCTCTCTTCTATCTTAGCTAGCTCGAGCTGAAAGAGCATCTCCGGGGTCAAACCTTGAGGAGGAGGAGGAGATGCAATGATGTTAGAAATACCCGGTGATCCCCCCAGGGGCAAACCACCTTGCCAGTCACTACCCACCTGCGGAAGCGTGCTCAGGGTCGGTACTCCAATAGGAGGATTGGGAGTCGAGTGAAGGGGAGGCTCGGCCAAAGGGCTCTGAGCACTCACCCTACCTCGTACGCCAGTCACCCCACCCAGCACACACGTCATCAGGTCATCCTTGGTCGTGCCACTAGTACGTACATGACCGATAGCTGCGGCTAAGCACTGGAGACCGTACCGATTCATACCCACCAACCGGTCGGAAGTAACAGGCCATTGTAAAAAATTCCTTGCATCCTCCTCACTGTTCACCAAGTTAACAACCTGCCCATGCTGCTGCTCCTCAGCTTCTACATCACGTACTGTGTCTTCATCCTGCACTGATCCGCTATAAGACATGATGCTCACTGAAGATGTTTCACTTTGATACACAAAAAAGAAGTACCCCAAACTCTTATACCACAATATTCACAATAACAAATTCTTGGAGACAGCTTAAGTGCTATATTACTTTGCTAAAAACATAATTCTTTCATGTCCTCAAAAAATATTCCACAAAATCAACAAATGTTCACTGCCTAAACTGTGAGAAAAATCTGCACAATAACCTGCAATTATATGTCAGTTCACCAAATCCTGAGCTAGGTCGCCATTTGTTACGATCGGGTCTCGTATAAATCAGTGGCTCTTATACATTGGACTAGACTGGCATAAATGCAACAACGGAAACGCTAGATCCAACCCCTGATATATAATCCCGTCGAACAAAGAACACATATACCCTCCAGAGTTATATCTGCGATAGCGGGGTATCTTAACTCTCAGTATCTATGTGCTTCTACTATAGGCTGATGTTCTCTGAAACAGCCTATTACCTATAACATATGGTTGCTTAGTTATGGTACACAAGGAAAAGATAGTTAACTTAATTAAATCACAAGAGTGATCTAATGCAAACAAGAAGAAGGTTTACTAAACGTTACTTTAATCAATAATATCTGTCACTCCTTTATGAAAGAAATTGTTGTAAAGCCCTCAAGCACCGAACAAGGAATCTTCTGAATAATGTCGGATGCTACTAAGAAGAACGTATCGGAAATGGAACCACAAAATAGCAGGAGGCAGGACAATGCACGTGTAGGCTAAATACACAAAAAGGCTGGACCTATAATGTTATTGGACACAAGAATATTATAAGCGGTGCAACAGTAATAATGCTCGCCACGAAAAAGTAGTACTCCTATTAACAAAACCGGTCTATGCTGGTTGTGTCTCTCTACAGCAACCTAGACCTCAAAATGCTTGTGTAGAAATAATGGGTATGCATAAAAGAGTATATGATCTAATCCAGCTAATGTCTACCCGGGTTAATAAAGTCTAGCTGGGATGCGCAAAGGTACAGAATTCTGGTGGAGCAAGGCAGTTCCTAGCCTAGTGTGGACCTTGGGTCTGTGCGGCCTGATTACGTTAATATGAAGGGGTGCTCTCTTGAGGATTCTCGATCACAAGTATCGAGTATCCTCCTGGCGACCCTCAAAAATAAAAGCAAATAGAGTTAGAACAGTGTTGGGTGGATTAGGCAAGCAGCCCTCACGCACTACACAGTCTAAACTCCAAGGTACACATACAAAAGATCCACCCAGGTAACCCACAGAATCCGTAGTGTCGTGCAGCTCAAAAGTAGCCTACACACAGTGAAAACACCAAAAGCAAGGTACCTGATCCCTAGTCTAGCATTATTTAACCCTGTAGAAACCTTAGTGATTGATGGAGACAGTCCGAGCAATACAATCTCCCAAAAAGACAACGACTCTCTTCAACCTTAGCCTAGTACATAAGAAATGTGAGATCCAGCATATAATACAGTCTGGCCACCAATTCAAGGTGTGGATGCAGGGAACCAGAGGGGGATTGATATTAATAAAAGGTGAGAAAGTAGTGGAAATGATAGAGGCAGTAGGAGAGAAAGATTCTAAGACAAGAGTGTGGAACAGTTCATGGGAGATGCTTAGAGTATGCTGTCTGGGAAGGATCTAACAAGGATATTCCCAGGGACCGCCTCGCTGGAGTCCCAGTTCGCAGGAATGGCACGAGGGCGCGCGACAGTCACCAGTAAGCAGCCGCCTAGTAGGCAGTGTTAGGCAGGAGGCAACGAATCCCGCGAGGCCTATGTAAGGGGGCCAGCCACGCGCCACACTCACCACCAAGTCACACCACCTGGTCTCTCTCTCTCTCTCTCTCCCGCTCGCGTTCCCATCATTCAACTACTTAGCACAATACTTTCAATTGACTAAATAAAATAGAAAGGATTGTGACAGACGAAAATAAAGAACAGTTCTGAACTGTCGGCAACACAAGCTTTCTCGAGAAGGAAAGTACACAATGATAGGTAGGCTGTAGCTACATTCTCTGCCCTGGCGAGTCCTAGCGAGTAAGCCATGCGGTTCTGTGGGAAGCGGTGAGCGTCACACCCCACCCAAGATTTTTAAGAGGCTCCAACTATGAGCTCTAAATCTGACACGCAGAACCCATACAAAATTCGCCACTCCTAGCCACCCAGCGACAATGAAATGTAAAGCACAGTTCTCTTCAAAATTACACATTATAAAAATGAACAACCCTTCCCAACACAATAGATTAAATTACATAGTTATGCTCATAAGAGCGAGCTTCACTAGCCCAGCCTTCTGAGAGGAGTACAACTTAGAATTTCTCTATAACATACTTAAACAAATTTTAACTATCAAAGAAAGAGTTTTTATAGGATTTTTATATTTTTAATGTTTATGGCGGCTGCACTACAGGGGCAAGCCTAGTTTTTTCTTCTATACCAACACAGCAACTCCTACTTTACGACCCAATACGCTGGGCTACACACGCGAGCCAACAAGCACCAGACGTAAACATACTAATCAAACCAAAGTAGGAGGCTACCCTTGTGATGATCTACCCCGGGTCTTCCACCCTCGATAAGCAATCTGCAATCACATTCTCAGAACCGGCAATATGGCGTATGTTGTATTCCTGCAACATTAATGACCACCTGGTCAGCCTCATATTCCGGTTATGGAATTGATTCAGGAACTTGAGGGGGTGATGGTCGGGGTAGATCACCACAACTGGTCCATAGGCTGGAACATACACCTCAAAGTGCCTGAGCGCTAGCACAAACGCCAGCAGTTCCTTCTCAACTACTGAATAGTTCTTCTGCGCCGAGTTGAACTTTTTGAGAAGAAACTGACTGGGTGCTCCAGCCCATCTTCGTCTGATTGCATCAGAACGGCACCAGCCCCCACACCACTGGCATCAGTTGCCAGCTGGAATGGTTGGCTAAAGTCCGGGGCCCTGAGGATTGAGTGAGTACACAACAGGTGTTTTACTAGCAAAAAAGCCCTCTCACACTCAGGCGCCCACTTAAACTTTCTATCTTTGGCCAATAGGTCTGTCAGAGGAGCCAGCACAGTAGAATAGCCCTTTATAAAGCGGCGGTAGTAACCAATCATGCCCAAAAACCTCATGATCTGCTTCTTGGTGGACGGCCTGGGAAAGTGGTTAATAGCCAATATCTTGTTCTGTGGGGGGCACACCTGGCCCAAAACCACCATGAACCCCAGATACTGCACGGTAGCCCGCACAAAATCACACTTTCCCAGGTTGACCACCAAGTTTGCCTCGCCTAATTTCTTAAATAGGGATTCTACATGTTCACAGTGGCTCTTGAAATCGTCATCGTAGATAATGACGTCGTCCAGGTACACGGTACAGTTCGGAATGTCAGCCACTAACTCGTTCATCAAGCTTTGGAAGGTCGCTGGTGCGTTCTTTAGACCGTACGGCATGACATTACAACAATATGTAGCACCATCCATCACAAAACCACACCTCTTTCGCCCGTTCAGACAAAGGCACCTGCCAGTAACCTTTTACCAGGTCCACCTTGGTCAAGAACTTGGCCCTGCCAATCTTGTCTACACAGTCATCGACCCGGGGAAGAGGATATGGGTTGGTGGGAGTCAAGCCGTTTAGCCTGCGGTAATCAACACAGAAGCGCACCTTGCCATCCGACTTAGGTTGCAGCGTTACGGGAGATGTCCACTTTACCGCCCCTTCTCGATCAGTCCCTGTTGCAACATATACTCCAACTCCGCCCGGAGGGCCGGAAGTTTAATAGGGGGCACCCTATAGGGCACTGATTTGAACGGTGGGTGGTCACCGACGTCAACGTCGTGCACCTCATGAGTAGTGAGGCCTGGGTGTTCCGCAAATACAGTAGGGTATAAACAGAATAGGCGCTCGACAGCCATATGCTGTTGCTCAGGTAGGTGTTGCAAAGCCTCATGAGCCGCCTGTCTCGTGTTTCCCGCCCACTGATCTGCAGAAACATGATAATCCCAGTTGTCATCCACCTGCGCATGACTGTCCCGTTCTCCTTCTCCACCTTGACTGCTGAAAGTCATCACAGGGACAGTGAGAGGCTCAGGTGGGCGCCTCACATACTTCTTCATCAGGTTGACGTGACATAACTGATTCCTCTTACGCCTGTCTGGAGTGGCCACCAGGTAATCTAAGTCCGAGAGCTTCTCTGCTACCCTATAAGGACCAGCGTACTTTGCGGATAAGGGGTGACCTACAAGAGGGAGTAGTATCAACACCTCCTGACCCACGTGAAACTCCCTGAGTTTCACCTTGTGGTCGTACCTGTACCTGAGAGCCTGCCAGATTGCGGCCAGCCAACTCCAGACTACGCAACATTCGTTCTCTACTCTCAAGGACATACTTAAGCATAGAACATGGTTTAGCGGTGCCTTCCCATATCTCCTTTACCATGTGGAGAGGCCCTCTGACGCCGTGTCCAAACACAAGCTCATTAGGGCTAAACCCCAAACTCTCCGCAGGTACCTCTCGTGCAGCGAATAACACATACGGCAGGCCAAGATCCCAGTCCTTGCCGTTCTCAAGACAATAGCAGCGAAGCATGCTTTTTAGAGTGGAATGCCACCTCTCTAACACCCCCTGACTCTCTGGGTGATAAGCAGATGACACTACAGTGACTATCCCATGCTGCTTCATTGTCTGAACGAACAAGTTGGAGGTGAAATTCGATCCATGGTCTGACTGTATCTCCTGCGGGTATCCGTACCGAGAGAAGTATAATAGTAAGTTACGGACCACCGTCTTCGCCAAACCATTTCTCATCGGGTATGCGTCTGGGTACCGAGTTGCTACGTCCATGACTGTCAAGAGATATTTATTTCCGGCACTTGTGGGGGGGAGGGGGCCAACCATGTCGACTACTACTTTACTAAAGGGAGGCCCACTGACGGGAATTGGGTGTAACGGAGCCTTTGGGATGCTCTGGTTAGGTTTCCCGACCTTTTGGCACACACTGCACATTGCCACCCATGACACCACTTGTGCTCTCAAACCAGGCCACCAAAACAGTTTCCCCAAAGCCGCCACCGTCTTACGGACACCCAAGTTAAGAGCAAACCTGGTGGTCCCTCGGATATCCACCCCCGGCAGGGTTGGGTTATTGACACAGGGCCCTCCCGGTCGTCATCATGCGACTGTGTCAAGAGCATTGCAATGTCCCAAAGCTGCTTGTCAGTACAGCTATTTCTTTAGTAATATAAGGGGACTTCACTCTAACATCAATTCTGTACACCAATTTCTTCAAGCAGAATCCCCTACTCTCCTTTTTTTGACAGAGACTCAAGTAACATCCACATCTGACACATCTAGATTTAATTTTCCAGGTTATCAACTGCTCCAAAATTTCAGACCTAAAGGTGGTGTATGTTGCTTCGCAAAATCTGAAATTGCCCTGGAGGAGGTTACTAGTTTCAATTGTCCCTATTTTGATTATTCTATATACAAATTAATTTCTGCTGGTAAATTTAAATACATATGTTGCATCTACCGTTCCCCAAATACTCCTCCAGAGCAAAGTCTTTTTGATTCTCTGTCCTCACAACTCAGTGTCCTCAACTTAAATGCTTCTTCTGAAATCACTGTGTTGGGTGATTTTAATGTCCATAATGTTGAATGGCTCACTCATTCAGCCAGGACTGATGATGCTGGTCTTGAATGTGAGCTATTTGCAGACTCATTTAATCTCATTCAACTAGTCAACCAACCAACCCGTGTACCAGATAATCCTAATCATAATTCCCACCTACTGGACTTATTTTTAACAACCAATTCAGAAAATTATGATGTTACAGTGAGGTCCCCACTTGGATCTTCTGATCACTGTCTGATACAGGCCACCTGTCTATCACCTACCACACCTTCCCACTCTGAACCTGTTTTGGTGACTAAATGGCATTACGATAGGGCAGACTGGGAGGGTCTTCAAGGTTTCTTTATTGATATTCCCTGGACCTCTTTCTTTTCTAATGATGCACACTCCACCTTGAGCCACATACAAGATTTTGTAAAAATTGGAATGGAAACTTTTATTCCTCATCAAAAGTACAGTAAAAGATCTAATTCACCTAAATGGTTTGACCATAATTGTGCTAGAGTAACTGAACAAAAAGCAATAGCCTACAATGCATACACAAGATCAAAAACACATGAAGCCTTTAATTACTTTAGAAACATCAGCAATCATGCCAAAACTGTATTAAACCTAACTAAATCAAACTTTCTCCATAAGCAGGCAAATAAACTTCTAAATAATCCAAATGATAACAAAATATTTTGGTCTACTCTTAACTCATTCAAATCCAACTTCACTACTGCTTCATCCATTCCACCATTAAAATCTCCGACTGGCAATCTTGTAAGTGACCCACGAGGTAAAGCTAACCTTCTTGCAGATATTTTCTCCACCAACTCAACCTTAGATGACATAAATCAAGATGTCCCTGTACTTAATTTTAATTCACCTGAAATTCCCTCACTTAAGATCCACACCAGACATGTCAAAACTATTTTGCAGAATCTCTCAGTAGATAAGGCTCCTGGTCCAGATGAAATTCCTCCAATAGTACTTAAGAATTGCTCCTTGGTGCTCGCTCCTGTATTGGCAAAAATTTCCGTCTGTGTACTCATACCTCATGCTTCCCAGTACCCTGGAAAGAAGCAAACATCCATCCAGTTCCTAAAAAAGGTGCCTCTTCAGATCCATCAAACTACAGACCAATAGCTATAACTTCCACTCTTGGCAAAGTTTTTGAAATTATATTAAATAATCACATAATTAAGCATCTGGAGAATAATAAATTAATCAGTGATAGGCAATATGGTTTTAGACGATGTCGATCAACTGCAGACATTCTTTGCCTTCTTACGCATCAAATCAACCAAGCTACAGACCAACATGGTGAAACACATACAATAGCACTGGATATATCAAAGGCATTTGATAGAGTCTGGCATCAATCCTTATTGTCGAAGATGTCACACTACGGCCTTGCATCATTAGTTCCACTAATTTCTTCTTATCTTCATAACAGAAAAATACGTGTAATGGTACATGGCCTTTATTCTCAATTTCACTCAATAAATGCTGGTGTTCCCCAGGGATCAGTTTTGGCCCCAACTCTGTTCCTCATTCATATCAATGATCTCATATCTACCACTCATAATCCAATACATTCCTACGCAGATGACTCAACACTCCACAGTTCCTTCACATTTACCAATTCTTTCACCCAACCCGATCTTATAAATTCAAAAATAAACACTGCAATTTCTCTGAACCAGGACCTTTCTAGAATTAATGAATGGGGACAAGAGAATCTAGTTTCCTTTAATGCACAGAAAACCAAGTACATTCAATTTTCTAACCGACAGAATCTCACGGACTCCCATATATTTTTTAATGATGTAAATATTCCCACTTCCCCTAGTATTGACATTCTCGGTGTAACATTAACTACTAACTTGAGCTGGACACATTATGTTAGAAGCATTGCTAAGAATGCCTCTAAAAAACTGGGACTCCTGTACAGAGTTCGAGAATTCTTCACTGACGAGCAGTTGGCCGTAATATATAAAAGTCATGTGCGCTCTCAGATGGATTACTGTTCACCTCTGTGGGGTGGAAGTGGAGTGGTTGCATTGAGGCAGTTGGACAAAATTCAAAATAAAGCTATTAGATTAATCAATAACCCTGCAATCACACAGGACCTTCCTACATTAGCCATACGAAGAAACGTTGCATCCCTTGCATTATTCTACAGATATTTTCACAGCAATTGTTCCGAGGAACTTGCTTCAATTGTGCCGCCTCTCCACATCTTTCCCCGTAGAACTAGGGCAGCTGAGAGCGCCCATGAATTTACACTTTCTCCTCCACAATGCAGAACTTCTGCTTATCAGAATTCATTTATCCCCAGAGCTACTACTCTTTGGAATTCACTTCCCTCGAATTGCTTTCCACAAACTTACAATCAACAAATGTTTAAATCCAGTTGTTACAAACATTTTATGAATGGAGGATGCCTTTAGGCACATGGACCTTTTTGTTTTATCTGTGTTTTTCCTTCCTCCGTTCATTGTCTCTTAAAAAAAAAAAAAAAAAAAAAAAGTGTCCAGCCAGCGGTACATCATGAGCCAACCTAAGTAGGCTATCCCTGCATACCCTCGGTACGACCAGCTTGTCTATCACTCCTGACCCACCCCCCCAACTTCGCTGCGGGTCTTGGAATCGCCGATACAAGATGCCATCAATTTAAAACAAATCTCCAGACTTTGCATCCTTGTCCTCTTCGAGTTCGACAGCACCGTTACTACACTTTAGAACCTCCGGGTCTTCTAGCTTCAATTTGCGAATATCTGAGGGAGCTAGCCTGTCTAAGTGTTTGCGAAACAACTCATGCCCTCCCCCAACATCGAACTTTGCATCCCGTTGCTCTCTCCGTGTATACCGTTGCTGCCTCTGAGTCTCTTTAAACCCTGCCTCTACACTCTCAGTGACAGGTGGTGGTGCTTATCCAGACTCTAATAACGGTGCTAATACTGAGTCCCCGAGAAGCACTGCTGGTACTAGACTCTCCACCGTATCAGCTTTCAGCACCTTCTCGTGACCGTTCCTCCGCTTATTTGAAGACTGTTGGTTAGGCTGTGACTCCCTGAATGCGAGAGATCTGGTTACAACACACGCCATTGGTTGCACCTGACACCTCTCAACCCACTCCTGTTCCTCCCTACTCACGTCGGCCGGCTCCTCGGCAACGACTAAGGGTGGAATCTTAGAAGCAGGCACCGCAAAGTCATTGCCGAGAAGGAGGTCGACGCCCCCAACAGGCAATTTCTCCACGATTCCCACATCCAGTTCGCGAGTCACACCGTCAACTTCAAGCTCCATTCTAACAAGCGGGTATGACCTAGTTGCATTAACTCCCTGCACCACAACTACCCACGCCGCGTTTATGGGCCTACCAGTGAAATTCTTCAAGAGTGTCTGAGAGGCACCTGTGTCACGCAAAAATTGTACCCCTTGCTTCTTGCCCCCCCACTTCACGCAGCCATGCCCTCTATGGTCGCAAAAGGCATCGCGGACAGGGTTCGAGCCTTCCGGATCCTTCTTCACTGGCGGTGCTCCATCCTCTGATCTTATGCCTCCAGCAAACACAGAAGACTTCTGGAACACCCCAATGCTGCGAGCCAATGACACAGCCGCCGTGGGAGGTCTGCTCGGACAAGCTTTTGCCATGTGCCCCTCTTTGTGACAGTGATAACACTCAAATTTCCCCTTGGACTTATACTGAGGTGTAAAAGTCCCCTGACCCTTCTTAAACGGGGCGGTGCTAGGTTTGTGATCAGTCTTGGTGTCATTGCTTTTAAATTTATGTGTGTCCATATTCCGGGGAGGGGGAGGGTAACGCTCCTTAACGCCTACATCGTTTCTCTGTGCAGAGCCGCACCCCCGAATTAGTGACAACCGACGATCAGCCATCTCTGCTGCTTCTACGAGAGTTCTTGGGTTCTTCTCTTTAAGGTTTAAAGTCAAGTCGCCGCCCGTAGACTTATAAAACTGCTCTAGAAGCATCAACTGTTTCATCTCATCAAACATAGTTGTCTTCTCTGATCTGAGCCAGTTTCCCATAGCGTCGGACAGGTCCCGGGCGTGCTCCAAGAAGGTACTGTCTCGCCCCTTAGTCACACCCCGGAACTTTAACCTATATGTCTCGGGTTGTAGCTCGTATGCCCGCAGGACAGCCTCCTTGAGCTCCTCATAAACAACGCAGGACTCCAAAGGCAGTGCATCGTAAGCCTTGAGCCCCTTACCTACGAGTCTAGAGGACACAAGGGCCGCCCACTTAACTTCAGGCCACTGATGCTCCCGGCACTTCTTCTAAAATCTATTGAAAAACTCTGTGACACCAGACTCGTCAAATACAGGGACCAGTTTGAGAAGGTGCGACAGAGACTGATCATACGCACGGTTTCCAGTACCGAGTCGCTGTCCCGTCATCTCAACACGAGACTTCTCTAAATCCATGTCGGCACGGTATCTTGTAGATTCTAGTTCAGTCCTAAGCTCAGCTTCCCTCGTTTGTTGCTGCATCCTAGCCAGCTCTTTCCTCTCTTCTATCTTAGCTAGCTCGAGCTAGCTCGAGCTGAAAGAGCATCTCCGGGGTCAAACCTTGAGGAGGAGGAGGAGATGCAATGATGTTAGAAATACCCGGTGATCCCCCCAGGGGCAAACCACCATGCCAGTCACTACCCACCTGCGGAATCGTGCTCAGGGTCGGTACTCCAATAGGAGGATTGGGAGTCGAGTGAAGGGGAGGCTCGGCCAAAGGGCTCTGAGCACTCACCCTACCTCGTACGCCAGTCACCCCACCCAGCACATACGTCATCAGGTCATCCTTGGTCATGCCACTAGTACGTACATGACCGATAGCTGCGGCTAAGCACTGGAGACCGTACCGATTCATACCCACCAACCGGTCGGAAGTAACTGGCCATTGTAAAAAATTCCTTGCATCCTCCTCACTGTTCACCAAGTTAACAACCTGCCCATGCTGCTGCTCCTCAGCTTCTACATCACGTACTGTGTCTTCATCCTGCACTGATCCGCTATAAGACATGATGCTCACTGAAGATTTTTCACTTTGATACACAAAAAAGAAGTACCCCAAACTCTTATACCACAATATTCACAATAAAAAATTCTCGGAGACAGCTTAAGTGCTATATTACTTTGCTAAAAAAATTATTCTTTCATGTCCTCAAAAAATATTCCACAAAATCAACAAATGTTCACTGCCTAAACTGTGAGAAAAATCTGCACAATAACCTGCAATTATATGTCAGTTCACCAAATCCTGAGCTAGGTCGCCATTAGTTACGATCGGGTCTCGTATAAATCAGTGGCACTTATACATTGGACTAGACTGGCATAAATGCAACAACGGAAACGCTAGATCCAACCCCTGATATATAATCCCGTCGAACAAAGAACACATATACCCTCCAGAGTTATATCTGCGATAGCGGGGTATCTTAACTCTCAGTATCTATTATGTGCTTCTACTATAGGCTGATGTTCTCTGAAACAGCCTATTACCTATAACATATGGTTGCTTAGTTATGGTACACAAGGAAAAGATAGTTAACTTAATTAAATCACAAGAGTGATCTAATGCAAACAAGAAGAAGGTTTACTTAACGTTACTTTAATCAATAATATCTGTCACTCCTTTATGAAAGAAAGTGTTGTAAAGTCCTCAAGCACCGAACAAGGAATCTTCTGAATAATGTCGGATGCTACTAAGAAGAACGTATCGGAAATGGAACCACAAAATAGCAGGAGGCAGGACAATGCACGTGTAGGCTAAATACACAAAAAGGCTGGACCTATAATGTTATTGGACACAAGAATATTATAAGCGGTGCAACAGTGATAATGCTCGCCACGAAAAAGTAGTACTCCTATTAACAAAACCGGTCTATGCTGGTTGTGTCTCTCTACAGCAACCTAGACCTCAAAATGCTTGTGTAGAAATAATGGGTATGCATAAAAGAGTATATGATCTAATCCAGCTAATGTCTACCCAGGTTAATAAAGTCTAGCTGGGATGTGCAAAGGTACAGAATTCTGGTGGAGCAAGGCAGCTCCTAGCCTAGTGTGGACCTTGGGTCTGTGCGGCCTGATTACGTTAATATGAAGGGGTGCTCTCTTGAGGATTCTCGATCACAAGTATCGAGTATCCTCCTGGCGACCCTCCAAAGTAAAAGCAAATAGAGTTAGAACAGTGTTGGGTGGATTAGGCAAGCAGCCCTCACGCACTACACAGTCTAAACTCCAAGGTACACAGACAAAAGATCCACCCAGGTAACCCACAGAATCCGTAGTGTCGTGCAGCTCAAAAGTAGCCTACACACAGTGAAAACACCAACAGCAAGGTACCTGATCCCTAGTCTAGCATTATTTAACCCTGTAGAAACATTAGTGATTGATGGAGACAGTCCGAGCAATACAATCTCCCAAAAAGAAAACGACTCTCTTCAACCTTAGCCTAGTACATAAGAAATGTGAGATCCAGCATATAATACAGTCTGGCCACCAATTCAAGGTGTGGATGCAGGGAACCAGAGGGGGATTGATATTAATAAAAGGTGAGGAAGTAGTGGAAATGATAGAGGCAGTAGGAGAGAAAGATTCTAAGACAAGAGTGTGGAACAGTTCATGGGAGATGCTTAGAGTATGCTGTCTGGGAAGGATCTAACAAGGATATTCCCAGGGACCGCCTCGCTGGAGTCCCAGTTCGCAGGAATGGCACGAGGGCGTGCGACAGTCGCCCAATAAGCAGCCGCCTAGTAGGCAGTATTAGGCAGGAGGCAACGAATCCTGCGAGGCCTATGTAAGGGGGCCAGCCACGCGCCACACTCACCACCAAGTCACACCACCTGGTCTCTCTCTCTCTCTCTCCCGCTCGCCTTCCCATCATTCAACTACTTAACACAATACTTTCAATTGACTAAATAAAATAGAAAGGATTGTGACAGACGAAAATAAAGAACAGTTCTGAACTGTCTGCAACACAAGCTTTCTCGAGAAGGAAAGTACACAATGATAGGTAGGCTGTAGCTACATTCTCTGCCCTGGCGAGTCCTAGCGAGTAAGCCATGCGGTTCTGGGGGAAGCGGTGAGCGTCACACAGGCACCTAATCTGATTCTATACCATTAATAACAAATATTTGCTTTCTGTTTACTAGCCAGCTCTTTATCCATTGAGAGAGATATATATATATTATCATTTATTCCGAGTATTTCTAATTTGTCTAATAATTATTTTATTGTGAGGTACCTTGTCAAACGCCTGAAAATCTAGGTAGACTATGTAAAGCGGCTTAGTTGAGTCATTAATTAAGAGCAAACCATTTATTATAAATTTCGAGGAGGCACGATTTTCTGGTCCTAAACCTGCGCTGGCTGTTTCTTATTAATTCATTAGGTTCAAGATACTCAACTATGTCATCTCTTAAAATGGTTTCAAGACTTTTTCCTATTACTGACGTTAAGCTTATAGGTCTGTAATTACTAGCTTTGGTCGATCACCCTTTTTGTGAATTGGTGTAATGTTTTTTTTTTTCCAATCATTAGGGACGCAACCCTGCTGTAGTGATGAGTTAAAGATAATGGTCAGGAATTCCCATATTGCTTTAACTGTCTTTGTGGCGCAATGCAAAAGTGTATTGATTATCGGTGTGAGCGTCCTGGGTTCGAATCCCCGAACTGCCACATGTATATGTTAATTTCATTAATCGAGTTTAGGAGTAAAGTTGGTTAGTGGAGAGAACATAATAATGCACTTGTTTTACTATCCTATTATGGAAATTGTCAGGCCCCAGAGTTTGGTTTAATTAATTAATTTAATTTACATAATACTACACTTGCGCTGATAGTAATGTTTCCTATTTCTTTGCGTTGTTACTGCCCTATGTTTTGTGTTATTGTTTACATTGTTTGTAAAAACACAACAAACTGTTTTTGTAGGTGTATTTGCAAAATATTTGTCGGCTGTCACTATTTGATCATCTCTAGTTCATGGGCCTATTCAGATTTGTATTTCTCAGTTGTTATTTACGTAGCTATAAAAATGCTTTGGGTTGTCATTTTCTATTTCTGGCTATAGATACTTCATACTCACATTTAGCGGATCTAATCAGTTTCTTAACATTTCTTCTAGTAATGTTGTATAATTATTTTACTTGGTCATTAGAACAGTCATTATTTTTAAGCTTGAAAATGTTCTGTCTATTAATTATTGCATTACGGAGAGAGAGAGAGAGAGAGAGAGAGAGAGAGAGAGAGAGAGAGAGAGAGAGAGAGAGATGTGGAGGGGGAACCTGATTCAATTATGTATGAAAGTTACGCTTTGGATAAAAATCAAGATTTTGACTCTGAAAACATGAAGTTTACAAACACGGATGATTCACAAACACACGTTTTTAAATAAATGGACGAACGAACAATCAAAGGGAGAGTTAACAGGCAAAAGTTAAACACACTTGCCAGAAAAATATAACAAAGGAAGTAATTGGCATGGAAAGGGGATGGCTCATATATTTGGTATATCTATCTATCTATTGCCGGACACCGTGATCCCCAAAGGGGTGGCCACGAACGAAACGGCCCCACCTCTGTCCCCAGTTAGTCGACGCCCCTCTTTCCATCCAGCACCATCTTCACTCATATACTTCTTAACTCCATCCTTCCACCTCTCACTCGGTCTACCTCTCCCCTTCTGTCTTTCCACCTCACTCGCGTACACTCTCTTAGTCATTCTCTCGCTTCCCATACATTCCACATGGCCGAACCATCTCAAGGTGTTCCTTTTTCACACTTTCCAGCACATCTACCTCCACACCACACCTCTCTCTTACTTCCTCAGTTGTCTGTCTATCCCTCCATGTGACTCCTGATGCACTTCTCAAGTAACTAATTTCCACCCCTCTCACTCTTGGATGAGTCTCTTCACCAACGTCCATGCTTCCATGCTTCACTCCCGTAAATCAATGTCGGGATTACCACACTGATATGCAAGGACTTTTTTACTTCCATGCTGAACACCCTATTTCTTGTTACTGTTTTCAGCGTTCCTACAACCCTCTTCCCCTGTTGCAACCTCTCGCACTTCTTGGTATTAACATTTAAAGGCAGTTTAGATAGCATACTTCATCAAGTGCTAGCAGATTAGAGTTATAAGTTAAGGCAAAAGAGTAGGTACGATTAATAGAGTTAAGATTGATCAGGATAGATTATGATGGATTCGTCACTCATTTGGACAAACTATCGACTTAAATGTTCTGGGAATCGTGTTCACAAAGAAACAGACGGTTATATTTATGAGGTAACTTCCAGGTTCTTGTACTGTTATAATACTTACTGTACAGAGACCAGACTTACTAATAATGTGAAAGGCTGAATTGGCAACATAGTATCAATTTACACAGGAAAGCATGGCGTATGTAAACAACACTCTGTCAGCTAGTAGTGACAGAAGGAAAGTTACCATGGTATCGTATCAAGTTAAGTTGCATTATGCTTTGTTAAGTTAGATTTAATCACGCTTTGACTATAATAATAATAATGCTAAGGAATACCAGGTGGTTGTCACTGATGGAGCTTTCCCTCACAGCTTCATAATAATCTCTTGTTAATCTCTCTATCTTCCCTTCTTCAATGGGCTCTTCTTCTCCATAAAATAGTTATATTCTTTATCGCTCACTCTTTCATACTATGGTTGATTGAAATATATAAAAACAAAAAGATTTTTCCCTAACCCATTTATATATACCCGGTATATATATATATATATATATATATATATATACACAAAAAAGTGGGTGAGGAGAGCTAGAGGGAGGCGAGAGGAAGGTGGAATGGTGAGGAGGGTGGAGAGGCTACAGGAGGAGGAAATCAGGGAAGAGTACAGGAGAGCAGTAGAAAGACGACTAGGTGGGTTCGACCTGGAAGATATGGAGGAAGTGGAGGAGATAAGCAAGGTGTTTAACACCTAACGAGCGGCCTAGGAGGTAATTTATATGTACCGCCCAGCGGGGTGTTTTACCCTAAATAGGGTTGTTTACGTGATCATTTTCATGCCTAAATAAGACCCAGAGCGTAAAACAAGTATCTATTCCTGAAAGGGCATAAACAGAGCTTTCCAATGACACCCCAACCATCCTTGTACGACCGCTAGTTTTCTTGCAACGATCGCGCAACACGAGTGCAAACACCATGTAATTAAGTACTTTCCCTACATAATTCCCTGTGTAGCGAGTGTGAGGGGAAAAGGAAGGGTGGTTTTCACTTCAGTTGGCCCACCGCGGTGGTGTGCGACGGTCATAGCCATACTACGCTCCTCACACCGCTCAGCTCTCTCTCTCTGTAACATTACATGCTGAAAATGGTACACGACATAAGTTGTGAACCGCCACTTAGTCCAAATTTCTTTCACACGACATAAGTTGCGCGCCGCCAATAAAGGGTTAAGGAAGATATCTGTGCAGCATGTGAGGAGGTGTGTGAAGTGAGGAGAAGAGGGAGGGGAGTGAAAGGTACAGCATGGTTGACAGAAGAGGTAAAAATAGTTGTGGAAGAAAGAAGAAAGCGTATAGAGAGTAGTTGACTAGTAAAGGGAATGAAGATTTGGAGAAGCAGAAACGAGCGAGGTACGTGGAGAGAAAGAGAGTGGTAAAGAGAGTAGTGAAGGAAAGTAAGAGAAGAGTAGATGAGGAATTTGGAAGGAATTTGAGTGTAAAATGGAGGGAATGTAAGAAACTGTTCTGGAAAGAAGTCAAGAAAGTTAGGGAAGGTAGCAAGGGAAACAGTAAGGGTGTGAAAGATAAGAATGGGAGAATGCTAGCCGAGAAGCAAGAGAGAGCCGAAAGATGGAGGGAGTACTTCAACGAGTTGCTAAATGTAAGGAATGAAGAGCCAGCAAACATAGTTGGATATGGTATGGGAGGGAGAAGAGGAGAAGTAGTGGAGGAGGAGGTGGGGATCAGGAGGTCAGAAGTGTGGGAAGCCATGAAAAGAGTGAAGTTTGGGAAAGCACCAGGAACAGATAGAGTGTGTGGGGAAATGTTGAGATATGGTGGGGAGATAGTGTTCGAATGGGTATGGAAAATGTGCAAACTAGCATGGGCGAAGGGGAATGCACCCGATGACTGAAAGACTGGCATAATAGTCCTCCTATATAAGGGCAAAGGGGAGAGAGGAGTGTGTGGTAACCACCGAGGAATATGTATTTTAAGCGTAGTAGGGAAGGTGTACAGTAGGGTAGTGATTGAGAGAGTGAGAGTGAGAATGGAGAAATGGATAGGCGACGAGCAGGGAGGTTTTAGGAAGGGAAAAGGATGTGTAGATCAGATTTTTACCCTGAATTGTGTTGTGGAGAAATATCTGGAGAAGCAACAAAAGGTGAATGTTGCCTTTATGGACTTGGAGAAGGCCTATGACAGTGTGGATAGAGAAGGCATGTGGAAAGTACTTAGAATATATGGAGTAGATGGTAAGTTCCTGAAAGCAGTGAAGAGCATGTATGAGGGTGCAAAGGCGGCAGTACGTATGGAGAACGAGCAGAGCAAGTTCTTTGACCTGAGTGTTGGGTTGAAACAGGGGTGTGTGATTTCCACGTGGTTGTTTATTGTATATATGGATGGAGTCATGAAAGAAATACTTGGAAGAGCAGTGGATGTTGGTGTATCGCTGAAAAGGGAGGGAAATGAGTGGAAGCTGCCTATACTGCTGTTTGCGGATGATGCAGTTCTGATGAGCGATAATGAATGGGAGCTGCAGGGTTTGGTAAATGAGTTTGAAACAGTGTGCGAAAAACGGAATTTGAAGGTAAATGCGGGGAAGAGCAAGGTTATGGTCTTCGAAAGGGGTGAAGTCACAGAGTGTGAGGTGAAGTTGAACGGTCAGGCTATGGAGATCGTCAGCTCCTTTAAGTATCTGGGCAGTGTGTTGAGTAAAGATGGGACTGTGGATGAGGAGGTGCGGGAGAGGGTGCAACAGGGGAAGAGGGTTGTAGGAACGTTGAAAGCAGGAACAAGAAATAGGGTGGTCAGTATGGAAGTGAAGGAGTCCTTGCATGACAGTGTGGTAATCCCAACACTACCTTACGGAAGCAAAGCATGGACGTTCGGGAAGAGACTCCGACCTAGAGGGAGAGCGGTGGAAATGAGTTACTTGAGAAGTGCGTGCGGAGTTACATGGAGGGATAGACAGACGAATGAGGAAGTAAGAAGGAGGTGTGGTGTGGAGGTAGATGTGCTGGAAAGTGTGAAAAGGAACAACTTGAGATGGTTCGGCCATATGGAACGTATGGAAAGTGAGAGGTTGACTAAGAGGGTGTACGAGAGTGAGGTGGAAGGACAGAGAGAGAGAGGTGCACCGAAGGAGAGGTGGAAGGATGGAGTGAGGAAGTATATGAATGAAGGCGGTGCTGGTTGGGAGGAGGGGCGTCGACTGACTGGGAACAGAGGTGCATGGGTGCGGTTCGTTCGTGGCCACCCCTTCGGGGATCACGGCGTCAGGCAATAGATAGATAGATAGATAGATAGATAGTTTATCTGCTTCATTTAGGAGAAGAATGGATTGAGGTTAACGGGACACTGCAATGACTGTTTTTTTGGCCTATACATTTTTTCATTTATACATTTTTAGTTTCCTCGCTAGACATCCCTCAAACTTAGAAAAACATTCCCTTTGTACATTTGTACATTTGTCGGTAGAAAAATGTCCCGGCCGAAGGCCAGTTCCTCTCACAATTACAGGCTCGCTTTCGCTCGCCAGGAAAAAATCGACACCTAAATGGCAAGATAGGTCTTAAAATGTATATCGAAATGGGACGAAAGATCTTAAAATCGCCAAACAAATGGGCCGAACGTATACAAATCTAAATAACGAGGGAGAAAGGGGACCAGAAAAACAACCGTCTCCCCTTAAGAAGATTATTGTTATCGGCCCTTGTGTCCATTAGCTTTGGCTTTCTTCACGTATATGGGTTGTGATTGTGTTCCGTTGTATTGTGTTTGGTTGCGCTATATTCTTGTATTGTATTGCAATATATTGTGTGGTGTTTTACTGAGTAGTTGCTTATGTTACTCTGAGTTGCTTCATTTGTTTTGTATCCATTGTGTTGTATTTGTTTATTAAGTGCATACTATTAGCATAGCCATGTATTTACGTAAGACAAGTTTTCAATTATATAGGTTAGAAGTTACCTTGTATCTTTAATTAAAAGTTGATTTAAATTTTAGATAGACAAGATGTATTTATTATACTAAGATAACACCAAATTTTGACCAAATATAAACGAACGCTTTCTTACATTTACGCATTATGGTACACGATCATACTTTAGCTTTATTTCCCTCTCCTACGTAATCACTCAAAGACATTGGTGTGCATGATTTAAGACGACAAGACAACCAAGAACAAAGGAAAGGAGACGAGGAGGTACAAAATAAATACGGATGTAAACGGTGGGAAATGTTTCTAAGACAAACGAAATCTATGGGGAAGGGGATGGACGTAAAGAATATTGTAAAATAATTAGGTGTGTTGCAGGTTCGTTAGAGCACATAATTAATATTGAAGATAATAGAACAATACATCAACCAAGGCCATGATGACAGCAAATAATTACGAAAGTGAAAGGCATTGTTTTGGAAGGTAACATATACAGAATATAACGAACACCTAAGAACAGCTAATTAAGAAAATAAAATTGATTTGCAACTGACGAACAATATTTCCCTCTGTGTTGGATATACCTGGGAACAATATAATTATAATATTATGTCCACCTATCAAATACTGCCGGAGTGTATATTGGGGAGTTGGTGACTGAATGGTTATTATTCTTGGAAGAACATTATTGAGATTCAGTATATTGTTTACTTAGTATCAATACTTTACCATAAACCCTGTGATATGCAATTATACACAACATGAGTAACCGTAATATCAACAGAATACTTATCGAAACTTTTGTTCAGCCCGGATCAAGCTGAGGGTGTGTATGCGTGTGAGTGCAGTGCCTGACACCGTCTGTTGCCCCACATGTGCATAGTAACTTCTGTTGCATAGGCACCACATATAATGTGTCTCATATTAAAGTATTCCAAGGTATGCTGCGCAAGCTGTGGACCAAGTTATATATGTCATACGATGTACTGTATGTCACAGATGCCCGAGTGCATATATTAACTTTGAATTATTCTGTAATGTAAGTGTAGAAAACATTTTAGCTAATGGCTTTTACATTTGTGAAGAGTTGTGTGCGACCCAGTAATTAATTACCATACATGTAATAATATACCATTTTATTTTGCTTAGAAAATGTGTTCATCATAACCATACAATTTTGTTTAACTCTGGAAAAACTTCATGTACTCGAGGAGTTAACAACTGCTTGAGAGAAGTCATTTGTCTTTTTTCGTTAGATAAGCTATATTAGTTATGAGAAAAGTTAGTATATTCATTAGCTATGAGTGCGTGTGTTGGTAAGTTGCAAATCATAGCATGTGTGTAACTAAATTACTTCCCTGTGATTTATATAAGTGATTTATAAAGGTCCACAATGCAGCAACACATGGCCTTACATCGTCGCTGATACATGAACAATATACTGGATGATACTCCAGTAATTTCGCTCACTGGTTTGTTTACCCGTACGGTCGTTCACAGTCATGTCACCCTCAAATTATTTTTGACCACACCAAAACTTGACCATTACCAGCATAACTGAACTGAGACTCACCTCCGTCGAAATGTGGCTAGGCCATGATGTTTGGGGACTTGAAAACTTATAGGCGAACTTAATTGTGAGGGAAATTATAGGTCAATTTGTATTTTCTTTTAATATCCGTCTGCCTCCGATAGCTTGGATTTAATGATGTTACAATATTTGTGTTAGGGAATAATAGTTAGGATATTTTTAGTTAGCTTAGGTTAGGTCATCATGCATTGTCAATAACTTCTACTATACGAGATGTTTGGATCGAACAGCTTTGCAAAGTGTTTGAGAATTGCTCCTAAAAGCGGGAAACTTGGCTGTGAACAAAGTGAATGAGGGCGAATAGATCGTGACCCTTAAATTTAAGACCACAACATTTTGTCCTGAAATATCACGCATATGATAAAAATGGCCCATTAAATATATTTATTTGATAGGTATCAGCACTGTTTTGTTGGGCAAAGTGGTGTATACTTCATATTATTTTGTGAAATTTACAGAGGCAAAACGATGTGCGGGGTGTTCGTTTTGAATGATAATCTGAATGGATGGCATTATTATCTACGATAGATTGCAAAACTTAGTATGCAATGTGTCTACCTACTCTTCTCTTTATATTTCCTTGTCATCTACAATTGTTGGTAATGAAAAACAACAATAGTTAATTAATATCCCTCTGTGTCGCCGTAGGCATGCAGTGCAAGGTTTCGTGTTCACTCCATTCCGTCTGTTTGTTTATTTGTGTGAAGTTTCGCTAATATTTCAAGAACAATGGGTATATTATGTGTGTTATACAAAATTGTAACCCTCAAAACAACCACCCGAATTGAGTTACTACCCAATATTATTTTAAATGTATAGTTAACCAGTGTCTTTAGGCTACTGTTTGAAAAGCTGTGTTTTCTGAATGTTATCCTCTGGCACCTATACCCATCTTGCATATTCATTTAGGCCTACTAGCAACATGAAATCAATTTACTGCAAATTATATTCTACCGCCTTTAATATCAAGCATCTACGAATACATATACAACATAATAATAATAATACATTAAGGATTACCATGTGGTTGTCATTAATGTTGCTTGCCCTCACAGCTTCATAATAATGTGGTTGTCATTAATGTTGCTTGCCTTCACAGCTTCATAATAATACATTAAGGATTACCATGTGGTTGTCATTAATGTTGCTTGCCCTCACAGCTTCATAATAATACATTAAGGATTACCATGTGGTTGTCATTAATGTTGCTTGCCCTCACAGCTTCATAATAATACATTAAGGATTACCATGTGGTTGTCATTAATGTTGCTTGCCCTCACAGCTTCATAATATACATTAAGGATTACCATGTGGTTGTCATTAATGTTGCTTGCCCTCACAGCTTCATAATAATACATTAAGGATTACCATGTGGTTGTCATTAATGTTGCTTGCCCTCACAGCTTCATAATAATACATTAAGGATTACCATGTGGTTGTCATTAATGTTGCTTGCCCTCACAGCTTCATAATAATACATTAAGGATTACCATGTGGTTGTCATTAATGTTGCTTGCCCTCACAGCTTCATAATAATGTGGTTGTCATTAATGTTGCTTGCCCTCACAGCTTCATAATAATACATTAAGGATTACCATGTGGTTGTCATTAATGTTGCTTGCCCTCACAGCTTCATAATAAATTAAGGATTACCTGTGGTTGTCATTAATGTTGCTTGCCCTCACAGCTTCATAATAATACATTAAGGATTACCATGTGGTTGTCATTAATGTTGCTTGCCCTCACAGCTTCATAATAAATTAAGGATTACCTGTGGTTGTCATTAATGTTGCTTGCCCTCACAGCTTCATAATAATACATTAAGGATTACCATGTGGTTGTCATTAATGTTGCTTGCCCTCACAGCTTCATAATAAATTAAGGATTACCTGTGGTTGTCATTAATGTTGCTTGCCCTCACAGCTTCATAATAATACATTAAGGATTACCATGTGGTTGTCATTAATGTTGCTTGCCCTCACAGCTTCATAATAATACATTAAGGATTACCTGTGGTTGTCATTAATGTTGCTTGCCCTCACAGCTTCATAATAATACATTAAGGATTACCATGTGGTTGTCATTAATGTTGCTTGCCCTCACAGCTTCATAATAATCTCTTGTTAATCTCTCTGTCCCCCCTTCTTCAATGAGCTCTAGTTAATTAGTTAAATTAAGACTTTAGAGGCTATCGACCCATGAGGATCATTAAGCCCACCTCAAAGTCATGAAGAACATAAGACCGGAGACCCCGAGACCCTCCAAGTTTATACCCCCAGGTATACTGGGAATATAAACCTGGAGGTTGTCCTGCTCGAGAACCCAGGCGTCTTCCTTAATCGCGACCAGGACTGGAGCCTCTGTATGAGAACCCCAGTCCCTTATCAATGGACTCTTCTTCTCCATATAATATTTATATTCTGCATTGCTTGCTTGTTCACACAATGGTTGTTTGAAATATGTCAAAACAAATAATTTGTCATCATAAATTTACATTTAAATATGAATTATTCTTTATCTAGATTAATTTAAGCCTGCTTGTTCTATATTAATTATATATGTTGCACATGTTTAGATAATATCAGCTGTTTTATCTAATACCATGGCTTATAATTATAGTATACCTGACGGAAATAATTACCTTACACCACTGTAAATTGCTGAACAAAATCTTAGTTGCTTACAATATCTTTGTTATTCAATTGGTCATGTTGTTGCTTAATGAGATTAACTTTTTAGAGGCAAAACATAGTACTACAATAATAAACAAATACTGTTTATCTTTTTGATCCAGCAGAAGAATGTTATTAAGAAGTTAAGAGGATTACTATTATATCCCATTGTGGTCTTTATCTTTATCTTTCTTCACGTGTGTGGGTTGTGATTGTGTTGTGTTATATTGTGTTTGGAAACGTTGTATTCTTTCATTGTACTGCAATATTTTGATTTGTGTTGTACTTAGGAGTTGTTCATTTTACTCTGTGTTGCTTCATCGTCGGTTATACATTGTGTTGCATTTGTTTCTTAAGTGCACAATATTACCATATAAATGTGTTTACGTAAAATAAGTGAACAGAGCACAATTTAACGCCATAAAAAACTAATACACCACGGATGTGTTATATCACAGAAACCTTTTCGTATCGCTCCCTGATACTTCAACTTTATTGCTCTCTTGTCCTCATTGGATTCATTGAGTAAATGATGTACAGTTCTGATACACTGAATAATAATAATAATTATTATTATTGAAGGAGTAATCCTATCAGCCAATAAGAAGGCAGGATTAACTCAGGTGTGACAGCAAAATTTGCCCTCTATCACATGTCCATGGCAACACCCTGGCACCTCCGAGCTCTCAGCCAATCACTGGCTGCCTATGACGGAGCTCGTCTCTCGCCTATCCTCAGAACCACCACGCCCGGCTCATAATTTACCATCAGTTCACATCCGTTTATTCTAGCCGGGTAAAAAACGTTCGACATCATTGTTGCCACCCTCTTGCTCCCAACAGCCACTAAAGAACGTCACAAATTATATATTTGAGTCCCGAAGGGAAGAATGAAAACCTAATATTTAGTAGTGGCCCCGGAATCATTGACGATGTGCCTTACAATTGTTATAGCCAATCTTTGAACTCATGGCTCGCCGTTCAAACGACCTACCAAGGAGAGCAAAATATCAACATTGCCAAATCTTTGTGAGCGAATGCTCAAAAACACTCACAGACTCGTCCATATAATGATGTGGGTAACACTACTGAAGAAAAAAAAAACAGTAAAAAACAAGTAAATAATAAAATAAAAATATTAAACATGATCTAGCAGAGTGCGTTTCTCATGCGTCTGCTGTTATCTTGCGCGTCCCTAAGCCCTTTATCTGGGGTCTTGTGTCCTTCAGTGATATATCAAGAGTTCAAGACTCTCTTAGCAATACAGCAGATGAATGGGAAGGGGATGGTTGAGAGGGCCGGAATCGTCAATGATTCCGGGGCCACTACTAAATATTAGGTTTTCATTCTTCCCTTCAGGACTCAAACCTATAATTTATTAGTCATCATCCATCATTGACGATGCGCCTGATGTCACAAGTCATCGAGAATATAAAAAAAACACAAACAAACTAGTTAGGTCGAGACAAACACGGAAAACAGATCTAGTTTAATAAAAATAGTAAAGAAGGTACAGGTAGCATTCTTAAAGTAAACCTGAAGTGTTTTAACCCTTACGTTTAATAGAACAGTCGATTACAGCACACATAGACTATACATACAGAATATTCTACAATATATACATTATTTTATCACAAAATAAAGGTAGGTACACCACATATTATGTACTTCTGATTATTCCCAAAAAATAAAAGTACTTGTATTTGTACTCTATTACAAAAATTGTATATACTTAAAATTAAAATTGTTCCTGACTAGACTAATTAAGTCTTAGGAAATGGGTATCACATGAAACCTTAACTCTACACATGTATAAATCATGGAAGGCAGAGAGGAGACCTCAGCTGACCCCCCCCCCCCTCCCCCTCCACTTCTTTCAATACCTTAAAGCTAGACTTTCTGCCTAAGATCTATACATTGCAAGTTTGGTTTCGTGAGGTTCACGGACAGATACTGTGTAATGAAGGTATGATTAGAGGACCATAATTTATTCCGCTGAATGTCATCTAGAGAATAGTTATTACAAAATCGGAGCGAAGCTGCTCATTTACGAATATCGTGTGCTTGCCAAGGAGCACCCGGATTACTTTCACGTATGACTTCTACCAACAAAGCTGCTAATTGCTGCTTCTGTAGGTGCGTATCTGCTCGTGAAACCCAGAGGGACCCGGCCTGTCTTGGTCGAGATTCCTGCATAAATAAAATTAACAATTTCGCCGGACATAAAAGGTGGTGTTTATCGCCGTGTTTGAGGGCTGGTACCTCAAATTCACTAAATACATGATCAGCATGCTCATTCTTCGCCAGAAATTTATGTGTAGGTGCTATATGGACACTCATATCACGCTGGGAGAACCTAAGGCAAGATGGGTCTGCACTCATCGCAGCCAACTCTGATACCCTATTACCCGTGGCCAGAGCCATAAGAAAAACAGCCTTCTTTAACTTTAACTCAAAAGGAGGATGTGACAATACTTTGGAGAGTGAAGTAAGGTGAGGGCTAGATCAAAAGACCAGGTGGGCATGAGTTGGCGCGGTGGGGGATGAAGCCGTAAGCATGCATGCATGAACCCCTTCTCCTCCGCCTCAAGTATGGAAATGCCAGATAAATAAATAAATGGCTTCCTAATTGCCATGAGGTGATTCCTTAACCCGTACTGTATCATAATAAAAGTCCCCAGCAGTCCCAAGCAATGTGGCAGAAATGGCAGGAGAGGCGACCTATCCACCTCCAAAGATGAGGCAACACTGGCTCATGTCACCCTTCAGTGGGTTTCATATAAGCTGAGAAGTGTTGCCAACATGGGAGCAGTGCTCAAAAGGTCGTGGTAACTGGTGCAGGGTTGTACAGGCAGTTACAAGGAAAGTACATTACTGATATATATATATACAGCGCTGGGACTGGGGAGTTACTTACCTACTGATGTATATATACAGTGCTGGGATTGGAGGGGTTAATGTGATAACTGACAAAGATCTACTTTCAAAAAGATAATCTAAATATTTAAATATCAACGACACTGACGACTGTTGTTGGTCAGTTTTTGTGATCCAGGAAGTAAAGGCCTACCAATGTGATTGGTACTGTCTTTGGGTTAATTTAGTATACTGATTAATTAATTAATGAGTCACGCTCTCCCCAAATTTATTTAGCCATTTAGCCTTCTGAATGTCCACAAGACAAAAGTTAGCGAGGTCTTGAGGTTTCCAATCGTGTCTCAGTGGAAGTACGAGATCGGGAGTGACACCGGGTTCTCGCACCACGTCTTCAATTGGTTGTACCAAACTTGGGCCGGCCAAAAGGGAGCTATCATCGAGTCCACGCCTCGATAATCGCGTACTTTGTGAACTACTCTGCACATTAAGGATGCGTCTGGAGGTGGAAACAGATAAATGGAGTTGCATTTGTTCCAGTCCACCAGAAAAGCGTCTGGTCATCCCGCCGGTGTCTGAGCATGTGAGGAACTGAGGCAACTTGTGAGTAGACTCCGACGCGAACAAATCCAATTGGGGATGGTATGGCTCTGCAATCATCTCTTGAAAGATGTTTTGCTTGAGAGACCATTCTACTAGAGTGCTCTGTCGCCGAGACAGAGCGACTGCCCAGACATTCGCTACGCCGAGGAGATATGTTGCATGAAGATAAATCTCTAGCTTTGCGGCTAGCAGAAAAATCTTTTCCGACAACCCTTGTAACACTCGAGATCTCGCTGACCCTTGCTTCTGAATGGATGATACCGCATTCAGATTGTCCATCCTGAAGGCTATTGACTTTCCTGTTAAAGATGAGCTGTGCTCCTTTAAAAAGAATAGGGGGACTAATAACTCTGGCATTTATGTGAAGGTCTTTGTACCTGGACCATAGACCCTGACCTTGATGGCCCAGGTTCGACTGGTACCCCCATCCCAGGGTACCTGACGCGTCTGTGTCAATCAAGACCATCGGCGGAGGAGTTGTCCATTTCAAAGAGGAGTGTAAAACTTCTGGTTTTGCCCAGGCTGCCAACAGGTTGTATATTAATTTCTTGATTTGCTATATTGTTTTCGCCGGCAACAGCGGAAAGCACTTGTTTCCCTCCAAAATTAGCCTTTTTACCTTTAGACGACCTAACGAAACCATCAACCTTATCCAGTTGAGTGACCCTACGAGAGAGTCCCAAACGCTCCTCGTGGTAGTCAGAGTGTGCAGAAACCGAATAAGTTTCTTGCAGAACCTCTGTCTGTTGTCTACACTCTGACTCAGAGTAAGAAGCTCGGTGTCCCACAGTAGACCTACCCATTGGATGGGGTCAAGTTGGACTTTGCCAAACTCACCTTGAACCCCAGGGCAGTGATATGAGAAATGACCTGATGTACATTTTCTAGGCAATGCAATTTTGGAATTCGCTACTATTAACCAATCGTCAAGGTACAAGAAAATCATGATTCTTATTTTCAGCAATGGCAGCAAATCTTGTCGGACTAGTTTAGTGAATATACGAGGTGGAAGATTTAGACCAAAGAGCATCCTTTGAAAAACAAACGTCTGATTCCCTTGGCGCAGAGCTAGGTACTTTTGTTTATAGGGACGTGCCAGTAAGCATCTGTCAGAACTAAGGAACACATCCAACTTTGCAGCGGCAGTGTCTGCCTGATCTGATTCACCATCAGCATCCTGAATGACTGATTGTGAATATAGCGATTCAGAGAAGACAGATCGATGATCGGCTTCATCTGAATGCTGTCCCTTTCGGGCACCAAGAATATCCGCGATGTGTAGACGGGCTGAGTTGACTTTACTGGGACAATGATTTGCTTGTTCACCATCTCCTGGATGATGGATCCCACCTCTAATGAAACATGAATTGATTCTACTGGGATACGTAAATGAGGTCGCCGGGACCACCTCCACGAGAGGCCCTTGCGAACCACTGTCCTTGCCAATGTCCCCCGAGGTCATGCCCGGTAACATACCCGGAAATTGTCAGTCTATAAACTGGTCATATCCGGCAGAGCTCCACTCGTTTCCAACGGGCCTTTTCGCGGCCCTGGGAGTGAGAGAGCTTCGTGGTGCTTCAGTTTTTTTATTGGGAGGGATTTGACTCACTATGACTGCTAGGGGGGCGGGAGGCTTTGTTATCATTGCCACCTGTCTGTTTACTCTTAGATTGACCCCTAGACCACCTCCCTTTACCCCTTGGCTGACTGCGGCCTCTAGCTGTGCCACTGCTTCCGGGGCGAGGTTGTGTTTTACTTGACTGCGGTGACCGAAACGTGCCACGAAATGGACTCTTAGGATACTGTGCCTTGTGAGCTGACTCACTCTTCTGTTTAGAAGCAGTGGGATGGCTAGAGTCCAACAAACAATTAACGGTGCGCTAGGCATCTGTGGAGGCAAGAGTTGCAGTAAATACTGTTACAGCCTAGGTTTCAAACCAACAACACTATGAATAAATGAATAACTCCCATGAAAAGGTAACAACTGTTATCACCATAGTTCTATGAGAATTTTTTTTTTTTTTTTTCTATGTGATTGAGGGAGGCAAAAGGCATAACTGCCTATAGCGAGTGCCTCCCCCATAGTTGAAAGAGTGACAGGGCCAAAATCAAGGGACGTTCGAGCCAAAATGCCTTAATGGAAGTTAACCACCCAAAACTAGACTGCAAGGTTAATATTATTCTCCAGCGAAACCCTATTAATATACAAGTCAATCAGAATCATGTAATTGATACTATTAAGTTTTCTTTAATGTCAGTAGAATAACGTACGCTTTCATAAATGCTTTAAGATTTATATGTAAAGTATTCAAGTATCCACTTTAGTTTACTGTACAAATAATTCATTACTGTTTACTTTCTTTTAGAACCACAGAATATTCAAAGTATTTAAACATTTAAGTTACTTGAAAGATAGTACCTGAAAATATAAGGTAGGTATGGATGAAAAGATAATTTAAAAGTATGGATATTATTTACATATAAATTACACTTTATACATCTATCCTTACATTCACACAATACAACATAATCTCACATTACAGCTCCTTGCCATGGAGTAGCTTCGGTCACCCAGGCTTTATTGTGGTCGGCAGGGAGGGTTCTGTGGGGGCGTTCGGTTATGGCCTTGGCCTTGCTCGGGGCCTTGGGGCTGTTCGGCCAGGCAGCTTGGGGAACAACAACAACAACATAATAATACTTATCTATAGAGAGAAAGTTATACAAGGCAGGGCACAAACTCAAGGTGACCCATTATGAGGTCTAGGCAAAGCAGATGTTTTTATGAGGTGAACTGACTTTTCTCAAATCCTAATTTCTATCGAGTCCTTGGTCATAAAAGTTATCGTACAGGACTGAAATACAAATACTCTCACTACAATCAAGCAAATTAACTCAAATAATAATAATATAGAATACTTCATTAAAATATATAAATGAAGAGTAATACCACTAAATCACGAATTCTATTAAAACTGATCATACGTCTGCCAGAGACCCACAAACAAGCAGGTGGGGGGTAAGGAGGGGGGGGGGGGGGAGGGAGGAGGAGAGCACTCTTGGCTCCAAAATCTGCCGGCGTTCATGGCCTGGGGCAATAGATGTCTGGCTATTACAGTACACCCTGGACACAAGTATATTCCCGGATGTTATCTTACTGCCTAAAGGCCTTCATATGTACAAATAAATAGCCACATATACCTACTAATAAATAGTTAACTTTATCCAACCAGTAATTAGTTTAATTAAGGGGAGACTGACCGTTTGTTTGGTCTAATAATTATGTTATTCATATATTTTTTTAGTTTCCTCTCTAGACCTCCATCAAACTTAGAAAAACACCCCTGTGACCCCCCTTCAAGATAAATTTGTACACTTTTTGGTCGAAAAATTTCCCGGCCGAAGGCCGATTCCTCTTAAAATTGCAGGCTCGCTTTTGCTCGCCAGAATATATTTGACACCTGAATGGCACAAAAGGTCTTAAAATTGACAACGAAATGGGACGAAAGGTGTTAAAATAGCCAAACTAATGGGCTGAACGTCTTTTAATCTCAAAAAAATGGGGCTAAACATTAGGGAGAAGCGGGTCCAGAAAAACGGTCTGCCTCCCCTTAAGGCAATACATAAGAATACATTAGATAATATTAGTCTTCTGCTTATCTCCTCAGGGAGCTTCTTGACCAGATACACCCTCAGATCTTGGCACACTCGTACAGCCTCAAACTAAGCTGTACGAACATCCCCAAGAATCTGAACGGCGTTCTGCAACAAGATGCGTCTAGTCAAAGATAACGCCTTGTGAGTGCTAGTATCCGTTATTGACTCAGTTGTTCTTGCTAATGATTCAGCGAGTTGACGACTGAGTAAAAACTGCAATAACAGACTCCAGGCTCTCTGTCTCATTTTAATATCTTTATCAATTTGAAGCTGTGTAAGAGAACTATATGGCTCAACTAACTGACACAAAAATAGTTTCGGGGCACTCAGAAAGTCTAACATATACTTAGGAAACCCTTTCGCATGGCCTACTGGCATGGAGAACCAATGATGATCCTCAGGCGGCAGCTGGTGAGTGCTTTTATTAGTAATTGTGCTGGCAAACAGCTGGGCCTCTTGTCCCCACACAGCCCTCAGCCCCAATCCCTCTCCTATGTTTATCACTGAAAGACCTGAATCAGACAAAAAACTCAGGATTATATAAACTTGGAATTGCTTTGATCACAACATCTAGCACACCTCCGGCTTGGTTCTTGGCCCTAATTCCTTAGCCTCACTCATTTCTATGAACCAATATTCCAGCACAGGAACTTCACTTGCTACTGTCGACTGTGCGACCTCAGGGCGAGTAGGCTTTATGACTGTCCAGGTTTTGTCAGGACCAGATAAAAGAGGCATAGGGCCTTTCTTAGATAACACTGTACGATTAAGGGTAGATGGAATTAAATCCGCTAGAATATTGAGCTTGGAAGGTAACAAAGCAGCGGAAACCGGCGGAACAGCCGCCTGGGATTCAGTGACAGGGGGGGGGGGGTAGAATTAAGACTAACTTGAGGCAAAACTTGCACTTTGCCCAGAGGTAACACAACCGGAGCTGCTGGAGCCGGTGCCTTCACTTGTTTCTCCTCTCTTACTATCTTGACAAAGTCAAGCCACTCCTGAAACTGTTCATGCGTCACTAAAATTCCACCTTGCTGTTCAGTCACTGACGGAGGGCAAGGAGATTCCGAGCCCTGGTTTCCAGATTGTGAAGGAGACGGCCGTTGGTCAGACGGCAGCTCCTCCAAGCCTGCTGAATGTTGTTGCAGAGGTGTGACACCCGGTGGCCAGCCTTTGTTTTTTTTTTTTTTTTTTTTTTCTATATTCCAACTTACTTCCTCTAGGGCATAGGCTGAGAGCCTTAACATTCACCGCTTTACAATGAACAGTGAAGCCTGTGAGGTCTTGTTCCAGTCTAGGGAGTGAGACATGTGAAGCACGTAGAGCACAACGAGCACCTGCCATCTTGCCTTCACATGAGGCACAGTGCTCACTCATGGCCCGAAACGACCCCATCTCTGAAGCCACCTCGTTCCCGTGCTTCACTGTCTCACCCCCTACACTCGGACTCTCACACTTACACACACACAACGCCACCTGTTGAGCAGATAACTCACCAGGCATTGCACCCCTATAGCATATTTTGAATATGGGAATATTCATACAGTGCTATTTAATCAGGCTGGGGGTACTGTTATCTTGTCTGGACTGTAAAGACAAGAGCTATATATAAAGAGAAGGAAATAATTACCTTGAAAAGGGTGATGTAAAGCATGTAATTAAGCACTCATAAAATAATGTGGGTCCCAGTGATTATAGAAAAGGCTTATCTGAATGTAGAGCAAAGTATTGAAGAAGTGGAGTGGAGGATGTAGTAGATTATTGAAGATCACTAATTATATTCCATGTTGGCAGATTGACTCCTATACAGCAAGTGAGATCCCCTTTGTTTACATACGGGACCTCAGCTACGAATCTTAACTAAGGGCTTACATCTTTCATATATAGCTTATACTTAAGGTACACTCATGCTTTCGCATATACCTTGATCAATACCAGTAAATTAAATTGGATACTATAATGTATGAATGCAATATTTAAACTACATATTATTAACGAAAGAAAATATATTATTCCTATCAAAGAAAACGCATTGGAAAATAAATCAAGGTAGACTTAATTAATGTCAAGTTATGACACACTGCCACCACAAATGTGAAGGGCCTAAATACTAAACTTAAAGGTATTGAAATATCAGACTTAATCCCGGCTACGAGCAATATCAATATTTACAATTACTTAAATTGTATTCTTAATCCAGGCTAGGAGAGATCAATATTTATGATCTCTTAATCTTAATCCAGGCTAGGGTACATATACAGTATATACAATTTATAAGTTACAGTTGGCCAGAAGCTATTTTATTCCGCCATAAAGAAGCAGCGCCTAACGCGGCTTGACGGGAGGGACGTAACTCAATATCGCTCACCTCCCGATCAATGCCTAACGTGTCAAGAAGGAGATCTTGAGTCGACGGTTCATCGGAAGGGGCCACACACTGACTTATTGCCTGTTCTAAGGGGTACAACCTAACAATGGGGCGAGTGGTGACACCTGTACTCGTTTTAAGATACGCTACTCGACTTATTCCATCCATGCCCACCTCTAGGCCAGTGATTTTCCCTAGTTTCCACATTAGCCGAGGACCGTCGTCATGTATTAGAACAACATGCCCTAGCTTCGGCCATGATTTGCCTTCAGTCCTCAAGTGACACTGATGCGTCTCTCTCAATGCCAAGAGGTAGTCAGACTGCCAACGTTTCCAGATATCTTTTGACAATTTATTCATATAGTGATATCTGGCAGTCATGACATTATCCCTGCGGAATGACGGATGTAAATTCCTCATCGGTTATCGCTTCTTTCAGGAATGATTTTAATCATCTGCCCCTTAGCATGTAAGATGGCGTAATAGCATTCACATCGCTTAGTTCACCCGAGACATAACTAAAAGGTCGGTCATTTACACAGGTTTCAATTTCACATAGAATAGTTTGCAGCTCTTCTAACGTTACCGATGCTCTACCGAGAACCTTTTATAATCCGGCTTTAACTATCCCGATTGCCCTTTCCCAAATGGCACCGAACCAAGGAGCTCTGGCGGGGATAAAACGCCACTCACAATGGTGTTCTAGCATAAAATTCTGAATTACCGGATCTTTAGATATATCTGCCAGCTGATTGGGTGCACTAACAAATGTTGTCGCGTTATCGCTTAGAATTATTTGAGGAAAGCCCTGCCTACTAACAAGCCGGCGGAATGCGTGCATAAAGCTTTCGCAAGACATGTTAGTTACTACTTCAAGTTGAACCTCCTTGGTGATGGCACAGGTGAATAATACAATGTAAGCCTTAATAGCGGGATTACCCTTTACTAATAATGCGCCAGAATAATCTATACCGGTCACTGAGAAATGATCTTGAGGCTGTACTCTAATACTAGGCAAGGGAGGTGCATTCCTTGGTGAGTAGGATTTACCCTGAAGTCTCTTACATACTATACACTTTCGTAGTACCATTTTTACCGTCTGTCTCATGTGTGGGATCTACCATTTTTGGCGCAAATAAGCTAACACATGACCCACACCATAATGAGAACATACTATGTGACTTTTTACTATAAGCAAATGCGTAATCGTATGGTTAGATGGTAGGAGGATAGGATATTTACTGTCATCGCTGATAGCGGCCAACTGAATTCTACCCCTACATTTGATCACCCCACTGTCCACGAATAGTCCTAGTTGTCTCATAACATTAGTACCCGGTAAATTATGGACGGAATTGGTCAAGATGCTCCATTCACTCATATAGGATTCCCTTTGCACTGTCATAATCATTAATTTTACAGCGGCTCGCATTTCACTAACTAGCAAGGAAGGGGTGTCAGTTAACCTCTGAAGTGCGCATGGGGGGTATGAGACACCTCTGCCTGTGCGCACGTATTTGAGCTGTTTCCATCACTAAAATATTTATTTTACCATAAATAGCATTAATACTTCTCCATATGCGCCTATTATAGGTTGATTATAAAGGTATTAACCTGTTACAACAATAAAACAAGTGGAAACAGCGTTTGGATGGTCAAAATCGGCGATACAGGCCAGGAGTTACATAATGTATGGCTGAGGCAACCTCCTTTCCCGCCACTTTTCCCCAAGTCTGGAGAGACACTGTCGATCGATACTCTCTCTCTCTCTCTCTCTCTTGCACTCGCTTGCTAACAGTGATGACAATGCCCTGCTTGCAACTCGCTAATGTTAGCACGAAAATATACCACAGAATAAGGGAATAACAGGGAAAATAGGTGATAACTGAAGGATGGGAGGAAAGTGGGGAAGTAGGGGAGGTAGAGGAGTGATATTTTGCATGGTCCAGGGGCAAAACAAAAAACAAAAAACAAAAAACAAAATTGGTGTTTTAAATTGATTTTTTTTTTCCCTGACTCTTAAGAGTCTTCCCGCAGTCCGCCGGGGGAACTCTTAAGAGTCTTCCCGTAGTTCCCGGGTTAAGAGCTCTCCCTTTACCTTTTGCCACAAATTACATTCATAACGGTTAACCCATGCAAGGACCCGTACTGCCTTATCATAGCTACTATATCTGTCCCAAGCAATTGTGATGCCATTGATATCCGGAGTGACTACTACTGCGGCCATTGATTCTACGGGAAAGTCTACCTGAACTGGTACGGCCGTTGCTCGATCCTCTGGACACTCTGTTGTGGAAGTTAGCCACTTAGGCCCCTGCCACCACAACGGAGAATCGGACAACTGTTTGGCGGTAATGCCCCTAGTCAACAGGTCGCTCGGGTTATCCTTAGTGCACACATATCTTATATTTGCATTGGGAAGTAGTCCATGGATCTCATTCACTCTATTACTGACATACACGGGCAACACTTTCTGACTGCGCAACCATGCAATCGCAATCTGACTATCGGACCACAAATATACATTATTGAATTCATGATGATCCTTGAGTGCCTCTGTAATAAATTGAACAAGACGTGCGGCTATCAAAACCGCAGTTAACTCTAATTTAGGTACTGTCACAGTCTTGATGGGTGCTACCCGAGCCTTGGCAGCGACTAAAGCACTTTGGTCTCCATCAGACAGGTACACTACAGCACCATACGCGGACTTACTCGCGTCACTAAACGCATGTAATTCCACTTGTTTACTCAAGATGATTTGACGTGGGAAACTTATACTCTGACAATTGTCCAAATCTGCCACCAGCGCTTGCCAGGTCGATTGTAAATCAGAAGGGATAGTCTCGTCCCACTCAATTTTGGTACGCCATAGAATTTGGAGGAATAACCGCGACCTGATGCTAACTGGTAATAAGATGCCAAGAGGATCAAACAACTGTGCAGCTAGGCTAAGACATTTTCGCTTGCTAGGTAAAGCCTCACATGTATAATCCCGACGCCCAAAGGAAAGTCTATCTGTACCCGGTTGCCACTGAATGCCTAACACTGAATGCCTAATACTTGTGACACGACTGATCGGCAGCCATCTCATCATATGGGTCCAAAGTGGACTTCAACTGCGGACTATTGGTCACCCACTCCCGTAAGTATAAGTGGGCTGACGAGAATATACGCTGCTATTGCCAATAAACAGATATAAGACTGTCCTCTGTTTCCGCGGTACCTTGTATATTATCGATGTACAGGCCATTTTTTATTCGGCTGACGAGATTCACATCATTGAACTGCGATAAGTGTTTTAAGATGGTGGCATTCAATAGAAATGGTGAACAGGTAGCACCGAACAATACAACTTTGAAACGAAAAACATCACATGGCGAATCTACGTTAAAGGGGTGTCTAGGCCACAGAAAGTGTGTACTGTCTCTATCGCGTTTGTCCAACTGGAGCATGAGGAACGCTTTCTCGATGTCGCTTATAAACCCGTACGGCTTGCATCTGAACCTCAACATCACCTTCGCCAAATCTGGAACCAAAGAGGGTCCCGTATACAAGCAATCATTGAGGCTTAAGGCCGAAGGTGATAATTTGGCCGAACAGTCAAACACAACGCGTATGGGAGTAGTTTTGCTGTCGCGTTCAACGATGGGCAAGATAATGTGTAGGTGAATCGGTGATAATTTCCTTATCAGTGGACTTTATGAAGCCGCGATTAAGCTAATATTTAACATTACAGTACTGCTGACAATACGCCGGATTCGCGATAAATTTCTTCTGTAGGCCCCGTAACCTTCCTATCGCCAGACCGTAATTGTTCGGCAAATCACCTCTGTTTCTGCACCTCATTTGGAAGGACCATATTACCAGTCTTGCTAAGGCAGCCTCCCAGAAGCTGGGTGTGCTCAACCGCCTTAGGGGGTTCTTTTCCCCTGCACAGCTTCTTGCTCTGTACAGGGGCATAGTGCGCCCTTGTATTGAGTATTGTTCACATGTGTGGGGAGGTTCCTCTCACACCGCTCTCCTAGACAAAGTTGAAAGGAAGGCCTTTCGTATCATTAACTCCCGTCCACTCACCAACTCTCTGCAATCTCTCTCTTTCCGCCGCAATGTTGCATCTCTCTCGCTATTCTATCGCTACTATAATAATCAGTGTTCCTCAGAGCTATCCCAGTGCATACCACCTCCTTTACGTAGGGCACATGGTACCCGTCTTGCAACTCAATCCCACCCCTACTCTGTGCAACTCTCCAACCCAAGAGTGAAACGTTACTCTCAAACTTTCTTCTACTCAACATCTGAGCTCTGGAACTCTCTCCCAGAATCAGTCTTTCCCTCTTCCTATGACTTACATTGCTTCAAACTCCGTGTGTCCAGGCATTTTGGCTCGAACGTCCCTTGATTTTGGCCCTGTCACTCTTTCAACTATGGGGGAGGCACTCGCTATAGGCAGTTATGCCTTTTGCCTCCCTCAATCACATAGAAAAAAAAAAAAAAAAAAAAAAAAAAACACGGCAAACGGACGCAATACTGGTTTTCCTTTGGTAAATAGGTTACAGCTTCATCATACAATATAAGTGTATCCCTAGCTTCTGCATCTATCTCTCTTGGCTTGATACTTAAATTGTCCATATCCCACAATGTATTCAAATCTTGACTACATGGTCCATTGTCTGTCTGTAGATACTCACTAATTGAACTGACCGCAATGTTTAACACTGTCACGACTTCAACATTGGTATTGGCTACATGATCCTTGTATGACCCACTAATCGCGTACCCAAACTTGGTGGGCAACACCACTAGATTGCCCTCCCATTTATATCCTGGTAGCACTAAGTCATAGTAATAATCGGCACCGATCAACATGTCTAGCTTAACAGTACTGCCTATGAATGAATCGGTTAGCCTATACGCTGAATCCTGCAATTTGCCTACTACACCTTTGATGCCTGTTGATACCTTGTATTCTGGTAAGGAGTCTACTACTACCGCCATTAAGGATGAATCCCTATCTCTATCCTTGTACTGCAGGGTGACTACCTCATACACCTGTTCGCGCTGGGCTTCCGTAAACCCTTGCAGCTTCAATGTCTCTCTTCCTGATGCAACATACTGTACTGACGGTAGAGAGGACCGCAGAACAAAAGTGCGCTGGGAACATTGATCTAGCAAAGCACAATAATTGTAATAACCTTCATTTTTACTAACTGGCATCATAATTGTGGGCAAAACTACGGTCTCTCTCTCTGATGCTACAGACAACGTCGTGGAGGTTGGAGCAGGATCAGTTGTCGCAACTGTAGTACGACTTGCTATCTCTCCAGCAGATTGGGGACATAATGCGCAGAAATGCCTGCCATTGCATACTCGGCAGGGACTTAATTTAGCATTTGTGCAACCGTGCCCCCCCATGCTCCCTGGAGAGGCATCCCTGACACAACTTCAGATGTTTAGCTCTATTTATTGTAGCCTCACTACTTTGATATTTTGGACACTTGTACCACGCATGTTTCGGACTACTACATAAATAGCAAGCGAATTTCCTGGGCTCTGCTTGCATTTTAATTTACTGGTACTTTTATTAACAGTGGAAAATGTAGAAGCTGTGGCATTATACTGTACTGGTTCACTGGTGACTCCCTCCATATTGAACACCTCTGCCTGGTAATTTTCTATAAAAGACTGCAATTCGAGTGGGGTAGATTTCATGGCTCTTCTTACGTTTTCACGAAGTGGTGTTGGTAACTTATTCATTAGGATGACGGTACATATCTCATCGACGCTGACATCCAACGTATTGAGGGATCGAATGTTACTCTCAAAAGCGGCATAGAACCTCATAAACTGGAGCAGACAACTCACACAACTTTGTAATGTGTGCGGATTTTATTCGGTCTTTTTGTCTGTATGTCTTCTCAAGTAGGGCTATTGCGGTGGCGTAGCTACTGGTGATAAGGCTAAATCCCCCCCAACAATTTCTGTGCTTCTCCCTCCAGCTGTCCACGCAAATATGTGAAACGCTGAACGTCTGACAATTCTTTGTGGTCATGCACGGTACAACGGAAGAGGTCCCAGAATTCTGTCCATTTTGCCGGGTCTCCGCTAAATTTGGGAAGATGAAGTGTAGGTAGCTTAACCCCTGCTACCTTTGCCGTGGCACTACTGTTGGTCAGAGTAGGGGATTTTTTGTAAATAGTCTCGAGTTTAGCCACAATCGCTTCCATGGCCTCAGAATATTCGTCATCATCACCAGCTATAGTCTCAACGTCAACGGTCTCGTCATCTAGGTCATAAAGATGGTCATTGATTGACTCCAGTTCATTGAGGCGCTTGCGAATCACGGTAACTTTGCCCTTCGCCTCGGACGCATCTGCCCGATCAATGAAGGCGTCTAAGTCCCTAGTTAGCCTAGTCAAACAGCCCCTCGCTATCCCTCTCTTTTTCTTAAGTTCTGACAGGGTGGCAGGCATGTCGAAATATTTCTAGGCTAGGCTAGGCCAAGCACACCGAAAGTCAAGTCAAGTTATCACCAACAACTCCCCAGTACAAGTAGTGTTACCTCCGGCTGTTTACTCAATAAATCCCTCCATGCTTGTGTATATTTTATAGTAGTAAACCTAGCTCCTGGCACTGCAAACTTACGCACAACAAATGAGTCTTCATATATTGGTTGATCAACGTAAATGCGATCTACAAAACTGTGTCCCAAGAGTGCTAGGGTCTTAAGAGGGTGAGGATATGCTGCTGGATCTGGTTGAAATCCACTACCTATACTGCCTGCAGCCGCCGAACGTGTATTATCACTCCGCCACATAAGCAAGAATAGGCACAAGAGTGCCAAACAAATAAGGCAAGAGAACATAAGGACTCCCTGAGTTAATGTGGCCTAGTGCGGGAACACACCCGGCCACGAAAAAGAAAGCCAGGCTAAAGTCTGGCACCCGGAAAAAATACTGCAGGGGTAGCCTAGGCCTCGCCGAAAATATAGGCCTATATGGGGGAAAAGCCAACAATACTAAATAGACAGGCAGAAAGGCATGTAGGAGGAAGTAAGAAAAGGTTGAAGGACCATATTTTGTCTGGACTGTGAAGACAAGAGCTATATATACAGAGAAGGAAATAATTACCTTGAAAAGGGTGATGTAAAACATGTAATAAAGCACTCATAAAATAATGTGGGTCCCAGTGATTATAGATAAGGCTTATCTGAATGTAGAGCGAAGTATTGAAGAAGTGGAGTGGAGGATGTAGTAGATTATTGAAGATCAATAATTATATTCCATGTTGGCAGATTGACTCCTATACAGCAAGTGAGATCCCCTTTGTTTACATACGGGACCTCAGCTACGAATCTTAACTAAAGGCTTACATCTT
The DNA here is from genome assembly GCA_032716605.1 of Paralithodes platypus. NCBI lineage: Eukaryota > Metazoa > Arthropoda > Malacostraca > Decapoda > Lithodidae > Paralithodes > Paralithodes platypus. The sequence continues at coordinate 14,384,531 of CM064505.1, forward strand.
TCATATATAGCTTATACTTAAGGTACACTCATGCATTCGCATATACCTTGATCAATACCAGTAAATTAAATTGGATACTATAATGAATTAATGTAATATTTAAACTACATATTATTAACGAAATAAATTATATTTTTCCTATCAAAGAAAACGTATTGGAAAATAAATCAAGGTAGACTTAATTAATGTCAAGTTATGACAGCTGTTGAAGCCTCAGAACAAGTCTCTCCAGACTGGTCTGCAGTGTCATGTGTTTTTATCTGTGATGCGGAACACTCGGCAAAACCTCCTCACCATAATTATCAAAGATTGAGGATAATAGAGTCTTCCATAGTTTCTACCGTAGAGCCACCTAGTTGCTACGAAGTCTGTGAGACATCATGTGACTGTCTGCCTAAAGTGACACTGCTTCTACGATCTTCCCCTAATACCGGAATTGCGGGGGGCTCTTGCAGTGCCTCCCGGCGAGGAATAGTATAAGGCTGTTTTCTCTTCGGTGGGCCGCGAATTACATAGAAAATACACCGTACTTATAAAAAATCACTACACAGATCAAAGATGGATAAATCTACACGTGTAATAAATGGACAAGGGAAATCCTAGAAGCGGATCTCTACAAACAAGTTAAATTGAACACTCGCATGTTTTATAATACCTTCACAATAATTCCCAACACTTAGAAAACACAGAGACACTTAGGGTATGGGGTAGAGGAGAAGTAATTTCCATGAGGGAGAATCTGTACGATGTAGGACTCGTAGTTCTTCCTCTGGCTGGACGTCAAAGGGAGCTGCCTCTCTCACGGACAGTAGAAAAGGTTGTTCCTGGTTCCTCTAACACCCTCTCGTTCGCCACCCTAGTTGGACTTTACTACAGGGACAGGCTTGTCCTACAGAAAGTCTACAACACTATTCTCTACCCCCTAAAACTTAGACCAGTGGAAGGTAGGAACCGTAGTTACATACCTTCCCTCAATTTCAGTCAATATTTGGGTTATATTTTGAACTCAATTTTACCTATTTCAATATAGTAGGGACATGGGGATTTCATTCTTTTCTTTATTGTGAAGTTAATCATTATTCTAAAAATATACTTACCCTAATAATACATGTATAAGGTTATTCTCTATATCTTAAAACTATACTCTTTATATAAAAGGCTTGCATGGCTACATGATAAATGTTTTTTCTGTTATTCACACTTCCTGATTTTTCCTAGATTGCAGGCCATGCTTTCGTTCCTCTTGATGCTTTTTCTACTACTTCCACTCCTCAAGTGAAGTACTGTAGAGGTGATTCTCTTGGTCCCATCGGTAGAGGTACTGCACTGGATCTTGATGTGGCATTTGCATAAATTCTTCCTTGTTGTATAATAAATCCAGCTGTTGTTGCGTATTTGCCTTAGGTGTATGTCCCAGGCTCTGTTATTGGCTAGACAGGTATCCCCGTGATTGGTCAGGACTTGAACTTCTGGTAAGTCCCGGATGTGGTGACCTTTGGCAGGCAGACTGTCCTATTCCTGCAGGGATTAGAGCATGGGTAGGCCTTCCTTGCTGGGTAGACTGTGTCACTGCTGTAGGTACTAGAGCATGGGAAACTCGGGGGAACTGTGTGGTTTCTCTCTTCATCTTCTGTTACATCTTCTTCCTTGTTCTTCTGCTCTCCTTTACTGCGGCTATTTTGGCTATGGTAGGCTGTTCCCTTTCCTGCATTGTCAGTACCTCTGCAGGGTTTGCTTTGCCCCTAGTTTGCAACCCCGTCATCTCAATGTTATTTATGAATATGGGTGATTTTAAAATATATAAAACAACAGTATGCATAAACCAAATTATGTATCAGCTACATACATTTTGACTAACTGCTTATAATCAAGAATTGTTGAAGGAGAGGGAGGGTGGATAGGTCCGCGTGACCGTCAATTTCCCACAAAGCACCGTGGTAAACATTGCGTTCATTTCCTCTATCGGCCACTGTATGCATTTATTGGTAGGGAGAATTCACCTCCTCATAATAATTCCCTACTATCTATCTCTACACACCACAAGCTTTGTGTATGCAACCATTTTGACACTAGCGTACCTTGAATTTGGGCCTTTATCACTATTTAAACTTTCAGGTAGCATTGACTTTTGTCAATACATATAGTAAACAAAACATATTTCCAGCTTCACGCACGGAGTTTAACAAGTGTCTTTAGTTACTCCCGTTGTAATAAGATTATTATTATGTATTTTTGTATTATGACAGACTTATGTAAATTTGCTGAAACTGTTAGGCACGCCGGACCAAAATGTTGATATCAGGGTAATTCTATTAGTACAGAATTAACACAACTAAACAATATAATGTAATACATAATAATCCATCAGAAAGCCAATATATCTAAATACTGTTTTGATATTCGCTTCTCTTTGGTATGTGTGTAAGGGGTTAGTTGAAGTTAGTTTTTGTTTTCTCTCTCTCTCTCTCTCTCTCTCTCTCTCTCTCTCTCTCTCTCTCTCTCTCTCTCTCTCTCTCACTCATTACAGCGTTTTAACATTTTCTAGACAAATTACTGGCAGGTAAACCCACTCTTCACTTTTCTTTATTGGTTTTATTGGCTGCCTCTCTGTTCCCCCCTTTCCCTTCCTGACATTTATCGGTCACTGTCCAATTCCCACTTCTTTACTGGTGTGTTCCCGACAACTACAGACGACAACAGCTGGTCCGTGGGTCACAACTACAGGCGGCAACAGCTGGTGGGGAGTTTAACTGACTATTCTCTGATAGTAAAGCTCCCAATGGATATATATATGTGTAATTTTCCCTGACATTTCATTAATCGATTTTAGGAGTATGGTTGGTTGTTGGAAGGAACATAATAATGGACAATATGTCATTGTACACAACATTAAGGGGAGATGAGGGTATTTATTTGCTTATTGTTTTGTCTTTTTATTAATGATTAGTTTCCTCCCTAGACTTCCATCAACCTGTAAATAACACCCTTTAGACCCCGTTTAAGATAATTTTCTATTTTTGGGGGGTAGACAAATGTCCCGGCCGAAGACCGGCTTCTCTTAAAAATACAAGCTCGTTTTCGCTCGGCGAGAAAATATTGATACCTAAATGGCCCGAAAAGTCTTGATATTGATATAGAAATGGGACGAGAGGTCTTAAAATCGCCAAACTAATGGGCCGAATGTCTTAAAATCGCAAAACTAATGGCGCTAAACATGAGGGATATGGGGGCCAGAAAAACGGGTCCATCTCACCTTAAACGTAATTAATGTGTTCTTCGTAAGTCTGCTATTAAACAACATAATTGATGGCCTAGAACACCAGTAACTATAAACCAACTTTAACTCCTAGCCATATTTGTTATTGTGTGTTGTTTGCATTGAACGTTTTAATGTGGGCAACTGTTATCTCGCACTGGTGCCATTCCCTTTCACTATTTTGTCTCATTGTCACACACACACACACACACACACACACACACACACACACACAGTCTCTCTCTAACACAAATACACACACACAACACAGTAACACACGATAGTCGTTAACATTATAATATAATAATTATGCAAGAATACATCATGAGTATATCATCAATGTTTTTTTTTTTTTTTGTTTTACGTGAGTGAGGGAGGCAAAAGGCAGAACTGCCTGTAGCGAGTGCCTCCCCCAGAGTTGAAAAAGTGACAGGGCCAAACATCAAGGTACGTTCGAGCCAAACTGCCTGGATACACAGAGTTTGAAGCAATTTAAGTCATAGGCCGCGACAGTTTTCTACCGAACAAAATGTACACATTTATCTTGAAAGGGGGTCTAGGGTGCGTTATTTGAAGCTTGATGGACGTCTAGTGAGGACACTAAACAAAACATTAATATATAAATACATAGACCAAAAACCAAGCACTACCCCCTTAATCTCTTTCCGTCTTCCCTCCTTGAAAGTCCTTATCCTATCAGCATTGCTTTTTTTATCTGTTTCTCCCTTCCTCCTCTTCCCTCAGCAGCTTAATCTTGTCTCTCTTTTTCTATGTTTTACTTACAAAATCAAGTTCAGAGCAAATCCCTTCCTACATTTCCTACAAAAACAATATATTATTCGTATTATAGTCCGTTCATTCTAGGATGGGCAGAAATCGTAACCCCTAACCTCTCATATCTCAAAAAGGACTAGAGTAATCGAGCTAATATTTCTACTAAATAAGAAGACTTGGCCAGGGAATATGTGTATAAATTGACAGCTAATTTGCTTTAGCCCTTTTTGAGTTACAAGAGGTTAGAGGTTACGATTTCTATCCAACCTAGAATGAACGAACTATAACTGTATGGCTTGTATCCATTCGGCCCCATTAAGCCTACTGTTTTAAGACGCTTACCCCCATCCAGGTGTCAATATTTCCCTGGCGACCGGTACCGAGCCAGCATATATATATTTTTGTTTTGACAGAAAGCTAAATTTGTAAATTTTTCAATAGAAAAATTTCTCCGGATTTCTCCATACAATACTGGCTCGCTATCGCTCGCCAGGAAGAAATCGACACCTGGATGAGGATAAACGTCTTAAAACAGTTGGTTGAATGGGGCCGAATGGATACAAGCCAGAGAAAGAGAGAAAAGGAGAGAAATATACAAAAAACGAGGTGGGCCTCCTTACGCTTCGTACAACAATATATTATTCGTACTAACTGTAATTGTCCACATTGACAGCTATTTGTAGCCAGTACTGTATACCAATGTGGTTCTTCAATTCAGTTTCTAGCTATGTAATTAATTATTTATCCATCGACCTAATATAATCTGTCTTAACCCTTAACTGTCGGCGAGCAACATAAGTCGAGTTAAATAAAGCTGGACTATGTGGCGGCGCTCGACATAGGTCGTGTGGCAATTTCAGCACGTAATGTTGCTGAGAGAGAGAGACAAGTGGTGGCAGGAGAGTAGCGAGCGTATGACTGCTCCAGACCACTGCGGCGAACCTACTGACACGAATCCCACCTCCTCCCTCCCTCTCTCACTCGCTATATACAGAATTGTATGGGGAAAGTGCCTAATTACATGCTTTTTGCACTCGCGTTGCACGGTTATTGCAAGAAAACTAGCCATCATAAAAGGATCGTTATGGTGTCATTCGAAAGCTCTGTTTATGCCCTTTCAGGGATAGATACTTGTTTTACGTTCTAGGTCTTATTTAGGCATGAAAATGATCACGTAAACAGCCCTATTTTGGCTAAAAACACCCCGCTGGGCGGTACATATAAATAAACCGCATAGGCCGCTCGTAAGGTGTTAAGCTGGGGGGATGGTTCACTTTTTGGGCGATTATTGCATGTATTCATTATTTTTCTAGTTTCCTCCCTAGACCACCATAACACAAACAAACAAAATCCATTAGATCCCCCTTCTAGATTAATTTGTAAATTTTTCGGTAGAAAAATGTGCTGGCCGAAGGCCAGTTCTTCCAACATTACAGGCTCACTATCGTTCGCCAGGGAAAAAATCGACACCTAAATAGCTCAAAAGGTCTAAATATTGACGAAGAAATGGGGTGAAACGTCCTATAATCGACTAACTAATGGGGCAAACATCTTCACATCTGAAAACTAATAACTAGGGTAAATATGAGGGAGAAAGTGGTCCAGAAAACCGGCTCAGACGGTATTGTGCAGCATCATTTACTGGGTTTATTTTGCTTTCTAAACCTCTATCAACCTTAAAAAACACACTCTCAAGACCCCCCTTCGATATAAATTTGTACATTTTTCGGTAGAAAAATCGACAGCTAAATGGCACGAAAGGTCTTAATATTAACACAGAAATGGGGCAAAAGGTCTGCAAATCGCCAAACGAATGGAGCGAATGTCTTGAAATCTCATAACTAATAGGGCTAAACATGAGGGAGGAGGACTCTAAAAACCAACTGCCTCCCCTTAATTATCTATATTTAATCTACATACAGTATATTGTATATCTGAATGGGTCAGACAATTTTGTATGTCATTAAATTTTCAGCAGTTACAGTCCATTCATTATAAGTAGGCAAGAGATCTTAACTTTATCCTATATAACTCACAAACTACTAAAATAATAGAGTTAATATTTCTACCGTTTAGGAAGAGTCAGCCAGGGAATAGGTGTGGCAATTTACGGCCCATTTGTTCTAGCCCTTTTTAAGTTACAGAGGATAGAAGTTAAGATGTCATGCCTACTATTAGTGAATGAACTTTGAAACAGGTGTGGTGCAGTAGTATTGTCAACACCTCTCACCTGAATTTCGATTCCACCGGAAGATGATGAGTTTTCAAATAATTTGTTGCATTCTTTCAAAAACAAATATTTACTGACCGAATCTGGAATGTACTAACTATTTTTACATCCCAGTAAAAACTAATAATTATGCTTCCTAATTGAAACGCTACAGTATGAACGAGTGTCTGTTGGGCTTGGATACTTTTGGTGTCGTGCATTCATAGTCCTTGGGAAGAAAGGGGTTGAATCCTCCTGTTTAGATGGTGAACTTAAGGAGAGAGAGAAAAATCACAGTGTCCTAGAGAGTTCCTCAACTATGTCAATAGGTAGAAGACACTGAAATTCAGCATTTTTGTTCTATTTGTATGAAGGAGACAAAAGACAGGTTGCCTGTACGAGTGTATCCCCGAAAACCAGAAAGTGACAGAGCCTAATTCAAGGGACGTTTGCGTCAAAATGCCTGGACACACAAGGTATAAAGCATTTCAAGTCATAGGATGGAGGAAAGACTGATTGAGGGAGAGAGTTCCAGAGTTTACTTGATAAGTAGAAGAACGACGATTATATAATAACATAACACAATTACTGCAATTTTCTTGTAGAAGGCTTTACAGCTCAGGCGGAGACTTTCAAGCAATATTCTCAATATAGGTTGCCCTATTGTCGTTTCCGTAGACCTGAACAAATTGGATCAAATCTATCTATATATCTATTGCCGGACACTCCGAAGCCATGGCCACGAACGAAACGCCCCCATGCACCTCTGTCCCCAGTCATTCGACGCCATTCCTTCGATCCAGCACTGCTTTCACTCTCGTACACTCTCTTAGTCATTCTCTCGCTTCTCATACGTTCTATATGGAAGAACCATCTCAAGGTGTTTATTTTCACACTTTCCAGCACATCTACACCCACACTACACCTCTCTCGTACTTCCTCATGTGTCTGTCTATCCATCCATGTAACTCAACACACGTTTCTCAAGTAACTCATTTCCACCCCTCTCAATCTTGATCTGAGTCTCTCCACCAACGTCCATCGTGCTGAAGGGATTAATTACAATTGATTTGATCAGATAAAATTTGACAATGTACATATTCTTGTGAAACATGAAATGTACAGAACATCCTTTTTCCATGTCAGTTTGGGAACTCAAAAAAACAAAAACAAAAAAACATGCACATTAAATCATAATGACACAAGGGGTGATAATATTATACAGGTATACTCGTGGTTTCAATTGTTTTCCCTCGAGTGTGGGGGTGGCTTTTGGTGGTGTGTGTTAAGGGGTAACATAAATAAGAGAGTGTAGCAAGGAAGGAGAGTTGCTGATTAATCTAGAGCATTGACAAAGAAGGGATTAGTTAGTATGATAGTGAAAGAATTGCAGCATGATATTTCATTATTTCAAGTCGAACTTAGCAGGTAACACTATATAAACCCTCTCGCCTCCTAGTGAAGCAGGCAGGTGGAAGAAATGTGTGTTTCTTGATAGAAGTGTCAAACTTGGCACACACAATAATAAACAAAGTATAATCAAAATTAGCTATAGGGCCATCATAGGTTTAGCCTAAGTTGGCTTTGGCAGCCCCTTTTCAATTAATTTATATTAGAGTACTGAAACACAGATATTTACCCAAAACTGTAAACTGTGGTGGAGATGTCAAACTAGTCTCAAATGACTCGTATGGGCAAGGGAAACAACCTATATTAAGAGAATGTTTGGCTAATGTTGACCGTTTGACTTGTACTGGTCCCTGTAGTTTATTATCATGCTACAAATTGGTAAGAATTGTTGCCAATTGCCACTACTTTGTTGAACTACAGGGACCAGTACAAGTTAAATGGTCAACTTTCTATAAACATTGCCTGAACATTTATTGTTTCCCTTGTCCAGACGAGCCATTTGAGACTAGTTTGACATCTCTACCACAGTATACAATTTAGGGTAAATATCTGTGTCTCAGTACTCTAATGGAGATTAATTGAAAAGGGGCTGCCAAAGCCAACATAGGCTAAACCTGTGATGGCCCTATAGCTAATTTTGATAATACTGTGTTTATTATTATGTGTGCCAATTTTGACACTTCTATCAAGAAACACACAATTCCCACAAATTCTTTCACATATCTGCCCCACTATCCGGCAATATATTTTAACCCTCTCACGTTATTAACGCAATTTTGAGCCTATTAGGCATACTTTAAAGCCTTTGTTACCATCAGGGGTATTTCAAAACCTTTAGTTTAGTTACTTTAACCTCTGCAGTTGTCTTTGAGTTAGCTGTGGGAAAGAAAACTAAGTTTGGAGAGGTAATTATTAGAGTGAGAGAACTCTATTTCTTATTGCTAATCTGGCAACCTCTGCGTCATATGGTCGTGAGAGGGTTAATTGAAAATGGTGAGACCTTCTCTAGTTTGCCCTGAAAAATTCCGGCCGGGCGAGTTTTCGAAGCCTTGTGTTTTTCGGTATTTTCATCCACCAGAATGCTGTTTATTGTGATGTATCATATGTCAATGGAAAGAGAAATAACTATACTACATTATAAAAAAATAAAAAATGTAAAAATAATAGCAATATGAAAGTGTAAATGACTTCGGAATAAAAGTTTTTCCCGGGCAATTGTCTTCACACCGTCCTATCTCGAAATTGTGAGTGATGACCATTTATTTTTATTTGCTCAAATAATAGTATTTTTTCTGCTCTTTCAAATCTGAAAACAGCAATTGTCTATCTTCAATAGTTCTCAAGCAGTGACTGAAAACAACAAAAGTATGACTTTGCATGATTTGGTTTATAACATTTTCGAATTATTTCGTTGTTATGATGTCTATGGTTCTTAATTTAGGCTGTATGAATACGGGAGATAATGTTGAATAGAATGAACAAAACTAGAAGTTCCTACGACAAAAACATTTTGCTCTATGAATATTTGAAATGAAGAGCCAAAATGCGAATATTTATGCTTCACTCGTTTCCGTTCCGCTGACGCAAGCCGGGTTCCGAGCTGTTCCCCACCTCGGCGTTGCTTTATTTGCTCGGATACGTATATAACTGTTTATATTACCGTAATTGGAAAATTATGCTCTTTCTAATGGTGAAAACCAAAATAATATAGCGTAATTGGTACGCGAGCTATGCGCAATTGTTTCCATGCATTGTTATTGTTATGTAAATATATGAGAATGTTTATACAGTTGTATATCTTTGCCACAATATACAACACTTTTATATAATTTTCCTTGCCAATAATTGTATAATGTTCATAGAACACATGTCAGTCATGAAGGTTGTCAATTTTACTTACCTGGTAGGGCCACAACCCTTTCCAACGAGAAGGGAAATGGCTCCTGGGTTGACACTGAAAAAACAAAACAAGAGAGCCAGGTTATCTTCAAGTAATAAATTCAGAAATAATTCTATTGTACACACAAATAAAGTAATATAAAAATATAATACATATATATATATATATATATATATATATATATAATACATATATATATATATTATTATATATATATATATATATATATATATATATATATATATATATATATATATTTACATATATATATATATATATATATATATATATACAGTATATATATATATATATATATATATATATATATATATATATATATATATACAAGGTCAAGGTGTCAAACAAGAGAAATATGCAGATTTCCAAGCCACCCAAGGAGGTACTGCATTTGATTCGTTATTTTGTTTAGAGTGATTTCCCCAGGAGGCCTATATCCACTTTGATGAGTCCATTCATTATAGATATTGAACCATCCCCCCTTAATGTACCTTACCATGACACACACACCACTACACGGGAACATTAGAACCACTCCGATCATTATAATAGTCACGCTATATATAGTCCATTCATTATAGATAGTGAACCATCCCCCCTTAATGTACCTTACCATGACACACACACCACTACACGGGAACATTCGAACCACTCCGATCATTATAATAGTCACGCTATATATAGTCCATTCATTATAGATAGTGAACCATCCCCCCTTAATGTACCTTACCATGACACACACACCACTACACGGGAACATTAGAACCACACCGATCATTATATTAGTCACGCTATATATAGTCCATTCATTATAGATAGTGAACTATCCCCCCTTAATGTACCTTACCATGACACACACACCACTACACGGGAACATTAGAACCACTCCGATCATTATAATAGTCACGCTATATATAGTCCATTCATTATAGATAGTGAACCATCCCCCCTTAATGTACCTTACCATGACACACACACCACTACACAGGAACATTAGAACCACTCCGATCATTATAATAGTCACGCTATATATAGTTCATTCATTATAGATAGTGAACCATCCCCCCTTAATGTACCTTACCATGACACACATACCACTACACAGGAACATTAGAACCACACCGATCATTATAATAGTCACGCTATATATAGTCCATTCATTTTAGATAGTGAACCATCCCCCCTTAATGTACCTTACCATGACACACCCACCACTACACGGGAACATTAGAACCACTCCGATCATTATAATAGTCACGCTGTATAATTATAGTCCATTCATTATAGATAGTGAACCATCCCCACTTAATGTACCTTACCATGACACACACACCACTACACGGGAACATTAGAACCACTCCGATCATTATAATAGTCACGCTATATATAGTCCATTCATTATAGATAGTGAACCATCCCCCCTTAATGTACCTTACCATGACACACACAAAACTACACGCGAACATTAGAACCACTCCGATCATTATAATAGTCACGCTATATATAGTCCATTCATTATAGATAGTGAACCATCCCCCCTTAATGTACCTTACCATGACACACATACCACTACACGGGAACATTAGAACCACTCCGATCATTATAATAGTCACGCTATATATAGTCCATTCATTATAGATAGTGAACCATCCCCCCTTAATGTACCTTACCATATCACACACCACTACACAGGAACATTAGAACCACTCCGATCATTATAATAGTCACGCTATATATAGTCCATTCATTATAGATAGTGAACCATCCCCCCTTAATGTACCTTACCATGACACACACACCACTACACAGGAACATTAGAACCACTCAGATCATTATATTAGTCACGCTATATATAGTCCATTCATTATCGATAGTGAACCATCCCCCCTTAATGTACCTTACCATGACACACACACCAATACACGGGAACATTAGAACCACTCCGATCATTATAATAGTCACGCTATATATAGTCCATTCATTATAGATATTGAACCATCCCCCCTTAATGTACCTTACCATGACACACACACCACTACACGGGAACATTCGAACCACTCCGATCATTATAATAGTCACGCTATATATAGTCCATTCATTATAGATAGTGAACCATCCCCCCTTAATGTACCTTACCATGACACACACACCACTACACGGGAACATTAGAACCACACCGATCATTATATTAGTCACGCTATATATAGTCCATTCATTATAGATAGTGAACCATCCCCCCTTAATGTACCTTACCATGACACACACACCACTACACAGGAACATTAGAACCACTCCGATCATTATAATAGTCACGCTATATATAGTCCATTCATTATAGATAGTGAACCATCCCCCCTTAATGTACCTTACCATGACACACACACCACTACACAGGAACATTAGAACGACTCCGATCATTATAATAGTCACGCTATATATAGTCCATTCATTATAGATAGTGAACCATCCCCCCTTAATGTACCTTACCATGACACACACACCACTACACGGGAACATTAGAACCACACCGATCATTATAATAGTCACGCTATATATAGTCCATTCATTATAGAGAGTGAATCATCCCTCCTTAATGTACCTTACCATGACACACACAAAACTACACGCGAACATTAGAACCACTCCGATCATTATAATAGTCACGCTATATATAGTCCATTCATTATAGATAGTGAACTATCCCCCCTTAATGTACCTTACCATGACACACATACCACTACACGGGAACATTAGAACCACTCCGATCATTATAATAGTCACGCTATATATAGTCCATTCATTATAGATAGTGAACCATCCCCCCTTAATGTACCTTACCATGACACACACAAAACTACACGCGAACATTAGAACCACTCCGATCATTATAATAGTCACGCTATATATAGTCCATTCATTATAGATAGTGAACCATCCCCCCTTAATGTACCTAACCATGACACACATACCACTACACGGGAACATTAGAACCACTCCGATCATTATAATAGTCACGCTATATATAGTCCATTCATTATAGATAGTGAACCATCCCCCCTTAATGTACCTTACCATGACACACACCACTACACAGGAACATTAGAACCACTCCGATCATTATAATAGTCACGCTATATATAGTCCATTCATTATAGATAGTGAACCATCCCCCCTTAATGTACCTTACCATGACACACACACCACTACACGGGAACATTAGAACCACTCCGATCAATATATTAGTCACGCTATATATAGTCCATTCATTATAGATATTGAACCATCCCCCCTTAATGTACCTTACCATGACACACACACCACTACACGGGAACATTAGAACCACTCCGATCATTATAATAGTCACGCTATATATAGGCCATTCATTATAGATAGTGAACCATCCCCCCTTAATGTACCTTACCATGACACACACACCACTACACGGGAACATTCGAACCACTCCGATCATTATAATAGTGTGACGCATGTCCAGTGTGAGCATGCTGTACAGAACGCCTAGTCATGCCCCACTCTCGCTAGGATCGTCAGGGCAGGAACTTTGGCTGTAGTCTATGTAGAGTTTCCTAACTTAGTTCATGTGAGCCGTTGTACTATAAGTAATATGAATATGTATTTTGTTTTCATCTGAGTCAACGAGTTCTATTTTATATCATTAGTTATAAGTATTGTGTGTAAAACTTATTTGTAATGATGGGAGAAGCGGCAGCCACAGTTGGGGGTCAGTGGGTGCGCCATGCGGGAGGTGGGCCTAACTCACTAGCACTCCCCCCCCCCTCCCCCCTCCCCTCAGTGCTAGGAAAGCCTTTGTCTATCCCAGAGGAGAGAGAGAATTACGTAATGATTGTCAGTGGGCGGTCCTTAGTAGTTCACGTTGGGCTCACTAGAGGGCCGAGTATAAAAAGGGAAGTCTAGCCATTTTTTGATCAGAACTCATTAGGCAGAGCGACTTCTCATTTCCCTTGCTAACTATATATTCTTCTGACTGATGTGAACTTTCTCTACTACCTTACATTCTTATCTCCTCTTTTCCCTTTTTAACTTCCATGGTCCCGTTGGTGCAGAGCTAGTCAGCCAACGTATTATCGCTTGAGTTCTCATGAGATACATGCCTATTAGATAGCCTATTTTGGAAGGGTTAACTTAGAATAGGATTGATTTATGTTTGTTGCACTTGTCTATGCATTTCCCTGTGTGTTATTATTATTATTCCTGGTTTCTGCTAGTCTAGGTAATGCTAGACTGGGGTAAGGCTTTTCTGTGTTACGAGTTGTTGTTTGATGCAGTGGTTAAGCGATAAACCTGCATACTCGTTCGGTTCAGTGAAGCCTAGGTTGTCTTCGCGGCTGACTGTGTTGAGTTAATAATTTACAGTGCGTGAGGGCAAGAGCCTAACCACCCTGTATTTTATTAACAGCTTGTTTTTACTTTGTCAAGGAGCCGGGAGAAAACCAGATACAAGGGATCTGGATTTCTCAAAGTGCACTTGTTAGTGTTAACGTAATACTTTAAACAGTTGTGAGGACTTCGCTAGGCTACGAGCCGTTTTTGCTCAGTCACTGCTACCTTTTGCCCACAGTACCCCAGCTAGACTTTACTCGATTAGTAGATACAGAATAGTATTGAAGCTTTCCTTATGTATGATATTGTTTATGCACTATTGATTTCATGTGTTGCAAGCTTGGCTACTTTAGTGATTAGTGGCCCACGAGCACAATCCGAGTAGGCTATTGCCGTTGCATTTGCGGAGTACTTCTTTTTAATGTTTGCCATTTACTATTGCATATTCTTTTAATTATTCTTATGCCAATTTAAACCTGTAATAGTATTTAATTGCCAGTGTTTTTCTTATTGAATTACTGTTCAAAATCCGATACGTACTTCTTACGAGCATCCGAGAAGCATCTAACTTTTTTCAGAAGATTCCTTGCTCGATGCTTAAGGACTATTAATTAACGTAACGTAATAGTGCCGATCCGAAGTAGAGGGTGGAGGACTTCTTAAGTTCTTAGTCAAGGGTGGATTACTTCGGCTTCGGCCAACACTATTCTTTGGTGTTGTTGTTTCTTACTTCTTTGTTTGATTGTTGACCAGACTAGAGAATTCCTGTCTCTTTATTAGTCTGTTGTTGAACACTAGTACCGAGTTCTTGTATACCCCGTTATAGCAGATTGAACTCTGGAGGGTATTGGTGTTTTTTGTTCGGCTGGCAGTACTCAGGGGTTGGGATCGTGTGTTTCCGTTGTGGCAGCGAGCCGTATTAGAGTCCTGATTGAGAGCCCTTGTGTACCCGAGTGCCAGGTCGTAACAAATGGCGACCTTGCTTAGGATTTTGTGAACAGTATAAATTTTTGCAGAGTTGTACAACATTTGTTTGTTTGTATTTTAGCGTGCATATTGAAGAATATTTTTTTGTATGGCAATTAGTAAAGCATTTAAGAGACTCCAGTTAATTTAGTAATTAGTGCTTGCATAGGAAGTTAAACACTTTTGTCTCGAGAATTTTTTGTGGACTTCAGTATGTCGTGCATTAGCACTGACGATGAGCGAGAGATGCCATTTGAAGGTGTGCCGTTAGTAACCAGTGAGGAGGATGCTAGAGTTTTTGTGAGTAAGCGGTACCACGTGACGGAGGAGAGGCTGACTGGGGTGGATGTTTGTGGCTTGCACCTGATAGCCAAGGTTTTGGGAATTTCCAATGTAGTAGGGATGTCCAAGGGGGAGCTGATTTCCTGGGTGTTGCGTGGGCGACATGGGGTTTCGGAGGAGAGGGCGTTTGGGGGGGTTCCTCCCCAGATCCCCTCTCACTCGACTCCCACAGTGCCGTCCACTCAGTTACCGGAGGTTAGCACTCTCCCACAGAGGGATGAGAATTGGCAGATTGGAGTGCCCTCGGGTGGTGCACATGGTGGTTCCCCAGTTTTTGCCCCCCCTCCTTCAGTAGTGGCAGCTCCCTCTTCCGGTCTGTCTCCAGATATGGTATTTAGACTTGAGCTTGCTAAGATTGAGGCTAGGAAGCAGGAGGATGAGACCAGGAGGCAGGAAGATGAGACCAGGAGGCAGGAGGATGAGACGAGGAGGCATGAGATTGAGGTTAGGAGGCATGAGGCTGAGCTTAAGTACGACTCGGAGAAATATTGTGCTAAATTAGATTTAGATAAGTCTCGTGCAGAGTCGACAGGGACTTGGATGGGCCGTGAGGGCCAAGTAAGAGAACAGTCCTTGGCCCAATTAGTCAAATTGGTGCCGGTATTTAGTGAAACTGAAGTCACAGAATTTTTTAATCGTTTTGAGAAGAAATGTAGGGAGCATAATTGGCCTGAAGAGAAGTGGGCAGCTCTAGTCTCCTCAAGACTTACGGGTAAGGGTCTGAAGGCTTATGATGCACTGCCTTTAGAGTCTTGCATTGACTACCCAGAATTGAAGAGAGCTGTCCTACGGGCATACGAGTTGCAACCGGAAACATATCGATTGAAGTTTCGGGGTGTTACAAAGACTAGGGAGGTGACCTTTCTTGAACATGCCCGGGACTTAAAAGATGCACTTAAAAACTGGACACGTTCTGAGAAAGCTGAGGACGGCCGAACAGTTGACTGAGCTGTTTCTGCTCGAGCAGTTTTATAAGTGTACTGGTGCAGAAATGACTTTAACTATTAAAGAAAAGAACCCAAAAACTCTACAGGAGGCAGCTGAGATGGCTGACCTCCGGCTATCACTAATTCGTGGGTGCGGGTCTGCCCAGCGTAGTGAGGCAGGTAACAAGGGGCGTGACGCCCCACCCCCCCGAGTTAGTGATATACCTTATGCAAACAAGTACAAGAGCCATGATACCAAGACTGACCACAAGACTAGCACCGTCCCATTTAAGAAGGGGCCGGGCCCTTCCCAGTACCAAGGGAAGCCCAAAGGGGAGGTGGAGTGTTATCATTGTCATAAAAAGGGGCACTTTGCAAGAGTCTGTCCTAGCAAACCACCTACAGCAGCTGTGTCTTTGGCCTGCAACATTGGTGTGTCTCCGAAGTCATCTGAGTTTGCCTGGGGCAGTTCGTCAGAGGCTGAGGCACAGCCAATGCAGAAGCACCTGGGAGGCTCGAACCCTGCTCAGGATGTTTTTTGCGACCATAGAGGGCGGGGTTGCGTGATGTGGGCGGGGCGCAAGCATGGAGTAGAGGTCTTGCGTGATACAGGTGCTTCCCAGACTCTGATGAAAAACTTGACTGGCTACCCTATAAACGCGGCTCGGGTGGTAGTGGTGCAGGGTATTAATGCAACTCGGTCATACCCGCTGGTGCGGTTGGAGTTGGAGGTGGATGGTGTGGCACGTGAATTGGATGTCGGGATTGTGGAGAAACTGCCAGTGGAGGGCGTCGACCTTCTTCTCGGCAACGACTTTGCAATGCCCGCTTCCGAGGTTCTACCCTTAGTCGTTGCCGAGAGGCCGGCCGACGTGAGTAGGGAAGAGCAAGAGTGGGTCGAGCGGTGCCAGACACAACCCATGGCGTGTGTTGTCACCCGAGATCGGGCAGCTAAAGTGTCACAGCCTAGTCCTCCGCCTTCAGACCAGCGGAGGAACGATCAACAGGAGGAGGCTAAAGCTGGAGTTGGTTTTAAGAGTTTTGACTCGGCGGCTCTCCTGGGTGATTCAGTATTAGCACCATTACTTAATTCTGGAGTAGCCCCTGGGCCTGTCATCGAGAGTGACGAGGCTGGGCATGACGAGTCTCCACGACAGCAACGTTATGTACATCGAGAGAGACAGAGGGAGCAGCCCAGTATCGGGGAAGGTCATGCATTGCTCCGGGAGCAGTTAGATCGCTTGGCACCCTCAGATAAGTCGGTTGCAACTAGAGGACCCTGAGCTCCAAACGTGTGCTAATGGAGCTGTAGAGCTCGACGAGGACGGCGATGCACAGCCAGGAGATTTTTTTATTTAGAAGGCATCCTTTATAGGCGTTTTCAAGACCCTAAACGTAGTTGGCAAAAGGGGTCCGGAGTAGTGGACCAGTTGGTGGTGCCACGGGAGTGCAGGGATAGCCTACTGAGGTTGGCGCATGACACACCACTGGCAGGACATCTAGGGGTGAGAAAAACGGTGGCGGCTTTGGGGAAATTGTTTTGGTGGCCGGGGATGAAGTCTCATGTGCAGTCATGGATAAACTCCTGTGATATTTGTCAACGTGTCGGGAAACCGAACCAAGTTATTCCTAAGGCTCCGTTACACCCTATTCCTGTGATTGGGCCACCCTTTAGTAAAATTATTGTTGACATGGTTGGTCCACTCCCTCCCACTAAGGCGGGAAATAAATTTTTGTTAACCATAATGGATGTTGCCACTAGATACCCCGATGCATACCCTATGAAAAATGGAATGGCTAAGACGGTAGTCAGTAACTTGTTGTGGTACTTCTCAAGGTACGGGTACCCGGAGGAGATTCAGTCTGATCAGGGATCTAATTTCACCTCCAACATGTTCAAGCAAACAATGCAACAGCATGGGATACGAGCAGTAGTATCGTCAGCGTATCACCCTGAGAGTCAAGGGGTGCTTGAGCGGTGGCATGCTACACTTAAAAGCATGCTCAGGTGTTATTGTGCTGACAACGGTATGGATTGGGATCTTGGATTGCCTTATGTGCTGTTTGCTGCTCGGGAGGTACCTGGTGAGAGCCTGGGATTTAGTCCAAACGAGCTGATTTTTGGACACCGTGTCAGGGGCCCCCTTAACATGCTGAAAGAAATTTGGGAGGGGACTGTGCAGCCTTGTCCATTCTTAAAGTATGTGCTTGAAAGCCGTGAGCGCATGCTTAAGAGTCTGGAGATGGCAGGTAGAAATTTGACAGAATCACAAGCTTTGATGAAGGACAGGTATGATCGCAAAGTGAGGCTCCGGAAGTTCACTGTAGGACAAGAGGTATTAATTTTGTTGCCTTTGGTTGGTAACCCCCTCTCTGCGAAGTACACTGGACCTTATAAAATTGTAGAAAAAATTTCAGACTTAGATTACCTTGTTGCCACTCCAGACAGGAGGAAAAAGAACCAGTTATGTCACGTGAACCTTATTAAAGAGTATGTGAGGCGCCCCTCTGAGCCTCTCACTGTCCCTGTGTTGGCTTGTTGCGGCCGTGGTGGAGAAGGAGAGGGGGACAGTCAAGCTTCAGAGGAGGATAGCTGGGATCAACATGTTTCAGCGGATCAGTGGGCGGGGAACTCGAGCCTAAGGGCTGACGAGGCTATAGCTCATTTGCCTGAGCCGCAGTTGATGCTATCCGTCAGTTGTTCGGTTCATACCCCACTGTATTTGCTGAACACCCAGGCCTCACTACTCAGGCTATGCATGATGTTGACGTGGGGGACCATCTACCCTTTAAGTCAATCCCGTACCGTGTGCCCCCCATAAAACTACCAGCTCTGAGGGATGAGTTGGAGTATATGCTCGGTAGAGGGTTGATAGAGAAAGGCACAGTTAAGTGGACTTCCCCTGTAAACACTGCAGCCTAAGCCAGATGGCAAGGTACGCTTTTGTATTGATTTCCGTAGGTTAAACGGTTTGACTCCAACTAACCCATATCCTCTTCCTCTCCTTGATGGTAGTGTGGAGAAAATTGGTAATGCTCGTTTTTTGTCTAAAGTAGATTAGTAAAAGGTTACGGCAAGTACCTTTGTCCGAGCGTGCTAAAGAGGTATGTGGTTTTGTTGTGGACGGGAGTACCTACCGGTGCAATGTTATGCCTTACGGGCTTAAGAATGCACCAGCAACGTTTCAGAACCTGATGAATGAAATTGTAAAGGACATTCCAAATTGCACCGTATATTTGGACGATGTAATCATTTATGATGACGACTTTGAGAGCCATTGTGAGCACCTTGAGACCTTGTTCCGGAAACTTAGTGAAGCAGGTCTGGTAGTAAATTTGGCAAAGTGTGACTTCGTAAAAGCCACTGTGCAGTACCTTGGGTTTGTAGTGGGAAGGGGACAGGTGTGCCCTCCTCAGAACAAGGTACAGGCTATCAATAAATTTCCGCACCCAACAACCAAGAAGCAGATTATGAGATTCTTGGGTATGATAGGCTACTACAGACGCTTCATAAAAGGTTACTCAACGGTGTTGGCACCTCTCACAGATTTGTTATCTAAAGACAAAAAGTTTTTGTGGGCACCTGAGTGTGAAAAGGCTTTCACTTTGGTGAAACATTTGCTATGTACTCACCCGATACTCAGGGCCCCAGACTTTAACAGGCCTTTTCAGCTGGCAACAGATGCTAGTGTTGTAGGGGCTGGTGCCGTCTTGCTACAGACAGACAATGAAGGTGTGGAACACCCAGTAAGTTTCTTTTCTAAGAAGTTCAATGCTGCACAAAAGAACTATTCTACAATAGAAAAGGAATTACTGGCGATTGTGCTGTCGCTCAGGCACTTCGAGGTGTATGTTCCAGCCTATGGCCCAGTCGTGGTTATCTACACTGATCATCACCCTTTGAGATTCCTGAATCAAATTTCACAATCACAATATGAGACTGACCAGGTGGTCTTTGATGTTGCAGGAGTATAACCTGGACATCCGTCATATTGCTGGATGTGACAATGTGATCGCGGATTGTTTATCAAGGGTGGATGATCAGTAGTAGGCTATCACAGGTGTGTGGGTTTGAGTGGAGGAAAATAGGCTGCCCTTATAGTGCAGCCGGGAAAAACATATTAAAATATAAAAATCATATAAAAAACTCTTTCTTTTGATATAGGTAATCGTATAAGTTTGTCATTAGCTATAGAGTTTGAGTAGTCCACAAACTATCAAACGGCTGAGCTGCTGTAAGCTCGCTCTGGGAGCATGATATTGTGTCTTTTGCTATTGTTGGGAGGAGTTATAAAATGTGAATTTTTGGTTAATAATAAGATGCGTTTTGGTGATAAACTCAGCTTTGTTTTAGTGCCATGCGGTCGCTGGGTCGCTGGGTGTGAGGGGCTTGATGGGGTTCTGTGTTTGTCAGATTTTAGCTCAGGGTTTGAGCAAGTAAAATCTTGGGGGAGGTGTGACGCATGTCCAGTGTGAGCATGCTGTACAGAACGCATAGTCATGCCCCACTCTCGCTAGGATCGTCAGGGCAGGAACTTTGGCTGTAGTCTATGTAGAGTTTCCTAACTTAGTTCATGTGAGCCGTTGTACTATAAGTAATATGAATATGTATTTTGTTTTCATCTGAGTCAACGAGTTCTATTTTATATCATTAGTTATAAGTATTGTGTGTAAAACTTATTTGTAATGATGGGAGAAGCGGCAGCCACAGTTGGGGGTCAGTGGTGTGCGCCATGCGGGAGGTGGGCCTAACTCACTAGCACTCCCCCCCCCCTCCCCCTGCCTCAGTGCTAGGAAAGCCTTTGTCTATCCCAGAGGAGAGAGAGAAATTACGTAATGATTGTCAGTGGGCGGTCCTTAGTAGTTCACGTTGGGCTCACTAGAGTGCCGAGTATTAAAAAGGGAAGTCTAGCCATTTTTGATCAGAACTCATTAGGCAGAGCGACTTCTCATTTCCCTTGCTAACTATATATATCTTCTGACTGATGTGAACTTTCTCTACTACCTTACATTCTTATCTCCTCTTTTCCCTACCCTTTTTAACTTCCATGGTCCCGTTGGTGCAGAGCTAGTCAGCCAACGTATTATCGCTTGAGTTCTCATGAGATACATGCCTATTAGATAGCCTATTTTGGAAGGGTTAACTTAGAATAGGATTGATTTATGTTTGTTGCACTTGTCTATGCATTTCCCTGTGTGTTATTATTATTATTCCTGGTTTTCTGCTAGTCTAGGTAATGCTAGACTGGGGTAAGGCTTTTATGTGTTACGAGTTTTTTTTTGATGCAGTGGTTAAGCGATAAACCTGCATACTCGTTTCGGTTCAGTGAAGCCTAGGTTGTCTTCGCGGCTGACTGTGTTGAGTTAATAATTTACAGTGCGTGAGGGCAAGAGCCTAACCACCCTGTATTTTATTAACAGCTTGTTTTTACTTTGTCAAGGAGCCGGGAGAAAACCAGATACAAGGGATCTGGATTTCTCAAAGTGCACTTGTTAGTGTTAACGAATACTTTAACCAGTTGTGAGGACTTCGCTAGGCTACGAGCCGTTTTTGCTCAGTCACTGCTACCTTTTGCCCACAGTACCCCAGCTAGACTTTACTCGATTAGTAGATACAGAATAGTATTGAAGCTTTCCTTATGTATGATATTGTTTATGCACTAAGTGATTTCATGTGTTGCAAGCTTGGCTACTTTAGTGATTAGTGGCCCACGAGCACAATCCGAGTAGGCTATTGCCGTTGCATTTGAGGAGTACTTCTTTTTAATGTTTGCCATTTACTATTGAATATTCTTTTAATTATTCTTATGCCAATTTAAACCTGTAATAGTATTTAATTGCCAGTGTTTTTCTTATTGAATTACTGTTCAAAATCCGATACGTACTTCTTACGAGCATCCGAGAAGCATCTAACTTTTTTCAGAAGATTCCTTGCTCGATGCTTAAGGACTATTAATTAACGTAACGTAATAGTGCCGATCCGAAGTAGAGGGTGGAGGACTTCTTAAGTTCTTAGTCAAGGGTGGATTACTTCGGCTTCGGCCAACACTATTCTTTGGTGTTGTTGTTTCTTACTTCTTTGTTTGATTGTTGACCAGACTAGAGAATTCCTGTCTCTTTATTAGTCTGTTGTTGAACACTAGTACCGAGGCTTCTTGTATACCCCGTAGTATAGCAGATTGAACTCTGGAGAGGTATTGGTGTTTTTGTTCGGCTGGCAGTAGAGTACTCAGGGGTTGGAGATCGTTGTGTTTCCGTTGTGGACAGCGAGCCGAATTAGAGTCCTGATTGAGAGCCCTTGTGTACCCGAGTGCCAGGTCGTAACAATATATATATATATATATATATATATATATATATATATAACATGTATACAATTGGATAGCGATGTGTACAGATGGGTATATTTTGACTTTGGATAAATTTTTGAAGTAAGCATTTATAAATAATCTGTACAGCAAGAGTAATCCACAAAGAAATGTTTATATAAAATATATATGTATACAAATATAGAGTTAATTTTGTACACTTACAACAATTTCCATATGTACGTATACAAATATATAATATACAGTATATATATTTTATGTATATATATATATATATCTATATATATTTAAATATACACCGATATATACATATATATAGCCATGTACACATCAATATATAAAAATATATATACTGTGTATATATATATATATATATATATATATATATATATATATATATATATATATATAATGTTGTTAGGGATTTCTATTTCATTCAAGTGTTACTGGTTGTAATTGAGGTATTGTGCTTGTAATGGTGGGTACGATCTTTAATTATTTATGATTGAACATCGTATGCAATGTTATGAGCCCGGTATAATTAATTCGACCTGTAGACAGCTTAGTTTCATATAGGAAGATATTTTTGTTCAAGAGTGTACAGGATCGAGTGAGAGGTGGAATTGGGAGGCTTCGTGCAGACTACCCCCCTTTCGTTCACATTCCATTCTACCCCCTATCGTCCTACACTCGTAACCCTATTCATTCTCCCCCCCCTTTCTTCCAACCCTTGCTCTTCTTCGTTGCCTGACGTACGAATTATATTGATTATAACTAGGTAATAATGTATTTGGCTTTTCTAATCATAAGTAATGTTTACAAGATATATCATAGAGTTCTTGGTAAAAGTAATACTTTAATTCAGCAAGTATATAAGGAGTTGAGATTATTACAGTTAGAGAAGTTGGTATCAGAGCCAGGTGCGCTAAGGGTATATAAGTCGAAAGTACCGTAACGGCAAGGTAGTGTATTCTCCACCACCATCTTAAGCTGACCTGCCCTGAGTTCGTTTGTAAAAGAATCACCATGAGTTGAATAAGTATCGCCTAGGATTTTTTCTATGTTTATTGATTGCTTTCACTTACTCTCTTGGTAGGTATTGATATAACTATGTATTATTTTTCTTATGAGTTTCTTTATTATTTCACATCAATGTTTCTCAAATTTGATATTTTCACTAGAAGTAACTTTGTGTATAATTAATCATTTAAATAAATTATAATTATATTTTACATACTCTTTACATTTTACCTTTATATGTTAATATATTATTCTTTTGATTGTTGGGATAAATCTAAGTCAAAGTAACTAAAGATAACTAATTCTGAACGAGTGATAAGAAAGGAATAACTTTGGGGTTTTTAGGCTAAAACAGCCATTTGATATCAACTGATATTTTATGAACTTGCCACATCTTTTCACCTACCAAGGTTTTAGTGACTACAAAGAGAGTTGCTAGTTTTTGTGGAAGTGTAACATACCACTTATTCTTGACTGATACTGATGGTCATATTTTCCGCATTTTGTGAGGCTAAATAATAAGTCCTCGTTTTGTGGTTTTAGTGGAATGTTTCTTTATGTTAGGGGTTCGAACCCCGCTCGTAACGTAACAATATATAATTATTTATATATATATATATATATATATATATATATATATATATATATATACATATATATATGTATATATATATATAGCTTGCTAAACTTGTACTTAAATTACTTTTTGAAAGAAAAAGATAAATCTTCAATCGTCACACTTCATGGTCACGCAACAATTTTAAGTTACTATAATGTGGCATTAAGATATGTTTCTCTACTCCCAAACAGCTAATCCACCAGCATAAGGACACCCTCCAAATTATGGAAAAGGTGAAGCAGACTCCCTCCCAGCCAGCCAACTACCTACATTCTGAGATTAAGTGCTTCACAGAGTGTTTGGAGTGGAGGATGCGAAGGATGGAAGTGCCAGTTGTGGAGCTTTTCATGTTGAAAGCAAATCAACTAGTATACGAGTGCAGTAGGACGCCAGCAACAACTCAAATAGAGGCTGCAGCTTCACCCACAGTCCCTGCTTTATCGGGACCAGCTGACGTGTTGCACACACCATTGGCCACTGTCTTGAAACCTTTGAATTTTCCGCCTGTCCGATATCAGGTGCCGACAGTGTACCAAGCTGAAGACCCAAGGGTAAGTCAAGTGCCGGCTCAAACCCTTCCTCATCACCAGACGTTAGCGCCTCCTACACATGTTGTGGGACAGCCTCCTACTAGTGTCCTTGTCGCAGGTCCATCCCATCGTGAAATCTACCAACAAATTGCGTACCAAACCATGACAGGAGCTCCCGTTTCGACGACGGACACCCTGCAGGGAATTACGGGCGCGGCAGCAAGCAGGGGCGGCAACGTATAAATAACATACATATGTAGATATTATAATAATGAATGTAATAAAAAAAAAAAAATTTATATGATTTTCCCCTGTCCATTGTCCCACTGATAATAAAGTGTATGTAAAAATAAGTGAAGTTATTCAGTACCATGTCATCATAATTGTTGTTCCCGTAAAGTTTATATGTACAAAAAGAAACAAAAGAAATATTGGTCAGTTCAGATTATCTATCTTTTGATTGACGACAATATAAATTAATAAATTTACAAATTAATTGAAAGAAATTATAAGTTTTGTTAACATGAGTCAGTAAATACATGAATGTAAAGAATGGTTCACAAAGAAAAGTAATGTTATTATTCTTTATAAACTAAATACAATAAATAAAAATCATACACAATTTATTTGGCAATCATTTTTTGTCTTGGCTTTCAAAAATATAAAAATTAAATTGAGCAGGGCACAGTCACTCTACTTAAAATATAGGTCAGGCCTTGGACTATTGGACGTGGAAGTCTTAATACAGTGATCTCCCTGGTTGAGCTGTATGACAGAAAATATTTATAAGTTA